>JACGWO010000008.1:19664791-20307374 GCA_034509735.1 Sesamum alatum
CCATTCATGACTTAATCAATATGCTGGCCGAATACTAGGCAACGACCCACAAGTCTGCGCTATCGGTATGATAGGAGAGGCTTCGACCTTTAAGGCGAATGGCAAGAGGGTTGGACGTTGGAAGAGAAAGAAGCGAAAGAGGAGATTGTTGCAGCTACTGCTCAGGCTTCTAGCTTCCCTGTTGTGCTGGTGGGTATGGACAAAGCGAAAGGGAAGGCCCGCAGTTCATAGTGGTCAAACGGTGTTGGCATGCATTGCCAAAGAAAGGGGCGTTGGAAGAGGGTGTGCCCACAGCTCTCCAATCAAGGTATGTTTGTGGTTGAAGTAAATATGATAACTAATTCTGCTTCATAGGTATTCGATACCATGTGTGGTGCTCACATCTGCAATGATTTGCAGGTGCTGCAAAGAAGCAGAAGCCTAATCAAGGATGAGATGATCCTGAGGCTACACGATGGCAAGGTCGTTGCAGCGGAAGCTGTAGGATCAGTTGAGTTATCCATTAGTCATCATGTTAGGGTTATACTCAATAATTGTTTCTATGTACCAACATGATTAAAAACATTATTTTCATTCCCATCTTGGACAAAGAGGGGTTAACTTCACCATTAGTAAAACGGTCTTTCCATTGTCGGTGATAGTGTTTCTCATTTGCTCAGTACATTAGTAAATGGTATGTACATACTTCAACATTCAAATTAGATTATGATTGCCCAACATATATGAAAATATGATAATCAAGATAAAACATAGATATGACATACTAGGTTAGGTCATATCTCAAAGGATAGGATTAGGAGGTTGGTGGACTCAAAAAGTCTAGAAATAGACGATTTGGACGACCTACCAACTTGCGAGTCCAGTCTGAAGGGAAAGATGACCCAAAGAAACCTTTGTTGGAGAAAGTACACTGGCCAAAGGTCTATTTGATTTGATCCATACAGATGTCTGTAGACCACTAAATACTCAGGCCAGAGGTGGGTACTCATACTTCTTAATGTTTATCGATGACCACTTACGGTACAGTTATGTTTACCTTATAAGGTACAAATCTGAAGCTTTTGAAAAGTTTAAGGAATATAGAATTGAAATTTAGAATCAAATTAGTCGTAAGATTAAGGCCCTTCGGTTAGACTGAGGAGGGGAGTATTTAAGTGGTAAATTCCTTGATTACCTAAAATAGAATGTGAATCTCTGTCAATGGCTTCTCCTGGAACACCATAGTTGAATGGTGTGTCAAAAAGAAGAAATCGAATCCTGTTGAACATGATCCGGTCCTTGACGAGTTTTACCGAACTGCCTTACCCTTCTAGGGATACGCTCTTGAGATAATGGCCAAACTATTGAACATGGTGTTATCTAAGAATATATCCCAGATGCCATATGAGATATGAGAGTCGGTTAGCCCGCATATGTCAAGAGGCTAGTGGGAGATAAATTGGACTTGAGGTCTCGTTTATGCAAGTTTGTCAAATATCTGAAAGTAACTGCGGGGTATTAATTCTATGATCTCTCCAAGCAAAAGTTCTTTGTCTCAAGAAATGCAGTGTTCTTGAAAAAAAATCCATCAGATAACCGACGCGATGAGATACTCATTGAGGAATCAAGTGGGGTACCTCATGAGACAACAACGACGTCGTCTGCACCTATAGTTCCCACAGATGATGTTCCCATCATTCATAGGTTGGCCAGAGTACCCCAACCACCTAATGGTATGGATTTCTGGGCCTGGCCGATCAATTGGATAATGATCCAAAGACGTACGGAGAAGTGATGTCAGACATTAATTCGGATAAGTGGCTTAATGCCATGAGATCGAACATGGACTTGATAAGTTCAAACCAGGTTTTGAACTTAGTAGATCCACCCAAAGGCATCAAACCCGTCAAGTGTAAATGGGTCCACAAATGTAAGCTGGAGGTTGAGGGGGAGGTGACAACCTTCAAGGCCAGGTTTGCAGCGAGAGGTTACACTCAGTGACCTAGGGTAAATTTTGAAGAAACCTACTAGCCTGTAGCAATGCCTAAGTCCAATCTAATATTGCTTGCCATAGCAGCATGGTATGATTATGAAATATGGCAAGCGGATGTGAAAATGGCTTTCCTTAACGATTTTATTGAGGAAGATATCTATATGGATCAGACAGAGGGTTTCACATCCATTGGAGAATAGCAGAAGGTCTGCCGTCTCCAAAATTCCATCTATGGCCTCAAAGAAGCTTCTTGGAGTTGGAACATATGGTTTGATGAAGTCATATGGGGATATGATTTCATTAAGAACGAATTTAACCCTTATATATACAAAAAGGATAGTAGGAGCTCGGTTCCGTACGTTGTGCTTTATATGGACAACATCTCGTTCATTAGGAATGATGTTAATGAAAGATTATGTGGATCGTCCCGGGAGATGAGCGCGTATAGCGGAAGCGCGAAAGAATGCGTAACAAAAATTACAAAGCATAATTAAATGGAATTTAAATCATGCATAACATACATAAACGAATCAAGGGGTGTGCCCTTGATTCTCCCGGGCGTTCGGTGTATCTCATGTTCAATAAAACACAACATGGAGGCCATAGAATTGAAACCGAAAAAACAAAATTAAAGAACCTACCCGGTTGTAGTTTTGTCTTCGTTTCGGCTACATGCATTGTTCCCCGTTTTGCACCAAGATCTCAAAGAAGAGACCCTCTATATCATCTCACTCGCTCCACCGGAAAGCAAACAACCCTTGTGCTAGCCAGAAATTATTTTGGGGAAAAGAGACATCGATACACGCTATGAATTAACGCAATCAATGTCTCTTATGTTCTTAACTTGAATAAAATCAAGAACAAAGTAGAATTCTTGGAGAGAAGAAAGAGGGGTGGACGAAATCTTGAGAGGGAATTGAGAGATGAGAGTTGTAGAGATTACTAGGTGTGAGTGTGTGTTTTTTGAGTATTTATAGAAGATGGAATTTCCTATTCCTTCTCAAACTCTTCCAAAGAGACACACTTTGACTAGGATTTTGACCTAGTCAAATCCTAGTCAAATTAGGCTTTGATTAAGTCAAATTAATCATGGCCCTTCATCTCATCATTCTCTAGATCAAATCTTGTCCATCCATTTTGATGGGCTTTATGGAATGGGCCTATTTAATTCTAAATTAAATATTCCCATGGACTTTATATTAAATCATATTTAATATACTAAGCCCATTAATTAATTAATGGAAAGGACTTATTTAATTCTAAATTAAATAGTCCCATGATTAAATAGTCCCATGGACTTTATATTAAATCCTATTTAATATACCAAGCCCATTAATTAATTCCATAGAATGGGATTATTTAATTCTAAATTAAATAGTCCCATGGACTTTATATTAAATCCTATTTAATATACCAAGCCCACTAATTAACTAATTCACCCTTTTAATCTAATTAAAAGAAAAGCCCATGCTTTATAAAATTCATAAATCTAATTTATGAACTCAAGCCCGATTATTCCAAATAATTCATCGAGGCTTGAATCTCCAAGAAGTATAATTTAATTCCATTAAATTAAACCTTCTCCCGGAATTAATTCCAAATTAATTCCCTTTCATTTGGTGTAGCGGGTGTGACTCTTTAGGTTCACCTTTCAGCTATACTTGGACCTACTTTTTGTTATTTCATAACCAAAGTAGTCCGTTACCATGGGTGGCCATCTAGCAACGGTCCATGGCACTAGAGACTAGGTGAATTTATGGTGGGAACATTTAGGCTCCGAGTTATATGCAGGTGCGGTCCTACCGACGCTCGATACGTACGGGTACGGTCCTACTGTCGCCTGTCTCCCGGCCTTTAGTCTAGGGGTCGGTTCCCATCCTTGACTAGGCAACTATGCATAATGCTCGAGATAGGTTTAACTCGACGTAGGAAATCCTTTCCCACTACATCAAGTGCTATGGCCATAGACTTTGTGAGTCTAAATCATCTCCGAGCGCATAGGAGATCTTGCTGTCATATCCTTTGACAGGGGACAGATCCTATCTTGGAATTCACCGTTCTTACATACTCCGACTGCACTGGACGAGGCTTATGATGACCATGTGATATAATCGGTCAAATTTCACCAGATCCAAGATACAGCCTTAGTATGTAGGGGACTGCCGTGATCCTCAAGTCCGAGGACTAATCCCGTACTATCGGAACCGGGAATACGAGTCATACCGACCAAGCCCGAGTAGCTTCCATATGACGATTCCCGCGAGTCACCTCAGTCGGCCGCTCCCCAGCAGGCCGACCCACTAACACTGCTTAGACGATCCTCGTCACCCGTCGATGAAACACGACAGCAGATGCTTAGTGTAAGTCTCAAATGGATTCTCGATGCCCTGTCTCGAGATTCCTTTAACTTGGAGTATTTCAGACTGATTCGGCGAAACTGATTTCATGAACCTACCTCCAAGCGTAGTTCCAATTTCCCGAAATGTTATTTCAGTCTGTGGGCGTTTGTTGTGACATCGTAACGATGCAAGCAGTAAGTACAACAAACTCATGCCTATGAATCCTTACTACATTCATTAACATAATATTACTTGTTCACAGATTGACGAATGGTTCTCAAAACAGCCAATACCATTGATTTTCTGATCACCTATTTTAACAATCTCCCACTTGACCAATAAGTCAATTACCCACTTTGTTCAGAATCCTCTGAGTATGAGTAATCTACAATACCGACTAAGGTATTGTGAGTCCGCTTATATTTCCTTGCGAAGCAATACGGTCTAACCGTGTTACCTCTATCCACCATTGCCTCTTAGAGATGGTGGTTGTCTAAGAATATTTTCGTGGATCTTGTGATGAGATCTCGTGCCAATACTCCCATAGCCAAGTTGCCTGCCATATAGGCGAACATGGCTTGGTCGTGCTAGGCGCCACGTCCATCCTATAGACGCGGTCTTCATCAGTGACCACTATCCGATGCACTCGTTATTGGGCCTGACTGTGCATACCTTTGAGACTAACTGGTTTTCACTTATGCTCTGGAAGCTAGTATCTCTTTAGCCTTCCAAAGCAACTCTCAACAAACGGTGCATCATGAACACATCTTTAGTCCTTATTCAGGTACTAAGGATCGTTCTTGATTGTTGTCTTCAACCCCTTAGTGCATGACCGATTTATGTTGAGCCATGCTAGAAGCACTCTCAACATTGGTTCCTATGCGCCGAGTAAACATATCATATGTTTGCCTAGGGTTAAGACGTAGGGGATACTCAACATCCAAGCCTTCTCATTAGTCCACCGTGACTAAGTCTTGAATGGCTTGATGCTTTATGCATAGTATCCAAGTTTTCTCATCAGTCTTACCATGACTGAGTCTCGAACAACTTGTCCCTCTACATATTTGAGTTTTCTCATCAGTCTACCGTGACTGAGTCTTTGATAAGCTCAATTCATGATATGTATGTGGGAACCCTAAAATGTCATGGAGAATTTTTCGTGAGTTACAGTTTGTGTTTTAGTGATTCCTAATGCCTTGAATTCATCCATGAATCAAGATATTACACACTTAAACACTTGAAACGCCATTTCTACTCCTACTGACCACCTACGTCGTTTAAGACCGAGTCATGCTCTGTATGAGCTCGTCAAAACGAATATTCCAGTTATGCGGTGTTTCAAACCTTGTTTGAATTTCCTAGTGGATTCTATGGCTCCTCTCCATAAATCCTACTACGATGTCCAACATCACGTTCCGCAGGTCATTTGGATTACCATCCAAATTTGACCGAACATATCCCGATCACTCGTACCTCTTACGACATTCGGGTTCGTTCTTAAGGGGACTTGGAATATGATCAATTTTAAGAAATGCGATTCTAAGCAACGTTAGTATTATTCTGTCGTAAACTTGTACAAATTAGACACCGAGTCTAATTTGTCTCCCACTAGTCCCTTGACGTATATAGGATCATTCTACATGCTCAAGGACTTTGTCGGGACACAGGCTTGCCAAACCATGGCTCCTTGTGCGTGACTCCTAGCAAAGTGCCACGTTCCTTACGTTGGCAATTTTGAGTCTACGTCTACACGGGCTAAGGTAATTGGGCGAAACTTCGATCGATCTTCGTCCAACGAGATTTGATCGTTCCCTTTATCAGAGACCATCATACTTGGCCTTACAAGAAATGTTTCATTGAGAATTCCATTCTCAACTTGGATCCTCAAGAGCTCCCACTAAATACACGGCCTTTTCGATCCTATCGAAACAGGTTTGATTTTGCAACCATTTATGGTTCACCTCCTTAAGTCTAATTCCCAAACCTCCTATGGGACCTTTAGACTTTTGAACCCTCTTATGGTCTTGTGTATTAGTAACCTACAGTTGTCCTATTGGCTCCCTTCCAATAGACTATTTGGCAAGCCTACTTTGTCCAACAAGGAGCTTTTGGACTTTCTTCTTCATACAAAGACTTGTAAATTTAGTCGATTCGAATCATCTATTTCTAGATTCATCGAACTTTCCAATTTACTTATCTTTTAATAAGAAGAAACGTCCTAGCTGTTGTAGATGCCAAATCTGTAAGTTGGTCTTGATTAATCCATTTGAATTTTGAGTATCCATAAACCTTTTATGGGATGGTGTTCTAGAAATTTACGTGTAACTGCTAGCAAACATGAATCAATATTCAATAATTTTGTTTGATCAAATATGTATGTAATAAAAACTTTGTCCAACAAAGAGACATACTTTTGATCATGCTAGGTTACGTAATTCCTATATTATCCTAACATAATCACGATTATAGGCCTAACAAGTCTCTAGTCCTTTTCATCAATGGACCTTGCCATTGTTGAATCCTAGAACTGTTCTTGGCTTTTAAGTCCTCATTCACTTTCTGCAAACCACCCGCAGATTAGTGATAGGAACGGTATCAAATACCAAAAAGTGATCATGTCAATACTCAATATCAAATTTTACCTACATTGGAGAGAGGTTTAGAATACTCCCCTTTCCAATGGCCCTCTTTACGACAGTAAATGCTTACATTCTTAGAATCTATAAACTTGACTGCTGAACCTTTTGCTCTTTCCTTTACCTCCACTTTGTGTTGTAAAAGAACAACACTTGAAGTGCTTTAATAGTTGATGTTACCTTACCCTTATTCCTCCTTTGGCGTCTGGCACCCTTGCCTTTCGCTATGGAGTTTGAAGCCTCTCCTACTAGTACCGACGGCGCAGATTTTGCAATCGTTGCTTCGTACTAGACCAACATAATTACCAACCTATGAAGATCTTTTCTAAGCTCATTCATGTTGATAATTAATGGTTCGTAGGAGGGAGGAAGAGACTGAAGGATCATGTCAATGTACGTCTCTATTTCAAGACTGGCGTGGAGATCTTTTGAGCTTCTCCCTTAGGGATTGCATCATCACTCCATGTTCTTTGTACAGACATCCCTTCAGTCATCTTAGCTTCAAAAATGCCTTTGTTGCATTTTACCCACATGCTGGTCCAAGACCATATAGACATGATGCAAACGAAGCATAGTTTGAGCCAACATCATTATATCCTACTTGCCGGTGGTCATCCTTCAACTTTTGAACGCCAAACGTTGCCTTAGTTGTCGACCCCTCCGGCAAGCGCTGAGGAACGTCCTCATCCGGTTATGTGAGTTAAGGTTCTGGAAATCTAAGACCATCTTAAGATTTTACAGTCAATTCGTGTAATTGGTTCCCTTTTAATGAGCCTCTTAGTGATGTGTTTGGTGGATTCTTAGACATTCACAAATATATAAAACAGAAAATAATAAGCAGAATGAAGTAATATTTTGGTTAAGTCTCGGTCTTTAGTCCTTAACCTCTCCCACTATTTCTACGAAAACACGACACTCTCAAACGTTGTTTTCGGGAAATCCTTTCCTAGTGGGCTCGGGATCCACAGCGATCTCCCCCATACCCCGCTTTTACGATTCGCATGGGAAAAGAACCCGTGGGAGGTATTCCATACCATTCTCGTTCCACGAGATTCCCAAGATAATTGCCTCACCCTTTCACGTGATCCCGAGGACTCCAAGCGAATCACGTTATTCGGGCGTTAGACCCGACCCAATCAACCGATTCATAGACTCACTGCTACCTCCACGACTCGTGAGACAGGTAACAGCAGTCTACTCATCATTCATGACAAAGTGCAGCTTCTTTTAAGCACGATAGTCGTGCCACGACTCGTGAGACCACGCTATCGACCTAAAAGATCTTCCTCACTTTTGCCATGGATGGAAGGCTTGGACAGACTCCCAGAGTCCTAGTCCATTTATTAAGGGTCTATATTTAACTTCGTTTAACCAAAAGAGAGTTTTGGTAGAACGAGACCTCATCACATATTAAGTATTGCATTGCATGCGTTATGGCAGAAATATTCTAAGCGTGAATGTAACCATACATAAAGCATATAGAATAATCATAAGCATATAATACGCATCGCATGCAAAATAAAGCCTAGCACGCCCCTGTAGGATGATCACAAGCCCAAACCTATGCGACCCACTGAGCCCGCAGTGGATCTATGGTCAATCTAAGGGTAGGCCCTACGCTATTACAAGATTTAATAACCCATTACATGCAATGGGCCTTGTAAGTCCTCTTTATCTTCTTGGGCTCTCCATCGTGGGCCTACATCGGGCTTCTTCTCCATGGATCCTCCGTGGGCCATCTGATGGCAACCTCCATGGGCCTCCAACACCTTGGGCTTGTCTTCTCTTGCAGCTTTTATTTGCAAAAAATAAAACCTCACCACTAATTCTACTCTCATTACATCATAAAATAAGAAACCCCAATTAAACATTTGGGGGGAGTACATTAGGAGGGAGAGAGAAAGCCTTATTATTCCAAGGCAACTAGAAGAGAGACAGAGAGGAAAATAAAGAGGCACACAGGCCACAACCCAACAAATAAATGTAAATAAACCATACATACGGTCTAGGAGCTTTGTGATCATCATTTGTCAAATCAATTAACACAAATAGCACAAATACATATCCCACGTAAAATATGCTATACCAACATCCATGATAATCCATGCCATAAAATAAATGCAGAAACTACATGTAAAATATTCACACCAAACATTGGATAATAGTACAACCTATGCACAACGATTTTTGTTGGAAAAACCATTTCCATAATTAACAAGGCAATATTAATTCTATGAAATATAAAATCTCAACCAAAATTAAAATGCCCCAAGTTAATTAATTCAGAAAAATTCCAAGAATTATACAGAAAAATCAAATTTTCTGAAAACACAAAAACCAACAATTCAAGAATATGCTCAAATATTCAAGAATCCCAAAATCCAACATTTGTGCAATATTAATACATGTTAAGATCTACTCATGCTCAAACCATAAAATAACCATGATGTCCAACATCATAAAACGCAGAAATTATTGCGAAATTTCACATATGAATTTTGATCATTGGTGCAACCATTGCAAAAAATTAAATCTTGTTAGGAAACCCTTTCCTCATCAACAAAGCAATATTTATTTTAGGAAATTCCAAATCTCAAAAAATAAATATTCTAAGTCAACGGGTTCAGAATAATGCAGAAAATATCATAAAAATAATTCAGTAAAAACAATTTTGAAAAACGAGCCAAAAACGGGAGAGAAACGGAAAACGGCCCAGCCGGTCGGCCAGGCGCGCGCGTGCCTGCGCCTTGCGCTTGCGCGCGCGCGCACGCGCGCAGGCGCCCTTGCCTGCACGCGCGGCCGTGCGCAGGCCCCTGCCTGCACGCGCGCCCGACCGCGCCCCCAGCGTGCTGCTGCTGCCGGTTCGCCGTTTTTCACTCCTTTTCGACTTTTCATGCAATTTTTCTGAACCACAAGATAAATTAAACCCTAGAACATGTATTAACACATTCAAGAAAACCAAGATCGAAAATCCCATGCAAAATTAAACGCCAATAAATATCCACGATAAACATGCTATAAACGTAAATTAAAACACGTTTATCATGCTTAAACGCACATAGCACATAGAATTCTAGGCCTATATACCGAACCGGGCTCTGATACCACTGAAAGATTATGTGGATCGTCCCGGGAGATGAGCGCGTATAGTGGAAGCGCGAAAGAATGCGTAACAAAAATTACAAAGCATAATTAAATGGAATTTAAATCATGCATAACATACATAAACGAATCAAGGGGTGTGCCCTTGATTCTCCCGGGCGTTCGGTGTATCTCATGTTCAATAAAACACAACATGGAGGCCATAGAATTGAAACCGAAAAAACAAAATTAAAGAACCTACCCGGTTGTAGTTTTGTCTTCGTTTCGGCTACATGCATTGTTCCCCGTTTTGCACCAAGATCTCAAAGAAGAGACCCTCTATATCATCTCACTCGCTCCACCGGAAAGCAAACAACCCTTGTGCTAGCCAGAAATTATTTTGGGGAAAAGAGACATCGATACACGCTATGAATTAACGCAATCAATGTCTCTTATGTTCTTAACTTGAATAAAATCAAGAACAAAGTAGAATTCTTGGAGAGAAGAAAGAGGGGTGGACGAAATCTTGAGAGGGAATTGAGAGATGAGAGTTGTAGAGATTACTAGGTGTGAGTGTGTGTTTTTTGAGTATTTATAGAAGATGGAATTTCCTATTCCTTCTCAAACTCTTCCAAAGAGACACACTTTGACTAGGATTTTGACCTAGTCAAATCCTAGTCAAATTAGGCTTTGATTAAGTCAAATTAATCATGGCCCTTCATCTCATCATTCTCTAGATCAAATCTTGTCCATCCATTTTGATGGGCTTTATGGAATGGGCCTATTTAATTCTAAATTAAATATTCCCATGGACTTTATATTAAATCATATTTAATATACTAAGCCCCATTAATTAATTAATGGAAAGGACTTATTTAATTCTATATTAAATAGTCCCATGGACTTTATATTAAATCCTATTTAATATACCAAGCCCATTAATTAATTCCATAGAATGGGATTATTTAATTCTAAATTAAATAGTCCCATGGACTTTATATCAAATCCTATTTAATATACCAAGCCCACTAATTAACTAATTCACCCTTTTAATCTAATTAAAAGAAAAGCCCATGCTTTATAAAATTCATAAATCTAATTTATGAACTCAAGCCCGATTATTCCAAATAATTCATCGAGGCTTGAACCTCCAAGAAGTATAATTTAATTCCATTAAATTAAACCTTCTCCCGGAATTAATTCCAAATTAATTCCCTTTCATTTGGTGTAGCGGGTGTGACTCTTTAGATTTACCTTTCAGCTATACTTGGACCTACTTTTTGTTACTTGGCTCAGCCTGCCGCCCCTGCGCGCGCGCGCAGGCCCCTACCTGAGTGCGCGCGCGCTTGGCCGGCAGCATGCTGCGCGGCCTGGCGTTTCGACAGGCCGTCGCGCACGCAGGCTCCCTTGCCTCGCGCGCGCGCTGGCCTGCTGGCTGCCGGCCGCGCCCTGCGCAGTACGCGCGCAGACGTGCACTGGTCACGCATGCCGGGCGCGCGCGCGCAGACACCTCCGTCTGCGTGCGCGCGCGCGCCTGGCGGCGCTGCCCGGTGTCCGTCCGCGCGCGGACTCTCAGGCGCGCAGCCTGCGCGCGCGCCTGTGCGCAGCCACCCTGGCTGCGCGCTGCCTCTGCGCGACCGGCTGGGCGGGCGCGCGCAGGCTTCCCTTGCCTGCGCGTGTCTGCCCTGCCGGCTGCGCGCGGCCAGCCCTCCCGGCTGGCCGGCTGCGGCGTTTCTTGTTTTCCGTTCAATTATTCCACCCCGTTTTTCAAGAAAACAGAAAAATACCAATATTCAGAAATTCACACGAATCGAAAGCCATAAAACGACATGCTTTAAAATCAAGATTTAATTAAAAACATGCCAATATCACGTGTCATGCTTAAAACGCACATAAACCCTAGGCCTATACACCGAACCGAGCTCTGATACCACTGAAAGAAATCATGGATCGTCCCGGGAAATTTCGCGAATGCGGAAGCGCGATATAAAATAAAATACAAAAATTAAAGCATGCTTTAATGAATTAAAGAACACGCTCAATGGGTGTACCCTTGAGATTTCCCGGGTGTTCGGTGTATCTCATGAATAAATAACACGTAAGCAATCATGGAGGCCATAGGGTTGAAAAATAAAAGGAGGCGAAAACGTAAACCGAGACCTACCCGTTGTCGTTTTCGTCTTCAACGGCTACACGCGTTGTTCCCCATTTTGCACCAAGATCTTGTTCTTGAGACCCTCCAAATCGTGACACACGATCCACCCACGTATCTTGTACGTCGTGCTAGCAACGAACAAGTGTATATTTTAGAGTGGATGAATCAACGACACGTTATCAATTAACGGTATTGATTCATCTAAGTTCTAATGTTCCAAGAACAAGAGAACTAGAAAATAATTTCTTGGAGAGAGTGGAGAGAGAGGGCGGACGAGAGAGATGGGAGAGGGGGGCCGAAAATTGTGTGTTGTGTGTGTGTGTTGGAATTTCATCATCCTTCAATTGTTGGAAGCTAGAGGTTTATATAGAGGAGGAGTTTAATCCTCTCTAAACTCCAACTCTAAGAACTCTAATTTGACTAGGACTTTGATCTAGTCAAAGTCCTAGTCAAACTAGTGTTTGACCTAGTCAAACCAATCCTAGCCTTCCATCTCCCCTTTCCATCTCAACCGTTGATTTTAATTTAATGGAATATTTAAATTCCATTAAATATTCCAAAAGGCCAAATAAATATAATAAATAAATATTAATATTTATTCTAGGCCCATTAAATCAATTCCCTTAATAAATCTAATTTATTAATTTAATTCCCTTTATCAAATAGAAGGAATTAATTTCTCCAAGAAAATATAGGACCGGATTAAATCTAATTTAATCATTCCTTTACTCCAATATTTAATTCCAAATTAAATACTTAAGTGTGTGTGGATAGTGTGTGACTCTTTAGGTTCACCTTTCAGATAGATTTGGTCGGATTCCTAGAATCCGCCTGTTATCATGGGTGGCCATGTAGCAACGATCCATGGCACTAGAGACTAGGTGAAATAATCGGGGATGAACATTTAGGCCCTAACAGTACACTTGTCCTTCTGTCTTCGGTCTCATCACTTAGAGTCTAGGGCACGGAAAATGCAGGTACCCATTTTGGACCTATGTGTCGGTCTGTCCTTACTAAATGCCGCAAGGGAAACCTTCCCTTCTGTTCAGTTACTATGGCCACAGATTTTAGGGACAAGACACAGAGCATACATGAGACTCAACTATCAATACCTTTTAACAGGAGACAGATCCTTTCTTGGAAACTACTGTCACTCTGTACACCCGAGCTGCACTGGACATGGCTTATGACTACTCAAGAGTATTTTGGCAATCTCTCACCATATCTAAGATACAGACCTGATGCACAGGTAAACTCAGCAGTTCCTCAAGTCAAAGGACTTGACCTGTACCATTGGAACCGCGAATACGTCATACCTTGCAGACCATACTCAAGGTCCTCCGTAAGACGGTTCCCACGAGTCACCTCAGTCAGCTGCTTCCTAGCATGCTTACCCACTAACACTGCTTAGACGACCTTCGTCACCCGTCGATGAAATACGACAGCAGATGCTTAGTGCAAGTCTCAAAGGGAATCCCGGTACCCATTTTCGGGATTCCTTGACTTGGAGATTTCTGGACTGATTCGGTAAGACTGATTTCATGGACCTACCTCCAAGCGTAGTCTCAATCCTCGAAATCGATTCTCAGTCCATGGGCTTTGTTTGCGTAGTGAACAGATATGTGAAAGCAGATATAAGTGAACGTAAACAAAGTATTGCCATATGAATTTTTCACTTCTTTATTCATATATGTTTTATCAAACACCTGAAATTGTCTAGACATAGGTTACATATTCCTGCCAAAATTGGCTTACATGGTCACCTATTCTAACATTATCATGATCACCTAGTTGTCATCACTATGGATGTGGCAAACTTTACGGTCCAGAGAGTATTGGTGGACAATCGGAGCCCAACCGACAATATGTTTTTATGTGTACTGAAAAGAATTAATTTGCATGTTGAAAATGTTAAGCAGGTTAATACACCTTTGATTAGTTTTGGAGGAGGATCCCTTACTCCCCTGGGGAAAGTAGTTTTGCTAACGTCCCTCGGAACAGATCCGTGTAGATGTATCATGATGATCAGATACTTGATTGTTGACATGCCTTTTGCATATAACATGAATCTGGGATGCCCTGCCCTAAATAAGTTCCAGACTATAATGTCAACATATCATTTGAAGGTAAAATTCTCAAGCAAGAACGGCATAGGGGAGGTAAAAGGCGACCAAAAGGTAGCCAAAGAATATAACCACACTGTGAGTGAAAGCCGGGGTGCAAAATACCAAAGATATTGGCGGAAACAAAGAAAGAACAGAAGTTGATTGTGAGTTTGAGCACGATGAAAAGAAAAAGAAAGTAGAGAGGATAAAACCCTCAAAGCACAAAATTGTTGAACTTGTTCTGGGTGATCCGGAGAAAGTGACAAGAATTGAGAGTCAACTCCCGTCAGAAATGGAACTGATGTTCATAGACTTCCTATGGAAGAATGTTGATATTTTGCCTGGACAACGTCTGATTGTAAAGGAATCAGCCCGAACGTCATTGAGCATCATTTGAATGTCGATCCGAATGCAAAACTGGTTCGATAGAAGAAGAGGAACTTTCAACCAGAAAGGAACTAGATTATCAAGAATGAGGTGAACAAATTACTGGTTGCTGGGTATGTTTATACAGAAGTTCAATACTGATTGGTTAGATAACGTGGTCGTGGTCCAAAAAGTAGGGGGTAAATGGAGGATGTGTACAAACTTCATAGACCTTAACAAGGCATGCCTGAGAGATCCATATCCTCCTTTGTTCTTCCTATTCCGGCTGAGAGATAGTCCTACTTTTTATTTCTTCCGAATGAGCTCTACACTCTTGTTCTCTATAGCTTTTATCTCAGTTGGGGTGGTGTGCATTCTTCACTAGGAGTAAAAAGTTTTCTTCATAATCGTTGATTCATTAGAACTGGTTCCGGTACATATGGTTCCATCGAACCTCGCATTCCTCCACCTCCTCATGGCAAGGCGGAGGCGGAGGAGGCTGAGGGACCATCCCTCTCCCCATTGTCCATTCCTCTAATATCATTTTCAAATCGTTAAGAAATATGGAGATGATCTCTATTGTTGTCGGTGGGTTAACTGCTTGTGTACCCAACGGTCCAGCAACAACTTGCTTATCTTTCTCTCCTACGGGGTTGCCGTGAGTCCTATCCACATTCTTTAGACTAAAAAATGATTGGAGAATTTTCCCACAGACAGCGCCAAATGATGTACCTCATAAATATGCTTAGGTATTTACAGGTATTACAGTAAGGGTAAAGGTATTCTGCCTGCTTTTAATTCTCTAATGAGTCCCTAATGAACAATACAAGTCCTACAAAACAAGACTATGTTAGGGCCAAGCTGGAGGGATCTTTAGAATAGGCACTCTGAAGCTCAAGCCAGTGTATGACGAATGTATCTAAAGAGATAAAAGCAATAGTTGGGGAGACAAAAGTTACGCCTATTGATGGAGTGCCTGTACTTATACATGATGGTGGACTGTATGATCACATGTTCACGTTAGATCAATAATCAGATCAACGTGGCGTGCAATGGTCCATACATATATGCAATACCAGTGGCAGGTGTGGTCTAGGCAGACAAAAACTACGCTACTGCCAAAAGTGATTGGTACAGTGGCAATGAAGGACGGTTGTCCTTCTCATGAGTATGAAGGTCTCTGCGCTACCTCCAAACTTAGGCAAATTATCAGCGATATCTCTGCGGTAACCTTAAGTTAAGGTGCCCCTACTGGGGGTCCATCTGGAGCCCTTCTCAAGGAGGTCTCCCAATGGGCATCTTAATATGCGCTTGAAGGTATCTTGGATACGCCATGAATATCCCCAGATCAACAATGTTGCTCAGAAACAAGCAAACAAGAGTAAAAAAGTTTTCTACGCGTATAAACAAAATTTTATTCTTTATCTCAAAATTAATCATACGAAGTAAATAATACACTATTACAATGAATTTTTAATCCATCAAACAACCCATTTCGATAAACACTCTATATAATTTATTGAATTATCCTATCTAACATTTTATCCAACCAGCCCCTATTACCACTTATCCCACCCATAAAAGTAAACGGCTCTTAAGTTGTCACTATAGAAAATTAGTAACACATCTATGGTGACGACTCATGCACCATTTTTTTCCAACTAACTATATCTAGTGACAATATTTATCACTTAATACATAAAATTAATGACTATGTTAATACTATCGTTTAATCTTTCATTGCTAATACTCCGTTTTTTTAGGGATTAGTGATATTGGACCTACTTGTATTGAACATGGGAATAAAAAAATTCATGCCATCCACCTATCTACGATTCGACTAAATTTACAATCATTAAATTATATAGGGTAAAAAAATATTTTGCCCATCCCAAACTAATGATCGTTCTATTTTGTCATCTAAATATTATTTTATTTTAATTTACCATACCGACTATGAAAAATTTGCAACTTAACATCCGAGGTCATTTTTTGGTGGAACATTCCATTGGGAAAACTCACATGCAGCTGACATGTGAAATTTAAGAAAAAACTCGTCCATTACAATATTTCTGCTCGAAACGCACCTGAAGTGCACGTGCGGAGAAAGTATTTTGGCTTAAAACAAATGAAAAAAATGCATTGGTTGTGTGTTTTGTTTACCTGACTTGGGAATTAAAAAGGTTTTTCCCTAAAAATTTCTAAATCACAAAACCCTATACATCGATTTCTTATAGAAAAGGAATTATCTAGGTCTAGGTTGCAAAGGATGGTTGGGAAGACTCGTGACAAGGAAACCCCGGTTTGCCATGTGGAAGTCCATGTCACAATTAAGGTAAGTTGTTTTCAAAGTCTTAAAAGATACGATGGAAACTATTTTTTTTTTTAATTTTTGAAATTGCATGTGAATGTGTACTAGTGCGTTATTATTTTGATCAAATAAGGTTTGGGCCACCCTATGGTACCATATGAATTATTAGGTTATGTTTTCTAAATGCAAAACAGTGCTCACATGTTATATCTCCACTTACCTTATTTGTTCTATTTTTTTTATACATTTAAAAGCTAGATTTTGCTTATATTTTTTTTTTTTTTTTGCTTTATGAGGTTGTGTTTTTCGCATGTCCCCTATCATTTTTCACATTCCTTTTTAAATGTATTTGATGATATATATTACTATAGTAAACAACAATTTTTGTTCTTTTCCCCATCCTCCCAAGTCCCGCAAATAAGAAACTCACTATCAGAATGCATCACTCTAGAGATATTCTGAACTTTACAGTCTGAATGTTAATTAGGTGGAAAGATATACCATGTAGAATTTTGTGATCCTAATGAAATATTTAAGATTGCAATACAAGGAGACTAAGGTAGGAGCAGAAGGGGTGTTCACTTTTATCATAGCATGGGTGGGGTGAATGATCACAAAACTTTGCATTTAGTGCATAATGACTTACATGCTACAAATTTGGTGAATTTCATTGATAAAAGTATGATGGTTGGAGTTGACAACCAAATCTGTAGGAGAATCGGAACAATAGTTTCATAGTATTGAGGAGCCAATGGAATTTGTTGATGAGGATGAACATACTGTAGAACAATATTTGGAAAAGGATACAGTTGATAACAAATAGAGTAGTGACGATGCAGATGAGCAATCAATTGGGAAGGATTTTGATTTCTCTTACAAGTTTGTTAGTAGTGAGTTTGAGGTTTCTAATGATGATGCTATTTGACTCCAACATAGATCCAGATGTAGAATGAAGGGGCATACATATTTGCCTACACTGTAAGTGTTGATCAAGGGACAAGTAAATTAGGGAGTCAAATTAGTGATGGGACACAGGGTACACATCATGGTCATCCTGTTTTTAACAAAAGAGTGGGTGTAGAAGACCCTAAATTTGAATCAGGAATGTGTTTGTCTAACACTGCCACATTTAGACAAGCTGTCAGGAAACACTTAATTAGTCATGGAAGTGATGTAAGATTTACTATAAATGATAAGCATAAAGTGCACACAAAAGAAAAAACATGATACATGCCCATGGGTTATTTATGCTTCACACGTGCAAAACAAAAACATTTAAGGGAATACACAAATGTCCTAAAAAACAGAGAGTGTCACATGCAAATTCTAAATGAATTGAAGATAGGTACAAGGATAAAATTTGGAGGATCCAAAGGTGATTCAATGATGAAATCATGCAAAAAGAAAATAAATTAGTATTCAACAAGAGTCAATTGTATAGGGCAAAGAAAAGGCTTCAGAAAAAGGGGTAGTGGGACTCATAGCGAACGGTATGCAATGTTGTGGTATTATGCAGAAGAGATAATAAATTATAATTTTGGAACAACTGTAGAGATAAAAAATAAGCTGGTTGGGGACTATCAAAATTCAAACGGTTGTACATGTGTTGTGGGGGCACTAAAAAGGGGATTTCTGATGGGTTGTAAATCAGTTATTTGCTTGGACGGTTGTTATCTTAAAAATAATGTTGGTGGAATTCTTTGAAGTGTTGTGGGGATTCATGCAAACAACTGTATGTACTCATTTGCTTATGAAGTTGTTAAGAACGAAAGAAAAAAAAAGTTGGTTGTGGTTTTAGAATATAACAAACACTTACTGCTTGACAGTAATGTCAAATAAACAAGAGGATCTAGTTGATGCAATAGACCAATTGTTGCGTGGTTGTGAACACTGCTTCTTTGTCATGCATCTTTTACAAGAATTTAGAGAACATACATAAAGGTATGACTTTAAAAGACATATTGCGGAAAGTTGCTAGGGTGTGGCTAACTGAAAAAGTAATGAATGACATGAGATTAAGGAACATATCTACCTTTGAATGGTTGACGCAAAGACCAACAACCCATTAGTCAAAAAGTCACTTTTGGAACCACCCTAAAAGTGGTATTTTATTCACAACATGTCTTAGAGTTTAAACCACATGGTCCTGAGAGCTAAGGGCAACCTATTATTACTGTGCTGGAAACAACCAGGCTAATTCTGATGAAGACGATTCATGTTGAGGAGGGACCAAATGATGAAACAAAATGGAGAAATGTGTCCTAAGATAACTAAAATTTTGGAAGATCTCAAAAAGAAGTCCATGGAGTTCATTGCCCACTAGATTGTAAAGATGGTTTGAAATTGAATCTGCTTATTGTATTAGATTTAGGCTACAATTAGGTGAAAAGACTTGCAGTTGTAGGAGATGGGATTTTACTGGCATTCCATGCGCACATGCAATATCTGATATGCATTATATGGGCCAAACACTTGCGCAAATGTGCATAAGTACTATAAGAAAGACACATTCTTAAAAACTTTTACTCACTCGGTGGACACACTTAATGACAATGACATGTGGGCCAAAGTTGTCTTTCCCCTACTGATTCCTCTTGTAAATGAGAACCTACCTAGGAGACCCAAGACATATGCAAAGAAAAACAAAAAAGGAAAATAGAGAACTTGGATAAAAGAATATGTTACCATAAAATGTTCATTGTGTCACAAGCCTAATCATAACACAAGAGAGTGTGCCTTAAATAAGAAGCGTTCTGAGAAGGGAATAGATGTTCCCACAGTAGAGTAGTGAAAAATATTTGTTAAATATTTGATGTCTTATTATCTCATATGTAATTAATTGTGATTAGTTATTGTCTTATTTAATTTGAAATTCATGTTGTTGAGTATGCAAGGCAGGAAAAGGAAGACACCAATGCAAGAAGCACATTTCAACATTGCCATGGACAATACTGCAGCAGATTTTGAGCCCAAAAAATGAAAATATCACTAGCCCCCTGGAGTTACAAGAAGTGCTTCAAGGAGCCACATAGTGACTAGCCCCAGTAGAGTGACAAGGAGCTTAACTGCCACTAATACCAAACGAATAGCCACAAAGAAGTTCAAGACGAACTAAACAAGTTTACCTCCAAGGGTGACTCGACGCACTGCAAATCCAAGGGAGGTCCTTTTATTTATTTATACTATGTATTTGTCATAGAATATTTTCAAATGATAATAATTACTAGTTGGTGATTAATTGACAGGACAAAAGGAAGGGTACAAAAAACGCCAATCGAAGATCCCTAAACAATCCAGAACAGTAAAAATGTCCCAACAACTGGTTTGAGTAAAAATTTGGAGGTAATTGTCAATTCATTGTGGTTGACTTGTATTGTAACATCTCTATATACTTACACTTTGGTACTTTTACGGTCAATAAGTAAGAAGGAGTGCCTTGGATTAATCAAATGGAAAGTCTGTTGCCAATAGACAATACTCAAACAACAACCAAGCCTTTTAGTTGATGCCATTGTAAGGACACAAAATTATTTAGACTTCCATGGAGGCCCGTTGGAAACTACATTTCAAATAGAGTTAGATTTAGCCTGTCTACTGGGAGCAACCTATCTAATAAAGTGGCTACATAAGAAGTCCTTATGTGTAGACAACCGTGATTGCAAAGTCATATAGCCTCTTTTCAAACTATATATAGGTGTCTTGAGTGCTTGAACACTCACTCCATTTTTGTTTTTGTCTAGACCAAGCCCACTGTGTTTAAAGGATTGCACTTTTGGCTTCTTTGTTGATGAAATGTGAACAAAGCATGTGCTTCCTTTTGGATTTAACTTATGTATTTCAAGCTTTCATAATTAAGGTAGCAAAACGAATATATTTCATTACATAACCATTTGGCTAAACTCCCATTTACCCCCATGTGTTTTGTTGAAAAAGTTAAAAACCCCCCTATGATATGGAAATAGGCAAAAAAAGAACTCTTGTGTTTTGTTAAATACAACAAAAAACACCCCTTCCGTTAGTAATTGACAGAAGGTGAGCTACACGCGCGTCTCATGCGATTTTGGGTGATTTGTAGCTGCTTTTGACCTTAATTTTTGGGTGTCTTTTACTAAAATGCCCTAATGATGCGTATATATTTGACTTTGGGTATTTTTGACTTTTTTTGAGTGATTTTTTTTTGCATTTTCATCTATATAAAAAATTATTTTTTTAAGAATATATTTACTTAAAAAATAAGGAAAAATATATAATTATTTTTTTTTGTAATTTTTACTTACTAAAATTAAAAAATATGTAATTTTTGTGTTTTGGGATACCTTTATTGATCAAATCTGTAGCACGCATCCTCAAGTCCTAAGTCCATGTAATTGTGGGGAACCTCTTAATAACAAACTAAGGGAACTTCTGAAGAAGCCGCCTTTTGATCCACTTGGATCTATGCATTATTTTAAAATTGAATAAATTGCATAAAATCCCCCTGTATTTTTTAAAATTTAGCTAAAAACCCCCTTGTGTTAAAAAAAAAAAAGCAAACAAGCCCCCGTGTTTTGCAAAATAATGCATACTCTCCCCTTTCGCTAGTTGTCACTGACGGCGTTAAAATTTTGATCAAATTGCCCGTTATACCCTTATTATCATAGACCATTGATCTTTAATAGTTTTAAATGGACGAACCAAATTTCAGGTAAATTTAAAAATGTATTATTTACATGTTTACAATATATACTATACATATATATACAATATATTTCTTATATATACAATATATACTATTATATATATACAATATATATAGCAGAGGCGGCGACGGCCGTCGCCTCTATGGGCGGCGACGGTTGAGCGACGTTGCGTCGCCTAGCGCAAAGGGGGCGATGCGACGTCGCTCTTGATTTCGCCGTCGCCCTCGCAGATGGGGGCGACGCGACTTCGCCTCTCGCGTTGCCGTGGGCGACCGCCATCGCCCAGATCTAGGCGATGGGCGCCTAGGCGACCAGTTGGTGGCCGGCGTCGAGGCGGCAACGAGGCAGCGACATGGCGCCGGAAAATTGGGAAATTAAAAAAAAAAAGCAATTCAGTTAAATGACAATTTTTTCAAATTTTAAAAATAATAAAATTTATTAAAATATTATTTTAAATACATATAATAGTTTTTATTTTGATATTTAATTAATAAAATTTATGTATAGGGAATATATTGAAACATATTTAAATAAAATAATAATTTGATTTAGTTAATATTATATAATTGTATAATTGATTTACATTTATATAACTATATAAATTTGAAATGTTGATTTTAGTCTATTAAGTTTTGTATTGTGTTTTTTCAATTTAGGGTTCGTTTGGTTCCAATGAGAGGAAAGGGGAAGTGAAAGGGGGAGGGGGAGGGGAGGGAAAGGGGGAAGGGGAGGGAAATAATAATAGTTTTCCTTCAAATTGTTTGGTATGATTGGAAGGGAAGTAAATCTCAAATATTTTCTCTTGTTTGGTACGAGAAAAATAGATTGAGAAGAAAATACTAATTTTTGTAATTTTACAGTTTAACCCTTTCTCTTCATTTTAGAAAATAAACAAGTTAATATTATACTAATATCAAATATTTAAAAACCTTATTAATAAAAATATATATCAAACAAGAACAATAATATTTTTTATTAATAAAATATTAATCAAAACGAATATTATTCATTTATTCTAAATTATTTAATTTAAATAAAATAAAAATTACAAGTGCCGACGATGGAAAGAGGAAAAATGATTATTCAATAAAAATTAATAGCAAATTAGTAATAAAAAATTCTGAAAAATTGCAAATGAAAAGTATGTTTACCGGATTGTTGACTTCGACGTACTAGTTTTCCCAACAATTTGATTTTCTTTTCTCTGACGATTATGTACGGTATTATCAGCGGGAATGAGAAAAGAATTAAAGGAATATATATATATATATATATATGTGGGCAATAGAGTAAATAAAAATAAAATATGTATTTTTTGGTCTTTTTAGCTTTATACTTCCACTTTTTCGCCCAATTTCGGACGGAAACGAAATTGGACTCCGGAGGGATTCCATATACATCCAATTTTACTTTCCTTCCATCTATTCCTCCAAACCAAACACTAAACTTTTTCTTATACATCCTCTTTTACTTCCACTTCTTCTATACTTCCACTTTAAAATTTTCATATACTTTTTATGTATTTTTATATTTATATTAATATATTTCATAAATAAATATAATTTACTAAATATGTTTGACTAAATAATAATTTAAAATTAATCAAATATATAATTTATTAAAATATATTTAAATGAAATAATAATTTAAATAAATCAATATAAAATATATTCAAGTATCAAAGAAAGGGGTAAAATAGACATTTACACACTTAAAATAACATAACAAAAGTCAAAATTAAAAGGGGACAAAATAGACATTTATATACTTCAAATAACCTCAAAAAAGGCCAAAAATGAAACCCACCCTCGCAACACGCGGGTGGCAAACACTCTCCGTTAGTTTCTAACGAAGAGGAGGGTTTTTGTTGTATTTTATAAAACACAGGGGGTTTTTTGCCTATTAATTTAATACAGGGGGATTTCGCGCTATTTCACCAAAACACAGGGTGTTATGAAATTTACCCTTTAAAATTTTACAACTTTTTAAATACTTAATTTCTTAATTTAATTTCAATTAAAACCTTAACTGTTTTTTTTTTTTTTTTGCATATTCATCAATATAAAAAATTAATTTTTTTAAAACATATTTACGTCAAAAAAAATAAGAAAAAATATATAATTAATTTTTTTGGTAATTTTTAATTACTAAATTTAAGAAATATGTAATTTTTGTGTTTTATTTTTTTTTAAATTTTACAACTCTTTAAATACTTAATTTTCTTAATTTAATTTAAATTAAAACCTTAACTAAATTTTTAATTACTTTCAAATTAAAAATTTAAAAACTAAAAAAATCAAAAAATTTAAAAAAAAAAAAATAGAGAGAAAAGCCTGGGCGGCGACGATGGCTGTCGTCGCCCCCTTCTAAGGAGTCGGCGGGAGGGGGTTGGAGGGGGTCGGTGGGTGGCGAGGGGTGGGAAGGCCCGGCGGTGATTGTGCGCACGCGGGGTGGTGGTGGTGGGCGGTATAGATGGCAGCAGGGGGAGGGGGTGGGGGTGGAGTCGGGTGGGGGGCAATTTAATTTAATTTATCTTTTTAAATAATAATATTATTATTTTTTATAATATTTATTTTAAAATTAGTTAAATCTATGCCGTTGATTTGTTTTTATAAATATAAGGTCCAATGGTCAAGATTAATTGATTAGATCTAACGGTTGTGATCTAATCAATAAAGATCCAACGGTCAGTAAAACAAATAACAATATATAGGGCATAACAGTTAATTTGTCAAAAAATTAGCACCGTTAGTGGTCTTTAACGGAGAGGGGCGATTGAACTTAATTTTACAGAATACAAGAGGATTTTTTACCGATTTTTCAAAATACAGAGGGATTTTATGCATTACAGCCTAACCATTTCATAAATATTCCGCCATCACATTATGCTTGAAAGTTGAATTCTTGACATATTTTACAACCTCATACAAGTCATGTAACATAATCCTAAAAACTATCTACAAGCAACCACAACTACACACCATCTACCCATTACATTCATAGCATTAGGTAGACAACAAGTCAAGACACTACCAATGCCACCCATAACGAGTTCTACAATGATTTTGAGTTTAAATGAATTTTTGATTCCGTAACTTAAATTGTTTGGCATTTTCGTTCTTTAACTTTTTAAGATTGTATTTTGGTTTTACATCTTTTTAATTTTTGTGATTTCAGTCCTCTTGTTCACCGTAGTTCACCTCTACCGATGAGAAGGGTGAACTCCGATGGAAAAAGGACTAAAATTGCGAAAATTAAAACGATGCAGGACCTAAATGCTATCTTAAAAACTTAAAGGATAAAAATGTGAACAGAAATGAGCCAATAGGAACAAAAGCTCCAATCTTAAAATATTACGTGAGAGCCACATGCATTTTTCCGGTGAGAAGGGTGAACTCCGGCGAAAAATGGACTAAAATCGTGAAATTAAAAAGTTGCAGGATCAAAATGCTATCCTAAAAAATTAAAGGATGAAAATGTCAAATGACCTAAGTTATGAGACCAAAAATGCATTTAACCCATGATTTTGCCAATTTCGCCTAAACTTCAAGTCGATTAACTCTTTGAAGCAACTTTGGTATATTCCGACAAGCCTTGGTGCGCATTTGGGGGGTCAATTCAGCTAAAGTCAATGCAACCTCCAAGTTCCTGAAATGTAAAAACAAATTTTCGATTCAAAATTTTTCAATATTTCAACAAATTAAAGTAAAAAATAAGAGAATTTAGGGTTTTCAATTACAATCTAAAATCGAATCTTGCTCACAAAACCTCTAATTTGGTTCATTTTTGTTAGGAATACATCGTATTCTTACCACAAAAAATGAAAGCCAATCTTTAACAAACCCATTTAGAAATAAGGAAGATTCTTGCATTCAGATATGAAAGCTCTTAAGCTAGAAATTTACTAGGAATTTCTCGCAAGTCGTGTACTTTCTTTCGGGATTCAAATTTGTCTATGAAGTCTTTTGGATTGTATTTCTAAAACACATTTATGCAGAAAGAGGATTTTCTTTTTTGTTCAATAGGGAGAAAAATTCCCGATTGACTGGTGATTTGAGAGAGGATTTTTTCACATAAATAAATTGGCGATTTTTCTTAAATTTCACATATGCGGTGCATGTAACTTTTTCTGGTGGAATTTTCCACCGGAAGCAGCCTCATATGTTAAGTTACAAAATTACCATAGTTGTTATAGTAGATTAAAACAAAAATAAAGTTTCAATGGCAAAATACGAAAAGGCGCAAAATGTTTTAACCCAATTATATTATATTTGATGCATTCTACAGTTTATTTTATGAGATAGCATAGTGCCTAAAACCTTACAAAACAACTTGAAATCATATTTAGATAGATGGGGATTAATGCAAATGTTTTATGATAATTAAATGATGTCAATCTAGCTGGATGACTTGATATCTAAGTGGCGAATGCCTCACCCGATGTTTAACATAGTGATCAATTAGATAATTGTCATATATTAACCTTCTAAAAGCAAGAATTATTTTATAATTATCAATAAATCCAAGCACAAAACATTTAATGTAGCTTGAATTAAATCATTTTATAGGCGTTTAATAATTGCGCTGTTGTGCTTCAATCCTGATGGGTTTAACCTCACGTATGCTTGTCGGCCTTTGATTTTCATAACGACCTTATATTCCCATCAAATGATAAATGTCATGAAATTCCATAAAGGGCAAATGCCATATTTAGTCCCTTAAGTTTAACTTTAGAATTACTTTAGTCCCACAACTTCATTTTTTGACTTTAGCATCCTTAAAGTTTAGTTTTTATTTCAAATTGGTCCCTCAGACCATTTTCCGGCGAAAAAATGGCCGAATTTTTTAAAATTTTGAAGGGTAAAATCGTCAATTTAAGTTTCACTTTCTCACTTTAATCCCTTAAGTTTGTAAAAGTTTCAAATTAATCCTTTCTTAGTGTCCACATATTGGAATTATCAGCACATAATAAAGTTTTCCATGTTTTTCACTCCACACATTAATTGATTCCACTTTCATGACATAGCTTGGACGATTTCTTGCTTGTTTGTTGGCTTGCTGGAATTATTTAGTAATAAATACAATATTAAATCAATTTTTCAACATGACTAACATAACACAAACTTCTCAACACAATCCAACATAATACATAACCATCAAAACAAACACCCAAAATACAAAAACCTGTCCACAATATGCCAACCATAACAATACATAACTATTAAAGAAACAGAAAAGATACAAAAACCTGTTCAAAGTATGCCAACCATGACAATACATAACCATCAAAACAAACACTCAAGATACAAAAACCTGTCCACAATATGCCAACCATGACGATACATAACTATTAAATAAACAGTCCAGATACAAAAACATGTTCACAGTATGCCAACTATGACAATACATAACCATCAAACACTGAGAATAGTTCAAAATTCAAACTAATCTAAATAAGTTCAAAAGATCACCATAGAAACTGCATAAAAGTACTGATGACAAGAGGGAATTACATCAACAAAGAGGTCTAATCAATTCACTATCCTCTTCACATGGCATTACTTGATTGTTGAGTGGATTGTGCTCTTGACCTTGTTACAGCTTGGAGGGAGGTCAGCGTGACATGTTCTTTGCCTACTTTTTTGAAGTTGGACTTTAAAGTGACACCACCAACACCCATCCTTGCCTCAGGTTCCTTGACAGAAAGTGGAGTTGGAGACATGACCGGCTCATTTGCTCTAGTAAATGCTGAAGTATTTGGTGGGTTTGTAGTCAACCCTTGGCTTGCTGAGGCTGGCACGTTTGCATCGACCTATATCATGAAAAAATTACTTGTAAACAAATTCCCATATGGCAATATTCATAAAGAAATTAAACAAATTCCCATATGTACTTACAGATCTTGTAGGCGGAAGAGTGGGACATTTGTTTCTATAGTGCCCGTCTCCTAGACATACACTGCACTTCCTTTTCTTTTTTATTTGTCTATCTTGAACACTAGTTTCTGGAGTTTGAGAATATTCCTTGGGTACTCCAATTGTATCAGCAACCACTGGTGTGACACTGTCCACAATTTCTTTGCTTGGACACTTTCTTTTATTGTGGCCTTCTCGATGACGTTTGCTACATGAAAAAGTCTTCTGGCCAACTCTGCTAAGTTTTAGGCTTCTATTTGCTGAAGGGGTTGGTTCATCTGGTTCTCGTCTTCTCACTTTCTTTGGTCTTTCCGGCAATCTTATCTCAGAATTTGGTGCTACTGGTCCCTTCCCCATTTCTGGCCACTCTATTTGCCCCCTTACAGGATTAACGATAAAGCTATATGCTTTTTTGAATGTTTCAATAGAGTAGCATTTGTGAACATAGTCCTCAGGGATTCTCCCATAAGAGACAATTGCACTAACTGCATGAACGCAGGGGATTCCAGTTAACTCCCATCTTCGGCAAGAACAAGTCTTCATGTCGATGTCAACAGCATTTTGGCCACCATGCATATCCCTTACTTCAAATTTAGAGCCCCCAGCATATGTTGAAATGCAAGTTCTTGTCTCATTTTTCATTTTTTCAATCACTTTTTGCACCTTAGGACAAAGAGATCCATGCCATCTCACTACTGCATCTCTTTTACTTTGCAATCTCTTTTGCAAATATATTCGAATTGTCTCCAGCATGCCAAGCAATGGTTTGTTCCTTGCTTCAAGAATAGTAGAATTGAAGCTCTCACATAAATTGTTAAGGAGAATGTCACATTTAGGATATGTCCTGAAATGTGACCTGGACCAGTGTCTTGGGTTCAGTTCAGAAAGCCAACCATGTGCTGCTTCATTGAAACTCTTAAGAGATTCCATCTCTGCTTTGAACCGGTTTACAGTGGATGCTTTGGCTAGCTTCCATACTATATCCTTCAATGCCAACCCAGAGTGGATCTTCTTGAAATTATTGTACATGTGTCTCACACAAAATCTGTGCTCCACTTCTGGAAAAAGATCATAAACCGCAGGTAGCAATCCCTGTAAGGAAACAAAAAATCGTTATTCATATGAATCATGTAATGAATGAAATTTGATAATTGTAAATTACCTTCTGCATGTCTGAAATGATGGTCCATTTATTATGTTCATACATGCCAACATCCTGCTGGAGCTTTTCAAGGAACCATCCCCAAGAGTTTTTGTCCTCTGTCTCTGCCACACAGTAAGAAATAAGGAATATGCAATTGTTTGGATCTATTCTAACAGCAGTTAGTAAAACTCCTTTGTGTGGTCCTTTTAAATGACACCCATCAAGTCCAATCACAGGTCTGCATCCTTCAAGATATCCCCTTTTGCATGCATCTAAACAAATATATAGCCTTAGAAACCTTTCTACACCAGTGTCTTCATCCACTTCTGTCTTCAGAACAACAGTTGATCCTGGGTTGCTTACCCTTAGTTCATCGCAATAGTCGTACAACCTTGTGTATTGATCTTTGTACTTTCCATAAATCATGTCATTCACTTTGTTCTTGGTCCTATAAAACTGAGATTTGTTGACTTCCACATTAAGGTCATTTTGCACTTTCTCCTGAAAATCTCCTAACTTCCACCCACTATTCAATCTCCAGTCATTCATGTATTTTTTACTCAACATTTTTGATGTGACAAACCTATGTCTACTCAATGTTCTTCCACAACTATGGGTAGAATTTATTGTTTTGATCTGAAAAGCATCTGAGTTTCTCATTTTAGAAGCAAGCACAACCCAAGGACAATTCACTCCCTCACATTTGGCCCTAACCCTGATCTTGTCATTCTTAACAAACTTAATGTTTCTTTGCCATGTCACTGCGTGAGCCTTAACAGCCTCTTTAAACTGAGCAGCATCAGTGAAAATCATTCCATTCCTTAACTGTGGATCAGGCAAATCAATTTCAGGTCTAAATCTGTAAAATTTCACATGCTCACTCTCTACTTCATCATCACTTGGTATACTATTCAATTCATCAGACTCACAATCTTCTAACTGTTCACCATCACTAATATTCATTTCATCTAGCATATTAACATTGTCATGTTCAAGTATCCTCATGGGCCCCTGTTGAAGGTTTTCACAATCATCTTCACTCAACCCATATTCACTATCAACTAAGTTGTCTTCTCTCTCTTCCTCACTTGATTCTATCAATTCATCACCCTCAATCCCTATTTCACTATCTTCTCCCTCAATGTTTTCCCCCTCAAGTCCACTCTCAACTGCAAATACCTCAATCACTCTATTTGACACTGCAAGTTCCACCATTCTCCTAATATCTTGCTCAGTCAATAGAAAAACCAAACCAGTATTCATATTGCATCCAGGAATTAAGTAGTTGAAAACCAAAGGACATCTATACCCAATCAATTTTCTCAGTGAAACAATCAATGAAAGGGACATGTTATCTCCTTCACAGAAATCAATGTAATCAACTTCACCTCCAACGTATAATTTTTTAGGTTCTTCAATGAATTCTCCACCATGATGCATCTTTACCGTAAATAAATTATATTCTGTTCCTGCATTTTCCATATACTTTTCTAATTAAAACTTCTGAATTCTCACATAAAAACATGAAAAAATATAAACTGGTTTGAGCACAAAACATATTCCCACCCCCAACAAGAACATATTCTCAAGTTCAACCCAATAGAAACATATAAACAGAAACATATTCACAAAAAAAAAAAAAAAAAAAAAACTGATTTGACCACAAAAACATTCTCAACCCCAACATATTCGACCACAAAAAATTCCACAAACATATCTTGACAGAAATATTTCTTCACAGAAATATATTTGACAAAAAATTTCATAAAAACAAGATATTTGATCCTAAGAACCCTAACCCCCAAATCATTGAAAAACATAGAATACATGAAATTTGCAACTAGAGATTGAGTACTTACGGTATTTTGGCACACCATCGAATATCCCATTATCACGAAGCCTCATCTTTCTCATACAAGATTCAAGTCTTCAAGAAATTATTTTGCATAGAACCCTAACCCCTAAATTTCTCTCTGCCTTTGTTGCTGGGTTTTGTTACTGAAACTTGAAAGGAAAAGTCACCTTTCAGATTCACGCTTTTTTGGGCTGATAATTTTATGTTTTTTTTTTCTTTTTTTTGTTTTTTTTATATATAAATAGATTTTAATTTATTTTTTTAGAAAAATCAAAATGTCCAAATTATCCCTGCCTGCTAAGACATGTGCCGGTCACATGCTTATTTTCCGGCCATTTTTTTGCCGAAAAATGGTCTGAGGGACCAATTTGAAACAAAAACTAAACTTTAAGGATGTTAAAGTCAAAAAATGAATTTGAGGGACTAAAGTGATTCTAAAGTTAAACTTAAGGGACCAAATATGGCATTTGCCCTTCCATAAAATAGGAAGGTGGATTTGTCAAGGTCTTGAAGTTTTATGTTAAAATTTATGGTGAATTATAATGACATTTTTTAGATTTGGCATAATTATGGATACCTTCTCATTGTTTTAAAAATTACAAATACCCTTTTGGGGTTTGTAACCGTCTAACAAATAACTCATTTCCATCTATTTTTGTGAGTGAAGTAACCAAAATGCCCTTATACAAATTGAATTATTATTTAAAATTTTTTTAAAAAAAATTGGACAAAAATATGCAGGGAGAGATTTATTACGTTTTTTATATAGAGGAGCAATAATGTAATTTGTCTCGGCTAATTTTTTTAAAATTTTTGAAAAAAATCAAGAGCAAAATGGACCATTTCAAACCCTTGGTTAAAAATTACAAACCTCAGGGAGGTATTTGTAATTTTTGAAATAATGAGGGGGTATTTGTAATTATGCCAAATTTTAGGTGAGGTCATTGTTATTAATCCTAAAATTTATTACATTTTTTATTTCATTTAACATATACAATTCATATATATAAAGATTATTTTATTTATTTTATTTAAGATTTTTTTTGTTTTTGTACATGTGGCCTTTGTATATTAATGAAATAAAGGATGGAATAGGATCTTGAATATAAGATCTAGTCCTTCATACCATCCTACATGTATCAGCATTAATGCATAAGCGCGACTGCAGCTTCTTGCACTAAAGGCCGAGTCACATGCACAAAATGCTCGTTTTCACGCTCAACTTGCTCCCAACACCGCTGCACTTCTTTCCCTTCTCTCATTTTCTTCACGAAATCCACAAACCGTCTCCAGTTATCCGGTTGAAACAAATCCGGGTTCATCCTCAGATACGTAAACGCACACATTTCCCTCCCGTCTGAGTTCCCATCAATGTTCAAAGCTGAGGCCTGCAATATTTGTTCGTGTGCGCCCTCATCGTACCTTGGGAGTGCGTTTTCTCCAGCAAGTGGAACTCGAGCTTCTTGAGTGGCTAAAGCGACTTGCCTGACAAGTTTCTCAGGCAAACACAAAGCATCTTGTGGTTGCTCGTGATCTCTCATCTCGATACAAGTGAAGTTGAAAATGGCACCGTGACGCGCTAACATTTGTGCAATAGGAAGGTACCCGTCTCGGAAACGGGTGTTGTAGTACCCTGCTGTGAGTTCAGGGGCATGGGACCGGGTGCCGTAGTGCCAGTGGATACCTGCAACCTTGACGGATAACTTTACGCTCTTGCTCTCGAATACACTCTTGGCTGATTGTAGTATCCGCTCACCATGGTTGAGAAGCATTTGGGAGTACCATGAGAGGAAAAACTGCCCGTAGGAGCTGTTCCAGCCACCGCCTTCTTTTTTGAAGAAGTTTGTATCTTCAGGCCAGTTATTGTAGTTGCCTGCATCTGTCGGCCCGGTGGCTCCCCATTCAGGTTTTCCAATAGCTTCAGCTGCTGCTTTTAAGTTACTGAGCATGTACTGCAGCAGATTAACACAAAGATGACGTAAGTACAGATTTGCAACAAACTCTTAGCAGAAATAAGGACAGAATTGAATGAGCACCTTGTCATAGCACTGAAAAGCTCCAATTCCAGGAAATCTCCATGTCCCATCTTGTTCGGGGTATGAGGGATATCGAAGCTCGCCTGCTGGACCCATCCCAACTTGAATTTCCTAGACAAGGGGATGTTTCGAATCTTTTAGAAACAGAATGCAGAATTAAATATAGCATGATGTATGTTTTGGCGAGGCAGCCAACATCTTCACTTCAATGCAAGACACAAATACAAATACATACCACGATGGTATCACCGAGAAGGTGCTCAAATTTGTCACTGAAAGCCCTCATGAAATCTGAATAACATTGCACAGGAGTTCTTCCCTTGAGTGCTGGAATGTTATCACATCCAAGTGATAGGTACTCGTAGTTCCTCCTGCCCCATTGATCTGTATATGCAAGGTCGTGGTCCTTGTTGATCTCCTCTACAACCCATTTGGGCAGAGGAATTCTGGACAGTTGCAATAAAATATTGTAAGAGCAATACAAGTCAGAGGTCCAAGCATTACAGAAAACGATGAATTATCAACAGATGGAAGCCGATTAAGAATCAATGTTTAGCTCAAGATGAGTTTGAACTTTGCAATTGAAACAAAAAAAACGCGATACTTAAGCCAATTCAAACATAGTAATACATGCACAAACATGCTACTCAATCATACAAGTCAGCCAGTATAGAGAGTTATGATAGAGGTTTTTTCTGCATCAGAACTTCAAACATGTTCCTTTGCGAGAAAAATTAAGATGTTATGTAGATATGAAAATTACTGCAGTTAGACTTTGCATCACTTAATCTAACAAACTATGGAACTCTACAGGTTGACAAAGCTGCATTGTAGCCAATGAATCTTAGTTTCAATGACAAACGGTCAAGCTACAAGAATTTAAGGTCTTGAGTTTGGAATCCCACCAGATATGAGGGTATTTGTCGATTTCTACGTAGTTATTATTGATATTTGATAGCGGTACCATTGGTAATTGTTGATTCTGATTTGTTTGTTCAGATATGACATAATGACATATTCAATTGTTTCACTGAAAAATAAACAGCATTATGCAAAAGAAATGCACAACTTGATTAGGCTAGTCGATATCTGACCTACTCACATACTCGATTGCTTCTTAAAACGGGTCCTGCAAATGCTATATTTGACGTATTGGTTGACATATACCTCATTTGAGAAAAGGGAAAAATACAAACAACTGATATGATATTGCAAATGAGTAAATTATGCTCTTATAAAAAATAAAATAGTAATTGCTTATTTTTTTTTTCATAAGAGATAATTTATTCATTTACAATATCATTAAGCCCTTTGAAAAAACGAGATATATGTGACAATTATTTATACATCTAATGCATAAAGAATTTAACCCATAAAACGAACAGAAAAAGGCAATACTTAATATGCAGAATTAATTTGGCGACTTAATACATACTCTTTTTAGAGGAGGTTATTGCATTCCTAATAAGGCAAGTCAAAATCCCAAAACTTGTCTCAATTAAATTTCAAATATATAACAATAAAGTCATTAGTTAATTATGAATAATTTTGAATTTCAAATATTCTTGAATAATTATTTTGAGTCATTCTTTCAATAATTGTGATTGATGTTAAATCCACCTCACATTGACTGCTATTTAAGAATATTATGAATAATTTTAAATCATTTTTGAATAAAACTTCCTAAGATCCAAATGCAATCTAAATGATTCAATCTTTTCGGTAAGATTCACCTTTAAAAAATATTCTACACCATCTTTTACGTGTGCCCAAATTAAATTATACATATATCTTAAAATATAAAATATACGTAATAATCATTTATACGCTTAAAAACAAAGCATCAGATATAACATGAATCCAACCCATTCATGTATTTAGCTTAGCGAAGTATTAGTTATTTTGGTAAGGATAACAAACGTGACCTTTTTTGGAAAGATATAAGGAAACAAGAGTTCCGTATATCCATAAAATTGTCATTTATTTGCTAAAAAAAAGTAAAAATTCATGAAATAGCAGGAGTAGTAACGTGAAAAATTAAATCATTAGAAAAGAGAAAACGAGGATTTTCACTTACGTGCAAGAATCCCCAACATTTCCGCCGCATTGGTGAAACGACATCACAGCCTGCACCTTAAGCCCGTGTTTCTTCGCCATCTCCAGAAGCTCCGAATACCCGTCCCAGTTATACTCGCCGGGTTTCTCCCCCTCGACCAACCCCCACCAAACATCCATCATTATCCCCTCCACGCCCGCACTCCTCAACGCTTGAAGGCTCGCGTTCATCGCTTTCCTCCTATTCACCGTGTGGTTCCACGTCACGCTATCCAACGGCATCATAACGTACAACGGCACCCCATTCTTCTTCGCTTCCCTCCGCGCATTTCCGCCAGCTATGTACTCCCTATCCGGCACGTCACCCGTGCTAATCGGAGCAGACATCAGCGCCTCCGCCGCCAGCGAAAGCGAGATCTCCGGCCGCACCAAGCCCAGGGGCGGAGTCAACGGCGGCGACGGCGACACACGGCCAGTCTCTGGTCCGTTCATCGTCATCGAAACCCCCATATTACTCGTCGCCTGCGCTCTCCAAACCGCTGTGACGGTGGAAGACGATGGCGCTTCGCCGGATGCCCCACCGGCATCCGCACACAACGCGGCACCGGAGATTGCTCCGATCTGATGAGGCAAGTTCATAGCCATTATGCAAAAATTTGAAGAATTCGATCTCTTATCACAAATTGTAATAAAAAATCAGTTATTCTTCTGCGTAGAGGAAATATAGCTCAGGTGAAAGGCAGTCGAATTGTGCTACTTATAACAGTCGAGGAACGTTTCACGGATAAGAATTTCCAGGAATAAATGGTCCGTCGATCTGGCAACACGTGGACATCAGACACGTGGCGCGACTAGAGAGGGGGCCGAGGGACGGCTGATATTTGCAGGCGGTCACGTGGAAGGGACAATGAGATTTGGATTGCGCGCCAAGGTTGCTCCAGCGAGGATATGGGGAGGTGAGGGGCTTGGCGCAAGTGTGAAGGAATGAAACACCTATAATTGGTGTTAAAATAAGGGAAAATTGCAAGAATTCCTTGTGATATGTGAAATTATCTAAAAATTCTCTTATATTAATAAAATTGGTAAAAAAGTCCTTGTGTTATTATAAATTCGACAAAAAAAATTTCCTTCCTTTAGTCCACAACAAACGGAGGGTACATTACACGTGCCCAATTATGTGAATATGGGTGTATTCTTCTCACCTTTTAGCAATAACTATGGTGAAAAATGATCAAACTAGCCCTTTGTAGACTCTTTTACGCTTTACTAAAAAAAGAAAAAAGAAAAATGAGAGCTTGTAGATACTAATCCATTATTTTTTCAGTGATTTGGTGTTGTGTACTAATTATATGTTATTAACTAGTTTAAATTATTATTAAATTAAAATATTTTTTAATAAATTATATTTATTATAGAACATATTAACTAAATATCAAAATACTAAAATTAAAGTATATAAAATTTTGGGAAAATTGAAAACTTAAAAGAATTATAATACAAAAATTAATATACTAAAATTCACTTTCCAAATTTAAATCTATGTAATATAAATGAAAATCAATTGCAACAATTGAAATGTCCAAAATTGAGTAAGCCCAGGAGTAGAAGGCCCAACTCATGAAGGCCCAATCAGAAGGAAGGTGCGAAGACCTAGTCGAACTTAAAGGTTCTTAGGCCGCTGAGCCCAAGAAGGATAAGGTCTAAAGCACCGCCCTCAGCCCGAAGGGGTAGAAGCCTAGAGCACCTTGTGTTGGCGATCTACGAAATTTTGAAGAGGTTTTGAAGTGTGATTCACTCTCCTTAAAGTGAAAATTGCCCCGACTATATGGTTGCTGCCGGGTTAAGGAAACTCACTTCTAGGATACGACAAAACCAACCGAAACTTGCCGGACAGCAATTCCGGAAGTCTCCTTTCAATAACAACTCGAAAAATAAACTATGAAGTAAAATAATCTTATGAAAATATTAAGTATCTAAATCTGGCACTTGATACGTCTATATATAGATGTTTTCTGTCTTTTCGGAAAATATACAATTCTTTATCATTCATCTAGATTCCAAAAGTTTCAACATTTCAGAGAAACAACTTTTCTGAACAGATGCTACTGGAAAAGCAACTCTAAAGTTGCAGCTTTTAGGTTTGCAGTCTTTAAAGTATTTCCAGAAAAGACATCTTCTTTAAGCAAAATGTCATTAATTATTTGCAACTTTTATCCGAGAATAAAATAATTGTATAACATAATTTTTTAAAATAAAATAAAATAAAAGATTATTTTATTTTGCTGAATTAACGTGCCATGTGCCAAGTGAATTTATATATTAAATAATATATATATATATATATATATATAAATTCCCTCTCTTTCTTAAATTATTCCCTCCAATTTTTATTTTAAACTTTATATTGCATAAGTCTTTTATTAAGCACTTAAAGCATGATTAAACTTTCCATGTGGGACATGAAATATTATGTGCCATCTATCCAACAATCCCCCACTTAGCTTGTACATATCACTTTTACTTAATACTCAGATGTATGCCTACGGGAAAGTTTCTTTTGAATTAAACTTTCAATTAGTGTAAATATTTCAGAGTTTAGATGAAATTAGTGGTAGCATATGCTTTAAACCAAAATTTCTTAAGTCTATACTGGAAATATTACACACATAATCTTATTACTTTTTCGAGCAGTTCACAGAAAATGTTTAAGCACATACATGGCCCTGCGCTCCATCCTAGAGTCATGAACACTTATAAAAGTTATCATACCTTTTACTAGAAGCGGAAGAACTTCTTGTGTTCACTTAGGTGAAGTCTTTTCATACTTAAAGGTATCAATACTTACTTCATTAAGAGTTCTTCAACTCAGCCTCCTTATTTACAACTCGTAGAAATATTAAATATATATCTCGAGTTAACTTTAATCACTTATCAGTAGTTTGTTGTTACCCTTTAAATCTTTCAAATAATGGTATTACTAAAAGAAAAGGTTAGGTTCCTACTACTGGTGATTTATGATAAAGGGTCTTAAACCCATTGTAGTACTGGTATTTTTTACCAACTCTCTTGATAGACCTTTGTCAACGGATCCGCTAAATTTCTTTATGATCTCACAAACGTTATGGTAATTACACCTTCCGAGATTAAATCCCTTATATAACCATGTCTTAGGTTAATGTGTCTATTTTTTCCTTTATATAGTTTATTGAGGGCTCTTGACATAGCTGCCTCACTATCACAAAGCAAAGAGATGGCTGGCATTGGTTATGGCCACAACTTAATATCTAATAACAAATCTCTCGGCCATTCAGCCTCTTTGCTTGTTGCTGCCAATGCAACAAATTCTGCTTCCATTGTAGAATGAGTTGAACAAGTTTGTTTCTTGGAAGCCCATGAAACTGCTCGTCCAGCAAGAGTAAAAATCCATCTAGATGTGGATTTATTATTTCCATTATTGGTTATCCAACTAGCATCAGAATAGCCCTTTAGTTCCGCCGAAAATCTGTTATAGAAGAGTCCCAAAGTTCCCTTGAGATATCCAAGAACTCTTTCTAATTCCTTTCCAATGTTCAATACTAGGAGTGTTTGTAAACCTTGATAATTTACAAACAACAAAAGCAATATCTGGTCTAGTACAATTCATGGCGTACATTAGACTTCCAATTGCACTAGCACATTCTAATTGTGGAATTGTTCTACCAGTATTTTCCATGAGTGAACATGAAACATCATAAGGGGTGCTAACTGCTTTTATATTCAAATGATATAACTTATTTAATATTTTCTCTATATAATGAGACTGGCTTAAAGTAAAACCCCCACTATGTGTTTTTACTTTTATACCCAAAATAGTATATACTTCACCTAAGTCCTTCATTTTGAATTGAGAAAATAGATACTTTTTGGTTTCATTTACACCGTGCATATTAGTCCCAATGATTAACATATCATCGACATACAAACAAATAATAACACCATAATCATCATTAAATTTTGAATAAATGCATTTGTCAGCTGTATTATGACTAAATCCAAAAGATAATATTACAGTGTCAAACTTTTTGTGCTACTGTTTTGGCGCTTGTTTTAACCCATACAAGGATTTTACTAATTTACAAACTTTAGTTTCATTTTCGGGTAGAATGAATCCTTCGGGTTATTCCAGTATATATATTCACTTAACTCACCATTTAAGGAAGTCGTCCTTGTTCCAGTATATATCTTCACTTAACTCACCATTTAAGAAAGTCGTCTTTACATCCATTTGATGTACACTCAATTTATAAATTGACGCTAGACCTAAAAGTACTCTAATAGACGCTATCGAGCTACTGGTGCATAAGTGTCGAAGTAATCCACACCTTTCTTTTGTTTAAAGCCTTTAGCGACTAATCTTGCCTAAACGTGTGAATAGATCCGCCAGTATTGTACTTTCTTCTGAACACCTATTTACAACCTATAGCTTGTGAACCAAGAGGTGAGTCTGTAAGGACCCAAGTATTATTTGCTAATAGCGAGTCCATTTCATCATTGATTGCCTCTTTTCAGAAAGCAACGTCTCTTGAAGTCATTGCTTCAGTAAATGTCTTAGGATCACCTTCTACAGTTAGTAGAACCGGTATCCTATTAAGTACAATATTTCTATAACCTTCAACAATGAAGTATAAGAAATCAGGATCAAGTTTCTTTGCTTTTCTTGGTCTTTGGCTCCTTCTAAGTTCAGTGGGAGCATCAACCAATGTCCTTTTATTGCCAGTTTCAGAAGTAGGATCTATTATTGGTGCTTGAATAGGCTGAACAATAGAATCTCTAGTGAATTTATTTTTAAAGAATTCTACATCTCTTGATTCTATAATTATGTTTGAATCCAAGTCCAAAAGTCTATAAGCTTTTGAATTTTCAGCATAACCCACACATACACTTTTTATAGCTCTTGGTCCTAATATTGTTCTCTTAGGATCAGAAACTCTATAAAAAGCCAAGCAACCCCAAACCTTAAGATAATTCAGATTTGGTTTCCGACCGTTCCATATTTCGTATGGAGAAATCTGGAATTTCTTAGAAGGTATTATATTGTGCACATGACAAGCCATTAATAAGGCTTCACCCCACAATTTTGTAGGCAGATTTGCATTTAAAAGCATGGCATTAGTCATATCAACTAATGTTCTATTTTTTCTGCCAACCCGTTTTGTTGTGGAGTATATGGTGCACTACTTTGATGTATGATCCCATTATCTTCACAATAAGAGGTAAAATCATTAGGGAAATATTCCCCTCCTCGATCGCTTCGAAGATTTTTTTTTTCCCTATTGATTTTCAACGATTCACTTGTAATTTTTAAATTTATAACAAGCCTCATCTTTATGTTTTATTAGATAAACATATGTAAAACAAGAACAATCATCAATAAGTGTTATAAAATATCTATTTCCTCCACGAGTAAGGATGCCATTTAATTCACATATATCAGTATGTACAAGTTCTAGCAAATTAGTATTTCTTTCAGCCATTGGAAATGATTTCTTAAACATTTTTGCTTGAACACATATTTCACATTTTGAATTCTCTGTCTCATCGTCTGTTTGACTTGTATTCATCAATCAAGTCACCATTAGAGATCTGGAATGCTCTGGAGCATAAATACAATAACAAAGAGCAAGGCACAGATAAGTTTCTTACTATGAAGTACTTTGAATTTTCTATGTGTGATGGTTCTTCTATTATGGATCAAGTGAATGAGATGCAAATTTGTGTTTCTAAACTTAAAGCTTTAAAGATTGAAATTCCAAAAGCAATACAACTAGGGACAATTATTGCCAAACTTTCTCTAAGTTGGAACAACTATAGAAAGAAGTTGTTGCATTCTACAGAAGATTTTTTTGTTGATCAATTACTGAAACATCTATGAATTGAAGAGGAAACTCGAATTCGTGATAAGATGCATCGAGTGCAACCAAGTTCCAAAGTGAACTATGTTTTAGAGAAGAACAAGAATACCAATCTAAATGAAGCGGGAAAGGAAAGAAAGTCTTTTGATGGTGATTCCAACAAAAAGCATGTCACATGTTACAATTGTGGAAAGAAAGGGCATATCAAGAAAGATTGTCGTTTCAGAAAGAAGCAAAAGAAGGAAGGAATGCCTAATGTTCAAGTGGCTGAAACTAATGTTGAAGAAATTATTGCAATGGTTTCAAACTTGCACATTGGTATGGTCACTGAATTGAATATGACGACATCAATCAAGTCATTTGACTGGTGCTATGATTCCAGAGCTACCGTTCATGTTTGTAATGATAAGAATCAATTCAAGTGCTATGAAGAAGCTGCAGAAGGAAAACAAGTTCTGATGGAAAATGCTAATACAACAACGGTTCTGGGCAAAGGAAGTGTTGAAATGTAGTTTACTTCTAGAAAAGAAGCTGTTGTTGACCAACATTCTTCACATTCCAGAAATTCGCAAGAATCTGGTGTCTGCTACTATCTTGTCCAAGAAAGGCTTGAAGGCTGTGATGAGGATGATAAGCTAATCGTGACTAAAAATGGAGAGTTTGTTGGAAAGGGATACTATTGTGATGGAATGTTCAAACTATGTACTATGGAAAGTTTATGTGCAAGTTATCCAACACCTTGGTCACCCAGGAAGGCAGGACTCATCCAGCAGAGGGTGGATGTGGACTGATACGCGGATTCCGATAAGGGCACGGATCATTTAGCTATGATCTTATCCAATCCAAACCCCCAAACTCTCCTTGAGATATCCCCAACCAAATGAGGATTGCAAGGAGGCTTATCTATAATCCGAGGGAACCTATCCGATCAGATTCTGAGGGAGCTAATCCTAATCTCATAATTTCTATATGTATAGGCAAAATACAAAAACTGCAGGCATATGACAAGTAAGAGCAAAAAAATCTAGTATAGGGATAAAGGCGACAAGCCCCCACCAACACAACTACCCTAACAAATTATAAGAGTAAAAGCAAAGGGGGACAGAGCATATAAAACCCCACCAACCAAACCGGTTGGAGGAGAGGATAACCAAAGTATTACCAAACAACAAAATAAATAGAAAATTATCTCAGCCCCACTACCAGTGGGGGGAAATAGCAGAAGATCATTCTAAAAACAAAGGGGGAGTACATCAGTCATCTTTTCCCGTAGGCGGGGTCTTCACTTCCTCCTCCATAAGCTCCTTCTTAGCTAAGGGGGCACCGGCTCATTCAATGGCTTCTTTGGTGGGGCATCAACTATGGCAGGCTCAGGGTCCGACTCGAGCTCAATCTCAGGCTCTGGGACTTTTTCCTTGGGAACCTCCTTATCTAGAGGTGCAATGGTAATATGAGCTGAGGGGTTCTACAACTTTTGCATAATGGCTCTAGCAAATGGTCCAAGTCCTTGTCTGAGATGAACTTACCAGCTATGTTAATCAAAGTTTTGAAAATTGAAGTAAGGAGGGATAAAAGCCAAGCTGCTTTGTTACCTGAATATTCCTAAGGAGACTCAACCACTGAGGGAAGAGAAGGATGAGCAATGAAAGGATATAAGGCCCCCTATAGAGTTGCATTGAAGTATAAGAACAAACCCTCCACCTCTGTAGGAGGATTCCCATTTGCAGAAAGATGCTCCTAGTAGGTCCTGTAGTTGTATTCCATAAAAAGGTCTAGCTATACGCCCAACCCCTATCTTGAAGTCTTCTGACTTTGGTAGCTCAACAAGCAGCTTTGCTAGTAGGCTTCAAGGAAGTGATGGCCTTCGGTAGACTATTGGCAGTACTTATAATCCTTCTTAATCGCCCTTGTCAAAGCCTCAGACTGACTGTTGGTCATGTCTGTCAATTGTTGCTTCAGGCATTGAGTCTTCTCCTTAGACGCATGAACCTGTCCTAATGCCTCATATCTGGCCTCCTTCACCTTGACCACCTTACCCACCGATGGATCCACCCTATCCTCCAACTCTTCCTCTGACCATCCGCATGAGGAGGGGGTGGGACTTGGGGTCTAAATAGTACCTCCCCCAACACTATTGTCGCTTGAGAAAAATAGAAATCAGAAAAGCCTCAATAGATAAAGCATTATAAGATAATCAAACTTTCAAGAAAACAGGAAAAAGAAGAAATTGCATCACCTTAGCAGCATAGTTGGAAAGGAGGCCCAAGAGGTCTTCCTAGGAGGTAAAGGACAAGGCACGCTTATTCCCTGAGAGCACCGGGCCCTTCACGAATTCGATGAACAAGGAAGAATCCGCCTCACGCTCCCACATGATGGACTGGTGGCAATATAAACCCTACTCAAGTGCAAAGCATTAGCGCCTGAGGAGGAGCTACTAGCTTCCCGAGAAGAAAGAGATGGGGGGAGGGGGAGGAGTGGTCACTGACCGAGTAGACACTTGGAGGGGGACGTTTGAAGAAGAAACCCCCCCTTAGCCCTCTTATAGGGGCCCTGAGAGGCCGGGGCCGCACGCTTCCCCCGAGACTTACTGGAGGTAGGCATCTCCTTAGGAGTATGCGCAAAAAGAGTTGCCTACCTCCCCCTAGGGCTACCCTAGATGCCACCCCATAGATATTTGCTAAAGATGATCTTCTCTGCAGACAAAAGATGGAATTTTAGATCCCTAATTATCTTAAATAAGCACAACACAAGAAAAGGACTCAAAAGTGTTAGTATGCAATGGCTCATCCAGAGGGACCACTTTGGGGATTAAGCGAAAATGGGACAGGAGCCTCTCATCCATCAACCCTTAGCAGTCGTAAGGGTGAGGGTTTAAGTCCTCTCAGAGGGCAGACAAAGCAGCAGATCTATCTCTCCAAGAAAAGGAGGTAAAGGGAAGAAAATCATCTATCCATTCATGTGGGAAGGCCCAACGAGAAGGGGGAAACACGTAAAAGAAGCTATCCCTTCACAACTTAGAGGAACTAGGAGCAGACAGGAAGTGAACCCCGCGATGGGGAGAGAAATGGAAGATCTTGCAGTTCAAACTTTTTCAGCTAGAAACAGGTAAGAAAATTTTGACACGAAGGAATAAAGCCATTGTACTTGAGAACCATGGCAAAACTAGCTAGAAGTCGGAAAGAATTAGGGGCCAATTGGTTTAAGGGGACCTTAAAAACCTTAGCGACCTCCTTGTAAAAAGTAGGAATGGGAAGCGCAGGGCGACTCTCAGTTGGGCGGTAAAATAAAAAAGGCAGTTAAGGGAAGAATATTACGTTGATTCTTCGGTGAAGGGACCAAAAGGGTGTAATCGCAAGAATATTATATTCTTCTATGAGCTGGTTAATATCCGCGGCCCAGAGGGAGGAGGGGACCCTATCCAATAGAATAGGGCTGGTTGGTCATCTCCCTTTCTTCTCCGATGCAGGAGGCTCAGCCTCATCCTCACTAGGAGAAGAATCCGACACTTCTTCCTTTACCTCCTCTTCCTCGCCTGGGATTCCCTCTTCCTCAAATGGTTCATCCATTAGCCGACACGTTGGTTCTCACTCGGCTTTCCTAGGCTTCACCTCTGAGCTCCTGCATAGAAGGACGAGCCGAAGCCCGGTCCTCTAGAATTCACCTCAGAAGGATCCTCGAACGGCGGCCCTTCCCCAACAAAGTGCATAGATTCATCCAAAGACGCCATTAAAGAAAAATGTAATAAACAGAAAATCTCAAACAAAAGGAAGGAGATCAAAAAAATGCGCTACAAAAAGAAGAAGAAGATGTTTTTACCTACAAGAACAAGAAGAAAAGAGGGCAAAGTACGTAATAGTCAAGTGTTTTCTCTCTCCAAGTAGTGAGAAGGGAAGAATAAGAAGGAATAAGGGACGAAAGGGGATAAAGAGGCAGATGAAGGGGTGGAGTCTAGGGTTACTCACAAACGTGCCAGGGAACCGAACACACACACATGAGAGTGCAACACATGCGCCTGCATATCGCAGCGACCTACATCCTAGTCGTAAAATCGCACCTGATAATCGCCGTAAATCCAAAAAGATAGCCTCTTTTTCTTAAGGACAAAGGATGCTAGGTCAAAGGGGACTTTCTCTCAAGAAGAAGGGAACCAAAAATATTGCTGGCAGTAGGACACTACTCTAAGGAGGACTGAGGAAGCCTCATCCTCGTCAGAGTGGGGGAGGGGGACTGAATGATATATCTAATGAGTAAGCTACGAGTAGAAAACCTAACTCACTCAGAAGGACGGCGCAAAGCCTGAGTGGAACTTAAAGGGTCCTGGACTGCTGAAGCCAGGAAGGATAAGATCTACAAACACCGCCTGCAACCTGAAGGGGCGGAAGCCCAGGACCACCCTGGCAGCCAAGAAGGCAGGACTCGTCTAGGTGGCGAGTAGACGTGGACTGATGCGTGGATTCGAGAAGGACGCGGATCGTTTAGCTACGACCTTGTCTAATCCAAACCCCCCAAATCTCCCTGAGATATCCCTAACCAAATGCGAATTGCGAGGAGGCTTATCTGTGAAAAATCCGAGGGAAACTATCAGATTGTATTCTGAGGGAGCTTATCCCTTGTCACTACCTCCCTGAGCCCTTGGGGGATGAAACTCCTCATGCGCTAGCGAACTCTACCTATAAAACATGTTCCTTTCTTGTCAATGGGTAACGTATCTCTACCTTACACAAGCACACATAGTCATTCACGCGATCATAAAAACACTTTCATACTCGTGTTAGTCCATTATCTATTTCTTCCGGGATTTATTATTCTAAAATTGTTTACTGACTTAAGCATCAAAGTGATAGCATATTTTTTGCAGGTCCCTTTTTTCGACTTGCAGATGTTAGAGGCCCAATTTTCTGAAGCCCTAAGGGTTCTTTGAACGAACTATTTCAAATCACATCAACTATACATATTACTAATCAATTTAAATTATTTTTTAATTAAATATGTTTTAATAAGTTATATTTATTTATAGAATATCAACATATCAAAAGAAGTATATCCAAAATTTTAAATTATATTATTGATAATGCATATTATTAAAATTGAAAGTATCATTAGATGTATTTAAAATAAAATTTAATATTTTTTCATTATATTTAAATCTTAAAAGAATGGACCGTTTCTAGACGGATACCCATGGTAACGGGCTTTTATTGGACACGAGCCCAAGTTTAGCTGAGGGTGAACCTAAAGGGTCACACACAAATCACCGAGGAGGTGAATGAATTGACTTGGAGTCAAATTTGGAAGATGATAAATAATTGAATTATTTATGGGATAGTACATTGGATGGACGTGCTAATATTGTATCGAACCCTCGATTAATCGATAAATGAAATTTATCGAGTAAGTAGATATTAAGGGCTTGGATCTTTTAATTAGATTAAAAGATCCATGGACATTATTTAATTGGACCTTGAATTAAATTAGATTTAATTCTTGGGCCTTTTGTAATTGGATTGCAATAAAACCGGGCCCATTAAGTCTTGGCCCAAGAGAGATATTAATTCCACTTTTAGAATTAGGAGAAGTTGGACTTCTCCTAAACAAGGATGGCTAATTTTAGCTTCTTTTAGAAGCATAAAAATCGGCCATGTTGGCCTTGTTGAAGAGGTTGACGTGTTCCTTTTGAAAAGGAATAAATCAACCCCAATCAAGCCTTCTTTACTTGGTATGATTTAATCATACATTGTAAATTGGTAGGCTTGATTGAAGATGAATGGGGCTTGATTGAAGATGAATGGGTATTGATTGGAATGTATCTAGACATCCTTGGATGAACCTAGATACATTCCAATAATACAATTAATGATGTATATACATAAGTATATACAATCAGCGTGCGTGACTTAATTAAAGCAAGATCGAGGTGGAGGGTTGGTAATGGCTCAAATATTAAAGTTTGGACGAATAGGTGGATACTGAGGGAACCTGATTTTACGCCAATTAGACTGAATCAAGATGCTAACACTGAATTGCTAATCCAATCACTTTTGATGATGAACGAATTTACTGGCATGAGGAGGTTATCAATGAACTATTCTTACCTATGGATGTTCAAGAAATTCTATCAATCTCGCTTGGAAGGAGTTTAAACAAAGATTATCTGATATGGCATTGGGATTCAAAAGGGAATTACACTGTCAAGAGTTCCTATCAACTTGCATTGATGAGAAGTCAGCTTGATCTCCCATCGACTTTAGTCTCTTGTTCGATGAATGTTGCCTTGCCTGCTGGTTGGAGGTTCATTTAGGGCCTTCTCATTCCAAATAAGGTAAAGTTTTTCTCCTGGAAAGCTTGCCGTAATGCGCTCCCTAAATTAGCGAACTTGGTTTGTCGACGGGCTGATGGTACAAATATGTGTGTTGTTTGTCAATTGCCAGGTGAAGACTCAAAACATATACTCTTGACTTGCCCATTCTCATGACAAGTTTAGGCCATTTCCAACTTTCCCATGTCCATTATTTCAAATTGGGCTGAGGATGGAGAATGCTGGTTTAGATAGGTCTGTGACGACCTCTCTTTGTTGCAAGCAGACCTCTTTCTTCTAGTTACTGCATGCTGTGGAAAAATTCCAACAAACGTCTAATGGAGGGAAAGGGTAAATCAGCTATGGAAGTTGTGAGTGATTCTATTTTCCAATTGCAAGAATTTACTGATTGTACGAAAAGTCTTGCCCTGCAACAACGCTCGGGTAATAAGCATCTTCGTTGCCAACCTCCACTTCAAGGAGTCGTGAAGATTAACTTCGACGGTGTAGTGTTTATGAGCCAGAAGGAGCTAGGCTTAGGCATGATTGTAAGGAATTCGGTGGGCAAATGTTTGGCCTGGAGAAAGAGAATATACAGATTCCCGGATGATCATACGGTAGCGGAAACGATAGCTATACTTGAAGTCGCAAATATGGGTTTGAGTCATCTCTAGAATCATGTGATATTGGAAGGAGATTGTCAACTCATTATCTCTAGGATTGCTACTGGTGGTGAGGATCATTCTCCCCTAGGATCATAGAAGACATTTGAAGATTGCTGAGGAACTTCACCGACGGGCGACAACAGTTTGTTCCGAGGGGACCTCAACCCGCATGCGCAGGTGGCTAGAAATGCAATGATTTAATGTAGATGGATGAACTTTGTTGCCTAGATTTGATTTTAGAATATGTCTATTTCCCTATTAAAAAAAAAAACCTAGCCTTCTATTTATCACTGTCTATATAAAGCGTATGTGTAAAGCTGAATGATTGCATGAATTGAACTTTCCAACGACCAACACTTTTATAATGAGCAAATTGCAATTTACCTACTCGTGATATAGGAAATAGACACATAACCCCCTGTAAAAAAAAATTACACCACTTTACCCCCCTCAATTTTAAAAAAATGTGCAACATACCCACTTTACGTGCAGGGTGTAGTGCATGTCCAAATTTCCTCTTCTTTTTTTTTTTAATTTTTATTTTATATTTTTATTTCACAACCTTTAGATCTAGTTCAATATAAATTGAGCATTTAGATTTAATATTTGACAATCCACCATTTAGATCAAATTTTATTTAAATCTATTGGCAAGAGCTTACTATTTCAAATCAATAGTTCTAATTTATTTTCACATAATATATATATATATATATATATGAAATTTACAAAATATAAAATATAAGTAATAAAATAAAATAAAAAGAAAAAAAAAGAAGAACCCTATCGTCTTCCTCCTCCCCTCATCTGTTGCCCCCTTCCAGCCTCCGACTGTTCCGCCGCCACTCCATGTTGACTCTCCGCCTCTGCCGGCGCATCGACTCTTCGCCTCTATGCTGCCTCTCCATGTTGCTCCCCGCTTCTCCGCCTCCACCTGTTGCGTCTCCGCTCGCCACCCCTTTTCCCCCTCCCACCTTGCACCGGCCCTCTGTTTCGTCCCCCTGCATCGTGCGACCACCCTTTTTTCTCTTCCCCCACCTGCACCACCACCCCTTCCCTCTCCCCACCCTTTTTTCTTGTTTTTTTTTGTTTATTGTATGTATATATTATATATCTATATATGTATATGTTTTATATATTATTTTTGTATAAATTTACTTTTATAAATTTCATGAATTTATTTTTATAACTTGTATATATTTGAGCCATCGATCTAACTCAAATGGATGCGAATCGTTGATTTGTATATCAAATATAGATTGTTGATCTCAATAAGTAAAGATACAAACATCGATTTGTTTATTAAATCTGAATCGTTGATATATATATATATATATATATATATAAAGGAAGATCTAATGATTTATAATCAAGGACATAAAAGTCATTTTACAGTTAAAAATTCAGCAAAATCGCATACCAAGCCCGTGCGCTACACCACTCAAGTGAAGGGGGTGTTTTACACTTTTTTTAAGTATTGAGGGGGTAAAGTGGTGTTTTTTTTTCACAGGGGGTTATTTGCTTATTTTCTGTATCAGGTAGATAAATTGCAATTTGCCCCTTCTATAATACCACACACTACAAAAAAAAGCGGTGATTGGGACGGTACCAGGAACGGTTTTTTTATTATTTGGAGCGGTAAATAATTAATTTGAACTTTTTGGACTGCAATTAGGAACGGTTCAGGAACGGGAGGCTATCCGTGGCAATAAGAGGCGATCCTAATTATTAGGAACGGTGAAGAGATTACCGTTCCTATTTGGGAACGGTGTTTGGCACTATGAGGTTGTACCGTTCCTAATTACCTTTGTACGTATAATTTTGATTTTTTTCCATTTGGAACACTTATAAACAGTAGGAACGGTACAAAGAAAAATAAATCGTGCAATTAGGAACGGTGTTTAGAACTTAGTTTGGAACAGTCTGGTTATGTTGTAAATAGAATTTAGCATGGTTTCTGGAATACATATAGGAACGGTACATTGTAGAGATTAGGACCAGAATCTGGAATACATTTTGTCGCGACCATTAGGAACGGTTTTTGCACTCAAACGTTGGAATGAAGTTTTGGACCGGTTTTTGGTATTGTCTTTAGAACGAAAGCCTAACCACGAAAGGATTCATTTTGGAATATAATTAGGCACGGTAGATTCCGTCTTTTAGGAATGGTTCACGTGTAGCGTTGGAATAGTTTTTGTCATCAACCTTTAGCATGGTAATTCTCTTGAAAAAGTCAAAGATAGGAACGGTACGGTGCGAATACGGACCGTCGAAAGTACCGTTCCTAATTTTATGATTTTTTTTATATTAATAGTTTTTATCATTTAAATTAATAATAATATTTTAATTATATAATTAATATTTAAATATGAAAAAAATGCATAATTTAGAAATAAAAATTATATTAAATACGAATATTATCCGATTTGATTACAAAAGAAAAAAAAAATATACATAATTTACTCTTCGTCCCCATCGGCCTCGTCCATCTCGTCAATATCTCTAGGAGGCCGTGACGGGCCGGTGCCGGAGCGACTGGTCTGCATGTCCTTGACCATGACCATGAGGTCCGCCATCATCTCCTCGAGGCGGCCCAACCGACCCTCCATGTTTGATGGAGGTGCTGGCTCTGGCGCGGGAGCTGGCGGTGGCGATGGCGCTAGCGAGGTAACGGCTTGGCTGAGCGCCAGGGCCTCAGAACCAAGACCAAATACCCAGCCCTTGTTCTTGCCCCCGACGCAGCTCAGCCACATCTACTGCTCGGTCTGCTGCGCCACCGAGGCCTCTGATTCGGAAGCAGGATCCTCAGGGGCCTGAGACTGATGATCCTCCATCATCTTTTGGAACATCTCCTGCAAAAATAATTACAATAAATTAGAAAACTTTAAAATATTTAAAAAAATACTGTATTATATATTAATTACAACTTACCGCCACCTCCGCTGTGCCCTCGACCCGCTCCAGCCGCCGTCAGTCTTCTTCTTGTAGCATCTGGAGAATAACTCCATTTGCTTCACTGGCCGGCCGAGCTGCTCCTCCTGTAAAAAGAAATGGCAAACAATTATTACAATTTTAATTTAATAGTAATAAATAATTGAAATAACATTAGATAACTTACCATTTTTCGCTTGTGCATACCGACGGAGACAGATCCCCCGCGGTACACAGTAGTGGATGCGGCCGGGTTGGCGTTCCGTTTCGCCTTGTTCTTCTTGCACTCCTTTTGGAACTCCGGGGAAGCCCAGTACAGGAGGAGCTGCCGCCACACCTCATTCGCCAACCATAGAGGCTTCTGCAGCGATTGTCTGGCGAGGACGAACTTCTTCCTCAAGAACTTCCCCACCCAGACATGGAAGATCTTGAACATCGACTCGTCGTCGGCGTCCTACCAGTACGTCATCTGTATTAAATATATATATATATAAATATTTTTTAACTTAGATTGTTAAAATATTTAAAAAATAAAATTAATTCATGTTACCTTCAAGCTCTCGAACCAAAAATGTTGGTGCTCTAGCGGCACTTGGCGCAAACAGCCCCAAGGGTGGGGATAGTGTCCTCGCACGACCGCGTACATGCGCTCGTGGATCTTCCAATCACGACTGAAATTACAAAATAATTAGTATGTCATAAAAATATTAATTTAAATTACAAAAAAAAATTAAAAACATAAATTGTACCTCGCATGGGCGAGTGTGATGTACTGGCGCACGGATGGTAGTGGGAGTGGTGGGGCCGGTGGTGGTGGGGTAGCCCATGGACGGGCCGGATCGACCGCCGGTGCGGTAGTGGATGGTCCGGCCTACTGATCCGGCGCAGCAGTAGACGCACTGGGCTGCTGATCCGGCGCAGGTGGTGCGGGTGCTGGATCTGCCGGTGCAGGTGCCTGCTCTGCCGATGGTGGTGGTGATCGAAAAACTGCTTCCCCATCCTGGGAAGCAACGGTGGCTGGCGGTATAGCCAGTTCGCCGCGACCGCGACCGCGGCCACGACCACGACCACGACCACGGCCACGGCCACCTCCTTGGGGTGGAAAATCCCGACCAGACATTATCTAAAAAAAACACATAAGTATCAATTTATTTCAATAATGAAGATTTTCTAATGCAATTAATATATATGCAAACTAAATTCTACAACTGTACATATTTATACTAAATACCATAATTTTACCCTAAAATTGCACGAATTCCTTCAAATTATCATATTTTTAATTATTGAATTTATTGAAAAATTAAAATTTCCAGATTATTATAAAAATAAAAATTCCAGATTTTTAAAAAATTAAAAATTCCAGAATTTTAAAAAATTAAAAATTTCAGATTTTAAAACATTAAAAATTTCAGATTTTAAAAAATTAAAAATTACAGATCTTTAAAAAATTCAAAATTCCAGATTTTAAATATTTTGAATTTCCAGATTTTTAAAAAATTAAAATTCCAGATTTTTAAAAAATTGAAAATTCTAGATTTTTGAAAAATTAAAAATACCAGAGTTTTAAAAAATTTCAAAATTACAGATTTTAAATATTTTAAATTTCCAGATTTATAAAAAATTCCAGATTTTAATTATTTTAAATTTACAGATTTATAAAAATTCCAGATTTTAAATATTTGAAATTCCAGATTTTAAATATTTTAAATTTCCAGATTTATAAAAAATTAAAAATTCCATATTTTTAAAAAATTAAAAAATACCAGATTTTTAAAAAATTCTAAATTGCAGATTTTAAATATTTTAAATTTCCAGATTTATAAAAAATTCCAGATTTTAAATATTTGAAATTCCAGATTTTAAATATTTAAAAATTCCAGATTTTAAATATTTATAAAAAATTCCAGATTTTTTAAAACATTATTTTCTAATAATTATATTAAATTTCTAATTATTTTCTGAATTTTCTAATAATTACAGAAATTGACAAATAAAAACAGAAAATTTCATCAATAATTACAGAAAATTAAAAAATAAATTTCATAATTGCACAGAAAATTAATTGCATAATTGCAAAGAAAATTGCATAATTGCACCAATATTTCCAGAAATTACAATTACAACCCTACATTTACAGAAATTACAATTACTGCCCAATATTTACAGAAATTACAAACAAAACCCAAAAATACATATATAAGAAATTACAATTACAGCCCAAAAATATTACTATTTACAGAAAATTTACAGAATTACCTGAAAATTACAGAAAATTCCCTAACTAAACAGAAATTACAGAAAATCCCCTGAGTATTCAAAAATTACAGAAAATCCCCTAAGTGTTCAAAAATTACAGAAATCATATCATGAAATTACAAATATTACAACATAATATTACATGCATTTTCAGAAAAAAAAAAAAAGAGAAATAAAAGTAAGGTTTTTGGAAACCCTACTTGTTACTCCGACGGAGGAGAGACGCTCATAGTTGCGGCCGTCGGTAGGTGGTGGTGGTGTCGTCGGTAGGTGGTGGTGTTGGCGTCGGTAGGTGGTGGTGGTGGTGGCGTCGGTAGGTGGTGGTGGTGGAGAGGCAGATATTGGGTAGAGGGGGAAGAGGGAGACGGAGAAATGGGGAAGAGGGAGAGGCAGAAATGGGTAAAAATCGGCCAAGGGGTGTATTTATATCAGGATTTAGGAACGGTACTATTGTATATTTACCGTTCCTAAGACCAGTCCTAAATAGAAAAATGACGTCGTTTTGTTTTTAAAACGACGACGTTTTACTACATATTACTTATAATAAACTTACTAGGAACGGTTGTGTAATATTCAAGTGTTACAAGTACCATTCCTAAGGAGGAAAATGACGTCGTTTCTTTACCTGTACATAGTTACCGTTCCTATATGTATTACAATGTTTTTGCTATTTTCTTAGATAATAAATATAAAATACAGAAAAATACGTTTCGAACACTTAGTTTATTAAATAAACGTATATAATTGGATGTTTAAAGATTTAAAAAAATCTGTAATAATTTCCAAAAAATAGACACACGTTCACAATATGAACTATTTTTGTATATTTATGTTTGTTAGTCTTTCACAGATGTAACTACCATCCTATTTTGTTGTACTGCACGGCATAATCAGACCGTCAAAATTCCAATTAGACTGTTAGATATGATATAACACACAAAAGAATATATTATATGTCGTTTTGAAATATTTCGATGTGCGGATCTCGAGTTATCGTATCCGGTCAGTATTCATCGTACAAAAAACAGATGCATCCTTAGATCCAGGTTACTGATTGGAAATCCGACCGTTGGACATTAATTCATATTCATAACCTTGTACGTGTTATAAAATGGTGTCGATCCGGCTGACGGATGTTGAGATATCGGACAAATTGGTTGGAGGTGTACAATTAGGAACGGTTACCTAATAAACAAAGTATTCCTAATACCGTTCCTATTATAAAAAATGATGTCGTTTCAGTGCACTAACACATGTACCGTTCCTATTAAAATCTGGAATGGTTATTTGTAGACTTACCGTTCCATTAGTTGAATTTTCCACCAATTTTTCATTGGGCGCCAAAACAAAATATTGGGCTACATTTAGGAACGGTCGTAGGTTTTCACCTACCGTTCCTAATTCAAATTTCCCTCATGTTTTTTAATTAGCCGCCATATTTGAAATATTGTACCTCAATTAGGAACGGTAGGTATAAATTTTGGACCGTTCCTAATTCAAATTTCCCTCATTTTTTTAATTAGCCGCCATATTTGAAATATTGTACCTCAAATAGGAACGGTAGTTATATATTTGAAATATTGTACCTCAAATAAGAACGCACCTGATAAATTTGACCGTTGAGTCGATTCAAAAAATATTCATCAAATACAATTTTAATAATAACTGTGATAAAAAATTACAGAAAATTTTGAATTGGAAAATTCAAAAAGTCTCTTCATCGGACTCAACCTCGTCAAAGCTATCTTCATCTTCATCTTCGAATTCACTGTCTGGCGAGCGCGATGGCCCTGCTCCATGATCAACGACCAATTGTAACCCCATTGGGTCATGCAGTTCAAATGTTTGGTTATCTATTACAACATCTGGATTAGGTACGACTTCATCCATCTGATAGGCGACCTCGGGCCATCGCGAGTCATCGATAACTCTTCGAGCCTTGAATTTGCAAACAACTTTCCAGTCGACTTTGTCCTTCTTCATGCTCGGGTAATCCGCGTAGTATACTTGTGCTGCTTGTTGTGCCAGTATGAATGGTTCATTCTTTTGGTAGAGCTTTTTGAAGTTGACATCAACGACGTGATAACGAGGGTGTATCTTCATGCCTCTGACCGGATCGACCCAACGACAATTAAACATTACAATGTGCATGTTCGGAATTAGTGGGTAATCTAGCTGAATTATCTCTTCCAAAATTCCATAGAAGTCAGAATCCGTGTCTGTATATGATGAGCTTTTGACACAAACACCACAATTCATTGTTGACTTCCCGACATTGTGACGTTCAGTGTGGAAATTGAAGCCATTGACGAAGTAAGATGGGTATACCGTCACTTCTGCTCTTGGCCCCCAATAATGCAACTTCAACAATTCCTCATTTGTGTGATTCAATTCGGGTTTCACCTGCAATTAATGATATATATAGTAATTGAACCAAACCCTGAATTGTGCATATCGCATTTACAAGAAATCGATGATACTTACACGAGCCTTGAACCAATCCTTGAATTGTGTCACCACTAGTTGATCAATTATCGGTCCTCCGAATTATGTTGCTCGAACAGTTCATTCAGGAATGACCTGTCATAGTAAAACTGATAGTTATAAATATACATGTAATTGAAATTGAAATGATTCGTACGAGATAATTACGTTTCTATAAGACACTTACTCGTAGTATGGTGCAACTACTTCACAATTACACAAGACGTATGTTTCGATAGCATGAAGTTCCTCCCCACTCAGCCATCTCTTCTTCGAGGCTCCACTTGCTCGGCCTGGGTAATTGAAAATGAACCGAACAATTCGATCGTCGTTGCTTGTGAGATCATTGTTCCGACCGGGTCTGTTTCGCTTGCACAGAATGTGCGGTTCAAAGTAGTGCGAGGAGAAAAGTCCGATTTTTTCGACAATATAAGCCTCTACAATTGACGCCTCGACGTGTGCTTTGTTTTTCACCTTTTTCTTCAAATCGCGTAGGAATCTATTTATATGACAATTTATTAAAATGCAAATAATAAGTATATAATTAATTGTATTAATTATTTAATTACCTTTCAAATGGGTACATCCACCTGTATTGCACGGGGCCCCCAACGCGCGCCTCATATGGAAGGTGAACAATTAGATGCTCCATTGAGTCGAAAAAGGAAGGAGGAAAAATTTTCTCGAGGTTGCACATGATGACGGCTACACTATCTTCCAATTCTTTTACCTTGGCCACATTTAGTGTTGTTGAGCATAGGATCTGGAATAGAAGGCTGACTTCCGTCAAGGCCCCCCACACGGGCTCTGGAAGCATTTCACGGAAAGCAACCGGAATCAATTTCTGCATGAAAACATGACAATCATGGCTCTTTATGCCGTGCATCCTCAACTCCTTCAGGTCGACGCAACGGGCCAAGTTAGAGGCATACCCATCAGGAAACCTAAGACAACGAATCCACTCATATATCTTCTTCTTTTGCTCTTTCGTCAGTGTATATACCGCCTTGGGCATCACGTTCGGTCTCCTTTCGTCCACCTCAAGCTCCGGCCGATTACATATGATCTTCAGATCCTTCCGTGCATTCAGATTGTCCTTCGTTTTTCCCTTGATGTACATCACAGTATTGAATATATTATCGAACACATTCTTCTCAATATGCATGACATCAAGATTGTGTCGTATCAGATTCGCCCCCCAGTATTCAAGCTCCCAGAATATGCTTTTCTTCGTCCACTTATGGTCGACGTCGTAGCCTTCTGGTTCACTCAACGGTTGTTCGACAGCAACACTAAATGCATCGACACGGGTTCGGATCTGTTCTCTAGTCAGCCTCAGACGTGCAACCTTCCTCTCCATTCGATTTTTAGTGAAGGCTTTCTTGTTCCTACGATAAGGATGACCCGGTGGTAGGAATTGCCTGTGGCAGTCAAAATAGCATGCCTTCCGACCATGCTGCAAATAGAATGCCCGTGTGTCCTCCATACAAACTGGACATCCCATAACACCGGCGGTACTCCATCCAGACGCCATACCATAAGCAGGAAGGTCGTTCACTGTCCACATCAATGTGGCATGCATCATGAATGCCTGGTTTGTCGCAGTATCGTGCGTACGTACACCCACATGCCATAAATTCTGCAACTCCTCGATCAAAGGCTCCAAGTAGACATCGATAAGACGTTTGGGATTCGATGGGCCAGGGATCACCATCGTTAGGAACATATACTCAGACTTCATGCACATTCCCAGTGGGAGATTGTACGGTGTAAGTATCACGGGCCAACAGGAGTAAGTTTTACCATACTGACCGTGCGGTGCAAACCCATCCGTGCAAAACCCAAGTCTAACATTCCTCGGTTCAACTGCAAAATCAGGATACATCCGGTCAAAATGCTTCCAAGCCTCTGTATCCGACGGATGACACATGGATCCTTCCTCCGTCTGATGGCTCGCATGCCAAGTCATATGCTCTGTTGTGACCTCCGATGCATACAACCTCTGTAGCCGAGGGGTAATCGATAAATACATAAAAATGGCATACGGGGACTTCTTGCGCTTAGGATTTCTGTCCCTGGTGGGCTTGTACCTAGCGTCTCCACAGAACTTGCAATATTCCAAATCGATATCGTCCTTCCAGTACAACATGCAACCGTTTTTGTAAGCATCAATCTTCTGAACTGGTAAAGCCAATTCTCTTATCAATTTCTTCGTATTGTAATAATCGGGGGGGGAGGGGGAAGTGTGATCGCGGGGCATTACAGTATCAGCCCACTGGCATAACCGATCACATGTATGCTCGGAAAAACCCCCTTCGGCCTTGATATTCACCAAAGAGGCAATTGACGCCAACTGAGAGGTTGGTCCGCAACATGAACTACATCAAAAAAATGGTCTGACAAGCCAGACACATAATCATAGGGCCCCGAATCGTAATATGAACTAGGACCCACATCAGATGGACAATACCGAGTACCATCATCAGTCGGTCCCTCCTAGTTGTACGAAGACCAGAATGACAGCCCGGCGGATCGAATACCATCCTCTGCGCCCAATCCATCTGAGCCGCATCACCCCACTGCGAACTACCCTCCTCCTGAACGGGTGGCGTTTGCTGCTGCTGCACAGGGGGCGTTGTCAATGCTTCAAAGTATTCCTGCACCCTCTCCTCACCATGCGAAGTCCAATTGTAATACTCTGGCATAAACCCTTTCATACACAAATCAAAATTTACCTCGTCTGGTGTTTTGAACCGTTCGTTTTTGCACTTCCGGCAGGGACACTTAATCTTGTCCCCGTCCATATATGCACGCTGAGACTGGGCCCATTCTAAAAATGTTGTAACACCATCCTCAAACTCCGGCGTCACACCCAGGACGTTTCGATCATACATCCATTTCCTCAACTGTCTTAACATGATTGGTACCTACATATAATTCACAACAACAATTAAATGACGAGAGTAAATTATATATATATATATATATGTATGCAAAAATAACAGAATTTTGCATACTTACTTAAGCAAAACACCTATCAATATCAATGCAAAATTCGCACTCGGTAAATGATATGTTCGATTTTTTCGTATAAAGAATCAAGGGGGGGAGTTACAAATATAAAATGAGTTGGAGAGTAAGTATAAAAACAATGACAAAGAAGGGGGACATATATATAGAAAACATTGGAACGGTCATTGGAGTACAATTTGGAACACAAAACTAGCCGTTAAAATATAGCCGTTGTTTCAGCTTAAGGAACGGTCTCAGGAGAGGTAGCAGGAACGGTAAAGTTACCGTTGTAATATAGCCGTTAGAGCATATTAGGAACGGTATCATGCACAAGAAAATAGTACTGTTCCTACTTGGATTACATTTTGGACCGGTCCTTGTAACACAACTTCACTTATTATATACCCATAATTTGGAACGGTAATTGCATCACATTTTTCCCCTTGGCGTAAAAGGGCCTCCTTTAGGACTACATGTTGGAACGGTAGCCCAGCCGGTCCAAAATTGACACGGTCTTTGGAACACAGTCAGTAACAGTAAGCTTTCCCGGTCTGCCTATCGTTCTAAATTTCACACATGTGTTCCAAATTGAGGTCCAAAATATAATGTCCCCTTTAGGAACGATCGTAGGTGTACAAATTGGCACCCTATGTTTGGCACTCTAATAGGAACGGTCCTGCCGTTCCTATTAATTTGTGTTTCTATTACACCGATTCTTACGTCATCAACGGTTTACCGTTCCACAACAGTTCCTACGTGGAATGGTAACAGGAACGGTCGAGCCTTACCGTTCCTGTTACCGCATTTTTTTGTAGTGACAATTTTATCATACTTAAGATTATCACCGACGTTTTATTATTAAACTTAGGACAGTTGAAATTATATCAAACTAGCTATGAACCAATTATCGGGGAATTTGTAATTTTCGTTCTATAATTGAGACCCCATATATAAGCATTTAGTCGATTGCTTATGGGATTCTTGAAAATAGTTTCACAATTTTAAAAAAAATTCTTACTTTCAATTCTCCTATAAACTTCCATTAGGAAGTTGACGACGTGCAAGTCACGGACCGTTTCCTCCATTGTGAAAAGATAATGATCCCGTGACTTGCACGTGGTTTTCTCCGTCAATTTCACAACCAAAGTTGGCAAGAGGGCTGAAAGTGAGATTTTTTACAATTTATGGAACTATTTTTAGAAATCCGTAAAATGAAACCAAAAATTTATTAGGACTAAATTATAGAAGGAACAAAATGCAATTTCCTCACCAATTATTGCTCTCGAGCATTCTAAGACAGTCTTGTTAGAATGTATATGTGATGTTGGGAATTTCCATTATTGCTAGATTTTTGTCTCTATTGGTTCATTCAATGAACAAATGAATCTATAATTAGGTCTGAGATCTGTGGGTCGTGTTTGGTTTGATGGGAGTTCTCGTGGGGAATATGATGTATATACCCAACATGCATGTTTGTGAAGGTGGGTCAAGTTGAGTGATGGAGAAGGAGTCTTGCAAGTGATGGAACTAGGAATTATTGTCCATGATTTTTGGCAAATAAAAGCTGGCAACCGATGAACCAAACATCGATTAATGGCCTCAATTGAAAATCAGGGAAAACCACTGCTCTCTCAACAGATTAAGCCATTAATTACCACACAAGACTTTGTCACGGAAATTGAGGCTCATAATTACAGACTGATTGGGGGTGCCAAATCAGGGAAATGACTCCTCAATTTATTAGAGAGGATTGAATTTTTTAGGCATAATGACACTGACCTCCTATAAAATTTAGTCTAATTATACATAAATTTATTATGATTTGAAAAATTTTATTTAGTATTATTGAGGTTTGTTTTCGTCCACTAAATAAATTCATTTGTTGCGCAAAATTTATCGAATTTACTGATATTAAAAAAATTGAATGAAAATTCATATTTACTCTCGATTAAGTTATCACTGGTTTATTACAGGTCAAACAAATCATTTCTAATCAAATTATCATTATACATCTTCGCACGAGTTAATGCATGTGAGGAGGTACATATTCACCCTTATACGTACAGGCGAAAAATTAATCAAACTATTCGAATTTTGATTGAAATCGATCGATAAAAACTCGTTTGAACTTAATTTGTTAAACTAAACAAACCAAACTCAAATAAAAAACTTTTTTCAGTAAACTTTTGAGCTCGGCTCGAGCTTGATTTCATTTGTACAAAAATAATAAAATATACTTAAAAGTATGAAATTATTCGAGCTCGACTCGTGTTTGATTCAATTAAAGCTTGTTTGAGCTTGATTAGACAAATAATCAAACCAAATTCAAACACAATTTTTGAAACTCGATAATAATTCAAACAAGCTTGAAGAATAATGTGTTTGGCTCGACTAGAATCATTTACACCCCTACTTATAAGGATAATTTGGTTAGAAAAGATTTGTTTGGCCTCTAATAAGTCAATTGGGAGTAAATATAAATTTTCATTCAATTTTTTTTTCTAATATAAGTAAATTCCGTAAATTTTGATTAATAGCAAAATCTATTTATTTGACGAAAACAAATGTTAAGAGTATTAAATATAATTTTTTAAATTATAGGGAGTCTACGTTTAATACACCAAACTCAGGGAAGACAATATAATTATTAATGTTCTTTTATTCAAATCTTATTGTATTTTATTATATTTAATATATACACAGTTAACGTATGTTGGACGACACATTCTGTAATTAATCCAAGGAAGTGGATAACATAATACTCTTCGATTTGGGCCTAAAGCCCATTTCGCTCACAAACTTCAGTCGGAGTGACCAATTTTAGGTTGAACTCAAGGAGATGTAGTGTAGCCTAAATCATAGTTATTCTTTTGTTTCGTGCTGTGATTTGAGCTAAAATAGCTCGAATTTGGATATAGTTTTTGAATTTGAGCGGGGTGGATTTTGATTTATTCAAATTAAAAAAAGAGGACATATTAAAAGAGTTAGCATTCCGACACTCAAGTCAGTATGTAATTATGAAAGGAAGTTTGAATGTGACGAGAAAATAATAAGAACTTGTGTAAAGCGAGCATATAATGTGCTTAGTGCAAATAGAGAGAAGAAATCAAGAGCTTAGAGAGTAAAAAAAAAAGAAAATTAATGAATCAGTCAAGGGGACTGATATTTATAGAGGAGGTTCCTTGAGCAGGAATGACTCTTTAGGGTCTGGACTCTTGGAGGGTCAATTACCGACCTCCCTAGAGTCCAGCAGAAAATAGTCTCCTAAAAGATAAGAGTTGGTTGAGGGGATCTTGCATGGATAAGGATAGGGCTTGGGACAATCCTTATCCGGACTTCTCAGTAGGGCCGGACCTCTCTCTGTGGGCCTTCTGTTTGAAGGCCTGGCTGGGCCCTTACTCTTTGTTTGGGCTTTGTCTTGCGCTTCTCCAGGGGTTTGGATCTGCTCCTTCTCCTAGGCTGGGCCAATGTTTCCCTTGAGCCATATTAAAAGCATAGCTGGGCCTTTATATTGGGCATTGGGGTCTCCTTTTGATCTCCAATGGACCTGCTTCGACCTTCGGACTTTGTGCTTGGGCCAAACAATTTAGTGCATACCAACCAGTCCCCCCCATTCTGAGGAGGAGGGAACACTTTTACTCCCCTGTAGAGTAGAAGTCTTCAACGGAGTTGCAACTTGTCCCTCTGTATTTTGGGTGAGGTCTGTAATGAGTCTTCTTCGTCATTAAGGGAAGTGGGACAACCTTCTCGGGCTCCGTGAGCCCTGTGTCAGACTTGCCATACCGGCTAGGGCGTAGGCTATCTTGGGGATCGGGCGTGTCAGACCTATTTGCCGGACGTGGGAGGCGGGGGTTATTGCTAACTGCCCCCGTCAGTTATTTTTGTTGCTTTGTAACTGCCTAACGAGGGGCAGTTACTGACACGTCTTTGAGGTAACTGCAACTTTCCTCCATCTTTCCCCTCAACCGCACTATTACCCCCTCCTTCCCCCATTCTGACCTCTTCCTACGTCTTCTGAAGGGAGAACTGGAGCTCATAAATTCTTTGTTCGTCTTCTACCATCTTTGTAAGTCTGCCTTCTTACTTCTCTATACTTTCTTTTGAGTTTTTCTGTAATGTCTTCTTTGGCTTCTTCTGATGAGTCCATTCACTTTATGGGTGACCAGGCAATGGGTGATGATCTCTCTGAGGCCTCCTCCCAGGGCATGGGCCTTGGCTTGTCGTCTTTTCGAGGGTGATAGAGGTGGAGCCTAAGGAATCTTTTTCGAGCCCCTAGCCAGTTGATTGATGAAGAGGATGAAGAGGAGGGGTCAGTCGAGGGAGATGAGTGGGAGAGTTTGGTTGAGGGAGACGAGGAAGAGGGGTCCTCCGCTTGAGAGGGGAGGGATGAGCCTTCAGAGAAGGAGAGGGGGTGAGCCCAGCGTTGGTGGATAGGGCTACCTTCTTCTATGTTGCTAATGTCGCCATGTTGAGGGAGGAATATGGGATCCCTTCTGGTTTTGTTATTTATGTGCCCTCCCCAATAGCTTGCCGGAGTTTCCTCCGTTGGGTTGTTTATTCTTCTTTGCGACTTAACGGAAGGTTGTCCTTAGGTTTCTCGTTCGCCATTTTTATCAGGATGTCTCTAGGTTATTTAGGGTTTCTCTAAACCAACTAGCCCCTAATTCTTTCAGCCTCCTTGCTGGTTTTACCTTGGTGTTTATGTACAACAGTGTGCCTGTCACTAGATAGAACTTTTTCTTTTGTTTTCAGTTGAAAAAATCTGAGCCCGGATTCTTTCATTTCTTTCTTTGCCCGCGGGGAGGGGGGGGGGGAGATTGTATTTTGCCTGCCCCCGAACATTGGAGGGGAAATTTCTTTTTCGCGCGTCCTCCTACCCCGTGGTCTTTCCCTTATAAGTGGGTCAGTGATCTCCCTCATGCTACTTCTTTCTCTGGAAGGACAGACCAGAAGCCCTCTCTTCCTTCTTAGTGCAATTGAATCGTGACCCCTATGACATTTCAGACTTGATAGATGAGAGAGACTTTTCTTCCAGTTTGGGCTGAGTCCGAAGGAGGTCCCTTTGGAGGAGCCCCTGGGTACTCTTTGCATTTCTTTTTGAGTTTTCCTTATTCCTTTCTTGTCTGTGCAAGGGACGCCAAACGACTCGAAGGGGAAGTGATCGGCTGCCCCCCCTCCCAAGGGCGTCTTCTTTGAGGGTAAAGGGGAGATCCTCCAGCCAGCCTCCTTCTCGGAGCTCCTTGTGGGTAGCAACCCGTTCGGCTACAAAGCATCCTCCTCCCCCTCCTCCAGCTCTTGGGGGCTCTTCCCCCCAACACCATCTGTTCGTACCTGATTGGGGGTGTACACCCACCAATCAGTTATGAAGGAGAAGGAAGGGGTGTCAGGGCTCTTCTCAGAACTTCTGAGGGGGATAGTGCTCCCCATTGATAGGCGGTCGCTGGCCTCCACCTCCAAGGAGGATTTGATCAGCACCCTCTATTGTCATGTTTGAAAGGTAATGTCATATTACTTCAGGAGGATGCCATTTTGCCTTTGGCCTAAGCTTGTTCATGCCTTCTGTAGGTGTCGATGGTGATTGTGGAGCTGTTAAGCCACCCTATGGAGATGCCTCCCTCTATTGTCGAGGGGTGGAAGAAGAGGCTAGAGAAGAGCTTGGAGCAGCTGGCCACTGACCTGGCCAAGATGAAGGAGACCAGGAACGATGCCTTGGGGAAATACCTACCAGTAGGCTGAGAAAGAGAGGAAAAAAATCTAACAAGAGTTCCTGGCTCTAATGAAGGATCAATCGGCCGCTATAAAGAAGGCAGCAAACATAGCTCGTTTGGACTTCCCTCATTTTGAGGTGGGGAAGCACTTCTTGGCTTCTTACTAGGAGAGCCACCGCTCGGAGTATAAGAAATTCAACGATTTTCAAGAAGAGGCGGCTAAAATTGTGAGGCCTTTTCTAAAGTACGATTTCAAGACCTGCCAAGAATTATTCGCATCCCAAGGCTACCCTCTAGACAGTGCAGGCTCTTCCTTCCTGGATTACCAGGCAGCTTTGAAGAATATTCTGAATCTGTTAGCACCTCCCCTTCCAAGAGCCGAGTCCCCCCAGTTGATCCAAGTAATGAAGCTGCTCGATTATTTTCTCTTCTGGCTAAGATTTTCATGCTACTAAATGATATAGCCAGTAAATATTTTTCAGAGATGGAGTTGGATCATCTTCTAGGAATGGTGATGGAGGAGGTTCGAGCTTATGGGCGGAGGGCATGGATGTGGAGGCCTCGGAAGACAAGCCCTCTCCGGTAACTTTGGCCCCCTCTGAAGAGCCTGTTGCTGCTGAGATCCCCCCTTCACATGATTCGAAGCCATTGGAAGAGCCTGAGAAGACCCCGCGTGGGGAGAGATGATTGACTATAACCCCCTCCCTTAAAACAATTTACTTTTTCCTTGCCTTCCCCATACCATGTAGGGATGAAACAATTTCTCTTTTTCTCATTTTTCGATGATGTTTCTTCCTTCCCCCTTTTGGATCGATTTGGCCAGGAAGGATCTTTTATGGTATCTTTTTCATTTCCTGCATGCCGCTCATTATGTTACTTTTTTGGTGAGAGCTTGTCGCCCTATCCATGTGGGTTAACTTGCTAAGGAGTGCTTGCAGCCCTGCATATGTTTCCTTGAATTTCTGTTGTTAGCTTGCACCCCTTTTTATCCTGTGAATGCATGATAACTTTAGGCCAAATACGATTAGAAGTACTTGTATTAGTACCTTGGTTTTCTGGTTGTGAGAGTGCCTGTACGGGAACGGGGCTAGGTTTTCGCAATTTGGAGATAGTGCCTATCTAAAATAGGACTTATCTTCTTAGAGAGTGTAGTGTCCGCCTAAGGTAGGGCTTATTTGAGAGAATGCCTGCAGTAAGGGAGGAGTTTATCTTGATGGAATGCCTGCTGTGGAGCAGGACTTTGTGTTTAGGGAATGCCTACTGTGGAGCAGGGCTTTGTCTTTAGCGAATGCCTGCTGTGGAGCAGGGCTTTATACATGCCTTTTTGCTAAGAGCAGGTTGTAGGTTTTTGCCTTTAAGAGTTCTTTTTGGAGAAATATAATTATTTGTGAAAGTAATACTTTGTAAAAGGAAGGTTAGTACCAATTTGACAATATTTTGTCTTGAGCCTGGCCCTGTTTGAAGACAGGACTTGATCTTTGAGGAGGTTCCTGCATAGGGCAAGGAAATGTTTTTTAGGGTTGTGCTGCCTCAGGGCAGGATTATTCTTGAGAAGGTTCTTGCGTGGAAGGCAGGAAAATGGCTATGCGAGAGGTCATGCCTAGGAGGGCAAGACTTATTCCTTGAAGAGATTTCTGCCGGGGGGGGATCAGAAAAATGCCTTTTCGAGAGGTCCAGTCTAGGACAATAGGACTTAAGGGAAGACCCTTTTGAGGTTGTGTATGTTCCAAGGCCGAGGCAAAGGATGTCCCTTTCCATATTGTAATTCATAAGCTCCATTTTTCAATATTCCCATGATTTTATAGGGTCTTTCCTAAGTGGGATCTAATTTGGCCACTTATTTTTATACCTCTACCTTCTGGAGCACCAAATCTCCGACTTGGAAGTCAACGGCTTCACTAGCTTGTTACACGCATTGATCATTATGATTTTGTATCGTTGCATGTGGAGGAAGGCTTTTTCTTGAAGTTCTTCAATGAAATCGAGGTTCTCTTTGAGCAAATTATTATTGTTGTCTTTGATATAACATATTACCCTGTGAGAGGGCATGCCTACTTCGGCAGTAATTATTGCGTCTGTCCCGTATATTACGGAGAAAGGGCTTTCACCTGTGGAATTCTAAGGCATAGTTCGATAAACCCAAAGTACACTGGTAAGCTATTCGATCCAGTTGCCCCCAGCTCTATCGAGCCTTCTCTTGATTCCTATTAGGAGGGTGCGGTTGTGACCTCCACTTGTCCATTAGCTTGAGGATGAGCTATAGAGGTGAATCTTTACTTGAGTCAACGTCCTACACGAATCTTCAATTTTGTTCCCTTGAAACTATCGTCCATTATCTGATATGATTTCTTGGAGGAGTCCAAAACGATAGATTATGTTTTTCTAAAGAAACTTCATCACTTCCCCCTTAGTGATGTGGGAGATGGGCTCAGCCTCTACTTCGTAAAGTAGTCATAACTACTAGCAAGAACTTTCTTTAGCCGAGAGCCATAGGACATGGCCCTAAAATATCTATCCCCCATTAGGCAAAGGGATATAGAGCTAGCAATATAGTCAGTGGCTCGACAGGCCGATGTATTAAGTAGGCATGTCTTTGGCACCTCTCACATTACCTCACCAATGCGTTGGCGTCTTGTTTCATTGTGGGCCAGAAGTATCCGATTCACAAGACTTTATTGCCCTTATGTGCGTTCCACAACACCCACCATGAATTTCTTTGAGAACATGTGTAGCCTCGTCACATGATAGACATCTCAGGAGGGGATGTTTAAAAGACTTCTTGTAAAGTGTGTCCCCCATGAGGAGGAATCGAACAGCTTGCTTTTTCAAGCGAGCAGCCTCCTATCTGTCAGGGGGAATGCGACCTACTTTCAGCAGTCCCGAACAAGCTGTCTCCAGCCCCCCCTAAGGAGTATTGTCTGCACCTCTACGGAGGACCCGGATTTATGATAATTGTTGTATGGCTATCTGCCTAGTTTGATATTCATCTATGGTGCTAGCCAACTTTGATAAATAATCAACTTTATTATTTTCTTCACAGGGGATCTGGATGAGCTAGAAGTCGTCAAACTTTGCTCTCCATTCTTCAATTGTTTGGAGGTATTATTTCATGCTTTCTTCTATAGCTTCATAGACTCCTTCTATTTATTTTACAATGAGTTGGGAGTCAGAGTAGGCCACCAGGCGTCAGGCTCCAGCCTCCCAAGCCATTCTCATGCCTAAGGCTAGGGCTTTGTACTCTGTTTCATTATTGGTAGCTTTGAAACTGAATTTTATTGCAAATTCCAAGTCTATTCCTTTAGGAAAGGTAATGACCACCCCCATTCCACTTCCTTGAGGCGTGGAGGATCCATCCATGTGCAATAGCCATGTCTCCTTACTGGGAGGCGGACATGTGCTTTCGGACATAAAGTTAACCAAAGCTTGTGCCTTGATGGCTATTTGAGGGAGGTACGAGATATTGTACTCGTTGAGCTTATGACCCACTTGATCAGTTAGCCTGTTGTGTCCGGCTTTTCGAGGACCTGCTTGAGAGGGTGATTAGTGTGCCCCCCATTGGGTAGGATAGAAAGTAAGGGCGCAACCTTTGTGCGATTATTACTAGGCGAAGGCAATTTTCTTTATGAGGCTTTATCAGCCTTCAGCTCCATTTAGGACCTTGTTGACAATATATAGGCATGGATGTCCATTTTCTTCCTGAAGGACGACCGAGCTCATCGCCTGAGGTGTGGCTGCTAGGTAGACGTGTCCCTGGCTAAGGTTTGACAAAGGCCTTGTGGCATTCCCCCCCCCCCCCTCCCATTCAAAATTCTTGACCTTCTTCAACACCTTAATGAAGGGTAGGCTTTTTTTGACTGACTTAGCTATGAATCAGCTAAACATGATAATCCTTCCGATGAGGCGTTGGTATGTGGTCCCCCCATTCGTGAGCCCGGAGGGCATGGCTACATAGCAGAAGGTTCCTAACGAAGTGATGAAACTGGCTCTCTTGTGGTCTTCCGGAGCCAGCATGACCTGATGGTACCTTTGCGAGGCATCCATCATGCTCAGGGGTTCGAACCCAGAGGTGAAATCCACTAGTTGGTTGATACGAATGAGAGGGTAGAAATCCTTCGGACAAACCTTGTTGAGATCCCAAAAATCTAAACACATCCTACGTTTCCCCCCAGGTTTGGGGACAAGGAATACGTTGGAGAGCCACTCGGGGAACTGAATTTCCCGGATATGGCTGGCCTGCACCAACTTTTCTATCTCGGCCCAGATGATCTTGTCCTTCTCTAGATTGAAGTGTCTCTTCTTCTCTTTTATTGGTTTCATAGAGGAATCAATGTTGAGGTGGTGCATTATTACTTCAAGACTCATCTCCTCCAAGTCCTGTGGGACCAGGAAAAGACATCTATGTTGTGCTGGAGATATTGTATCGAGTCTTTCTAAAGGGGCCTTTGTAGTTAGGATCCTACCCGAGCAATCTTGCCAGGATTTTTCAGCCATAATTAGATGGTTAGTAATTCTTCTGTCGGTTGAACTTTGGTATGGTCTTCTTTACTAGGAGTGATCTTCCCTGGGGGAGATTTGGGCTCGTCCACTTCTCTTTCTTTAGAGGAGTCCTTTCCTTGTCTCTTGTGGAACTCCTTTGGCGTATGGCCTCCACGTAATATTTTCGTGATTGCTATTGATTTTCGCCAAGTTATCCTATTCCCTAAGGCATGGGGAACTTTATCTTCATATGGAAAGTAGAGTTGACTTCCTGGAAGGCATTAAGAGTAGGCCGCCACAGAATTATGTTGTATGCTGAGGGAGTGTTTACTATTAGGAACTTTATTAAGCATGTCCTCTTCAGCGGCCCTTGTCCCAAATAGAGGAGGAGGGTAATCGAGGATGAGATACACCTAACGCCCGGGAACTTCAAGGGTACACCCCTTGAACGTGTTCTTTTACTTAATTAAAAGCATGCTTTAATTTTTGTATTTAATTTTATACCGCGCTTCCGCATTCGTGCTATTTCCCCGGACGATCCACATTCTTTCACATCCCACGCCTGTCGCTGATGAAACACGACACTCATCCAATGAATACGACTCTTTGTGCAAGTCTCTACAGGACTCTTGGTGCCCTGTCTCGAGGTCCTTAACTTGGAACGCTTCAGACCCAATCCTTTATCAGTTGGTTTCATAACCACCATCCAATGCGTGGCCCAACTACATGAGTTGTTTATGTGGTCTGTGGGCTTTGTTGTGATATATGTAAAACGACATTTTAACATATGGAAATGCGCACAACAAAGACAATACCAGTGGTAACGAATACCCATTTTATTCATTACATAATATTAGATTACATCGAGTTGTCAAATAGATTACAAAATGCCAAACCTATTGGCTTTCTGATCACCTATTCTAACAATCTCCCACTTGACCTAAAGCCAATCACCCATTGACCTCAAACCCATCTTATCCACATGCTAAGTATGGGCAATTTGCGACACCGGCTTAGTAAGTGGATCTACTATGTTTTCTGCCGAGCTGACTCGGTCAACCCGAACATCACCTCTGCTGACCATCTCTCCGAGCAGATGGTAGCGTCTAAGAATATGCTTGGATCGGTGATGAGATCCCAGTTCCTTTACTTGTGCTATCGCCCCACTGTTATCACAGAAGATAACTACTAGCTCAGCAATGCTAGGTACTACACCCAACTCTTGGATGTAGTTCTTCATCAAAACCGCATCATTAGCAGCTTCCAAAGCTGCTATGTATTCAAATTTTGTGGTGGAGTCTGTCGTGGTAGCCTACTTGTAACTCTACAAAGCAATCACGCCACCATTTAGTCTGAACACAAAACCAAACTGAGACTTGGCATCGTCGTTGTCCGACAGGAAGCTAGCATCGATGTAGCCTTCCAGTATTAATTCTCCACCACCGTAGATCAAGAACATGTCCTTAGTCCTTTTCAGGTACTTAAGGATGGTCTTGACTGCACTCTAGTGCGCCTCTCCAGCACATGTCCGATATCGACTTGTCACGGTCAAAGCGAAAGCCACATCAGGTCTAGTGTACTGGACAACGTACTGAATGCTGCCTATAGCTGAAGCATATGGGATGTCCGACATCCGCTTAACCTCCTCATCAGTCGTAGGAGACTGCTTCTTGGACAACTTAATTCATGCCTCATAGGAAGGAATCCTCGTTTTGAGTTCTCCATCTTGAATCTCTTCAAGACCTTCTCAATATATGAGGACTGGGCCATTCGTAACATCTTCTTGATCTATCCCTATAGATCTTGATGCTAAGGATGTAGGATGCCTCGCCCATATCCTTCATGGAAAAATGTGTTGATAACTAAGCTTTAGTGGTTCCCAACATCTTAGCATCATTCCCAATGAGCAAGATGTCATCCACGTAAAGCACTAGGAACACAACTGAGCTCCCACTGATATTCTTGTATACACAAAGATCGGACTCATTCTTGATGAAATCATATCCCCATATGACTTCATCAAGACGTATACACAAGGATCGGACTCGTTCTTGACTCGATAGATGGACCTTTAGAGATGACAGACGTTCTGCTCTTCTCCAATAGATGTGAAACCTTCCGGTTGATCCATGTAGATTTCTTCCTCTATGAAGCCGTTGAGAAGGCAATTTTTCACGTCCATCTGCCATATTTCATAGTCATACCATGCTTCCATGGTAAACAGTATCCGAATAGACTTAGTCATTGCTACGGGCAAGCATGCTTCCTCAAAGTCGACCTCAGGTCGTTGAGTGTAACCCTTTGCCACAAGCCTGGCTTTGAAAGTTGTAACCTCCCGTCAAATCCAAGCTTACGTTTGTAGACCTATTTACACCTTACGGGTTTTACTCCTTTGGGTGGGTCCACTAGGCTCCAAACCTGGTTTGCACCGATCGAGTCTATTTTGAATTTTATGGCCTCAAACCACTTACCCGATTTGATGTCCGACATCGCTTCTCCATATGTCTTTGGATCGTTGTCCAATTGACTGGCCAACCCCAGAAATTCGTACCTATCAGGTGGTTGGGATACTTTGGCCGACCTACGAAAGACTGAAACATTATCAGTGGAAACTATAGGCTGAGATGTTGTTGTTGCTGTCTCATGGGGCACCTCACTTGATTCCTCAAGGAGCACCTCATCGCGTCGACTATCCAATGGGAAACCCCTTCCCAAGAACACTGTGTTCCGCGAGACAAAGATCTTTTGGTCGGAGGGATCATAGAAATAATACCTCGCAGTTTCTTTCGGATATTTGATGAACCTTTATAAACTAGACCTGGAGTCCAGTTTATCTCCGACTAATTCCCACACTTTCAAGTATTTGTATTAGGCAGGCTCGCCATGCCATATCTCATATGGCGTCTGAGATATCTTCTTAAATGGCGCCCTGTTCAAAACTTTGGTTTTTGTCTCAAGAGCGTATCCCCAAAAGGACAAGGGGAGTTCGGTTAAACTCATCATGGATCGAACCATGCCCAACAAGGTCTGATTCCTCCTTTCAAACACACCATTTAACTGTGGCGTTCTAGGAGGAGTCTACTGAGAGAGAATACCATTCTCATTAAGATAATCAATGAACTTACCACTTAATTACTCTCCACCTCGATCCGATTGAAGGGTTTTGATCTTGCGACCGGTTTGGTTCTCAACTTCAAGTCCGTATTTCTTAAACCTTCCAAAGGCTTCAGACTTGTACCTCATCAGGTAAACATAACCATACTGTAAGTGATCATTGGTAAAGGTTATGAAGTACGAGTACCCACCTCTCCCTTGAATATTTAATAGTTCACAGACGCCTATATGGATCAAATTCAAAAGACAGTGGGCTAGCGTGCTTTGTCCAACAATGGATTTCTTGGTCATCTTTCCCTTTAGACAGGACTCGCAAGTTTGCAGGTTCTCCAAATTGTCTATCTCTAAACCTTTTGAGTCCACCAACCTCCTTATCTATCTTTAGAGATATGACCTAACCTTGCATGCCATATCTGTGCGTTATCTTGATTACCGTGTTTACGTTTGTGCTTGGCAGTCATAATTCAATTAGACTATTGAAGTATGTACAAACCGTTTAATAATGTACCAAGCAAATGAGACACACCATCATCAATAATATAAAAGCCACTTTTATTGATGGTGAAAGAATAGCCCTCCTTGTCCAGGACGTGTATGGATACAATATTCAGAATCATGCTAGGTACATAGAAACAATCGTTTAGTACTATCCTAACATGATTATAGGCTAACTCTACTGATCCTACGGCTTTCGCAGCAATGGCCTTGCTATCGCCTAGCCTCAGGATCATCCCATCCTTGGTTAGCCTTCTGCTTCATTGTAGCACCTGCAAATCATTGCAGATGTGAGCACCACATCCAGTATCCAATACCCATGAAGCAGAATTAGTTATTATGTTTACTTCAACCACAAACATACCTAGATTAGAGAGGAGTTGTGGTCACTCTCTCTTCCAATATCACTTTCCTTAGCAATGCATGCAGACATCATTTGCCTTAGACCGCTAAGAACCCCAGCCTTTCCTTTCCCTTTGCCCATTCCTACTAGGGCAACAGGGGCGCTAGGACTGCGAGCAGTGGCTGCAACTGCCTTTCCTTTTCCCTTCTTCCTCTTTCAGCGTCTGGCCCTCTTGCCATTGGCCTTGGAGGTCAAAGCCTCTCCTATAAATACCAACGACACAGACTTGTGGGTCATTGCCTCGTATTGGACCAACATGTTGATCAACTCATGAATGGACTTCTCAAGTCCGTTCATGTTGTAGTTGACAATGAACGGGTCATAGGATGGAGGAATCGACTGAAGGATCACGTCGATGTACATGTCATTGTTAAGCCCAACTTTTAGGTCGTCGAGCTTCTCCACTAAGGATATCATCTTGATCTCATGACTCTGTACAGAAGATCCTTCAGCTAGCCTGGTGCCAAAGAATGCTTTTGCGGCGACATATCTAATATGCCGATTCGAAACTGCATAAACCTCGTTCATGCAGAGCATTATAGGAGAGAAGTTGTCCAGCCTATCATATTGCTTCTGAATGTCGTTAGACATCGAAGCCAATATGACACTGTGAACTTTTCGGTTGTCCTCATGCCATTTTTCGAATGTCAAACATTCTTCTGGCGTGAACTCCTCTATCAAGTCGCTTGGCAGTGGCTCGTCAAAGATGTAACCTTGGTTCTCCAAAGCGAGGACAATCCTCAGGTTTCTTAGGCAATTTGAATAGTTCGTGCCATTGAACTTATTGGTCTCTAGTACTATGGTTAAGGGATTCTTAGACATATCTACATTTGTAAAATGTAAAGCAGAAATTAGCAAATGATGGTAATATTACAGTTCAAATTGAAGACATGATCTTTTAGTCTTTAACCCCCCCCCCCACTATTTCTACGAAAGCCCACAACTCTCAAGGGGAGTTTCGGGAAACCTTTTCCTACTAGGCTCGGGATCCATAAGCAAGATCTCCATGCCCCGCTTTTGCGATTCACATGAAGAAAACCTCATGGGAGATATCCAATATCATTCTCATACAATGAGATTCCCAAGATGTTCTGCTTCACCTCTTCACATGGTTCCAAGGACTCCAAGCGAACCATGTTACTTAGTGTTGGGCCCGACCCATCAACCAAATCATGTCTCAACTGTCGCCCCTCATGACTCCTGATACAGGGAAAGATCGAGCCCAATCTCTTTTTTGACAACAATAGTGCAACTTTCCCCTACTCCGAGTGTGCCACGACTCATGAGACCACACTTAGGTAGTAGTAGCTTTCTCACCACATTGTTGTGGATGGAAGGCTTGGACAGTTCAAAACCATTTCGATCCAAGTCCATTATGGCCTAATATTGTATTTGGTCCAACCAAATAAGAGTTTGTTTTTTATAATAACCGAGACCCCGTCACATTAAATGTCTTTGCATGCATAAATCCAATATTCATAAAGCGATAAATAAATACGCCGCATGCAATAAACATAGCATAAGCTCTGTTAGATTATCACAAGACCAACCTATGCGACCCACTAAGCCCGTAGTGAGTCTATGATTTGTCTAGGGTGGTCCTACACTATTATAAAAATAATTAACCCATTGTCATTCTAATGGCCTTGTGCCTCTTCTTCTTTTCGCTTTGATGTATCACTTTGGGCCTCCATCCAATATGGGCCTCCAACTCCGTGGGCTTGTTATTTTTACAAAATAAAACCTCACCAAAAACTATCTACTCTCATTACATAGGAATAGTAATACATGGAAAAGAGGAAATAAGCAAGCTTTAACATCATGAGGGTAAAAATCATGAGATGATAGTCCCAAAATAAGAGGCACGCAGGCCCCACCCAACAGAAATGTAAATGCCATACATTCATACACAAGGTCTAGGGCTCTTGTGTGTAAGCCTTTTCCATTTTCTTCCAATAGTTCAACCTATCCAAAAAAATTGTCGGCCTACGAATGTGGTTTCGATCCTTCCAGTGACGCTAGAAGTTATTTTGATATACGATTTTATCTTGTTTCAATTTTATTTATTATTCCTGGTCCAGAAATAACCTTTTCCTTTCCTTGGGCAGTACCTCCCAAGAAGACGTGCGTAAGCACGGGGCGTTTAAACATAATGAAACGTAAACATGCATAATAATGATGGAATTTAAGGGGTGTTCCCTTAATTTTTTAGAAAAATTAAAAAATCATTCGGTGTATCTCATGAATAAAAGTAAGAACATGCAAGATTCGTGGAGGCCATATGGTTTGAACGAAGGGGTGAAAATGCAAAACGTGTACTCGCTCGTTGTAGAATTCTTCATTCGGCTACACGTGTTGTTCCTACCACCTAGATCCCAACGTACGAATCCTCCAAATCATCCACGCAATTCACCAAAATCTTGATACCCTCGTGCTAGCAAGATATCAATGATCAGGGAGAAAAAATCGATCTTACGCTATTACTTAACGTGATCGATTGTTCATGTGTTTTCTTGTATCAAATACAAGAAAACAAGAAGAGTTTTGGAGGTGAAGAGAGGGTGATGGCTGAGAGAGAGGGGTGGCATTTTGAGTGTGTGTGAGATGAGAGAGTTGTTATGTGTGTGTGTGTGTGTGTGTGTGCATCTTTGAGTTTATATAGAGTAGTTTTTCCTATTCCTACTCAACCTCCACAAAGAGACACACTTTGAAGTCCTTTAGGATTTGACCTAGTCAAATCCTAGACAACATAGGCTTTGACTAAGTCAAACTTAAACCTAGCCCTACATCTCATCTAGCCCTAAGATTAAATCTCGTCCATCCATCCTTTGATGGGCGTTATGGAATGGGCCTTTAAATCTAATTTAAATGGTCCTAATAAATCCAATGGGCTTCTAGTAGAATTCCAATAAATACTTAAGCCCAAAATTAATACTTTCATCTCTTTAATATAATTAAAGAGGGAAATAGCCCATCCCCTAATTTCATAAATCTAATATATGAATCAAGCTTTAAGTATTCCAATTAATTCTCAAAGGCTTGATACTCCAAAATAGAACCAATTTAATCCTATTAAATCGTTCCATCTCCCAGAATTAATTCCTCCACTTCCAGTGAATTGTGTGTGACTCTTTAGGTTCACCTTCAGCTAGACTTGGCCGAATCTCCAATCATCCATGACTGAAATTCATCCGTCACCATGGGTGGCCGTCTAGCAACGGACCGTGGCACTAGAGACTAGGTGAAATCAAGGCGTGAAAATTTAGACTCCTGAATGCATACGAGTACGGTCCTTCTGTCTACTATCTCACAACTATAGTCTAGGGTATGGATCTTAGAGCCGGTCCCCATTCTTGACTTAAGCCCTCACTCGTTCACTCACTGAAATGCCACTGAGATCCTATCCCATTGTTCAGTCACTGTGGCCATAGATTTTATAAGGAACGAGTCTCATAGTGTAAGTGAGACACTACTGTCAACCGTTGATAGGAGACGGATTCTTTCTTGGAACTCACCGTTCACACTACACATCCTGACTGCACTAGATAGAGCTTATAGCAGCCAAGTCATTCGACCCGATAGCCTTTCGCGAAACCTAAGATACAGACATGGTGTGTATGTGACTGCTGTAGTCCCTCAAGTTCGAGGACTAATCTTGTACTATCAAAACTGAGAATACGAGTCATATCGACCAACCCACTCAAGGTTTTTCATATGACGATTCCCGCGAGTCACCTCAGTCAGCCGACACCGAGGCAACTAACCCACTAATATTGCATGGAAAACCCTCGTCTCTTGTCGATGAAATATGACAGCAATCCTTAGTGCATTTCTCAATTGGATCCTCGATACCCAATCACGATATCCTTGACTTGGAGAGTTTCAGACCGATCCACAGACGCTAGATTCATGACTGCCAACCTATGCGCACTCCAACCTCTTGGATTAACGCATCCGTTTTGTGGGCTTTGCTTGTGCATTGAACAGTAATACAAAATGAAGAAAATCAAAGTATAAATGCGGTAAATTGAACATCACTTTTATTCAGAACAAATTATTTATACCATGATTGCCAGAAATAGGTTACATAAGCCTAACTAGATTAGCTTCATGGTCACCTATTTTAACATTGTGATCATCCCATGTTGATCCCATCAACATATAATGCACAATTATACCAAATAATCATGTCAACATAGATATTCAAAATATGTAAGTGATGTCCAACATCACAAGTCTTAAACATAAAGATAATGTACAAGCTTCAAATTTTAAATCTAATAGACATCACATTCAATGCATCTAATGCATGTTGAAAACCCCAATTTTATTTAACCAATATTGATCATAGAAAAAATCCAATAATTCCTAAATTAAATATAAAAAATTAATTTATTTTCAAAAAATATGCAGAAATTACCCGAAAATTAAATTTTTAGAAAAGCGTCGAAAACCGGCACAGAACGACCCAGCCGTCGTGCCATCTCCCTGGCCGCACGCACACACGCGTGCGAAGGCTGGTTGGTTGCGCGCCGAGCGCGCGCGCGCCCATGCCTTGTGCTGGCCCTACCAGTAGCGCGCACGCCTACACACAGCGCACGCGCGCTGGCCAGTCTGCGCACAAACGTCTACCCGCGCGCACCCACCAGCCAGTGACCGGCTAGCAGGGGCGACAGCCAATCATTGTCGCTACTGTTCCATTTTTATTCGTATCATGGTTTTTTTATTTCTTATTTCAGCATATATATACATATAAAATAACTGAAAATTAATCTGCAATTTTTAGAGATCCAATCTATAAAAATCACATACATGATGTCTATTAAATTTAAACACTTAAGCAAGTTCATCAATCCATATGTTTACACATAAAAGACATGCTCATAAAGCCGTAAACACAAATAGAACATGCTAAGCACATAGATCTATGGCTCCTTACATCGAACCGGGCTCTGATACCACATGAAGAGCAAGGGGATACGCTCGGGAGCGCGAGCAGAAGCAAGTAATGCGTTATTTAAAAAACATTACCAAAAACGATCTCAAGGGGTCTACCCTTGGGTGCTCAACCGGGCGTTCGATGTAGAATACGATGGTAAATAACAACATATCATAAAGAACACATGTACTAAACAAAAGAAACTACAAGAACATAATCTTTTAGAGAGTAGAGAGAGAGGGCCAAAAATTGCTTTTAGTGAGAGTGTAGAGAGTGTTCTTCTTATTCCTAGAAAAAGTTGAATAATAATCTCATGTCCTTGATGGTAGCATATACATATATATACTTTGATAATGTGATTATTAGAATATGTCTAGATGAATCCAAGGATGTCTAGATACACTCCAATCAATCCCTATTAATCTTCAATCATGTCTACCATTTTATAAGGTATGATTTAATTATATCAAGTGAAAGATGGTTGGTTGGAAACTATTTATCTCTTTCCAAAAGTGGAATTAACACCTCTCTGGGCCAAGATTTAATGGATCGAATTTTATTGTAATCCAATTACAATAAGCCCAAGAATTAAATCCTATTTAATTCATGGACTAATTAAATAATTTCCATTAATCTTTTAATCCAATTAAAAGATCCAAGTTTTGATTCTCTACTTAATCAATAAATCCTATTTATCGATAAAACGAGGGCTCGATACAATATCGGCCCGTCCATCCAATGAAAAATCCCTTATGTAATCCAATTACTTATCATCCTCTAAAATTGACCCCAAATCAATTCCTTCACCTCCTCGGTGATTTGTGTGTGACCCTTTAGGTTCACCCTCAGCTAAACTTGAGCTCATGCCAATAGGAGCGCGTCACCATGGATGGCCGTCTAGCAACAGTCCATGGCACTAGAGACTAGGTGAATGTTGGCATGAACTTTTAGGCGTCGATTCCGTACGGGTACGGTCCTTCGGTCTACCGCCTCCCGGCCTTAGTCTAAGGTATGGAATTGGGCGTCAGTTCCCATGGCAATCACGTGCACACAGTGACTGTACGTTGGATCTATCGATAGGTGATCATATCACGGAAATGTTCATTATAAGGTTTGTCCAGTACAGTCAGAATGTGTAGCAAAGACGGTGGGTTTGAAGAATAGGATCTGTTCCGCTATCCGTATGTGACAGAGGTATCTCCTATGCACTCGGAGACACGTTCATGCTCCTTGAAACTGTGGCTACAGTGGTTGATCAAGCAAGGCAAGGTTTCTTGTATCGTTGCAATAAGGCGAACGTAGTCTCGAGTATTAAGCATAGATGCCTAGTCCAGGATGGGAACCGACGCTCGATTTCATGCCCTAGACTAAGACTGGGAGATGCTAGACGAAAGGACCATACCCATACAAAATCGGGGCCCAAATGTTCACGCCAACATTCACCTTATCTCTAGTGCCATGGACAGTTGCTAAACGGCCACCCATTGTGACAGGTTTCTGTTGGACACAAGTCCAAGTCTAGCGGAGGGTAAACCTAAAGCACAAATCACCGAAGAGGTGAAGCAATTGACTTGGAGTTAATTCTGTAAGATTTAGATTATTTATGGATGGTCCATTGGATGAACGGGACGATATTGTATCGAGCCCATGCTAATTAATAAATAGGATTTATTAATTAAATAGAACTACGGGCTTATGTAACTGATTTGGCATTTCGTAACTTATTTAACAACCTGTGTAATGAATAAGATGAGTGTTCATTACCATTGGTATTATATTTATTGTGCTCATTTTCCATATATTAAATGAAGGGACAAGCGGATCCGCCCAGGAGTGCGAGCGGAAGCATGAGAATGCGAAATAGCATATATTTAAAATAATTATCATAAAATCCCAAGGGGTGTACCCTTGGGTGCTCAACCGGGTGTTCAATGTAGGATGTAACAATATTATATACTTATATTGTACATAGAGCATAGAGATGAAAATCAAACTACGAAAGCGTAAAACCGGAATTACCTTTTTAGTTATATCGCTTGTACGGATACAAGCATTGTTCCTCTTCGAAAATGCTCACCACGTTCAAACGTATGAAATCTCTAGAGTAGTCCACACCACACCGGAAGAGATGCACGTTTTTCTTGCTAACGAAAAACGGATCTAGAGGACTCGGTTTAAGAAACTAGAACACTATTAAATTAGTGTCTTTTCTTAAACTTGCTTTGTTCTTCCAAATGATCTAAGATCAAATGAAGAACAAAGGGAATATGTGTAAAAGTAGAGAGGGGCCGAAAAAGAGAGGAGAGTGAGTGTGTTTTTATTCTTTTTCCTAGAAAAAGATGAAAATGAATTATGTTGCTTTGATGATTGTATATACTAATATATATACAAAATTAATGTGATTATTGGAATGTGTCTAGATACATCCCAATCAATCCCACTAATTCATCAATCAAGCCTACCATCTCATAAGGTATGAATTAATCATACCAAATGAGAGAGGCATGATTGGAATCGATTTGTGCCTTATCAAAAGGGCCAAGTCAACATCACCAAGGCCATGTATGGCTGATTTTTACCTCTCCAAGAGTGGTAATTTTCGGCCATACCTATATTGGGAAGAAGTCCAACTTCTTCTCATTCCAAAAGTGGAATTAACACACCTCTTGTGCCAAAATTTAACGGATCGGGTTCCACTTTAATCCAATTACAACGAATCCAAAATTAAATCCCATTTAATTCAAGATCCATTTAAATAATTCCCATTGATCTTTTAATCCAATTAAAAGATCCAATCTTCCAACTCTTTACATTAAGCGATAAATTCATTTACCGATTAAACGAGGGCCCGATACAATATCAGCCCCTCCATCCAATGGACAATCCCTTAAGTAATCCAATAACTTATTATCCTCCGAAATTGACTCCAAGTCAATTTCTCCACCTTCTCGATGATTTGACCCTTTAGGTTCACCCTCAGCTAGACTTGGGCCCGTGTCCAACAAGAGCCCGTTACCATGGGTGGCCGTCTAACAATGGTCCATGGCACTAGATACTCGATGAATGTTGGCATGAACATTTAGGCACTGATTCCGTACGGGTACGATCCTTCCGTCTACCATCTCTCGACCTTAGTCTAGGGTATGAAATTTGGCGTCGGTTCCCATCCTTGACTAGGCATCTATGATTAATACTCAAGACTACGCATGCCTCATTGCATCAACACAGGAAACCATTTCCTATTCGACCAACCACTGTGGCCACAGGTTTAAGCAGCATGAACGTGTCTCCGAGTGCATAGGAGATACCTCTGTCACATACTGACAGGGGACGGATTCTCATCTTGGAACCCGTCGTCCTCGCTACACATTTTGACTGCATTGGACAAGGCTTATAATGATCATCTTACAGAATGATCACCTCTCGCCAGATCCAAGATACAGCCATCGTGTGCACGCGACTGCCATAGTTCCTCAAGTCTGAGGACTACTCCCGTACTATCGGGACCGGGGAATCCAATCATACCGACCAAGCCTCCAAAGCTTCCATATGATGATTCTCGCAAGTCAGTTCAGTTGGCTCGACCCCAGTGGACCAACCCACCAAGATCATATAGGCGTCCCACGCTTGTCGCCGATGAAACGCGACACTCATCCAATGAATACGAATCTTGGTGAAAGTCTCCATAGGACTCTCGATGCTGTCTCGAGGTTCTCGACTTGGAACGTTTCAGACCCAACTCTTTATAAGTTGGTTTCATGATCACCATCCAATGCGTGGCCCAACTGCATGAGTTATTAACCGTGGTCTGTGGGATTTGTAGTTTAAAGAGTTTCTTTAACTATTTACTTTTCTAGATAAAAATGAGTAATTAAATATAAATTTTTTAAATATATTTTCTTTAAAAAATATGACAAAATACATTTATTCATTTTTTTTTACCTAAAAGTGTTAACTTTTGGTTAAGCATATATATTATCAATTATTATTCAAAAGAATATATGAGTTGTTGGGATATTATATTTGTTATGTATCTATTTTATATATTAACTTATTACTTTACTTTTAATTTAAATTCTTCACTTATTAAAAATTATTTTAGTCAGAAAATAATTTGATGATGATTTAATGTGAAAAATACAAAAATATATTGAGAATAATATAATTATTCAAGGCACGAGGGACAACTTTGTCCAACCCATCAATTTAATGAGGGTAAGTGTTACATTCATTAATTTAGGAGCATAAATTGTAAACTTTGAATAAGAATTGTTTCAAAATAATATTAAAGTTTATAATAATTCAAATGAAAAAAATGCAAACAATCCCCCTGTGATATTATAAATGTGCAAAATACCCCCATATGAAAAATAAAATAGCAATTTACCTCCCTATATTTTTTAAAATGAATCAATTTACCTCCCCGTGTTTTTCAAAATGGGGCAATTTACCTCCCCAAACAAGGAGGTAAATTGCTCTATTTTAAAGAACACAGGGGGGTAAATTGCTTTTTTTTTTTTTTCTTAAGGGGGTAATTTGCTCATATACAATATCACAAGGAGGTAAATTACAATATCACAAGGAGGTAAATTGCAACTTTTGGGGGGTGATGCAACTGTAAACATAACATTTTATTCAAAATCATTTTTTTTAAAAGTAATTCTCTTATAATCAATTGTCTCATAATTAATTATACAAGCATCGAGCCAAAATGAGCCTCAATTTGTGTAATAAGATAACAAAAACAAATGGCAATTACATAATGCATGGAGAAGCACATCCTACGCCAAAACTTGGACATTAGTACATATTGCACAAGTCAAAGGCAACAATTCACTCATCACCAACAATTTCCCATACAAAATGCCAATTATTGTTCTTTTATTAATCGACAAGATTATAAATACGTCAAAAGCTTAAATAGTTTAAATTAATCACACTAGATTTACTTTCGTTGTGAATAACCAAAAGCTTTAGTATTTCCTTACAAATAAGTTTCAAAGAAAATGTCGAGCAGCCAGTTCAACGCAGGACAAACCCATGGCCAAACTCAGGTACTCTTACAAGCATTATGAGATACTTATTTTGCTACATTTGAAGCCATAATGTTTAAGTAATTTGAACTTAAATTGTTTTAGCACTTTCAGCACATATTGTATACGTACTGCATTATACAACAATAGTATGATAAAAACGGGATAAATACAATTTTTGTCATCAAATAGTTTGAGGTTGCAGTTTTGGTTTTGAAATTGTTGTTTTTCTTTTTGGCATTTTTTTAATCCTTTCGTTGATAAAACCATCAAAGTTATCGGTAGTTTCATTTGAAGGGGAAAAAAATAGCCATTTTTCTCCTATTTTGTAGTACTTTTCAAGCTTTGATTCAGTGCAACCATTTCCCTTATTTTTCCTCAAGTTTCAAGAGAGAAAAAACCAAATAAGTTAATTTCAGCAACAAAATTTTTATATAATCTTAACAAAAAATTGTCAATAATCTATTTTTGTGAATAATGCAATACTTGTAATATATGTATAATACAAAATATTGACTTTATCATATTTATTTTATTGTCTTTATAATATTGGCTTTATCATATTTATTTTATCCATAGATTAGAAAAATTACGAAAGAAAAATTAAGGAAAGTTAAACTTAGAATTATGTAAAATTTTTGTTTAGTTTATATAGAAATTTGTTGCTTAAATTCATCTTTTTGGTTTTTTCCCTTCAACGGGGAAAATGGGTGTGTTGGACCAAATCAACAAACTCATTCTTTGAGAACCAATACTGCATAAGTGACTTTGTTTGAGGACCAAAATTATAATTTATCCCGATAAAAATAAAATAAATTTATTAAGTAAAAAGATAGAGATGACTTATATATATGTGGTATGACTAGAAAAAAATTAACATTTAATCATGACAATTAATAAATAGCCATAGTAAATAGTCATTCACAACAACCACACAATGTTGTTGGTTGTGATTTTTGCGAGTTTGACTAAAAACATTTCTTATAGCCAAAAACTATGGTAAAAACATTTGTTATGACTCATGATCATGGCAAAAATAATTTTCATTGTTGATAATTTAAGTTTCTGCACTGATTTTTAAATTATATTTAATAATAATTATTTATCATACTTTAAGTTCATAACTACTAAAATTATAATCAATAATAAATTTTCTTCTAACGTACATGCCCATAAAATATTTATGAATATACCATATTGGGCAGGCCAAGGCCGAGGAATGGATGGAATCAGCTAAGAGCACAGCAAGTGCGGCCCATGACAAGGCCGCAGATATGGCGGGCGATTCCCAAGGGCAGGCCCAGAGAAGCAAGGAGGAAAACGCTGGATTTCTTCAACAGGTTCTTAATTGATCTTTTTCTAAATAAAAAATAAAAAAGGTAAAATTATATTTTTAGTCATATTATTTTAAATTATTAGCACTTTTGGTTCTATAACTTACTTTATTTATACATTTAATTTTTTTTTTATGAATTTAGTCCAACACTCAAATTTTGTCCTTTTTCCCCAAATTCAGTCCTCTGGTATAAAAGGGACCCAAATTATCCACACATAATTAAATTTGCCAAAAACAAATGAATCAAATGTGAGATGTTCAACATAAATTCGACAAAAAAATGACTAAATATATAAATAGAATAAATTACAAGACCAAAAGTGCTATGAATCTATAGTTACAAGACTGAGATGGTAACTTTTCGAAATAAAAATTAGGGTAAATTACAGTGACACCCCTGAGGTTATGCCTAATTACATAAAAACTCCTTATCTTTTTTAAAATTACAGGTACACTCCCTGAGGTTGTAATTGTATTACAACTACACCCATATTAAAAGGCAAGCTTCCACTAATACCCCTGAAAATATTATACTAACACCCCTCAGGGTGTAGCTGTAATTTCGCAAAAGATAGGGGGTATTTGTGTAATTGAGCCTAATCTCAAGGGATGTCAATGTAATTTATCAAAAAATCATTGGCATATGTTTTATTATATTTTCAATTGCTCGAAAATGAAAGTTCATTTTAGGAATTTAATATATATAATTGAGTTTGATTTTATCTGTGTACAAATTTAGACTAAGTAGTTTCGTTTCCTTGGCTTATTGTTATGCAGACTGGAGAACAGATGGTTAACATGGCTCAAGGTGCCATCGATGGAATGAAGAACACTCTTGGAATGAATGACAAGAAGTGAAAGAAGGCCAATGTTGGCATCTCCAAAGTTTTTACGGCTTTTCTTAGGAACTTTACTGAGAATTTATTTGGATTAATTGCTCTGGAATTCCTTCATAAAGATAGCTGCCAACATGTAATAAGAGCTTTTACTCGTGCTATCGTAGCATAGATGGATTTTAGGTTGTTAGCAATTTTTTTGCTTCTACTTTTTGTAGTGATAAAATTCTTGTCAAAATGTAATATAATGATGTCGTAAAAACAATTCGCAACCAATGCTTTTAAAATTGTATTGGAGATTGAATCGGTCAGATTATTGGGTTACTGGTCTAACTGGTCGGACCGAATTAAAAAAATCGATTGACTCGAGCCTTATTATATACATATATATAACATATCTATATATCAATAGATTAAATATACAATTTATAACAATATTTTTATAAAATGGTACAATTTATAAATAAATAAAATTTATAATAATTTAACAATAAAAAACCAACAAACCTCTAGGAGGAAGCAAATAAAATTAAAATTAAAAATCCCCCAAATATATTATATATATGAATTGATTAAATAACTGTATTTATAAAAATATTTTAGCAACCATTGCTCTCATATAATTCTTTTAAACAAATCCAAAAATATTGGAGAAGCATAGAGAAAATGAGAAAGAAATAGATTATAATGGAAAGAAAAACTCTATTGACTATTAGAAATGTTCATTGTCCCACGTTGAAAAAGTATAAACCAACATTGAAAATGTATAAACCAAGATTAAACACTTTCCCATTTCTCTCACATTGGAAAAGCATAAGGCAAGCTTAAGCTATTTAAACTATAAATATGGTCATGGTTTATTTGAACAATTATTATCCATGAAACAATTGCCTATTTATTTTTTTCTCTCTTTGTATATTTCATTATATTATTTTTTTAGTGGAATATATATTAATAATTTCTGTTTTTAAAAAAATATCAAATCTGGTCAATCGGGTTCTAGGTCGACTAGTTTTGACTGGGTTTGGCCGGTTCATACCAGTCCAATTAGCATCGATTTTTTACCATTGACCTAGACCGGACACTTGGCCGGTTCCCTGTCGAACGAGCTGGTCCAATCCGGGTCTAACAACATTGTTCGCAACCTTTTTGAATATGTTCTAATTAATTTGAGCATTATATAATTTGACAAGTTTTGTTTACATGTTGGAACTGTTTTTGAAACACTAATAGTTGTAAGTTTACAGGATTTTTGGAATGGTAATGAACCTATTATTTATAATGGTGTTTATACCTTACATTGTAATAGTTTTTGTAACGCATTTTGGAACGGAAATTGGGCCTCTTTTATGTACGATTTTTGTACTTCATGTTATAACCATCTTTGTAACTCGTATAGGAATGGATATTGTTCCTCTTTTATGAACGATTTTGTACCCACAAATGGATGGTTGTTGAAACGCTTAGCTCAGCAGATTTGTACCTCAGGATGGAATGGGTATTGTTCTGGTGTTTTAAATGGTTCTATAATTTCATTAGGACGGATTTTGTAATTATTTTCAAGTTATGTGCTAGTAAAGCGTATCCCGATACCTATTATAAAAAACATTACAATTTAATATATTTAATATATTTATATGTATTTTATAACCTTTAAATATTTTTTTAAAAATTATTTTAATATTTTGTATTATAATATTTTTTTTTTGAATTTTAAGTTACAAATATTTTGTTGAATTTCTTAAATTTGAATATTTAAATAAATTTAAAAGCAAGTAAATATCAATAACATAAATAAGAAAATGAAATTAATTTATAAATTGTTTTTTAATACAACTTTTTTTTAAAAAAAAAAAGGCAAGAAGATCCCTAATCTAGATTGACCTCCCCATCGGCAGCGCCCGCATCATCTTGTGCATCGTCGTCAGGGGTTCAGGCAATGGAGGGATGGATGGATGGATTTATCATGATATGCACGATCTTCTCATTGACTCGCAACCCGATGATCGAAATCTGGGCGTTCCGATGGTGGGTGGCAGAGGCGATGTTGAGCGATGTATGCAAGCGGTTAGGCTGTGATGGTCCAACAACCAAGTTGTGGGCATTGAAACCCAGACTGAGGACACAATCCTTGTTCCGACTGTCCACTGCCGACATCCACAACTAGTTCTCGTTAATGGCTACCCAGCCTTGAGAAGAGGCCAGAAGATCTTGCCTATTGGTCGGTGCTTGGGCCTGTTTGTCCTCTAGCATTTTCTGGAAGATCTCCCGCGAAACGAATTAGGTGATTAGTAGCAAAAATAAAAATTAATTAAAATTAAAAACAAAAAGTATTTCTATAAATAACGTAATTGTACCTACTCTGCCCTCGGGCCGCTCCAATTCCCATCGTCCTTCTTCTTGTGGCATATGAACAATACCTCCATGTTCTTGGTAGAGCATCGAGTGTGTCTCTTATCCAAGAATCGAAAAAAATAATTGTAGGTAAAATAATTATTAATAAAAAGTTTAAAAAAAAAATACTAACTATCGTTTGTGCATGCCAACGAGGCTAATCCCCCCAGATAAATGGTAGATGTTGCGGTCGGTTTGATCGCCCGATTGACCTTACTCTTGGCAACCTTTCCTTTGAAGTTTGCTCGCCCAGTAATACAACAGTTGTAGCCAAATGTAATCGGCCCGGCCGATTGAGCTCTGGCATCAGCAAACCGCTTCTGCAGGAATCTATCGGTGAACATCCGAAACACCTCAAACAATGACTTGTCGTTGCAATCCCACCAGTAAGTAAACTGCAATTTCACATAAGCAAGAATAAAATGTAAGTAATCGAAAAAATACAGATTAACATTTGGAAGCATAATTAATTTTTGTTGGAATTCTTACTTTGAGATTGTCGAACCAGAAAAGGTGGTGCTCCAGTGGAATCTGTGTTATATGTCCCCATGCATGGGGAAAATGGTCGGGCACCACAACATTGATCGCGTTGTGAAAATCTTGATCTGATCTGAAAAAATAATTAATTATTAGAAATGCGGGCAGAAAAATACAATGAAAATAATTTAACGCATTTTTTCCTGTTACCTTGCATCGTGGAGGCTAATATAGTGACGCGCAAAAGGTGGTGGTCGTTCAGCCGACGGGCGATTGGGGGTGTGAATTGCTAAATCCCACGGCCGATGTACCCGCTGTGGCTGAATCTACAGGGGGGGTCGGCCTGATGCAGGCTCCAATGGTAGGGGTGGTCGCAATGATGCTTCTGTATTATGGGAAGCATCAACGACGGGAGCAAGGGATAGGCGAGCCCCGACCACGGCGTAGTCAATGTCCCGGAGGGGGCGGACTGCCGATCGTCATGGATCTATAACAGTAGATGAAATTTTTTAATATAAATTATTCTTTTGGAAAAATTATAATATTACTGTTATAAAATTATAATATTAAAAAACTTTCATAATATTTATAAAATGTGTTATAATAATAGTTTTCTATATGATATATAAAGTATATGATATTTATTTTGAATTATATTATATTGATTATATTTTTTGGTATTTTATATTTATATTATATTGATTATATAATATATTATATATAATTATATGTATTTTAAATATTATTATAGATCACACTTTCGTTTTCACTATATATATATATTGTTTCTCCTAAGAATTTCACTAAAAAAATGTTGTTTTTCCTAGAATTTATAATAAATCCCAAAAAATTTCCTAAAAATATGTACTAAATTTTTCCTATATCCCTATAATTTCAGTAATTTTTTTATTTTGATGAATATTCCCAATTTTCCTAATGACACCCAAAAAATATAGAAATTTGCAGGAAAATTATAGAAAACTACAGAAAATTAAAAAAAGTTCAAAATATTATAGAAAAATGTATAGAAAATTATAAAAAAAAATGCAGCAAATTTTACAATTAACCCACTAAATTTTACTAAAATTCGAGAAAAACCTCATATATCGACAGATATATTAATAGCAAAAATAAATATATTGCATTAAATTAAATTACACCAAATTTCATCAAATATTAACAATTTTTATATTCATCCACTTTTATCAAATAATTCATATACATAAAACATAATATTCAACAAAAAATATTGCATATATTCAACATTTCAATATACATAAATACAAGAAATTAAAAAAAAAAACAGAATAATACATAAAATTAAAAAACAGAATATACATAAAATTAAAAAACAAAAAAGAGAATACATTTCACCATTCCAACATTTCAACATCCCAATACATTTTCAATAATAGTCATAAATTAAAAATAGAAAACAATATCCAAGAAAAAAGAATTATACATAAATCTGCAGATTTTTCAACACAAAAGAATTTAAAAGAAAAGAAGGCCTACCTTACAGAGAAGGGAGAGAGAGGCGGCCACAATGGCGGCAGCTTAAGGTGGAGACGGATGAACGACGGCGTAGGTGGTTAGGGGCCAATGGTGAAGAGAGAGGGGTGGGACACGGTGGAGAGGAGAGAGAGTGTAGAGTGAGAGAGAGGTGACGAATGGTGACCAGAGGGAGAGGGGTATAGAAGACGAACGGGAGAAAACAAGAAGAGGAGAAATGAGAAAAAAAAATTGTTAAGTGTGCCTTATATACTAGAATTTTGGAATGGTCACTGACCGTTCAAAAAATTGGTCAAAATCCATATACGACATAATTTGTTCGTCTATACAAAAATCTTTAGGTGCCTTAAACGTTGTCGTTTTAAATTAGGCGAATCATGACCATTCTAGAGGCCGTTCCATAAAAAGGTCCAATTTTGGACATAATATTTTCCTCAAGCAAAGCGATGCCTTTTATTGTACAACCGTTCCAATTCCCTAAAGAGCCATTCCAAAGACCGTTTTAAGTAATGAAATTATTTATTCAATAAATTAATTAAATTAAAAAACACCCTTATCGAACACGTTAATGTTGAAGAAAAGTATCTGAAAGATTGCGTGGATCGTCCCGGGAAAATTGCGTGAATGCGGAAGCGCGGTATAAAATAAATTGCGGAATTTAAAACATGCTTTTAAAATAAAGAACACGTTTCAAGGGGTGTGCCCTTGGAATTTCCCGGGTGTTTGGTGTATCTCATGAATTAACAATATGTAAGCAATCATGGAGGCCATAGGGTTGAAAAATAAAAGAGGCGAAAACGTAAACCGAGACCTACCCGTTGTTGTTTTTGTCTTCAACGGCTACACGCGTTGTTCGCCGTTTTGCACGAAGATCTCATTCTTGAGACCCTCCAAATCGTGACACACGATCCACCCACGTATCTTGCACGTTGTGCTAGCAACGAACAAGTATAAATTTATTGGAGTGGATGAATCAACAACACGTTATGAATTAACGGTATTGATTCATCAATGTTCTAATGTTATAAGAACAAGGGAACAAGAAAAGAGTTTCTTGGAGAGTAGAACAGAGAGAGGCGGACGAGAGAGGGGAGAGTGAGGGCCGAAAATAGTGTGTGTTGTGTGTGTGTTGGAATTTCATCAATCCCTCAAATAGTGCAAGGCTAGGGGTTTATATAGAGGAGGAGTTTAATCCTCTTTAAACTCCAACTCTTTAGAAGCTTATTTTGACTAGGATTTTGACCTAGTCAAAGTCCTAGTCAAAGTAGAATTTTGACCTTGTCAAATTCAATCCTAGCCTTTCATCTCTCCCATTAAATCTCTACCATTAATTTAATTTAATGGAATATTTAAATCCTATTAAATATTCCAAAAGGCCAAATAAATATAATATATAAATATTAATATTTATTCTAGGCCCACTAAATTAATTCCCTTAATAAATCCAATTTATTAATTTAATTCCTTTTATCAAATAGAAGGAATTAATCTCCAAGAAAATATAGGACCCGATTAAATCCAATTTAATCATTCCTTTACTCCAATATTTAATTCCAAATTAAATACTAAGTGTGTGTGTGGATAGTGTGTGACTCTTTAGGTTCACCTTTCAGCTAGACTTGGTCGGATTCCTAGAATCCGTCCGTTACCATGGGTGGCCATCTAGCAACGGTTCATGGCACTAGAGACTAGGTGAAATATTCGGGGATGAACATTTAGGCTCTAACAGTGCACTTGTCCTTCTGTCTTCGGTCTCATCACTTAGGGTCTAGGGCACGGAAAATGCAGGTACCCATTTTGGACCTAAGTGTCGGTCTGTCCTTACTAAACGCCGCAAGGGAAACCTTCCCTTCTGTTCAGTTACTGTGGCCACAGATTTTAGGGACAAGACACAGAGCATATATGAGACTCAACTGTCAATGCCTTTTGACAGGAGACAGATCCTTTCTTGGAAACTACTGTCACTCTGTACACCAGAGCTGCACTAGACATGGCTTATAACTACTCAAGAGTATTTTGGCAATCTCTCACCATATCTAAGATACAGACCTGATGTACAGGTAAACTCAGCAGTTCCTCAAGTCAAAGGACTTGACCTGTACCGTTGGAACCGGGAATACACGTCATACCTTGCTGACCATACTCAAGGTCCTCCGTAAGACGGTTCCCGCGAGTCACCTCAGTCAGTTGCTTCCTAGCATGCTAACCCACTAACACTGCTTAGACGACCTTCGTCACCCGTCGATGAAATACGACAGCAGATGCTTAGCGCAAGTCTCAAGGGGAATCTCGGTACCCATTTTCGAGATTCCTTGACTTGGAGATTTCTGGACTGATTCGGTAAGACTGATTTCATGGACCTACCTCCAAGCGTAGTCCCAGTCCCCGAAATCGATTCTCAGTCCGTGGGGCTTTGTTTGCGTAGTGAACAGATATGTAATAGCAGATATAAGTGAACATAAACAAAGTGTTGCCATATGAATTTCACTTCTTTATTCATAAATATTTTATCAAACACCTGAAATTGTCTAGACATTGGTTACATATTCCCGCCAAAATTGGCTTACATGATCACCTATTCTAATAGTATATAATGTATGGAATAACACAATTAAAAAAGATAACAAATTTAGAGTGCGATCGATATATTTTCACAATATGAAATAAATTTATGTATTCATAGTTGTATGTATTGTATTGATGTTACTATCATCGTATATTATTGTACTGCATCACTTATTCCAACCATCCAATTTTAGATCCAACCGTTAGATATGATCATTCTGACAAAAGAAATAATGTGATGAAGTTCTGCACCAATTTCAGACATAGTCGTCAAGATATCGTACCCGGAATGTATAATTAATCTTTCAGATAGGTGCCTCATTCAATCGGGCCATGTGATTTTAGATCAGACCGTTAGATATGGTCAAATAGATAGATTTTGATATGTGTTGCATTTTGGTATAAACCAGGCTCACGGATTTTGAGACATCATACCCGAAACATAAGTATGACATTTTCGACACATTTTGTAATGACTATTTTTGAGACATTGTAATAGATAGGAGAATTTACGGGTTGTAACGGTTTTAGTTCATATTTTGGAATGGGTTTTTAAAAATTGGACCCCCACCATATTTTTAATTTTTTGCGTGAAATAAAATAACTTGAGCCGGTATTTGGAACGGCTTATATGACCAACCATTCCAAAAATTTGATTTTTTTCTCCACATTTTGGAGCTGGCGCCAGTTAAAATTTTGTTTGTAATGGCCCTTTGAATGGTTGTGCTATAATAACCGTTCTAAAATTTGAAATTCGCACCAATTTTTGAGTATTTTGCCAAATATATTTTAGTTTGGAATGGCCATTGGAATGGTGTATTTAGACATAACCGTTACAAAATGTGTTTTTATTTTTCTAATAAGATTATTCATAAAATAATATAAACTTAAATATTTCAGTACGAAAAACCAAAAACTAACACTAGATACTTAATCGTCGTATTCTTTAGTCTCGTAGTCCTCGAAGCTATCTTCGTCGTCCTCATCGTCATTAATATCGGTGTGACCATAGGGCAAATGGGATGTTCCTGCTCCCTGTTGAAGTGCCACAGAAAGATCAACTACTAGTTGTACACCATTTAGATCATGCAGGCCGTATGTCTGATTGTCCATAGCAACCTCTGGAATCGTATGACTTCCTCAACATGATATGTGACATCAGTCCATCGAGAGTCATCAACTACTCCCTGGACCTTAGTTTTGCAAACAACCATCCAATCCACTTTGTCTCTCTTCATGCTTGGGTACTTTGTGTAGTAAACTTGTACTGCTTGTAATGTCAGTATGAATGGTTCATCTTTTTGATACACATTTTTGAAATTAACATCAACGAGGTGATAACGTGTGTGTACCTTCATACCTCTTACTGGATCGACCTAAGGACACTTGAATAGAATGACGTGCAAGTTCGAAATAAGTAGGTAATCTAATTGAATTATCTCTTCGAATATTCCATAGAAGTCATTGTCCGTGTCTGTATATGATGAGCTTTTCATACACACCCGAAAATTCATCGTTGATTTGCCGGCATTGTGACATTCAATATAAAAATTGTAACCATTCACAAAGTAATATGGGAACGTCGTCACCTCTGCACTTGGACCTCGATAATAACACTTCAGGAGCTCGTTGTTCCTATAGCCCAATTCCGGATAAACCTGCAGTTCATATACAATTTTAGTATTGGAGAAAGTTTTAACCATTCATAGTTATAAAATAAAGCCATCAACTTAACGACGTTTTGAACCAATCCTTGAAATCAGTTGCTACAAGTTGATCCATAATTAGGTCTTCTGAATGTGGTCTTGGTATAGTTCATTCAAGAAGGACCTGTTTGTAAATTTCGTTAATTATATATATAAATAAATATGCATATCACAATCAGGATATGTACAAACATATGTATATACTTACTCGTAATATGGTGTGACTAATTCACAGTTGCACAACACATACGTCTTAATTATGTGGCATTCTAAACCGCTAAGCCATCTCTTCTTTGATGCCTCACTAGCTCAGCCAAGGTGGTTGAAAATAAAGCGTTGGATTCTATCATGGTTGCTTGTGAGATCATAGTTTCTATCGGTCCTACTTCGTTTGCAAAGAACATGCGGCTCAAAGTAGTGGAAAGTGAATAACCCAATTTCTTCGACAATGTATGCCTTGAGAATGGAGGCCTCAACGTGTGCTTTGTTTTTCACTTTCTTCTTCAAATCACGAGGAACCTGTATAAATTAATATTTATATGACCTCTAAGCGCGGCTGATACTATAAAAATCAAACACAAATAAATATCTTACTTAATAAATGTTACTTGTCAAATGGGTACATCTACCTGTACTGCATGGGCCTTCCCACGCAAGCCTTGTATAGCAACAATAAGGTGCTCCATTGAGTAAAAAAAAGCTAGAGGAAATATTTTCTCAATGTTGCACATGATGATCGCGACACTACCTTCCAACTCTTGTAGCTTGGTGACATCAAGAGTGGTCGAGCATAAGGCCTGGAATAAAAGGCACACCTATGTCAATACGCTCCACACATGCTCAGAAAGCATCTCATGGAAGGCAACCGAGATCAATTTTTGCATGAATACATGACAATAGTGGCTCTTCACGCCGTCGATACTCAACTCCGTCACATCGACGTAACGAGTAAAGTTAGATGCGTACCCATCAGAAAACCTTAGATAACAAATCCAATCACATATCCTCCTCTTATACTCCTTTGTTAGGGTATATACCGCTTTAGACATAACGTTCGGTCTCCGCTCGTCCACCTCAAACTTCAACCAATTACATATGATCTTCAAGTCCTTCCATGCATTCAACTTGTCCTTCATTTTTCCCTTTATGTCCATCACGGTGTTGAATATATTGTCACGCACATTCTTTTCAATGTACATGACATCAAGATTGTGTCGTATCAGATGCGTTTCCTAGTATGAAAGATCCCAGAACATACTTTTTTTTCGTCCACTTGTGGTCACAACCATAGCTTGGTGGGAGTGTGAACAATTCTTCAACTGCAGGACTAAACTTTGCGACCCCAATTGCGGATATGCTCTCCAGTCCGTCGTGCAATCTTCCGTTCCACCCATTTTTTGTGAATACTTTCTTGTTTCTCAGTACGGATGGTCCTGGTGGAGAAATTGTCTATGGCAGTCAATTTTGAGCACATTCTCACCATGCTGCAGATGGAATGTCCATGTGTCATCCATATAAAATAGACACCCTATTACATTCCCGGTACTCCATCCAGACGACATCCCATAAGCAGGTAGATCGTCCATGGTCCACATCAACCCTGCACGCATCATAAATACCTGGATCGTGGATTGCCGTGTGTCCGTACACCCACATGTTATAATTGCAATAGCTCATCGATCAATGGCTCCAAGTACACATCGATCATGGTACCAAGTACACATCGATAAGTACGCCCACTAGGACACCTAATCGTAGCATCTCCTAGAAAAATTATTCTCGACCTTAATGTTCACCAGTCCAGCAACCTTCGCCAACTAAGATTGAGTAAAACCGTTGGTTGGCAGCATGCACTACATCGAAAAAACAATCTGACAATCTAGACACGTAATCATAGTCCTCCCCTCCCGTACCACGAACTAGGACTCGCATCAGTAGGACAGCGCCTCGTACCATCATCAGGCACAATCTCGTGGTAAGACGAAAAAAACTCCGGCCTAGCTGCATCAAAAACCTTCTTCTGCGCCCAATCTATCTGTTGGTTATCACCCAAGTGCATATTACCCTCATCCTAACCAACAAGGGTATGCTCCTCCTGCACTGGAGGGGCGGTCACTACATTAAAGTACTCCTACACCCTCTCCTCGCCATGCGAAGTTCAATTATAATATTTCGGCATAAGCCCTCCCATACATAAGTCAAAATTGACCTCTTTAGGTGTTTTGAACTTTTTGTTTTTGCACTTCTGACACGGACACATAATCTTCTCGTCGTTCATATATTCGCGCTGACACTTGGCCTGTTCTATGAAATTATTAACATCATCCTCAAACTGAAAACCTAGGGAAGGCGTGTGGATCGTCCCGGGAGGAGCGCGAATGCGGAAGCGCGGCATAAAATAAATTACAAAAATTTAAAGCATGCTCATACATAAATGTAAATTACACGTTCAAGGGGTGTTCTCTTGAACCTCCCGGGCATTCGGTGTATCTCATGACTAAATTAAAAGCATGCAAATCATGGAGGCCACAGGGTATAGAAACGAAAAACACCAAAACGAAATAGCCTACCCGGTTGTCGTTTTGTCTTCAAATTACTACTCGCATTGTTCCCGCTTTGTACCAAGATCTCGAATATGAGACTCTCTAAATCGTACATCCAATCCGCCCACGTATCTTGATCCTCGTGCTAGAGAAAAACCAAGTGTATGTATTTAGAGAGGATGGATTGACCAAACATTATGAATTAACGTGATCAATCCTCCTTAGGTTCAATTGTATGAAACACAGAATCAAGAGACTTGTCTTGGGAAAGGGGGGTGGACGAGCAAGAGAGAGAGCCGAGTGTAATGTGTGTGTGTGTGTGTTTTTCTTGATTTTCATCATTCTTCTAAAGTTTTAACCTAGGAGTATATTATAGAGGAGGAATCCTATTCCTCTTCAACCTCCAACTTTAGAAGCTTGGTTTGACTAGGATTTTAACCTAGTCAAAGTCCTAGTCGAACTAGGTTTAGGTTAGTCAAACCAATCTTGGCCATTGATCTCTCATCTTTAATCTCAACCATCCATTTATTTTTATGGAATATTTAAATCCCATTTAAATAATCCATGGGGCTTTTAAATAAATAAAATAAATAATAATATTTATTTAAGCCCACTTAATTTTTTCAATAAATCTAATTTATTTAGTTAATTCCTCTTAATCCAATTAAAGAATCAACATCCCAAGAAAAAAAAAAAACCGATTAAATTCAATTTAAATTGTTCAACCTCTCTGAATTAATTCCAAATTAAATACCTTTAATCCGTGCGGATTGTGTGTGTGACTGTTTAGGTTCACCCTCAGTTAGACTTGGCCGAATTCCCAACCATCCTATGACAGGAATTCGTCCGTCACCATGGGTGGCCGTCTAGCAACGGTCAATGACACTATAGACTAGGTGAATGTTTATGGTGTGAACATTTAAGCTTTTTAGTACGTCTGTCCTTCCACCTACAATCTCACTACTTAGAGTCTAGGGCATGGAAATGTAGGTACCCATTTTCGATCTAAGCCTTGCCTCGTCTATACTAAAAGTCATAGGGATCCTACCCTTTTATTCAGTTACTTTGGCCACAAATTTATCAGGGACGAGTCTCAGAGTAAAGTGAGATATCACCTTTCAGCCTTCTAACAGGAGATGGATCCTCTCTTAGGACCTACTGTCACACTACACATCTTGACTGCACTAGATAGGGCTTATGACTACCGAGTGACTACGACTTGGCAGCCTCTCACCATTCCTAAGATACATGCACGGTGTGCAGGTGATCTCAGTAATCCCTCAAGTCCAAGGATCAACTTGTACTGTTGGAATCGGGAATACAAGTCATACCTAACTAACCCTACTCAAGGTCTTCCATATGACAGTTCCCATGAGTCACCTCAGCCAGCAGCCACCCAACTGGCTGTCCCACTAACACTGCATGGACGAGCCTCATCACTTGTCGATGAAACGCAGCTGCAAATGCTTAGTGCATGTCTTAGATGGATTTTCGATGCCCTATCTCGAGATTCCTTGACTTGGAGTATTTCAGACTGATCCAGAGAAACTGATTTCATGAACCTACCATCCAATGCACAGTTCCAGTTTCCTAAAATGTGATTTCTGTCTGTGTGCTTTGCTTGTGCAGTGAACAGTTAATATAAAGCAGTAAAGTGAACACAGACAAAATATAAGCCAAATGAACATCACTTTCTTATTCATTACAATTTATTAAAACTCTGAAATTGTTCAGACATAGGTTACATTAGCTCAATCAGATTGGCTTCACAATCACCTATTCTAATAGTCTCTCACTTGACCTAAAGTCAATCGCTCATATGCCCAATCTCCATCTTCTCAAGATGTATGAGCAGTTTTGTGACATAGGCTTTGTCGACGGATCTGCTGTGTTGTCTGCTGAGCTGACTTGGTCCATCCAGACGTCACCTCTTCCTACCATTTTCCTCAAAAGGTGGGTAGCGTCTAAGAATGTGCTTGGATCGGTGATGGGATCTCGGTTCTTTTGCTTGTGATATCGCTCCGTTGTTATCACAAAAGATAACCATGAGCTCGGCAATGTTAGGCACCACACCAAACTCTTGGATGTAGTTTCTCATCCAAACCGCTTCTTTGGTAGCTTCTGAAGCTGCTATGTATTCGGCCTCGGTGGTGGAATCACCCGCGGTTGCTTGCTTGGAACTTTCCATGCCACCACACTACCATTGAGCCTGAATACATAACTCGACTAAGACTTGGCATCATCGTCATCCGCTTGGAAGCCAGCATCACTAAAGCTTTCCAGGATTAACTATCCATTGTCATAGACCAAGAACATTTCCTTTGTCCTCCTCAGGTACTTTAGGATGTTCTTTGACCGCATTCCAATGTGCCTCGCTTGCACAGGACTGATATCTACTCATTACACTTAAGGCGTAAGTGATGTCAAGCCTCGTGCGGTGGACGGCGTATTGGATGCTGCCACGACAGAAGCATAGGGGATGCTTTTCATCCTTTCAAGTTCCTCATCAGTCTTGGGAGACTATTTCTTGGACAACTTGATCCCATGCCTCATGGGAAGGAACCTCTTTGGAGCTATCCATGTGAAATCTTTTTAGGATTTTCTCCATATACGAGTTTTGGGTCAATCTTAGCATTCTCTTATATCTGTCCCTGACGATCTGGATGCCTAGAATGTAGGAGGCTTCACCCAAATCCTTCATGGAAAATTGAGTGGATAACCATGCTTTTGTGTTACTCAACATTCTAACATCATTACCTATGAGTATAATGTCGTCTACATAAAGCACTAGGAACACTAAAGAGCTCCCAATGACCTTCTTGTATACACAAGGGTCAGATTCATTTTTGATAAAATCATATCCTCGTATGACTTCATCAGAGCGAATGTTCCAACTATGCGATGCTTGTTTGAGGCCATAGATGGACTTCTGGAGACGGCAGACCTACTGCTCTTCTCCGACAACCGTGAATCCCTCCGGCTGATCCATGTAGATCTCTTCCTCAACGAAGCCGTTGAGAAATGCCGTTTTCACGTCCATCTGCCATGTTTCATAGTCATACCATGCTGCTATGGCAAGCAGGATGCGAATGGACTTAGCCATGGCTACTAGCGAATAGGTATCCTCAAAGTCGACCCCGGGTCGCTGAGTGTACCTTTTCACCACCAGCCTAGCTTTGAAGGTCGTAACTTCTCCATCAACGCCAAGTTTATGCTTATAGACCCATTTACACCCTACTGGTTTAACGCCTTTGGGTGGGTCTACAAGTGTCCAAACTTGGTTCTCGCTCATGGAGTCCATTTCGACTTTCATGGCCTCAAACCATTTTCCCGAGTCGATGTCAGACATTACATCCCCATAGTCTTGGGATCCTTGTCCAATTGACCGGTCACGCTTAGAAAGCCATACCTCATGGGAGGGCGAGGCACTCTAGCTGACCTACGGAGGATGTGAACGTCAGCGGTAACTGTGGGTGCAGACATGATAGGAGCTGGCGGTTCAAGTACCGGGGCTGGCTCTTCCTGAGGTTGTTCGACATGCCTGACATGTTGAACCTCGCGAGGTCACTCAACCTGTTGGGTATCTATCCTGAAACCTCTAAGTGAGGTATCCACAGCTTCTGGTACTGATGACTGATTCGTCTCACTTGACTCCTCAAGGATCAGTTCAACACGTTGGACACCCATTGGAAATCCTTGCTCCAAGAACACTGCATTCCTTGACAGAAATACCTTTTGTTCCAAGGGGTCATAGAAATAATAACTTGTAGTTTCTTTAGGGTGCCCAATGAATCTGCACAAACTAGACCTTGATTCTAACTTGTCTCCCACTAACCTCTTGATGTATGCAAAGCTACCTCACACTTTCAAGTAGTTGTAGGATGCAGGCTTGCTGTGCCATATCTCATATGGTGTTTGGGTCACTGTACTGGTCGGTACTAAGTTTAATAACTTGGCTTCGATTTCCAGTGCGTAGCCCTAAAAAGACAAGGGCAATTCGGTAAAACTCATCATGGATCGGACCATGTCTAATAAGGTTCGATTCCTCCTTTCAGAGACGCCATTTAATTGCGGTGTCCCGGGAGGTGTCCATTCAGAAATTATACCATTTTCTTTAAGATAATCGAGGAATTCATTACTAAGGTATTCGCCGCCTCGGTCTGACCGCAGGACTTTAATTTTGCACCCGGTTTGGTTCTCAACTTTAAATCTGAATTCTTTAAACCTCTCAAGAGCTTCAGACTTGTACCTCATCAGGTAAACATAACCGGACTGTGAATGATCATCGGTGAAGGTTATAAAGTAGGAGAAACCACCTCGGGCTTGCATCCTTAGTGGTCCACACACATTTGTACGGACCAAGTTTAATAGACCCGTGGCAGGCCTTCTTTGTCCTACAAAGGGCTTCTTGGTCATTTTTCCCTCTAAGGCAGGATTCACAAGTTGGTAGATCACTCAAATCCCCAACCTCTAGGTTCTTTGAGTCTACCAATTTCTTCATCCTTTCATGAGAGATATGACCTAGCCTTGCATGCCACAGTCGTGCATTCCCATCATTATCTACTTTATGTTTGTCTTGAGCATTCGTAACGAAATTTGATTGTTGTAAAGATATAGAGACCTTTATTAAGCGTACCAAGCAGATGAGTAAATCCGCCCTTCATCAAATAAAAGCAATTTTTATTGATCGAAAACTCATAACTACTATTGTCTAACAATGGAATGGAAATGATGTTTTTGATCATGCTAGGTACATAATAAACCTGCTCTAATTCTATACTAATACGATCACTAACTACTAAGGTGGCGGATCCTATGGCTTCTGCCGAGATGGCCTTGCCATTTCCAAGCTTTAGGACTATTTCATCGCTACTCAACTTTTTGCTTCTTTTCAACACCTGCAAATCATTGCAAATGTGAGCTCCACTGCCGGTATCTAATACCTAAGAGACAGAGTTAGTAACCATATTAACCTCAATCACAAATATACCTTGCTTGGAGAGGAGTTTAAGGCAATTCCTCTTCCAATGCCCTTTCTCACGGAAATGAATACATATGTCATTTGCCCTCGATTGTTGCTTTGAGTCAACCTCCATTTTCCCTTTGCCTTTCCCCACCTTGGCAACGGGAACACTCTTGGTGTTGGTAGCGGCTTTGATAGTATTTCCCTTTCTCTTCTTCCTTTTCCAACGTCCGGCACCCTTGCCTTTCGTCTTGGAAGTTGAAGCCCAAACAATACCGACGGCGCAAACTTTTTGGTTGTTGCCTCGTATTGCACCAACATATGGATTAACTCATGGATGCCCTTCTCAAGAGTATTCATGTTGTAGTTGAATTGGTCGAAGGAGGGTGGGAATGACTGAAGGATCACATCAATCTACATCTCGTTATCGAGCCCTGCTTTGAGGTCTCGAGCTTTTCCACCAAGTTAAGCATCTTGACCACATGCTCATGTACAGAGGACCCTTCGGTCATTTTGGTTCCAAAGAACGCCTTCGTCGCGACATACCTAGTATGCCGGTCCGGGACTGCATAGCAATCTTTTAAGCGAGCCATTATGGAAGGGACATCGTCTAACCTCTCATACTGCTTCTGAATCTCATTGGTCATAGACGCAAGTATGATGCTACGGACTTTCCGGTTATCCTGATACCAAGTCTCGAACGTCTCACGTTCTTCGGGCGTGGATCCTTCCGGCAAAGTCCGAGGAAACTGCGTGTCCATAACATAGCCTTGATTCTCATAATCAAGGAGCATCCTCAGATTGCGCAACCAGTTGTTGTAATTGGTTCTATTAAACTTGTTTCTCTCAAGTACCATTGATAATAGGTTCTTAGACATTGTTTTAAATCTACATTTAAAAGCAGAACTTAATCAGCAGAATTAAATAGAAGTTTTTAATAAAAATTAAAGACTTGGACTTCAGTCATTTAATTCTCCCACTATTTCTACGAAAACACGATACTCTCAAACGTTGTTTTCGGGAAACGTTTTCCTAGTGGGCTTGGGATCCGCAGCGATATCTTCCATACCCCGCTTTTACGATTCGCATGAAAAACAACCTGTGAGAGGTATTCCATTCCATTCTCGTTCTACGAGATTCCCAAGATGTCTGTCTCACCCTTTTACGTGATCCCGAGGACTCCAAGCGAATCACGTTATTCGGGCGTTAAACCCAATCCATGAGAGGCTAGACGATGTCCCTTCCATACTAGGTATCTACGATGTCGTTGGACGTGCCACGACTCATGAGACCACGCTATCTACTGAAACTAGCTTCCTTACTTTGCCATGGATGGAAGGCTTGGACGAACTCCTAGAGTCCTAGTCCATTTATTAAGGATCTAATATTCAACTTGGTCCAACCAAGTGAGAGTTTGATGACCGAGATCTCATTCATACATATATCCATAATACATTATAAAACATTTGCATGCCATAGCAATAAAATGGTAAATAAACCATTCATTTACCATAAAAGCCACATGCAAAATTAAAAGCCTAGCATGCCCCTGTTGGATGATCACAAGCCCGAATCCTATGCTACCCACTGAGCCCGCAGTGGATCTATAGTCAATCTAAGATTGGTCCTATACTATTACATTCAATAACAATAACCCATCAACACACTGATGGGCCTTGCCTCTTTTTCCACCGGGCCTCCATGGAACTCCTTGGATTCTCCTTTCTGGGCCATCCTCCAACTTCTTCATGGAAATAAATAAAATATTTCCTCACCACTATACTACTCTTATTACAATGTAAAAAGAAACCTCAGTGATAACACAGGGGAGTACAATTGGAGGGAGATAGAAAGCCTTAGTAATCAAAGGAAACAAGAAAAGAGGAGGAGGACAAATAAATGAGGCACACAGGCCTAACACAAAATTGAAACCATACATTCCGTCTAGGGATTGTGATCATTAGCTCTCATCCAACGCACATAATTCACAATATCCAATCATCAATAATGCACATAAACCATGATATCCAATCACATAATTCATAAATGAATTAAAAGACAAGGTATACATGCAAACTTGGTAATCCTTTTCTTGTCAGGAAAACATTTTTCCTAATAATTTTTTCAAGAAAACATGCAAAATAAATAAAACAATTTTCAGAAATTATTCCAAAAATAAAAAAACAAGAGAATCACCGGAACCTCTGAGGGCCACCGCTGCCGGGACAAGTAGGCTGCAGGCCCTGCCTGCTGCCCGCGAGCATAGAGCATGCCGGCCGGGCGCGCGGGCCCCTGCCTGCGACGCGCGCGCGGCCGCAGGCAGGATCCGCCTGCCTGCGCGCACACTGGCATGCGCTGGCCGGGGCCGCGCACAGGCGCCTCTGCCTGTGCGGGCTGCCCTGCCGCGCGACCTGCGCACGCACCCTCAGGGTGCGCACGTGCATCAAGAGTGCAGGCTTCGTTGCCTGGGTGCGCGCGCAGCTTGATTGGTCGCACATCTGCCAATCGCGCGGGCCAGGCGCGCTGGCCGGGCGTGCGCGCAGGCGCCTCCGCCTGCGTACATGCGCGCCTGCCAGCGCATCCAGCTGCCGCGTACATGCGGCCGGCAACGCCTACGGCTGTGCGCGATTGGTCGAGCGGCCGCGCGCAGGCTCCTCAGCCGTCGGCTTCCGCGTATTTCGTTTCTTGCTCCATTTTATTATTTTTGCTATATTTTTAAAGAAATCAAGAAACACCAAGAACTCATGTACTACCAATACTATAAACAACACGAAAAAGGACATGCTTGAACACATAAATCAAGAATATCGTAAATCATGCTTTTACACGTTTTTCATGCTTTAACACACATAAAACCATAGGCCTATATATTGAACCAGGCTATGATACCACTGAAAGCCTAGGGAAGGCGTGTGGATCGTCAAGGGTGTGTGAATGCGGAAGCGCGATATAAAATAAATTACGAAAATTTAAAGCATGCTCATACATAAAAGTAAATTACACGTTCAAGGGGTGTTCCCTTAAAACTCCCGGGCATTTGGTGTATTTCATGACTAAATTAAAATCATGCAAATCATGGAGGCCATAGGGTATAGAAACGAAAAACACCAAAACAAAATAACCTACCCGATTATCGTTTTGTCTTCAAACCGCTACGCGTATTGTTCCCCGTTTTGCACCAAGACCTCGAATATGAGACCCTCTAAATCGTACATGCAACCTCCAACTTTAGAAGCTTGGTTTAACTAGGATTTTGACCTAGTTAAAGTCCTAGTCAAACTATGCTTAGATTAGTCAAACCAATCTTGGCCTTTGATCTCTCCTCTTTAATCTCAACCATACATTTATTTTATGAAATATTTAAATCCCATTTAAATAATCCATGGGGCTCTTAAATAAATAAAATAAATAATAATATTTATTTTAAGCCCACTTAATTTATTCCAATAAATCTAATTTATTTAGTTAATTCTTCTTAATCCAATTAAAGGAATCAACATCCCAAGAAAAAGAGAACCGATTAAATCCAATTTACAACCTCTCTAACTTAATTCCAAATTAAATACATTTAATGCGTGCGGATTGTGTGTGACTCTTTAGGTTCACCCTTAGCTAGACTTGGCCAAATTCCCAACCATCCTATGATTGGAATTCGTCCGTCACCATGAGTGGCCGTCTAGCAACGGTCCATGGCACTAGAGACTAGGTGAATGTTTATGGTGTGAACATTTAGGCTCTTTAGTACGTCTGTCCTTCCACCTACATTCTCACTGCTTAGAGTCTAGGGCATGGAAATGTAGGTACTCATTTTCGATCTAAGCCTTGCCTCGTCCATATTAAAAGTCACAGGGATCCTACCCTTTTGTTCAGTTATTGTGGCCACAGATTTATCAGAGACGAGTCATACTCTGGTTATAATATATTTAATTATGAAACTTTTGTTATGCAAAAAAAAAAAAAGTTTTAGTTATTACTTCCTCCATTTTTTATTATCTTAGAGTTTAGTTCCAAACAGCCCTCCATATTTAATGAGATTATGATGTTGGCAACTGACGTATTAATATCTTGTGTATGATTTCACAAGATGTCAACTTGAAAATGTTGGGTGGAAACTTGGAGTTTTTGTGGATCTTGCTTTAGCATATATCAGAGTTTGAGAAGAGAGCTTGACGAATTAGTGCAGATCAAAGTTAGTATAAGAATTGAAGCCATCTATTATACCACTCGTGTTTCTTTTATTCTTTGGTGTCCATTGGAAGTGCAGTTTAGTCATGCCATTGTGTGGATTTTGCTAGTGAAAAAAAAACATATTCTATTTTTGTTGGTTTGAATGAATATAATCTCTTCATCTCCAAATTCATTTTATTGGTATTTTTATGGTATTTTTGTTTAGTTTCATACTATTTGTTTTAATATAATATGTTCGTTTTGTTGTTATGTTAATCAGGTAAATTTTAAAACAATGTAATTTGAGAATATTAAATAATATAATTATTTTTTAGTAATGAAATTAGCAACAAAAAAAATATATTGATGATTAATTGAAATTCAATTTTATAATTAATATTAGCAACGAATATGTACGTTGATGAATCATTAGATATTTTAATATTTTCAATATTGAAGTAACAAAATCAGCAACAAATTTTTATTCCTTGCTATGAGCAGGAACAAAAATATTCCTTGCTAATTAGAAGGAATATTTTCCTTTGTAAATTCTTGTAGCAAAATCAGCAACGAAAATATTTGATACTAAAATCAGCGTCGAGCTAATTAGCAAGTAAATGTATTTCTTGCTAAAATCGTTGCTAATTATTTCACCATTTTGCAAAGAAACACGTCGTTGCCATCATGGTTTTTTCTTATAGTGTTGGGATCTTTTGATTTTGCAAAATGGATAGGGGCCTAAACATCGCTTAGGCATAGGCGGCTTTACCAAAAAATAAAAAATATAAATTTCATGTATATAATACATTTTCTCTATTCATATCTTAGATGCTATCCTTTGTACGAATTCTGAAAATTCAAAAGTTTTAAATAGTTTATGTATATTTCAACGCATATAAATAGTCTGCATGCGTAAGTACGCTAATACACTTATAATATTATTTCAAAGTATGAATTAGTGACAAACATTAAAAACATTACTTGATTGAAACTTACTAAACAATGCCCAACAATAATAACAGTAAAGTTTTGTTATTAATGACTACAAGATTAATCATAAAATAATTAAAACACTCTATCTAGATTAAGTAAATAACTTCAACAATAATATTAATTATATTCAATGGTTAAAAAAAAAGGAGGACTTTCATATGTGTACAATTTTTTATGGCTTTAACAATAGGATAAATGGTAGGCCAAATTACACAAACGTACCCTGTCGTTGTAAAATTACAAATACACCTCATGAGGGGTGTTAGTGTAATTTATGCAAATTATGTTTTTTTGTTAAAGCCTATTTGTATAATTGTTATGGAATTTATTGTTAAAACAATTATGTAATTTAACCCAATTTATCGTTAGCACAAACAGGCTACGTACATTGACACCCTTTGAAGTTACGCCAATTTACACAAAAATCCCCTGTCTTTTGAAAATATAGCTACACGCCCTTAGTTGTGTTAGTGTAATTTATGCAAAGGCTTAATTGCATTTTTGATCCCGTAATTTGGGTTATTTTGTGCTTTCGTCCTTTAATTTTCTAGGATAGCATTTTGGTTTTGTATCTTTTTAATTTTGGTGATTTTAATCCTTTTTTCGACGGAGTTCACCCTTCTCACCGGAAAATGCATGTGCCTCTCATGTGACATTTTAAAATTGGGGCTATTGTTCCTATTGGCTCATTTCTATCATTATTTTTTCCTTTAATTTTCTAAAGTAGCATTTTGATCCTGCATTTTTTTTATTTTCACGATTTCAGTCCTTGTTTTTTCCAGAGTTCACCCTTCTCGCAGGTGGAGGTAAACTCCGACGAACAAAATGACTGAAATTGTGAAAATTAAAAAGATGTGGGGCTAAATGCTATCCTAGAAAGTTAAAGAACGAAAACGCCAAATGACCTAAGTTACGGCACCAAAAATGCATATATTTATGCAAATTATATATCAAAACATTATTATGCAAATGTTATGATAAAAATTTATTGTTAGCACAATTATACAATAAAAGACCGCAATTATTCTTAATAAGTATAATAAAAAATATTAATCTTATAATTAACAAAATGCATATAATTCTAGTGAATTTATTTATCTTCTTTGTTGTTTTATAATATTCTGACATAAAAAATGTAAAATATTTCTAATTCTATTGAAGTTTAATCTATTTTATGGACCTTCTACGTAACCATAATATTTTGTATAAAAATACTTAGGTTCACACGCAATACATGTATTATTTACTAGTTCATAAGGAAAAAAAAAAAAAAAAACAATGTTGTTACGTCATATAATAATAAATTAATTTAGAATTGAACATACCTATATGATCTGTGCCACGACGGCTAGTTTATACTATTATATATAGCAAACCCCGTTTTCACTAATAAATGATTGTTACTTACACCGTAACACCAATTTTTTTCTATACCAATAATACCCCTAAGTTAGTTTTCATTTCATTTCTTTCTTTCTTTCTTTTTTTTAAATGCAATGTGTTGATTAATATGTATATTTTCTTATTTATAGTAACTTTAAAGCGTGCAATATTATTTTATATGCACGCAGGGATGGCATGCCACGACGGCTAGTATTATATAAAACAAACTCTATTTTTACTATTAAATGATGGTTACTTACACTGCCACACCAAATTTTAATTTACCAAAAATATCCTTATGTATCTATCTATCTGTATCTATACTAATATAAAACAAAAATTATTTTTTTAACTCACAAATGGCAGTTAATGACACCGCGACACAGATTTTTTGCTTATGCCAATAATACTCCTGAGGTAGTTTTCTTTTGTTTTTTTCTTTCTTTTATTCTTTCTTTCTTTTTTTTAAATGCATTGTGTTGGTTTATATATATAATTTTCTTTTCTATACTAATATAAAAAGGACAGGCCTTTTCAACTCACAAATGGCGGTTAACATTGTGACACTAATTTTTTTGTTATGCCGATAATACCTTATGGTAGTTTTCTTTCTTTTTTTTTTTTTTTGAAATACATTGTGTTGGTTTATATATATAATTTTCTTTATTTACAATAAATTTAAAACGTGCAATATTATTTTATATGCACGCAGGGACGGCGTGCCACAATGGCTAGTATAAAAAGGAAAGGCCATCTCACTCACAAATGGCGGTTAATGACACCGCGACACCAATTTTTTTGGTATGTCGATAATACCCTAAGGTAGTTTTCTTTTATTTTCTTTTTTAAAAAAGTTCAATGCATTGGTTTATATATATATATATATATATATTCCTTATTTACAATAATTTTGAAGCGTGCAATATCTATACTATTATATAAAGCAAACCCTATTTTTACTAATAAATGACGGTGACTTACATTGCAACACCAAATTTTAAAATTACCAAAAATATCGTTATGTATCTATCTATACTAGTATAAAAGAAATGTTTTTTTTTAACTCACAAATGGCGGTTAATGACACCGCGACACAAATGTTTTGCTTATGCTGACAATACCCCTGAGGTAGTTTTCTTTTTTTTTTTTTCTTTCTTTTTTCTTTTTTAAATGCATCATGTTGGTTTATATATATAATTTTCTTTTTTATACTAATATAAAAAGAAAAGGCCTTTTCAACTCATAAAGGGTGGTTAATGACACCGGAACACTACCTTAAGGTAGTTTTCTTTCTTCTTTTTTTTTTTGAAATGTATTGTGTTGGTAAATATATATAATTTTCTTTATTTACAATAAATTTAAAACGTGCAATGTTATTTTATATGCACGCAGGGACAGCGTGCCACGATGGCTAGTATATATAACACAAACTATGTGCATTACCTTTGATATATATTACCTCTACTCTTAAAACTTTGAGGCCATTATTGGTATGAGGGAATGGGGTGGGATGGGATGGAATTGGCATTTCAAAATTCATTCATATACATGTGATTGGTGTAAGTATGAAAAGGAATTGGTCACTCCATAGGAATCCTTATTCCCTTAGGAAAGGGATTAGTGATTCCATCCCCACATCATGGTATTACCTATTTCTATTATGTTGGGAATGCAATTTTTTTTTTCTTGACAAAATTATCCTTATAAACAAAAAAAAGAAAAATCCTATTTCTATCATCATATTCTATTAGATGTGTTCTTCATCTTTCACTTTCTCTCATCGTCTTCTTCATCTTCCAGTTTCTCTCATCGTTTTCTTCAAGTGTATAACTATCAAAATTACCAGGTAAATTTTATTGGCTCTCGCTTTTTCTATATCTTCTTCTTGTATGATTATTCATTAATTTCTCTTTTCATTCATGTGGGAATACTACTGCTGAAGAAAAATCACATGATTATGATGAAACTACGTGAAATAGCATATGAAAACAACAAAAAAGATATGAAAAACCAATCAACAGAACTTCATCTCATTAATCAATTTTTGCATATGAGACAAGGATGCTAACCTACATGGAAAAACAAAAACAGTCAGAAGTGTATGTGTCTCGAGTTATGGTTGTTTTATTATCTTGTTTGAACTTTTGATTTGTCCCGAGTTGAAGAATGCCAATTCATGGTTAATTAGATTTCTTATTAGCAGCATCAATGTAGAAATAATCTACCTTCATTTGTAGACTCTTGAAGTTTGCTGAATCTATTCAATTATAATTCACTTGAGCAGTGTTGTGGTATTTTTGTTTTTAATTTCTCTTAATTTTTAATTTTTTAATTTAAATGTTTGATGTTATTAACATGAATTTTTTATATTAAATTGCAGTTATGGCACGACTAAGCTTAGCAAGGAGAAAAAATTATATGACAATGTTATTAGTTTGGTTGAACATAATACAATTAGTAAATTGATTTTGGCTCATTGTCCTTAGATTTATAGAATATGATAATGAATCTATTAGCTTAAGACTAATATATGAATATAATTTTTTTGAGAGGAGAAAATACATTCAAAAGATAATTTATGATAGTGATAGTAAATGCAAAAACACAGTTAGGATGAATAGACATGTTTTTGTTCGTTTATGCTCTAAACTTGAAGCTACTGGTATAGTATCTCGAACTAAAAACATGCTAGTAGATGAACAAGTAGCTATGTCAATCCATATTTTGGCTCATCATCAGAAGCAAAGAACCATAAACGAAAATTTTGAACGTTCTGGCGAAATAATTAGTAGACATTTTAGAAAAGTGATTAATGCTATTATTAGCCTTCAAGGAGAATTAATCAAGAAATCCATATTAAGGACTCGTACTTCTAACTCTTCCTCTCAGCGGTTGTAAATTTTTTTTTGAGTGACCCATTTTTCCAACAATCCTCGGAGCGAGAAGTTCTGTTGGGGCTTAGTGTAATTGCAAGCATGATTCGCGAGTCCGTTCTCGCCTTTCATCAAGGAAGGAGGACGAGGTTGCTTGCTCCCTCATCCTCTACAACCTCGTATGTCACCATGGGGGCGAGGTGGCCTTAGCCCATTCGATGGTTGTTTGTAATTGCGTTGCGTTGCGTCACGTTTGAATCACCTCGCGTCGTGATGCGTCATGTTGAATTTGCGTCGCACCATATTTGAAGCAAGACGCGTCATGTTGAATTTGCATCGCACCATGTTTGAATCACCTCGTGCCGCGACGCGTCATGTATCGCATCGCGTCGCGTCGTGTTGCGACGCGTCACGCTGAGTTCTTCGATAGCTTTGTAGAAGTTCCCTTGGTTGGAACACTCTGGATCTTCGTGGGAGTTCTTTGTCGTTTGGGGAACTTCTTAAGAGTTCATTTTGTTAAAATATTTTGGAACTTCGCAGGGGTTCCTCGTCGTATTTTCGTAGGAGTTCCTTTTTACTATGTTATCAGATTTTTTTTTTCTCTATTGCTTATTATGTTAAGTTGCTTCTTTTTAAACGAAATATCAATGTGAGGAGCAATCCCCCTCTTATAAGCAAAATATCAATTTGAGGGGCAATCCCCTTCTTTGTAACAAAATATCAATGTGGGGGGCAATCTCCCTCTTTTTAAACAAGATATTAATATGAGGAGCCATCCCCCTCTTTTAGACAAAATATCAATGTGAGGGGTCATCCCCCTCTTTTAAACAAGATATTAATGTAAGGGGTCATCCCTCTCTCTTAGATAAAATATTAATGTGAGGGGCCATCCCCCTCTCTTTGATAAAATATTAATGTGAGGGGTCATCCCCCTCTTTTTAGACAAAATATTAATGTGAGGGGGAATCCCCCTCCTTTACTAAATAAAGTGCTAATGTGAGGGGAAGGGCCATCACTCTCTCTTGCTAACTAAAGAGTTAATGTGAGCCCACAACAAGTAGGTAAAAAGGTGGATATTTCATTACCGTAATTCTGGATTACAAGGAGTTTGAAAAGAAATACGAAGCATTAAGTAAATGTTTCTTGGGGTTAGCAATATTCCACGTGTGTGGACATTTCCTTCTCGTTCATTCTCCACGACTTGATACAGTCCTACCTCTTTGGCATCCAGTTTGGCCATGTTTCCTGTCGCGTCAGCTTTCCTTAGTACCAGATCTCTGACTTGGAATTCGTGACGCCATACTTTGTCATTGCGGGCCTATGCTACTAAAGCCCTGTAGGCTCCCTCCTTGCATTCGCGCCACTCCAAAGCCTCTCCTGAAATCCAGATTGGCTCGCCTTTCTTCGTCATCGCTGTTTTGTTTCTATTGTCGCGTACTGAATGTTTTCTCCCTTATGTCCACCGGGACGACCGCTTCTATCCCATTAACTAGATTGAATGGGGACTCTCCCGTACCTCGTCGCGGGTTTGTTCGATATGCCCTTAGGACTCCCGGGCGTCCTTCCGCCCAACTTCCTTTAGCTTCCTCCAGCCTCGTCCTCAAATTTTGGAAGACTATCCTGCTGGTTACTTCTGCCTGCTCGTCAGAATGGGGTGTCGCGATGGTCCCATATTTTCTGCTGGGACGTGAATGACTATGGCATGCTCGGGGCACTCTCGGATTTCTTCACTAAGTTCCTATGCATCTTTACACATTGTAGGCCAGAGGTGTCCTCACTACGGGGCCTTGCATGCTAACACTCTACCTCCGGAATGATCATGCAGCCTCCCCCATAGATCTCTCGTAGAACATACTCTGCTTTGTCCCCGCCGACGTATCAGAGATGTGGTTTGGAAAAAACCTTTCTTGTACAACTTACCTCCAATTGTCGTGAACCTTGCTGACCTAGCTCGAATTACCCTTGCTTCCTTGGGGTCTTGAGGCAAAATCCCAAATTTTCAATCTTCCTCCAGACCTTCTTTCCATCTTGGTAAAACACTTTTGGCCGTCAAGAGTTCTTCCTACACAACATTCACTTCGTGTCGCTATTGACTTAGTAGGGTTATTCTCTTACTCTCCGAAGGAGCCAATGAGCTGGCTAACTTAGCGAGTCAGTTCGTTTCTTCCTTGTATGACCGTGGAATTTGTTCTAGGGTAAACTCGTCAAACTTCCTTCTTAATGCTTGGATGTTTGCTAAGTACTTGGTCATCTACTCTCCTAGCTTCGTAACCTCCATTCCCTTGCTTGACCACAAGTTGGAAGCCGCTATCCGCCCTCGCATATATCGCTCCCGCGGCACAAACCAGCTTTCTCCCCCAGCTTAGCGCATCACACTCTGACTCATTCTTGGATCTGCTGGTGACACTCCTGCAATCTCACTAAAGATGACACGGTTAGCACTACGTCCCATTGCTCGCACTGCAACTCTTTCAACTTGCCTCGAGTCTCTTCCTACTGGGCCTCCCGAGATAACCCACACAACTCCAGCAGCTGGGAGGTTGTCCTTGCTAGCTCGTTTTGCTTCCTGCTTTACTCCCACGTGCCATGTGCTTGCCTCCAAAGGCGGTTTCCTGGAGCTCTTGTTTTCTTTGCCCCACGAATTCTTGTAAGCAACCTCTTCGGATCAACTCTTCGACCTCATTCTTCAAGTGGTGGCATTCCTTCGTGCTATGACCTCGATCCCAACCCTTGTCGCTTGGCTGCATCGAGCGTTTGAGTTCGCGAGGCATTCTGAGGGGTGTATTGAGCCAAATCCCCCGGGAGCACATGTCTGCGTTCACGCTTACTTCCTTCTGTCTTAAGGGAACCCCTTTCTCCTCCTCAGCGGCCCTCCATTTTAATAGATTTCTTGGTCGTGAAACTGCTAACTCCTCATTTCATATATACTTCTCGGCTCTTAGCAATAACTCCTCTTGTGAGGAGGGGGGCTTTCCAGCAATCAACTCCTTGAATCGACCTCTCCTTAGATTCTACTGCATGATGCTTGCCAAAATTTTTGGGTTTACGTGGGGGATTTCCATAACAGCCTCCGAGAAGTGCCGTACGTACTCCCTCAGGCTCTCATTCTCTTGTTGGATTATTGTAAACAAGTATGAGGCAGTTCTGGGACATCGCCTATTAATCGCGAAGTAGTGCAAGAAGCACTGGGAAAGCTGCTCGAATGACTCGATGGTTCCCGGGGGTAGCTGGTTAAACCAGGCCATCGCCTTTCTCGAGAGGGTAGTCCGAAACAACTTGCAAGAAGCCGCGTCGCTAATGTCTAACAAATCGGCTCTGGCTAGGAAACAGTCCAAGTGGTCTTGAGGATCCCCCACTCCGTCGATCCCGGTGAGGCTTGGGATCTTCATCCCCGGATGAATGGCTTCCGCTAAAATGTGAGGGGCGAATGGACTCCGACCGGTGGGAGGGGGGGCGCTACTACCATGGGTCGCGCTGGACACCCAGGATGCCCCAAGGGATTTGAGAACCTGGGTGGAGGAGGCTTACGGCCGCCCATCTCTCGATACACTGCTTCCTGCACTGGCAGTACCTGCGGAGGGGAAACAATTGTCTTCTCATCCTCCCGGGGAGGAGGTGGGAAGTAGTCCTCTTCGCCTATGCATCTTCGAGGAGGAGAAGGTAATAGTTGTCCTCCGGCTGCGTTGCCCTACTGTTGACTTCCTCCTCGCAGTTCAAACCTTCGTGTCCCCGGGCCTCTGCTCGCGACCCTCGGGGGCCAAATAAGTGTCTTGGCCTCTGCAAGGATTGCGAGGGGGTCGTGGGGGTAACGCGTGTCCTACTATGAACTAGGCCACCACCTTCTCTGCTGCTTCGACAAACGCATCTTCCACCAATTGGCGAAGTGCCTCTGGAGTCATCTGAATGACTGGGGGCGGAGGTGGAGCCTCGGCTTCTTCTTGCCTCTCGTTTTGAAGGTCGTGGCGGGTAGATTCTTCGGGACGTGATCTTACACGTGACTCTCTCCTCCTCTTTCGAGTTCTTCTCGGCCCGCATTCTCGTTCCTGACTCTTGACCAGGTGCTCATCCTCATTGCTCTGATCAGGTTCCCACAGACGGCGCCAAGCTGATGGGGTGAAAATCGGGAAGCGTTTGATCAAAGCACAATCACACGCCACAAGCCAAGAACTCAAGAACTTGAGAGTTCTTTTTCAAGAGTATTATTTCTCAAAAGTAGAGAAGTGAAGTTTGCAATGGATTTAGTGTCCTATTTATAGTAAATGAGGGAGGGCAAAAGGATAATTTTACCCTCCAACCGCCCCTAATCTCACGACTACAATTTAATCTTCAGGGGCGCTTTGGTAATTGGCTCAACCCAACTAACTTCTACAAATAACCACCTCTAATGGCATTTCGGTAAATACTCATACATTTGAGGGTATTTTGGTAATTTTGATAAAAATGCATTCTATCTCCATCACTATTTATGGTCCCACCTTTAACTGATTGTTAGCTTTGATGAAGAATAACACGTGACTCTCATGTATTAAGTTTTAAGAGTAAAATCGTTAGGGTTTATGGTTAGCTAACTCCCAGTAACAAAAATTCAATTTCCCATTTTTCCCTTCTCTCGTTTTCTCTCCGAGATCCCTAATCCAATCCCTAAATTGCCCAAACCCCGAGCCAAATAAATCTATAAAAATAGTAATACAACCTAATTCTTTTGATTTTGAGGTCCAAATATGATGTTAAACAAGATCAATCCGAAGAGGAAGGTCGAAGTTTTCCTTACGAAGCAAGAAGAAACGAAGACCCATTAGTTTCAAGTGTTATGTAATTATCGAAGTACCCCCAATCATTAAACTGTAAACGTTGGATAGTGGTTGTTGGGTGACGAAATTATCTTTACGCCTCCCCACATTCATGATTTGTTTAGTATAAATAGGTCATCGATTCATTGTAAAATGGGGACTTTTTGGAAGAAGAGGAATAAAGAAAGTAAAGCTTTGGGTTTTTGACTTAAAGACTTGTAAATGTGTTTTGATCAATGTTTTCAAACCCGGACCGGACCGGCCGGTTCGACCGGTCCGACGGGGAACCGGCCAAGGGTCCGGTCCGGTTCATGGGTTAAAAACCGCATCGGTCAAACCCGGTGCGAATCGGTCAAACCCAGTCAAAACCGGCCAAAATCAGTTCGCCCGGTAGCCGGTCAACCTAATTTTATTATTTTCTTTTTTTAAAAAAAACTATAATTTAATATTTCTCTAATCAAACATATATTTCACTAAAAAATAATATAGTGAAATACACAAAGAGAAAAAACAAATGTCAAAAAACATATATTGGCAAGTGTTTCATGGACAATTACTCAAAAAAAATATCACATATTTATAGGCTCAATTGTTTGAGTTTGCCTTGTCTTTTTTCAAAGTGGGATATGAGAAAGTGCTTAAACTATGAGAAAATACTCAAGCTTTGCCTATATTTTTTCAATGTGGGAGAGTAATTTATAGGCTCAATTGTTTGAGCTTGCCTTGTCTTTTTCCAATGTGGGACATGAGAAGGTGTTTAAATTATGATAAAGTGCTCAAGCTATGCTTATACTTTTTCAATGTGGGAGAGAAAATAAATCAATTTTTCTTCTTCGTCTATTTATTTCTCCTTTTATCCGTGTTTTTTCAATCTTTTTTGAACTTTTTTATTATATAGGTATATGAAGACAACAATTGTTAAAATTTTGTTAGATATTTTATTTATTTTTTATTGTTGATTTTGTTGATGTGTTATTGTTAAATTATTATAGGTTTGTATTTATTTATAAATTGTACCTATTTTATAAAATATTGTTATAAATTATTTTTATTTAATATATTGATATACAATGTATTAATATATTACATATATATATATAGGTATATAATAAAGTTCGGGTCAATCGATTTTTTTAATCCGGTCCGACCGGTCGAACCAGTGACCCAGTAACTTGACCGGTTCGATCCTCGGTCTGGTTCTAAAAATATTAGTTTTGATCATATACAGTAAAACCTCTATAAATTAATAACCTTGGGACCATAAAATTTTATTAATTTAGAGAGATATTAATATATCGATAAATTAATATTTTATTAATTAAAAGAGAGACTTTTTAAATTCAGCAAATTTAGTACATATGTATTGAAAATAAATGAATTCATATATGTTTCATTGATTATATTCATGCATCAATCAATTCTTTGTAATTATTTAAATATATTCATGTATAATATCAATTCATTGTATACAATTAACTATTATATTCATGGACGCATGTATCAATTCATTGAAATTACTTAAATATACATGTTTACATTAATTTGTTGCACTTAAATAACTATTATAGCCACTGTTTCTCAAGTGTCAATAGCAAATTGCTTTCGGCACTGTAAAATCCGTTCAAATGAAGAAATCTCAAGCGACTCAAGTGATACAAACTTTGAAGAAAGCCTACATGAGCTTGAGAATATGATCAAGGATGTTGGTTATCTCAATGAAATGGACGTCAACAAATTGGTGGACTATTCGGGTGAAAATGATGAATGTTCAATGGTCCAAAGTTTAGAGGAAATTGTTGCTGATATTATTGAAGATCCTACTAATGATGAAGCTGAAGATGATTCAATACAGTTGGAACCAGTCATGAGAAATTGAGCGCGACAACAACTCTTTACAATTTTTTGTTGCAGCTAGAGAACTCGACACTGGAACACTTGGCTGCAATTAAAAAAGTTAGGGATGAAATCCAATTAGATTTAAATTTTAAGAAAAATCAAGTAACAATAGATTTATATTTTAGAAAATTACCATAATATTTATAATTATAATATTTATGAATTATTAATTTAGAGTTTTAATGGGACCTAATATTTATAAAGGGATTCTTCGAAAAATTATTATCTTATTATCTTATCGAATTTGATGATTTTTTACAAAGGCCCAAGTCGGGATCGTAAGATTTTATTATTTTAGAGAGTTTATTAATTTATAGAGTATCAATTTATAGATGTTTTACTGTATTTCCCGGATTTTTCTCCATGAAAATCCCATCTTTCAAAACTCAATGTGAGTTTCAATTGAAGAAATTTGGGATAAATGCAATTTACCCCTCGTGATATATGAAATGAGCAAAAACCACCCTGTGAAAAAATAATTAGCAAATTACCTCCCTATGTTTTGAGAAATGAAGCAAATTACCCCTTATCAAGGGAAAACAAGGGGATAATTTACTTCATTTTAAGATCACTGGGGATAATTTGCTAATTATTTTTTCACAGGGGGTTTTTTTGCTCATTTCTTATATCACTGGGGTAAATTGCATTTATCCCGAAGAAATTTGGGCTTTAGAAGTTGCACCGAAGTAAATTTTGATTTGGTTGTGTTGGGATTTTTTAGGAAGATGCGAGAAGAAGTAAACATGCTATTGATTTCACTCGAGATTCTAGTAAGAATTTTCTTCTTTTCCGAGCATCTAAATCTTCTCCCAGGAATTTATGAAGTCCAAGAAGCTCTGAGAGAAAGATCAAAACGACAATTACATTGTAATGTGAAATTGGAGTGTCTAATTATTTCAAGACTTTGTAGAATTGTTGGAGGAGCTTGCACATATAAAGGTAGTTTCCCTCCCAAATTCATTTATCAGAAATATCTCTAACCAACAGAAAACACATTTGGCTTCTCTCTCATTTTTCGTTTCCGCTCAATTCTTCTACAATAAAAAAAAAAAAAAAAAAAAAAAAAAAAAAAAAAAAAAACTTTTAAGCTAGTTTATATCAATTAGGGAGCATCATACCCCAATGTGATGAGACTAGAACTATTTTGTGGTATAAAATAGTCGTTCTTTGTTGTTGAAAACACCCACTATGCAAATTTCTTTAAAGATTTTGAAAAAACAATGCCGGTATTCTATTATTAATAAAACAAGGAAAATAGTATTTTTTTTGTCACATTATAAGTTAGGCTCGTTTCATTTTTAATCCAACTCGTTATAGAATTAGCACTTTTAGTCCCGTAACTTATAAAAATTCACACTTATGGTCCTTGTCTTTCCTCTGTAATTTAATGGCATAAGCCATGTACTGGGTACATGGCCGTTAAGGTTTTTTGGCTGGAGGAAAATTTGACGCATTTTGTCTGCCTAGCAACAAATATAATATAATTACTTTTGAGGGGAAAAAACAAATCTTGAAGGAAATTAGGCAATGATATTGTTCATTGGCATGTGTTTTAAAATTCGGACCACTAATTTTTTCGGCTCATAAATTGTTCTAATTTTTATTAAATGAAAATCCCCCTTTCCTTGCCCTAATTTCTTTCAGGATTTGGTTTTTTTCCTCAAAGGTAATCACATTTCCCCCAAAGTGTCGCCAAGCTAAAACATATGTAATTTTCCCTGTAGCAAAAAGTAGTTAACTTCCACGTGCTGAGCATTTGGCCTGCACTATTAAAAAACAAATAAAAAAGTAAATGAGGATCAAAAGTGTAAAATTTTATAAGTTATGGAACAAAAAAAAAAAATTAGACCAAAAAATGTTATTTTCCCATAAAACACAAACCCCTAAAATAAGTTAACTTAGTTTACATATCCTTGAGTAAAAGTAGGATAAGAAAAATAAATAGTAGTTTTGTGATGCATGGAAAAGCACATTCTATGGCTAAACTTGGATATTAGTGCGTATTGCAAAAGTCAGAGATACCAAGTCACTAATCACCAGCAATATAGGATCTGATTTAAATATCACTTGTCATTGTTTCGTTGCTCAATTACATTATAAATACCACTCATCGCCACTTACTTTCTTTGTAAATCATTTTACATTCAAATAAAAATATTTGATATATTCTAACTTCACACGTTAAGAGAAGATGTCGAGTGCCCAATTCAATGCAGGACAAACACACGGTCAAGCTCAGGTATTGTTATATTAGGAAAATATCAAAACATATCCTTTTTATTGAAGTCACATTTAAATGTTTCATTATTTTAGCAACATATCTGACATCTGTATGGCACTTTTGGTCCCGTAACTTAAGGTATTTCTACTTTTGGTCCCATTGATTACGGGATTATTACTTTTAGCTCCGTAATTTCTAAAAAGTAGCACTTTTGATTCCATGACACCTCTCCATTAGATTTTTTAAGGAAAAATACAACGACCCGTCAGGGCTTTACACTTTTAGTCTCATATGTTATGAGATTCTCACATTTCGTCACATATGTTACGAAATTTTGATTTTTGGTCTCATAACTTTCAAAAGTGACACTTTTGGTCCTATGCACATAACGACCACGTGGCACTTTTCGTTAATAGCCATGGGAACAAAAGTGCTATTTTTTAAAAGTTTTAAGACCAAAAATGAAAATCTGGTAACTAATGGGATCAAAAATGAAAAGATCTTAAATTATGGGATGAAAAATACTATTTTCCCTGTATAAGATATTTGGCCCATGATTGTTTATGAATCTAATATACTGGGTAGGGCAAGACAGAGGAATGGATGGAATCAATTAAAAACACAGCAAATGCAGCCCATGACAAGGCCTGTGATGCAGCTGCCAATACCCAAGAACAAGCACAAAGAATTAGAGAGGAAAACACTGGATTGCTTCAGCAGGTTCTCAACTTATCTTTCTACAAAAATATAAAAATAACAGTTGTCTGCATTATTACATAACTTGTTACAAAATCAAATTATTCACAAAGTTAGTGAACAAATGAGTTTGATTTTGTTTCAATTTGGATTTAACTAAGTAGATTTGTATACTTCGTTTATGGTTAAACAGACTGGAGACCAAATGGCTCAAATGGCTCAAGATGCCATTGATGGTGTGAAGAACACCCTTGGAATGGATGACAAGAAATGAAAGAAGGCCAATGTTACCATCTCTAATGTTTTCATGGCTTTATTGAGGAATTTGAATTAATTGTTCTAGGATTTCTTCATAAATATCTTTCACAATTAATAAGTAATAAGAGCTTGGATCATCTTGTGCGATTGTAAGATAATTGGTTTTAGGTTGTTAGTATCTTTTGCTTCTTTCTTTGAGGTAGTAAAGAAACATCCTGTGATTTGAGATTCTATGTATTGGACTCTTCACATGTAATAAAAGAAAAAAAGTTTCAACAATGCAAATTTTGCAACTTGTGAAATATTTGCACCTCTCTAAACTAGTGGTTTTGATGTATACGAGATTTGTGTCACATCACATTCTTTACATTATATATGTGTATAATATTATACACTTAACACATCTTATTATTTGCATTAAGGTCTCTCTTCCTCTTTTTAGTTGTTAGTATGTTATATACTATCTTTGATAGATACACCGTGTTGTAAATTTATTATTATATAGGGTAATTTACAGCCACCTCCCCTAAGATTTGGTATAGTTATAAATACTCCATTGTTGTTTAAAAAATTTTAAATATCCCCCTGAGGTTTGTAATTTTTAACCAAAAGCTTGAAATTGACCATTTTGCCCTTAAAATTTTTATTAAAATTGTAGAAAAATCAGTCGAGGCAAATTGCATTACTGCTCCTCTGTGTAAAAAACTTAAGAAACTTCTCCTTGTGCATTGTAGTCCAAAAAAAATTTTAAGAATTAAATAAAAAAAAAATTCAGTGCATAAGGGCATTTTGGTCAGTTCACCCATAAAACTGGATGAAAATGGGTTATTGTTAGACGGTTACAAACCTCAGGGGGGTATTTGTAATTTCTCAAACAACAAGAGGATACTTGTAATTACGTCAAACCTCAGGGGAGGTAGCTGTAATTTACCCTATTATATCTATACTCTATATAAATGTGTTAATACTCAAGTTGTTTGTTCCCCATTGTGAAAAGACAAATATACCCTTATTTAAATATTATCAATTATTATATTACAGATTCTGAAATTTTTAACAATTTAGAATTCTAAATATTCTAAACCTCCTTCATATAAATTTAGGATAAAAAAAAATCGTGATTCATGAATGAATCCAATTACACCGAATATTAATAACTTGCTTCTAATCGTGAATCATAAATGAACCCAATTACACAGACCTGTCACGCATTAAATTTTAACAAAATTCACAGAAAATTATATTATAAAATTAGTTATAGAAAATATAAAATTCTATAAGCAAAATATTTAAGAGTCTTAATTAATCTAAACTACTTAGAGAATGAATAACATATTCGACTAAAACAAATTAATATGCCAAATAATATTTCAACACAATTACTTTGCTAGAAGAAATCTTAATTATATTAAAAAGTTTTAATTTACCATGACACATTAAAATTTAAAATAAACTACACATGAATAATATATAAAATACTAATCTAAACTTAAATATATATATATAATAACAAATAAATATCAAAATTTAATTACAAATTAGAATTGATACATGGATTGATATTATTAAATTGAAATTGCTTGTGAAAGTTCAACTATTAAGTGAATGTCTTAGTACTTGATTTTTTTATTATTAGATAATCCTGAATGCTTTACTTTTACATATATTATTTTTTTATATTAATTTATATTAATTAATAGAATAAAAGTATTACAACAACAATTGTGACATAAAAAAAATTAAGTTGTAACATAATATATTATTGAATAAGAACTAGATTATACCAATTGGTGCATAGAAAATATGATTAAGAAGTTAAACAAAAACATATAGAATTAAAAATTGCAATATAAAGGCAAAAAATAAAATTTTATACCATAATATTTCAAAATTTAGAAGGTAATAAACCATGTAAATAATACTTTGACAATATTTAAAAGTTGATACTGAAATATAATTAACATTAGGATCTTACAATTCAAAATATTGGTAATATTGTCCAATTAAATTATATTTTTATAATAATAGTCAATAAAGAATTAGTTTATAATCATTTAGTATCAATAAATTAAAAATCAACGACATTCAAAATATAGTAAAAGAAAATATATTACATATACAGACATAATATAGCAACATCAACAATAGCAAAGAGACATAATAAAAACCAATAAATAAAAATTGATCAATTTTATAAAATTAAAATTTCTTCTAAAATAGAATAATGAATAAGTATCAAAATTTAATTACAAAAAAAAAAGTATCAATCTCATTAAATTAGAAGTGTTATTGAAAATTTAAAAAGGAGCTAACTAATTGATTTTATTTCAGTATTAGCAGGCTAAAAACACAATATCCCCCTCTCTCTGCACCCCCAAGACATTGACATTGAAGAAGAGTATAAATAGTAATATAATAAATAATTTAATTTAAAATCTTATCTTATTGTGTAGTAAATTAACTAACATAATTGTAGGTCCTAACGAGACATATATAACTATTTTTATGCTTTAAAAGATTTATAAAAGTTGTAACATTTGGTCCCCTGGTATTAATTATTATATACTTACGCCCACATGGCATTTTCTTTTGAATATCCAGAAGAAAAGGTGTTATGGAATCAAAATTGCTACTTTTAAATATTTATGGGACTGAAAGTGAGAATACCAAAATCAATGTACCAAATTAAAATGGAAAGGATTTAATTTACGGACTGAAAAATGCTATTCCCCTTGTGAAAATAAGAAAAGTCAAATGGTGAGTAAACATTAACACAATAACAATTAAAAGATAAAATTTTAAAATAATTATATACTAACGCATTAGTACAATTATATTTTCATATTAAGAAAATTAATAAATTTTGAGAATAAACTTAATACAATAAAATAATAAATAAAAACTGAGTTAATTATATTGAAATTAGAAAAAAGAAAGATGATAAATAAATAAGCAAATGAGATTAATATATTTTTTCAGTAATAAATTTATAAAAATTATTTAAAATTATTAAAAGCATGAGTACTAAAGAGAATAAAAATTAATATATGAATAGAATATTATTAAATCAAAATTGCTTATGAAAATTCAACTATTGAGTGAATCTCTTAGCACTTTTTTTTTTTTTTTTTTTAACCAAAAGCTACCCAAAGAGGGTAGGGGAATTTTGCGGGGTCCCCTTCCATCTCAACATATCAGCATAAAGTGGAATGTACAACACATTTTCTAAATAATTTAGTTCAGTCCAGGAACCGCTTGTGGTATATAGACACTCCATATACTATCATGAAAGAGGGTAACGTAGTGGTCTGCCGGGGAAACCGCCTGTTCTCGCCCATCATCCGAGAAGGTAACAAATAGAGTAAGCTAAGGCCTGAGTAAGAGGGCTTCCCCATACAGCCGCTCCACAGTGAGGATGTATGTTGGGCCAAGTCGGGGAATAACCCTCAGAAAAGAAAAAACTATTAATCTTCTCAATAAATGAATAAATGGATTACTGGCGCGGGAAGCTCTAAACGAGACCCGCAGGTTGCTCTAGAGTAGACCAACTCAAAAATAGAGAATGGGGAGTACTACTCCCTTTACAAATATAAATTCCAAAGCAAAGCTAAAAAATGAACGAAAATTAATAGCAAATCAAGGTGGATCCCAAATGAGCCTTGGTAGTATCTGCATCACTATAGAGTCCAAATAGGCCGAAAGAAAGACCCACTCCATCTTTGACCAAACCTCATCTATCATCGAAAGTTCACTAGCCCAGGAAAAACAATCTGAATCTCACAAGACTTGTTCAAAAACAAAACGGGCTTTTGGTCCACAAAAATGCTACTCATCTTCATCATCTTGAGGAGGAGGGTTTGAACGAGACCTCAAAGCACTCCGAGTTTGCCTCCTACGAGAGGAAAATTGTTGTCTCCTACACGGTGATCCCCTTTCCTATGAGTAGTCACTGCACCATCATCCTCAAAGGATGCATTTCTCTTATGTTTTCCTTGAATGCTTGCATCCTTGAAAATAAGTTGTTGACGATGATTTTCCTCCACTCCATCAACAATAATAGGGGAACGCATAATGGTGTATTCCTCAAAAAGAAAGTCTTGTGCTCCCCCTTGTAGAGGCACATTGAGGGGTTCCTCCTCCGAATTAACTGAAGGAGCAGTTATCATCGACCTATTTTCATCACACAAACCCTCCTCGTTGACTTCTCCATTGACATCTTCATGTGGACAGTTTGCAAAGATATTATCTTGATTTTCCTCATTGTTCTCCTTTTCATTTTCCATTTCAGTTTCCTTTTGAAATTCCTCATTCCTATCATTTAGTTCACATTCTATACCTTCCTCATCACCCTTAGCCCCTACATTACAACCAAATTCTTCAATCTCACTCTGGAAGTTCAAGTTGTGTTTATTCCTTATTTGATTAACATCATCATCCCCAAAGGTTTCAATTTCATTGTTATCCTCAACAACTACGTTCAATCTTGTTGTCTCTTCAAACAAACAAGAAATATCATCATTTGTCTCAATATGTGTCATACTACTTTTACCAAGTAAATCAACAACAACAGGATCCACCAAATTATCAAATTTTCCATCTATGCGGGGCGGTGGTTCAGAAATACTTACATTTTTTTTTCGAGATTTCTCCCCTTTGCATGCTCTTTGTTTTCCTTTTGCACTATCTTTTTTGCACTCTGACCCACCACATCTGATCTCGCTCCTTTGTTCTTCTCAATACAATCTTTTTCCTCATGGCCCAAGTGTCAATAGAAACAACAATAGTGAGGGAAATTCTCATCAATAATTTATTGGAGAAAGATTCTACTACCGGCTCCCACATACACCTCGTTGACTTTAGGCTTCAGCAAATCAAGCTCAACACAGACTCGAGCGAGGCCAAATCTAGAGATATCCGTTGTAGGCTCATCAATTTTCAATGATTTCCAAACAACAATAGTAATTGTAAATAACGCCTTTTTTTGAAAGAAATGAATTGGCAATTCAGGTAGGCGGATCCAAACAGGAGTGATCGATGATTTTACCCTTGCATCAAAATCAGGCGTCCACTTAAAAACCCTCATAGAAAAACCACGAAAGTTCCAATCTCCTTGGAGCCAAATACGTGAGAAGTCTTCCTCCAACATGAAATGAAACAAAACGTGTTTGTAGTTGATAGCACCAATTAAGTAAGAGCCCTTCAAACCCAATTTTTCAAACTTTTCACAGAAAAATTTCAATCCTGGTGTGCCGTGTGAAAATTTTCCTACCAAAGCAAATTTGAAAGGGGCAGCAAGCTCATTGGTTTCTTCTTCAGAAAAAAGAATACCCAGTTTACCTTTGAATCGAGAAATCTTTTCAAAGTTGCCTTCTTCTCCATAGAAACTTTTCTTTTGTATTCTGTCCGCCTCAGTGCCGAACGAGATGGAGGATTTTTTGAGCATTTCAGCAAAGCTCCGTTTGTGGAGGGGGTTATCGGGAAGTAGAGGTTGGAGTGGAGGAGGAGATGGTAGTGTAGCCATAAGTGAACAAAGATATGAGAAAAGAAAAGGATGGATAAGAGAGTGCCGGAGAAGTGGCCTCCGGCGATAAAAGTGGCAAGGGTTAGAAGTGGTCGGAGACTGAACAAAATGAGGTGGGTAAGGAAGCAAACGACTCGTCTGGAAATGGGGATTCGAATGGAGGTACTCGCGGCCGGTGGTTGTGGCTGTCGGCGGCGAATTGAAGAGATGAGAAAGAGGGGGATCTAGGGCTTGTGAATTGACGGAAACAGCGGGTGCTGGCGCGTTGAAGATCCTATGGCCTCACGCGCTGCATGGTGGTCATCGTCGGGAAGAGGCGCATCCGATGGTTGTGCGCGTGGCCGGCAACGCGCCGGGAAACTTTCCCGGTGGCCGGTCGGCGATCAGTGGTGTTTGTGGCTGATATGTGGTGGAGGGTGATTCTCTCTCTTAGCACTTGATTTTTTTAGTATTAGATAATTCTGAATGTTTTACTTTTACATCTATTGTTTCTTTTATAAAGGTGAAAATAAAATTTTATACAATAATATTTTAAAATTAAGCTAATAAATCATGTAAATAATGCTTTGACAATATAAAAAAGTTGATACTAAAATATGATTAACATACATTATAGGGTTAATTACATTTAGACCCCCTCTGAAAATGCATAATTACACTTTCCCCCAAAGAAGTTTTGAAATTACATTTACACCCCCTCTAAAAATTTTTTGTTTACACCTGACCTCTATTCGTTAAAGTTTGGGCGGAAAATGTTCGTTTCAACAAAAATAATTACATAAATTTTTAATTTTACCTCTCATTTAACATTCTCGTGCAATAATTTTGTACTTATAAGGAAAAAAATATAATAATATTGCCCTCACTCTATACATATACGTTACACTTATCCTCTTATAAGTACAAAAATATACATGAGAATGTTAAATGATGGGAAAAATTGAAAAATTGTGTAATTATTTTTTTTCACGTGAACATTTTTCGTCCAAACTCTAACGGATGGGGGTCAGGTGTAAACAGAGAATTTTCGGAGGGGCTATAAGTGTAATTTCAAAATTTTTTTGGGGGAAAGTGTAATTATACAAACTCAGAGGGGATGTAAGTATAATTAACCCTACATTATAAGATCTTACAATACAAATATTGGTACTATGGTCCAATTTGATTAGAGTTTTATAAGAATAATAGTCAATAAATAATTAATTTGTAATAGTCTCAATAAATTAAAAATAACTGACATTTAAATATAGTAGTAAAAGAAAACATACAACACATACATACAAAATATAAAAAAAATTAAACAACGGAAAATAGGCATAATATAACCTACAAATAAAATTGATCAATTTATTTTATTAAATTGAAATTTGTTCTATCCAAGATAAGGAGCTTTGACTAATTATTTTTCATTTTAGTATTAATTTTTTTGAATATCATTATTTTATATTTTCATATTAATTGGTTTGATACATGAATAATAATGAAATAATCATTAGTGAATATACGAAATAAAAAATTTTAATTTTGGGCAATATCCTTTTATTTAATAGTACCAATTAAATTTAGAAAATAAATAATAAAATTGAATAGTTTTCTTATTAATTTAAATAATTATTATCAATTTATTTGAAAATATAATTGTATAATAATAATATTTCAATGAAAAAAAATATGAATAATATCATAAACTTAACATAAATGATATATTTATTTATAAAAATATAATTGTACACGTGCATCGCACGTCATGCTTTCTACTATAAAGAAAAGTATGAATGACCCTAAAAGTTTCTTTCATTTTTTGGTTTAGCTAAATTAACCTTATAATAATAGTATTCCAAAGGATAGTTATGTAAAACAATTAATTAATTTTTAACCACACTAATCACTTTCTACATTTATTATTTACACTCATTAACGACTTTCCACATGATTCATATTTATTCATATTAATTACCTTTCACATTGTACTTATTTACTCATATTAATCTTTTTCTAGATTAGGAAATTAATACCCTTGCGGCTTGTTTGATTCGTGTGATTGGATTAGGCTTGATGGGATTGGGTGGGATGGAAAAATAAATGATAATTAATCTCATCTTACATTATATGTTGTTTGGTTCAATGTATTGTATGTAGGATATCCAATGTAACAATATAATATGTTGTTTGGTTGAAGGAATTATAAAGTATGATTAAATGTAAAAAAACTATTATGGGTATACTCTTTTAAGTTATTTACAATTTTATATTATAGCTTCTAAATGATTACAAAAAATAAAAGAATCTCTAAATTATTTATTGAAATACAATTGGTTAAATTGAAATAAATTTGTGGAATATTTTATTTCTATATTTATATGAAGTACAAGTTCAAAACACACATTCAATTTAGTAATTAATTAAAACTCAAATATTTTCAAAAGTCCAAAAATAAGAAATAATATTTTTTTATTATATTTTATTATTTAATTATTAAAATTTGAAATACATTTTTTAATCATGCATCAAAAGTCTTTTTAATTTTTACATGTATTTAATGGGGGAGAGAGAGAGAGAGAGAGAGAGAGAGAGAGAGAGAGAGAGAGAGAGAGAGAGAGAGGAAGGGTAAATGAGGAAAAATTAATACTGATTTATCATAATTTGTGGGATTGTGTATCCCACCTAATAGGTGAGATCCATTATCCCACAGATTTTGATAAATAAGACCGGGCTCTAATAATACTAACCAAACGTGTGATTAGGCATGATACACGAACCAAACGGGACCTTGTGATATAACACGAAATGAAAAGTATGAATGGCTCTAAAAGTTTCTTCAATTTTTTGGTTTAGCTAAATTAACCTTATAATAATATTATTCCGAAGGATAATTAAGTAAAACAATTAATTTATTTTTAGCCCACACCAATTACTTTCTACATTTATTATTTACACTCATTAACTACTTTTCGCATTATTCATATCTAGTCTTATTAATTAATTTTTACATTGTACTTATTTACTCATGTTAATCTTTTTCTATAACACATTCATAATATAATACACCTACTGTTAGAATAAGTGACCAGAAAGTCAATTGAATTGGCGGTTTTGGGTTCTATTTAGCAATCTTTATTAAAGTAATATTGACTCGATGAATATAGTAAGTATTCATTCTTGGCACTATGTGTTTGTTGTGCTTACTGATTACGTTAAAAGGATGTTTTAACATCACAACAAATACCCACAGACCAATTGGATAACCCATGTAGTTAAGCTGCGCATTGGATGATAGCTATGAAACCAACTTTTGAGGGTTGGTCTGAAATGTTCCAAGTCGAGGACCTCGAGACAGGGCATCAAGGGTCCTACAGAGAGTTGCACTAAGGATTGCATTTATTGAATGAGTGCCGTGTTTCATCGGTGATAGACGTTGGACGTCTATACGATATTAGTGGGTTAGTTGACAAGGGTGCTAGCTGACTAAACTGACTCGCGGGAATCATCATATGGAAGCCTTGGAGGCTTGGTCGGTATGATTGGAATTCTCGGCTCCGATAGTACGAGATTAGTCCTCGGACTTGAGGAATCATGGCAGTTGCATGCATATGATGGCTGTATCTAGGATATGGCAAGAGATGTCCGTATCTGGGATACGTTCATTATAAAACTTATCCAGTGCAGTCGGAATATGTATTGAAGACGGTGGATTCCAAGATAAGATCCGTCACCTGTCAGTATATGACAGTCGAGTCTCCCATGCGCTCTGAGACGGTTTAAGCTCTTCAAGTCTGTGGCAACAACGATTGGTCGAGCAGGGAATGGTTTCCTACGTCGATCAATAGAGCAAACATGTCTCGAGGTATTGAGCATAGTTGTCTAGTCCAGAATGGGAACTGACGCCCAATTTCATGCCCTAGACTTAGACCAGGAGACGGATGATGGAAGGACCATACTCGTATGGAACTCGGGAGCCTGAATGTTCACGCCAACATTCACCTAGTCTCTAGTGCCATAGACCGTTGCTAGACGGCCACCTATGGTGACGGGCCTTTTTTCGATTAATGGTTAATCGGAAAACAGTTAATTAATTAGATTTAATTGACCAATTGTGTTGGACACAAGCCCAAGTCTAGCTGAGGGTGAACCTAATGAGTCACACACAAATCACTTTGAATTTGGCGGAATTAATTTGGAATTAACTCTAAAAGAAGCGAATAAATTTAAGTTGATTAAATTTATTCAAGAGAGAAAATAAATGATTGGATCATTTATTGAAAAATTCATTTGATGGATGATCCAAGATTAATTAATTGGATTAATTAATTTTTTGGACTAAGAACCTTTAAAGTAATTGGATTAATTTATCGGGGTTTGGCTAGAATAGTTGATTGGATCAATTATTCTTATTTTGGACTTACATTTATTTAATTGGATTAAATAAATAATTGGGCTTCAATTGGATTGAAATTAATTAGATTAATTAATGCCCAATGGATACATGTTTGGACTTTATTTAATTTGATTAAATACAAGTCCAAAAAACATAAAGATCCAAGTCCATTTTTCCATGCAAGTTGAAGCTAGTTAAGGAGGAATTTCAACTCTTCACATATCACATGATGAGCATGAAAATTTGCTGATTTGTGGGTGGTTTTCTCTTGCTATCATGTGTGGTGGATGTGCTAGAAGTGTGTGTATGTGGAAGATGTCTTAGAGGTTACTTATGTAGGTGGTTTTTTGAACTCTACATTCTACATACACAAAACAACTTTGCTAGGCATTTTACTTACTAACTCGCTTCACTTTTTGCTGGAGATTTAAGCCATAAACATCTCTGAAAATTCTCTCTAATAGTTCATTTCTTTTGGAAAGAAATAACTTAAAACATTCTAAAGATCACTAATTGATAGTGTTGCTTTGGAATTGTTTTCTTCTTCTCTAACTATATTTTATCTAGCAATCAACTATAGTTTGAATCCCTTGTGAGGTGTGGAGAATACTTAGAGGAATTTTACATTGAATTCTCAAGTGAACAGAACAAAGAAACATAAAGGGAACAAAGCTAGAACCGGTGCTACGTTTGTGAAACAAAAGGTAGGTTCTCATTTATATTCTTGTACCTTTTGTTTTTATTCCTTTAGCCACATGTCCAGCATGTTTATTTTATGTTGTTATGCTCTTGACAAACACCAAACGCCCGGAAACTTCAAAGGGAACACCCCTTTAAACCCTTTTAAGATTATGCCTTTAAATTCACATTTTTACGCTTTCGTTGCGTTCCCGGGCCGTACCCGATTCTTTCAGTGGTATCAGAGCCCAGTTTGGTGTTGTGGCTATAGGATTTACATGTTATTATGTGGTAAGCATAAAGAACATGTTTAAAATGCTTTTGGAAAGCATGATTTATGGCTTTAAAGCATGATAATATGTGTAGAAAATATGTGTTAATTTTGCTTTTGAAATTATGGATATCCATGGATTTTTGAGAATTGGATTTTCTGTAAATGCATGTTTATATTTCAGTTTTTATAGTAGAAGTTTAAAAAAAAACAAAGTGAAAAAACGATGTCGGCCGCCCGGTAGGGGCAGCAGGCGCGCGCCTGTATAAGAGGCTTCATTTTGCCGCTCGATCCTATAAAGGACTTTCTTAGAAAGAAAAGTAGACCATCAGCTTCTTATCACCCTGGAACTTCCACATCTAATAACTGAACTCTTTCACGAAAGGGATTCCGCCGTCGAAAGAAGTGCTCTTCCCTTCCGGAAAGAGTTGAAACACAAAGAAGATAGAGTTCACTCAAAGATTGCCTTTAAGTTCCAAACTCCATATGGGGAATGGCGGCCTACTTATTTGAATCTTCTAGAAAAAGAGTCGACGGACTCTTCTAATCTCCCCGGTGACTGCAGGGGACAACATGCACAATTAGGTCAGCGGGATACAAGGAAGCGCCTGACTTTGAATATATAAATTCAAAATTAGTAATCAAAGTTGATATATATGGTCTTAAATAAAAGATAAAATTTCTCATGAAACTTACTACTGGAGGTATTTAAACTGCCCCCGCTTGGGTAGGTGCGTGAGACCCATCCTCTCTCAGGTGATGACCTTGTTCTATACCTTGATTAAGGCTGACTCAGCTAGATGACAAGCCTGTCATCACTTCTCTCAAAGGCTACTAATCAGGCTTTCACTTCCTTTTCAAGGAGGAGTAGGAGGAGTCAGTACGTCGATCGAGCAATAACGAGAAGAGAGGAATAATCAAACACTAAAATAGGATTTACCTGGGTTGCACGACTCTCTACCTGCGCGTGCCTATTTCGCTTCGACACGAGCATATTCAGTTTGCGGAAGTGAAGAGAACCTGCAAGGCGGACTTCCTGACTGAGTTGATGATCGACTGGATCTTGAAAGGCGAGAGGCTTTCATAAAGATGTATTAGAACTGGAGGGTCAAGAGAGGGACTGAGGAAGAAAGTGGATTTTTTCTGACCCTAATCTCTTTATGAACCAAGCGAACTCTTGATCTCAACTGGAAGCCTGCACGTAAAGCCAATCCAAGCACCACAAAGAGCGAAAGGGGGATGAAATGAGTTGATCACTCGACTTCGACCGGTCAATCTCCTGTCACTGCTATTTCGTACGTGAAGGGTTGCCCTTGCTTCCCAAACATCACGCATTATTTAGGTCATTAGTCAACAGCTCCTAGAGGCTTCGTCAGCTCTCAAGCAATGTTAGTGATTTCATACTTTCAGTTATATTTTCTTCAATGTTTAGGGGAAAACCCGGACAAATTAAATTTATTATTTTGTCAATTTATGACTTATTAGTATAGTCATGCAAAAAACATATTAATTATATAAGCTCAAAATACTCTAATTTAATTCTACTAAAATATATAAAACAAAAATTGTAGTTAAATTAGTAGGCGCTTTAATATAATATAATTATTTATAAATAAAGAACAATGATAAAATGACATCTGTCCCGAGCATCCAAACTTCAGAAGCAATAAAGTTAACTATCAAAAAGTCTTTTAAAGTAGGAAATCTCCTATAATATTTACCATTTCCTGATCATGCAGCTTTCCGTGACAAAGTCATCCATGCGACCAATGCATGCTTCATGGAAAGCAAAGACGGATGCTCACTAGCAGCTCAAGAGGATTGAAGACCAGGGCACGACTCTTGTTCACAAAGAAGGTTTGAAAAGCCAACACATATGAAGATAACCACTCTAAATAAATTCTTTGGCCAAGGTGTCACGGCAACTAGACATGGGGTTTCCTAGCTAGGTGGACTGTTTTAATCAAGAATGGAAGGAAAGTGATACATAACTATTGAGTACTCAACAAGATTTCGACTCACTATTCATGTATTGGACTCAATCAGGAGATAACTGATGAAAGGTCATCACTTGCATGGTACTCATAAGGTTCACTACCTTCACCCAAAAATAGGCTTTCATGGCGTGTTGCTAGACGTCAACCATGATTAATGGGTCCTCGAAATTAAAGAGTTAATTCCATGATAAATTAATTAATGTGATTAATTAAAATTGGCAAGCCACAATAATTGTGAGCCCATGATTATCAATAGGGTGAACCTAATTGGTCACCCACTTACTTGAAGAAGCTCACCTCCTAGCTAGACTTCAATTAATTCAATGATTGAATTAATTAGATTAATTCAAGTCAAGAACCATTTAATTCATTGGTTGATCAATTAAAGGAAGTTAAAATTAACTAAAGTAGTTAATTGTTCTTGAGCCCAATTAATTTAATAAGATTAAAGTAATTATAGAAAATATTTAATTAGATTAAATTAGAACAATATTAATTTATGAGATCGATTAATTTGGTCCTTGATTGATTAATTTTTGTAAGAAAAATACTAATTAATAAGGTTTTGGAAATTTCATTAGAGAAAATAAATGGCATTTAATTTTTCATGGACCAAATCCTAAATACTTTTTTGTAGGACAAGAAAATATTTTTTGGAAAATATATTTGGGTGTTAGAAAATTAGAACCTGTAAAGCTGTGTCGTGGAAAAAGCCACTGCCCTGAAAGCAAAATTTCGGTACGACCGTTGTGCAATCGTTAGAACCATTTCGCTCCCCAAGGTTCACACAGCTACTCTCTAACACGTGCCCTCATGGTAGAGAGTTGGAACAACATACTAGTATCACTCAGGGAAGAAGAGAGGTGAAGTAAAAATATAGATGAGAAAATTCAGATTCAGTGTATATAAAGGAAGATGAGAGGCACACTATTTATAAAGAAGGAGGCGTTGATTCTTCAGTTACTTCAACCATAATTTCCTCAACCAACCTGATAGGATGTATCTGATTAAAAAAGATATAGGGAAGACTTGGTCTCTGATTTTCTCAATTGAAGAGACTTGGTCAAACTATTTTCAAGTAAAAAATAAAGAGTTTAAAGTGTATGATTTTATAGCTTACTAGTAGTCATTCCTTACATTCCCCCACAAATGACTAACTAGTTAAAGACTATGACTTTTTGAGTGAAGGAAGGAATATACTTAAGCATTAATATCTTTCGATTGAATTAATACGTAGTGAAGTGAGACAACAACTCAACTAAACGAAAGTGATATAAATCTTGAACTTTCGATAGCTCAAGCTGAGACCCCCACAACACATTGTTTCCTTGAAGTCTGCTGTTCCGTGATATACTTGGAGCGCTATTTATGGCCATGCGCTTAGCACCTTGATTTCTGATGAGTGCTTTAGAAAGAACTCTTTATCTTTCATAGAAGGCGGCCCACCTTCACACTCATCTAGATAGTTTCATCAAGTCCATATTATACTGACTACTCAACAATTGAGCTATAAAACTATCTACCTGACCAACAATTTGTCAGAATCATCCATCAAGTTCTTGTTAGGACCACCCAAAATATAGGGCTATGGATCCGAGCACTTAGATTAGTGCTTTCTTATATGGTTATCATCGTATTCCACTCTGAGGGTTTGAGCCCTATAGCTCTTGATGTCTCAAGGATAATCCTTCTCATTAATCCCTTTGTAAGAGGATCTACCAAGTTCCTCTCGGATCTCACATAATCCAAAGAGATTATCCAAATCTTCAAGAGCTCTTTCACTGTATCATGTCTGATGCGAATATGTCTTCTTTCGCATTGTACACATAGTTCTTGGCAATCCCAATGGCAGCTTGGGAATCACAGTGCAGGGAGACCAGTGACCCCCACAAGAGCACATCACCTAGCAAGTTGTTCAATCAATCGGCTTCTTGACCTACTAACTTAAGAGCTATAAATTCATAGTTCATAATAGTGTCATCAATACAAGTCTATTTTTCATATTTCCCTGGAATAGCTCCCTCATCCAAAGTAAATACATAATCACTAATAGAATTTACTTTATCATTGTCAATAACCCAATTTTCATCACAAAATCCTTGTAACACGTAAGATGTCCCAAAAGTTTGAGAGAATCTAATGCCCATTATCGTATATAACAGTTTCTTACATTAGTATTGATATCTGAAAAAGCCTTAACTAGTATAGGGACACTCATACATTGCTACCATTTCATTGGCTTCAAATAAATTTTACTCGGTATTCCAACATAACAAAGATAGAGAAGGGAAACAAACTACTAGTTGAAGGAGTAATCCTAAATTTAATAGGACCAGAATTCCGGTTGTTAGCAAATTTATGTTTAATTTTAATCTAGTTTATAACATTCTTAACTTAACACTACCCAAATGCACAACAGATCTACTCAAACAACAATGTTTATGCTACCCAATCTCTAAAGTTAAGTAGAACTTTAGCAAAAAATTTCCAGTATTATGCTATCCACAAACACACTTCCAATATATCATTCATAATTCAATATCTTGCTCCAATACTCTTCTCGAACCAAAGAACGTGTTTCTTTCTTAATTCATGTGATTGGTTGATCTCATCACCACAGTGTAACATAACTTATTGTTGATGTGCTTATTAATCAAGTTATTACATTCCATCATATAATTCACAACATCAATTACTGCTCTTGCTCTTGACCTAGTATTGCTAATATTTTGAACTCTGCATTTTATTTTGGGAAAATTGCATAACACCCCCTATATTATATCAAAATTGCTAAAAACTTATCTGTGTTAATTAAATAGCCAAAAAAGACCCCCTATATTTATAAAACCTGCAAAAAAGACATTTTTTCATAGGAATTTCTTTTTATATTTCTGTTTTTTTTTTCAGGGGTTTTATTCAAATTGTTTGAATGTAAAATAAACTCATGGATCTTATACATAATATGTTACTAATAACTAACTTGTAATTAATTTGAAAAAAAAAATTGAACTAACTTGTTAAGATTCTTAAAATAAATTGAGAATCCCTTACTTTTCTTAGAGAGTTTATAAGCATCTAAAATTTTATTTTCTGATTTTACAAGTCCTTTTTTAAAAGAAAAAAATTATCGAACACTTTGTAACACTCGTAAGAACATTTTATAAGATGCTTTACAAAATTTATAACCTCATCCGAACACTCTCTTAATCAAGTCAAAGATCTATTCAAGGAGAAGATGATAAGTAGGGTAATAAACAACAAAATGAGATTTCTTTTTGTATAATGATTTGGGTGCATACAGTAACATATAAGGTTGCGCGCTGATGTGCTGGTTCATGATGCAAGAATCTTGCACAGTGGCCTAAATGATGAGGGCCTTAATTAATTGACAACCCCAGAAAACAACCTTGTACTGATTACTCTAATAAATTAAGAATTAGCTTATAATTATATATGTTGTCCGAAGGGTCAAAATTCCTGGATTGACCTCTTGCCAGGCTTTGTTGCTCTCTTTTTGTGGCTCATGATCCTCAGGCTTTGTCTCAATATGTCCACCTCTCTCTCCCTCTTTAATTCTTGATCTTCCATTGAGGCTAACTTTGCCTGAAGAAGTTCAATTCTTTCTTCCTTTGTTTGCAACTCCTTGTTCAGCTCTATCAACATCTCTTCTTCATCTGTCTTCCAACAGATCAGTCTTTCTTCTACAGAACAACAGCAAAGAAAACATCAGGAAGACAAGACAACCTCCTTGAAGTAAGAAAGATTTATTACACTTGAGGAGTAATTAATTACAAAGAGTACCTCAATTATTGTCAAATTGCAGAATTTATCCATACTTTTTGAGTAATTTCATAAACACCCTTTATGCATGATGTTTTCATTATGTACAACAACAGCTGGTATATACGTTACCAACAAATAATGATTACCCTTGTAATAAGAATGGGGGAAAATGCAAGAAATCATATATTGCAAATGAGCAAATACTCCCTATGAAAAAATAAAAAGTAATTTATTCTCTATATTTTTTAAAATAAAGCAATTTACCCCCATATTTTTTTAAAATGAAGCAATTTACCTCCCTGCCTATGGGGGTAAATTGCTTCATTTTTAAAAACATAAGAGGGTAAATTACTATTTTTTTTTATAAGAGGATAATTTGCTTCTTTGCAATATCACAAGGGCGTAAATTGCATTAAACCCAATAAGAATGTAATCATCCCTGTACTTAAACGACACAAGAAACTAAACTCAACCTTCTCCAAAGGAACAAGATTTTACTTTAAGGATCCTGTAATTACACTTAAAGCCCCTCAATTATTGACAAATTACAAGTGCCACCCTTACTTTTAGAATAATCACACAAACACCGAAACAATTATCAGTATAACAAAAACATCACCGACGATCAAGAGCTTTACCTGCATAATCATTCAAATAACAGCAAACATCTCCATAATTCGACAACAACGAGACTGTAAACGTTATCATCGATCCTAACACAGCCAAAAAGAAACAAGAAACTACTATAACCGAACCTTGATGCATCTTCCGAATGAGATCATCAAGCTCAACCTTGATAGCAAAATAGAGCTGCTTCCACTTCTCCAGCGTCTCGTCCCTCCTGGCTTGCTCCTCCAGCACGCAGCAGCCCTCCATGCACCGCAGCAGCTCTTCCTTCTCCTCCACAACCCTGCCGAGTCTCCTGAGCTCATCTTTCAGCCTCTTCCTCTCTCGCCTCCATTCCGCCTGTCTCACTGAGAACACCATCAGCTCGCGCTCGTACACTTGGCTCTCTCTCTCTCTCTCATGCACATCATCTCGTTGATTTCGCCTTGGAGAAGCCTCACCTTGCTCTTCAGCTCCTTCACCACCCGCTCGCTCGCCCTGCAGCTGCTCTTCTCTTTCGTTTGACAACTACCCATGTTGTAATTCTTGTGTTTCAGGTGAGGAGAGCGTGGGGACATTTATCTAAGTGTGTGTGTGTGTGCGTGTGTTGTCATAAGGGGAGAATGTTGAGTACATGATTCAGAGGTGTGCAATAATTGAATGCTATTTATTTGTATGTATATAAGTTTAGGGAAAGAAATTTATAAGGCTACTGATCTCTGATTTAATTGTCTTTAATTTGTATGTGGGGGCTTTATACACTTCCCAAAAAAAAAAAAATAGAGATAAAATATCAAGTACAGATTTTCTATAAATTTCAGTTACACTACAAGAAAATAACTCAGTAGTTACAAAAAAGTTTAATGTTAAAATTAGCGTCGAGTTGATTAGCAACTTTTGATTTGATCCTTATTATTTTATGGGTTAATTACAATTTTCGTCCTGTAATTATAGGCATTTGGCGTTTTGGTCCTTTAAATTTTTAGGGTAGCAAAATAGTCCTTTAATTTTTTAATTTTTGCGATTTTCGTCCTCTGGTCGCTGGATTTTTTAAAACTCGCCGGAATAATGGCACGCGCACTACAAGAAAATATAATACTAGTGACAAAATATCAAATGACAATTTTAAAGTTGTCACTAAATACAATTAGTGACTTATGTATAGTGACAACTTAGTGACAACACAATATAGTGACAATAATTATTTTTTGCCACTAGGTTGACACTATATATAAGTTACTAATTGTATTTAGTGCAAACTTTGTGCACATTTTTTTGTCACTAGTAACAATTTTTACAAATAATAGCAATTATTAAAATCATAAAATTCATTATTGTGACAAAATAAACATTTTTGTCACTAAATATATATTATTAGTGATAATATTAAAATTGTCACTTGATTTTTTTTATCGCTAATCTTCTATTTTCTTGTAGTGGCGATTCACACATGAGGCTTTTAAACTCCCCGAAAGAAGGGGCAATGCCTAAATGTGGTATCACTCAAAAAGACAATCAACCTCATCGAGTGCCATTATTCCGACAAGTTTTAAAAAATCCAGCGACCAGAGGACGAAAATCGTGAAAATTGAAAAGTTAAAGGACTATTTTGCTACCCTAGAAACTTAAATGACCAAAATACCAAAAATACCTATAATTACAGGACGAAAAATGCAATTAACTGAAAAGTTAAAGGACTATTTTGCTACCCTAGAAACTTAAAGGACCAAAACACCAAATACCTATAATTACATGACGAAAATTACAATTAACCCTTCGTTTCTTGTGTAGCCATATGCACACTTCCCCCCTGCCTCCATAGTCAATCTCCCTTCTTCTTGCACACACATGGTCATGAGTGCATTAATTGACCATTTGTCCTTATGTGTGTTGTAAGAATTTTTGAAAAGAGCATATTGAGATGGCAAGGTATTCAAAACATAATCTACTTAGAAAAGATTCATACATATTAACTTCAAGAGATTTTAATTGAGCCGCAATGTCCATCATTTGCGTAATGTGCTCAGCACACCACTTAAATCAATGAGTTTTTGAGAAGTGAATCTCAGATTCAGGGTGCTAGCTACTGCTTATCTGAAAACACAAACTGGTCATCTATGTCCTTCAACAACTCACAGATATTATCATGCTGATCAACTGATGACTGCGAATACTAGCTGAGATTTTACATTACTCCGACTTTTCATAAAGATCAACCTCATTCGAAAAACTGGTTTAAGTAATGGGAGCCAGTTCATCTTTCCTTATAGCATAATCAACGTCCATCCAGCCTAAATGAAGAAGAATTCTCTCCTTCCAAACTTTATAATTATCACCTCTTAGTTTGAGAATATCACACTTCATATCGGAGAAATTCAAAGGCTGAAAAAACTGCAATACAATATACATGCTTATATCATAAAATAGAGACAACAAACTTAATCATGCCAATGTAAAACATGCAATTAATGAATCAACAACAAGAATTGCCTATGGGCTAAATTCCTAACTCAATGAGTCATATGTCTTTATGATGAAACTATCAAGTTACATTCCATTTCTCAATCCCTGTGGGTAAATCAAGAAACATAACGGAATATTTCATCCTGATTAATCGTATAAGTGCAACAAAATTCCTCTGGGATGATCTCATTGCACCAGATATGATCAATCACAATTAATGCCCTTTTACTATAGATGTGATCTTGAATCGCCAAAGCATACACATATATCAAACATGTTGTGGCTAGTCTTTAATAAATTGCAATGTTGATCACAAGGCATTAAAATGCATGAATTAATTTGATTCAATATCCATAACTGTTATATGTACAATAAATCCCGTCACACATATATTTGGAAGCACAATAAGTACATGACAACTTCAATTGCAGAATTTATACATATAACTTTCAATCCCGTGAAACTAACATCATGCTCATATCAAGATGGAGAAAAAGCATGTTTTGATACCAAATGTAAGCATAATAAATGGGCTATAGAAAATAAGATGGTCGAAACATAAAACCATCTAAACATTAACATAATCCAACGAAATTGTTAGAAACATTTATATCTAACATATATGCATAAATCACATCATATACATGTTAGATTATTGAGTGCGGAAGCAAATATTTTAGGATACTTACTCTAGCCATTTATTTAAATGCAAATCTATAAGGAAAATCAGAAGACGCGGAAATATTGATATTGGATTCTTCTGAAATCTGGTGCAATCAACCCGATGGTGCGTTTCCTTACGATCGCAGAATTTTAAGGGACCCAAACCTTTAATCAAGTTTTCAAAGGAAAACTTCAGCAAAAAACCAATATCTTTTATCCATTTTTTCATAAAAAATGTGTCATGTATTCTTATTTGGCAGTTACGGGAAGTTACATAAGCTATATAGTCGACCACATCAGAAAAAACCATCATGTAGACATAAGCCGTGGGCACGGTAAATCATGCACGCTTCTGTAGTGAGGGATAGAAGCGCATTTTTGATAAATCGTGGCCACGGGTTATCAAAAATGCACTAGACAAAAGCGATCATGTGATAAGCCGTGGTCACAGCTTATCTCATGTCCGCTCTAACTACGACACAATGTCAGAACCATTTGTCCAACATTTATATTAAAGCTAACACCAATTATATTCATCTAGTTAAAAGAAGTTTTTAATTTTATTTATATAATAGTGATCTTCGAAGATTTAATAATGAAAAGATTATGTATAATTTATCACCATCAATATTAATTATAAAAGAATTATCACTACAAGAAATTAGTTTAACAACAATGAAAAAATTTGATGGTAAAATCAGCGTCGAGCTAATTAGCAAGTCAAAGCAACGTACACTATTTGATATATATATATTAAACAATTCCATGCCAAATTCGTTAGCAAGTAAACTTTTGTTGCTAAATACGCAAGTAAATTTTTTGCATTATATATTATAAATTAGCATAAAAAATTTTACTTGTTAATTAACTCGACGCTAATTTTACTTCGTTGTTGTTGAACAATTTTCTTATAGTGTATGTTAAAATGCCTATGTTATTATTTCCTGTTGGCACTAAATTTTTATTATACATATATATATCATCAATTATCAATAATGTCAACTTAGATTCAATTATTTTACATATTAAATTTGTTAACTATTATAGTAGCAAAAAGTAAGTTATTTTAACTTAATATATATTAGTGGCGCCAACTTTGCCATTATCATTTAATATTTTCTACTAATATTAATACCACTACTAAAAAAAATGATATTAGTGACGAAATATTAAATGACAATCTACGAATTATCAATCACTAAAGATAAATATTAAGTAAAAAATCAATTTTGATCTTTTTAAAAGATAATTACCAGCGACACTAATTAGTAATTACATATAGTTTTGTTTAAAATAATTATTGACACATGTATAGTGACAACAATTTGTTGTCGTTATACACGTGTCACTATTTCTTTTTAGTGTCAATTTTATGCATAATTATTTTATCAATAATTTGGTAGTGACAAGTTTTACAAACTAATTCACTATTAACAGTACAAAACTCATAATTGTGTCAAAATAAAAAATTTTGTCACTTAATTTATATAATAAGTGAATAATATTAAAATTTTGACTTAATTTATTTATTGCTCTTTTTTTTAGTGTATTTCTTGTAGTTTTTTTAAACTCCAAATACCATGTGAATCCTCGTGGCCCTCAAACTCGGACATATATTCAAACATATATATAATTATGATTTACATTAAAAATCTGACAAGTTATTCAATATATTGTGATACTGACACAATTTTTAAAATCCTAAATTATTTTTTTCAGAAAAATTCATTTAGCACATATGTATTGTATGCAACTCATTTACTGTCTGATTTAATTATATCTTTTAATTTAGAAAATAACACGTGTCAGTAGTGATATCAACTTATGAAATCAAGATGTGATAGAAGATCTCCACCAAATCTATAGTTAAGTACTATTGTATGCAAATCTTATGTTTAAAAAAGGGTTAAATATACTTTGCACCCCTGAACTATGCATGTAGTCGTATTTAGACCCTTAAAGTATGAAATATAACAAAAAGGCCCCTCATGATAAGGATTAATTTTTTTATGACGAAAATGTCCTTATTGTTTCTACCCATAAAATATGTTTATTTGAATCATTTCCCTAAAACACAATTTGAATTATTATAAAAATTATATTTAACATAAATACTATCCAAAATTTATTATTTTTATAATTAGTATAGAATCTATATAAACTCTATAAATTTACAGTCCTGAATAAAATTTATGGGTTATATAACATACTTTTTTTTATGTACGCATAATTAAATTATGTCATACCATTACTCAAAGTATTATAAATTAATTTTATTATAGATTTGCATATTTTATAGTGCATTATGTTCGATGTAATATTTTAAAATTGTATCAATAATTTTATTTTTTAAAAAAAGTTCAACATATATATAACAATACAAGCAAAAATTATGTAAATTTTTAAACAGTTATATAAAAAAATATAAGGACTGTAAATTTATAGAGTTTATATAGATTCTATACTAATTATAAAAATAATAAATTTTGGATAGTATTTATGTTAAATATAATTTCTATAATAATTCAAATTATGTTTTAGGGGAATGATTCAAATAAACATATTTTAGGGGTGGGAACAATAAGGACATTTTCGTCATAAAAAAATCAATCCATCATGAGGGGCCTTTTTGTTACATTTTATACTTTAGGGGCCTAAATGCGACTACATGCATAGTTTAGGGGTGCAAAGTGTATTTAACCCTTTAAAAAATAGTCTAACTTATAATTGTATTTTTAAATTTAAGATAAAGAGATATGTATCAATTACATATTAATATAGCATAAAAATATCATAGAAAATCCTTATATATCGTAAATACACCATATACATACTTGGGCATACATTTAATTCTTATCACTTAAACTCAATATAACAAAAAATATTATTAATGAAAAAATATAAAGTGATAATTTTAAAATTGTAACTAGCAATTTATTTTAAGTGGTAAGAATTTTTATTTTATCACAATGTAATTAATTATTGTACCAATAATGTGCACCAAATTATAAGTAGTGCACATTTTAATATCATCACTCGATTTCTTGTGGTATAATATCTTTCTCTTTTAGTGTATTGTCGTACTATTTTTAAACTCCAAAAATACCATGTGAATGCTCATAGACCCTCGAACTAGGATTCAAACATGTAATAATTTACAATCCAAAAATTGACACCTTTAGATTCAATTGTCATATTGAGAGAAGTTTGAATACCCTAAATGTTGAAGTCATATTTTTTTTTTCTTTTTTTTTTATGGAAAGACTCATTTACTCCTGTAATCCACGACCAATCAACTTCTATCATACTCACATACTGATGTTACACCCACACGTATATTATATTCAGTTCTATTTTTAAATCACAATCTAACTTAATGAAAAAAAAAAACCCGTATTACAAAAAAACTGATTATTTTACACTATAACCATAATAAATCTATACTGTTTATCATGATCAAATAAAATCATACGAAAATTTAAGTTTTGACCATGGTTAATCAATATATTTACTACAATTCTTAGTTGTAGCAAATTTTTTTGCCTCGTTTGCATAAACAACGGCTAATAGTCGTTGTGCAGTTATGATTAATTAAAATCCATCACGGTGTTTTTACCTTTAACCATAGTAATTAATCATAGTGAAAAAATATATTTCTTCTAGTGAGAAAATGTATTGTTCAAAATTTTCATACGTTTTTATCGAAATTATAGAAAAGTTTTCATTTTTTGGTTTATGAAAACGAAAATAGATGAAATTATCTAGTTCTTTTCAAAACACTCATTTTTTTTTTTTTATTTTCCTACAAAATATTTGAGCTTCATAGGAAACTTTTTATTTTTCCAATTTATTTAGCGATATATTTATTTCATACTTTTAGCTACAAGTATGTAAATTCTTATGTCATGCATAAAGACAATTAACATTATATTCATAGATATTAATGTAACTGATTTACATGAATATAACGTTAATTTGGTGGTAAATGATTTAATATTATTCCAAATTAACGTTATATGTATAGATATTAATGTAATAAAGACAATTTACAATGAATAGCAAAATAAATAAATACTGTATTATTGTTTAGTTTCAATTGCAACTACATCAAATAATAACTCCAAATATATAGTTATACTACAAAAAAATAAAATATTTTGGTCGGCATATATATATATATATAAATGACATAAAATAAAAATATTAACAAGACAATTTTTAAGTTTAACTTTTATGATTGTTATGTATATTTTTCTTTACTTGTACAATTGTTCAGCCGCATTTTGGAAATATTTTCAAAAAGTCCCTAATATTTATTAACTCTTCATTACAAGAAAACGTTTTCAAAAAGTCTCTAATATTTATTAACTCTTCACTACGAGAAAATGACTCAATAGATAGTTACAAAAAAAAATGTTAAAATCAATTTCGAGCTAATTAATAAGTAAAACCTTCATTACTAACCTACACTATCTAATATATAATTTATACTATTCGTTGCTAAATTCGTTAGCAAATAAATTCTCATTGCTAAATATATTAGCAAGTAATTGTTTTGTATTAATAATATAAATTAGCAATGAGAAGTTTACGTACTTGTTCATTAATCCAACGCTAATTCTTTTTTATTGCTAATTGAATTATTTTCTTGCAACGCTTTACCAGGAGAAAATCTATGTCATTAATCAACTCATGCATGTAGGTACCTAACACGAGGGAATGGGTCCCAAGGCTCCGAATCACGAATGTGTAGCAATAGGGACCCCCCACCACATAAGTATAAGTTCCACTGTTATGGAAAGGGATTCTTCGTTAGATGAAATCATTTATAATTGGAGTAGCAAAGGCGCTCGTGAAATGGGGGGCTCCCTTTGTCTGTGGTGTGGTCACCCATAATATTTCATGGGCAAAATTACATTTTGGTCCGTAAAACACAGAGGATCCAACACATTTAGTCTTTTGTCTTACCTGATTTTTAGAATGAGAAAATTCGACATATTTAGTACTCGTTTTACGGAATTTTTGAAATAATTACAAAATTGGGAAATCTCAATATATTTAATTAGTCTTTACAGAATTTATGAGACTAAATATATCGAGTTTTTCTAATTTTGAGATCGTTTTAAAAATCTCATAAAATAGAAAACTAAAAGTATTGAATTATCTTATCTATAGCAATAAAAGTATGATTTTAGTTATTTCATGAGAGTTGATTGAAATACCTAAAGCCTTCACATGAATGTACATTATTTAGGTGGGGATTTGGAGGTATTAGCTGATATTTGGTGTGTTTGTCAGCAGAATATGGGCCTACTGATTTTGCAGAGAATATGCATGCAAATATTTATGAGGTGACAAGGACTTGGATGTGAGGAGCATCCTATGCCTCACATGCCATTACTTCTTTTTCTTTTCTTTCCATTTTTTTTTGTTTTAAATATCATATGAAATTATATTTATAGTTCTGTAACTTTAAATTATTAACACTTTTAATTTTATAACTTACTCTATTTAAATAATTAGTCATTTTCTTGACGAATTTGATTCTACATATCTCACATTTGTTTTTTTTTTTTGATGAATTTAGTCTTACGTTGACAATTTTGGTCTTAACGATCTATAGTTACAAGACGAAAAATCAAATTTAGTCCAGTGTGAAGGGGATCAAAATTTTCACCACAGAACTAAATTTGTCAAAAAAGGACTACACGTAAAATGTTCGGAAATAAATTTGTCAAAAAAAAATAATAAATATAAGAATGGAGTATGTGATTTTGCCGTAAATATTGATGGAGATTGCAGGGTAGGGCCCTAGGTTTTTTCTATATTGGTGAAAGTCATATTGAAATGGACATATATATATACGTAAGGGGTGTTGGGGTCACAACAAAACCACTCTCACTGAATTATTAGGACATGTCGCTTCCATCTTAAGCACGGTCATCCAGCTGGTGGGTTCTCGAATCGGGCCAAAGTGATCCGACCCGACCGTTAAGCAAAAAATGCAAATCCCCTATCCAATTAGGGGTATTTTAACTGTTGGCAAGGGTAATTTGGGTATTTATCCTCCTCAAATACAATCGGGTTTACTTCAATTTTTTTGAGTAGTTATATAGATTTTTCGCTCAAATTATAATTGTTTTAGGCTGTTCAAATGTAATGCTCAGCATTTTGTTAAAAGTAAAAATTAGGGTTGTTTCTGGCTTATTATTGCTTTTGGTGATTTCAATCCTTTTAAAATTAATTTCTATAAAAGCTAATTGTTTTCAAATATGTTAGATTAAAATCAATTTTTACATAATTGATTTTTCAAGGATTAGGTGAACCTTAGCCTAAGAGTATAGTTGAATTTTTTTTTTTTTTTTTGGAGTGAATGAGTTTACAGGTAGTGGTATTATGAATTTCATTTATTATCAACTATAATAACCAATATATTAATTATGAAAAATTACTTATATGTATGCGTAATCAACTATTGTTATTTAATTAGATAAGCAATCATTATTAAAATAAATAAAAAATCATATATCAGTGAAATTCAAGTTCATCATATCATAATTTCGGCGGCTCAATTTCGTCAAAGCCAGTCTCACTGGCATTAAAGTCCTATGTAAAAAGTAAATAGAATCGTGTTTGAGCTCAATTTGTTATTAAAACTAATTCATATTTTTTGTTGATATTTTTTTTTTGTCCAAGTGTGAAAATGTCTGAAAAATGATCTTATTATTATGGGCTAATTATATTTAGACCTCTCTAAAAATATGAAATTACACTTTTTTTTTCAAAGAAATTTCAAAATTACATTTACACCGCTTTTGAAATTCATCGTTTACACCTAACCCCATTTCATTAAGATTTTGACTAAAAATATTGATGTTAGCGAAAAATATTACATAAATTTTCAATTTTAGCTCTCATTTAAGATCCCCATGTAATAATTTTGCATTTATAAGAGAATAAAATGTAATAATGTTAACCTTACTCTCTATATATACATTACATTTATCCTCTTATGAGTACAAAAATATACATACAAATGTTAAATGAGGGGCGAAATTGAAAATTTAGGTCATTTGTTTTGGTGACGTAAATATTTTCCGTCCAAATTTTCACAAAATGAGGTCAGTTGTAAATGGAGAATTTTCGGAGGGGTATAAGCGTAATTTTGACATTTTTGAAAGAAAAGTATAATTTAATATTTTCAGAGGGGATTTAAGTGTAATTAACCCTATTAAACAAAAATTGAAACTTCAAACAACAATGGCAAGAGTACTAAAAGGACATGCATAATTCTTTCTTTCCTCCTCAAAAATGGGATGGTCATGGACAAGTACTGTGATCTGACATTGGATGCAATTTCCTGACAACTTATTCTGTAGTCTCATTAATATTGCCAAAATTTTATGCTGCCTGTAATTCATTCTGCAGTTACAGTCGATTCATTGCAGGGCCATAAATTTAGAATATTTCTAATTAAGGGAAATGTGTTTGATAAGGATATTTTATTTGCAATTTTATTTTATTTTGGTTCGGAGAACTACTGAAAAATAGGGAAGAATGATAATTGAACATGAATTTCTCCAAAACAAAAAGAACATGAATTTCTCCAACCACCCATGTGGATCTTTTGGGGATCACCTATATAAACCCCAATAAAAGAACACCATTTGAGCTGCATGCTCAAAATTATTTAACATGCGGCACCTTGGATGATTGCTAAAATAGGTATAGGTCACTAGCAAGTGCATTAGCTATCAAGTAGTATAAAAATATTGATCCACGAGGATTTAATGAAAGAATTATCAAAATTATGATTAATCCCCAATTATCTGGATGAAGGAAAATTGAGTAATACATTACTACTTGATGTATATAATAGTAATAACTATTTATTTTCAAGGGCATAAAAGTAATTTTTTATGAAAACCACATGATAAATATATACACTATCACACTATATATAATAACCAGCATCACTATAAATACTAGATATATTACACAAAATTACAGTTTTGGTCCCATAGGTTAGGGGGTCGACACATTTAGTCCCACGCTTTCTAAAATTACCAATTTAGTCTGAAAATTGAGATTTTTTTGACACATTTGGTCCCAAACAACGTTTTCCGTCAAAAAACTAACGGCACACGCACGTCCCGTTAGTGAGAGGGAAGCGTGGGACTAAATTAAAAATCTCTGAGAAAGCATGGGACTAATGTGTCGACTCTCCTAACCTAGACGACCAAAAGTGTAATTTTGCCTATTTGAACCGTATGTCTTGCTACATTTTTCTTTAGGAAGGAGATTGCACATTATAGAGTTTTGAGCAAGAGGGAGCTCTTTGAGGGTTCAATGCCAGCGTTAAAGAGTTTGGTGTTAAGTAACAGTTCACAATCTTAACTTGCTTAAATTTGGTTCCCTTCTAGAAACTTTATTAAGCAGAAAGTATATACATATTCGTTCGTTTAGGATTTCTTAAAAAATGTCAAATTTTTTTCTGAAAAATGTTTTTGGGTTTTTTGCTCTCTTGAGGAGCATATTGCATGTCATTTACAAGTAACATTTTTTTACCATCTTTTGCAAACTATTAACGAACTGGAAAACTGAAGTTCCTTTTTTCATTTAACAAAAAGAATTATTACCAAATAAAACTCGTTCTATAAGGGAATTACTGAAGCACGAGCGACTTCAAGAAAATAGAAGTTTCAGCAATGTATTTTGGATGCCACAATTCTTCTTAGAGAATCAAAATACATAAACTCTATCAAAGTTTATTCAACTAAGACACTTGTTTTTCATTAATTAAATGTTTGTGGAGATGCTCTCTTAATCCTGAGCTCAACATACTGTTATTTCAACATCTAAGTTTATTCGATACAACACCTTTGGAAGCCATGAGTGTTGGGTGAAGTTTGCTCTTGAATGAGTAAAGGAGAATGAATATAAGAAGAAGGGTGGATGGAGAATTAGTAATGAATTTCCACCCACCCTTCCCATGTATTAAATGCTTCATTTTTTCTTGTAGATGTTTCTTCCTCTCGTCCGGATTAGCACCTCTGGTCAAGTATTCCGATTGAGAGTGGTGGCCTATATGATGTACATAATAGTAACAACCATTTATTTTCAAGGGCATAAAAGTAATTTTTTTATGGAAAACCACATGATAAATATATACACCCTATCACACTATATAATAACCAACACCACTATAAATACTAGATTATTATTTATTAAAGCAAGTTTACTATTCATTGATTTTACAATACATACACACAAAAATTCTCTCACTAGACTTGGGGTGTAATCATGTCGAGGGTGATTTTTCCGATTATTCTCTCACTTCAAACCACTTCCACATCATTGCCGCCATCTATGGGAAACTATTGCCCCGACATTGAAAATACAAACTAGGTCACGAGCACACGACGTTCAAGGGATGGACACTGCCCTGGAGAGGCACGAAAATGAATCAGAACAATGCCCAACCCGTGAACAATCACCAACCCCTGAACAAGCTCCCCCGAACAGAATGGTTGGACCACCTCTTGCCAGGAGCCGCCCCGAGAGCAACCACCTCAGAACGAAGCCCCCCCTTTAGAAGGTATCCCACCCAAAAAGCAATGATCCAGCTGACACAGGAAGCATTGCTAGCACTAATCCAGGATGCCACCACTCGGGTGGCCGCACAAGCGGTAACTCAGTTTGCGAATAACCACCCCATGAACCCGCCCCCTCCTTCTCCTCGTCGAGTCGAGAAGAATCCTCGCTCCCGAGGGGAACGAGCAGAGACGGGAAGAGATGAACAACAGAGTCTCTAGACCAGAGGTTGCCCAAGACCAGGACCAACTCCCCCCACAATTAAGGCAGCCCATGGCACCTCTACCTTCAAGAGCGGTGAAGGATCCTTATCTCCTCTTGGTTGTGGCCCCTCCGAGGCGTAGCCCTTTCAGCCCGACGATCCTAACCGAGGCGCTCCCAGCGGGGGTGAAGGTCTTGAACCTTTCGGAGTATGATGGAATGGGAGACCCACAAGAACCCTTGGACAAATTTTATGTTAAGATTGATTGTTACGATTTGAGTGACGCCGCCTACTGCAAAGTCTTCCTTACTATGCTGTCAAAACGCGCGCTAGCTTGGTTCAATCAACTGCCCCCTAGAACAATTTCCAGCCTCGAGCAACTGACCCAGCATTTCCTACATTACTTCTCCATGAACAAGAAGGTCCTTAAAACGGCCGTATATTCGTCAGAAGGAAAATGAGTTGTTGAGGGATTACATTCAAAGGTTCGTGGAAGCCGTGCATGAGGTGCCCCATGTCAACCACGAGTTGTTGGCTAGCATTGTCCAACAAAACCTAGTTCCGGGAAGGTTCAAAGAGTCTATAGCCCGGAAATCCTTTGGTACTTTGGAAGACTTACTCCTACGATCTCAAAAATACATTCGAATAGAGGAGTCTGAGGCTACGAATCCTTCCCTTAGTGTCAAGAGGAAGGGTAGGGAGGAAGAAAATGAGCTGAGAAAAAAAGAGGAGCGCAAGCACCAGCCACCAACCGGATTTACATGCTATACCACTTAACGCCCCCAGAGGAGAAATCCTGGTGGTGGCGGAGCAGCAGGGTTTGATCAATCAATGGCCGAGGAAAATGAAAGACAACCCCAAGAGACTCAAATCGGACAAATATTATCGTTTTCATCGGGATAGAAGGCATACGACGGAGGAATGCCACCACCTCAAGAATGAGATAGAAAAATTAATTCAACGTGGATACTTGAAAGAGTATGTGAACCAACGTCCTAGAGGACAAGGATTTGACCAAGGGCCGAGTCGCCCACCCCAAGGTTCGACTTTCGCCCAGAACCCGAATGGCGACAACCTCCCCACGGCAGGATTCATCGCAGTTTGATTGACATAACACATTATTTCCCCTCTGGTATTGATGTTTGTCAAATTTTTCATTTCCGATATGTCGCTCATTTTTCTTTCCGATGTATTGAATTTTCCCTTGTTTTGCTTTTTACTTCAGGTAAGAAGATGGATGCCAACACACTTGTCTTGAGGAGGGCGGCCGCGAAGGAGAAAAAACATTGTGAGCAGGGGTCGGTCCGGCTGTCATCCGATGCGCCCACAGGTTCTGGAGGGGGCAGTCGTCCGTCTTCCTCTATTGGTGCTTCCGAGTCTCGACCCATGGGAGTTCACTCTGGGGCTTCTCCCTTACCGAAGAGAGCAAGAGATGCTCCTTCGGCTTCAACTCCTACAGGTGTTGCATGTGGTGGCATTTTCTCCACCGGTGTTAACTAGGCGGAGGGCATACAATCGTACTGGGATACCGCTGACCTTCCCTTGGCATGGAACCACATGAAGAGTGTGGTGAGCGACGATGATCAGACACGTTTTTGTACTCTTAGCGATGAGCAGTTGGACGAGTTGTTAGCCGAAGACGCCGCTTCGGGTAAGTTATTTATTATTTTGCTTTACTCCATTTGTCTAGCTTCCCACTTTAGTTAACTTTGCCGTTATTTGGCTTGTGTAGTCCCTTATTCTAAACACATTAGTATGGATACTTGACTTTGTGCATCTCAGTGAGACAAACCCAGAACCCCATGCTGTTCTGGTAGATATGTCATCTTCACTGAGGGAAGATACCAGTGAAGCTTCTCCTGTGGCAACCTTGACTCTGTTAAATGCTACCATGTCGGGTCTTTGCAACTTGATAAAATGAAATGCTGGATGAGACCCTTTTCCTGCAATTTCTAGAGCTATTGAAATAAACTTAAGCTCCAAAATGTCTCCTCGTTTGAGGTGGGGATTGTTCTGCCATGCGTCATGAACCACCCTACTGATCCATTCCGGAAGTTTTGAGATTTTTGGGAATCCAGGTGACATAGTATGAACTGAAGCGAGGGCTCCAAAGTCATACCATTCTCGTACATCTTCTGGGTTAGACCCTTTGACCATCCAGGTCCTATTATATTTCCCGATTGTGTCTACGATGGTCTTGCTTGGATTGATGCCTTTTCGGGAAATAAGTTTTTCCCATGATCTCTGATAGCCCTGCCAAGCAGAAACAGAAGATAAAGATTCATTAGTATTAACCTTAGAAATGTTTTTCATCGGCCTAAGGTTAATCTCTTCCTCTTTTACCCCAGTGGCACTGGGTTTACTTGAATTATCAGGAGTTTTCCCTTCCGATAACTCAACTTTTGCCTTTTCACCAGAGTTTGGCGATGGCCTCGTACAAGCAGTACTTGAATCTGCCGCTACAGGTTTTAGAGCCCTGTTCTCTAAGTGCAGGTTTAGAGCCCAGCTCTCTTAATTCTCGTGCCATCACTGAAGATGATGCCTTTTGAATTGGTTCTAGTAGATCATTCCATAACGAACCTGCAGCTAGTTTGGTACTCCTGATGGTGATCTGGACAGTGTCAAGATTAGCTTGTTGGGTTTGGCCAGCCATTTGGGCTTTGATCGTCAGCTGTCCAAATCTCCTATCAATCTCCTCAAGGTTTTTCCTAAGGTGTCTGAGTCTAATAATGATGAAGTCTGCTTCAGATGCCTCCATCTCTCGTCAAGAAATCTGCAAGAACATTTTCATAAGATTTGATGATGACAATATTATAACAATAATATTGGCATTCTGCTTGCCATCTAATAATACATGCTTTCTCAACTTTCGATTCAAGTTTAGTTTTTAAGAAAGCTTTAACATTCGTATTATCAACTTTTATCGTAAATTCTTTAGCTTGTAAAAATAAAAGCCACTTCTTGAGCAAAGAATTCTTTTTCGTTGATATGCCATAGTTTGACTTGTTGCTTAGTGAACAACCCTCCTGTGTATATACATGGTTCTTAACCAGTAGTTGTCTTTTCATGAGCACTGTTGCCCATCTGTAATCATTGGCGTCCGTATAGAATACCAACTCATTTTCGTCTTGTGGGATTGCAAGCTTTGGCATGTTATTTCAAACCTGTTTTAACTCACGAACCCTTTGTGTATGAATTTCCTCCCATTTCCACTTTGAACTTTCTGTTTCTTTCAAAAGTGGTCGGAAATCCTTTCTGTATTTTGCAAGATCCTTGATGAAGATTTTTGCAAAATTGACAACTCCCAAGAAGCTTTGAAGCTGCTTCTTATATTTAAGAATGTCAGGAAAATTGCGAATTTTCTCTACAATGTGTTCTTGCATCTTAATACCTGCTTCGTCAATAAGAATTCCTAGAAATTCAATTTTATTGACAGCTATGATGGCTTTCTTTTCAGAAAGAACTAATCGCTCTTTATGACATGCATCAGAAAATATTTCAAGATGTCTAATATGATCCTGTATATTTTTGGATGCAATCAAGATGTCGTCTATGTAGACAAACATAAACTCTAGATAGTCTTTAAAAAGATATCCATTTTTCTTTGAAATATCTGGGGTGTATTAGCAAGTCCCATACGCAGTACATTCCAGATATATTGTCCTTGTGGTGTAGAAAATGTAGTGTATTTCTTTGAATTATTTTTCATTTTAATATGATAAAATCCGGATTTGCAATCAAATTTGGAAAACACTTTAGCACCTTTAATGCAATCAATTAAGTGATCTCTACGTGGGATATAATAACTATCAAATTCTAATATTCTATTAATGCCTTGATAGTTAATAACTAACCTGGGTTTACCTCTTTTTTATCTCACCATGGTTTCTTACCAGAAAACCAGGGCTACTCTAGCACGAGGAGTCTACGATTGATATGCTCCTTAATGATCTCCTGCATATCTTTCTTATCCTCCATGTTCATTTGGATAGGCTTGTATTAGACATACTCGTACTTGCATTCCTCTTTGACCTTTAGAGTAGCTTCGATCTTGTTTCTATCCCACCATACCAAAGGATTTTCACTGAAGTTCCTCTGGATAAGCCTCCTGACATTCTCGAGAGAAAGTATACTTTCTCCGTCTATGTCCAATGACTTGCACTCTTGTATAGCTTCCTTCAAGATACTAAGATCTTCTTCAGAAGCGTCACTCAAACCTTGTTGCCTGAAAGACAAAAGAGCCTTACCAAATTTTTTTCTATCCTGCATTTTTTGGATGGGTCAATTTGGCATCATCACCACGTTTGCAAAGGTCTGGACAAAATGCCTTCTCTCTTCGCAAAACATGTATCTCACTACCACAGTTAGTAGTAAAAATCAATAGATTCTTGTGGTTATCCTGGACATATTTTGCAGAGGTCTGGATGAAATTATTGCCTAGCAAACTATCTGCTCAGTACCATGAAAGTAAATAGGAGGCGTCTTTACCTTGAATGAAGGTGTTCCAAATGCTCCTCCAATCATAATTTTTGCTTCTCGTATACCCTTATGGAGTACTAAAATTTTCTGTGAAAAATCTCTTCCTGCAATAATGGGTCACGATTCCATAGCTTCGCTAGGGAACACACTAGGTTTTGCCGTACAAATCCTTGATCTTGAGTCAATATAAGCTGCAAAATATTCTGACTTATATTGTTCATACAATATACTGACAGATAAGTATATAGAAAAGGGGCTAGTCATTCAATTCTAATGGTATAACCATCTAAACTGAATTCCATACCATTACCTTTTCTTCCCCATAGTTTATGATCTTTGAGGAAACTTAACCCCAAATTCATTATCCCATTTTCTCGTCCTGCAATTCCTGCAACAAATATCCCATGGCATGCTATTTCTAGCATTCCTTCATATTTTCCCACAACAGGTTGTTGCAAATGATATAAGTCATCACAAGGAAAATAGTTTTCTTTTTCAGTGATGTCAAATATAACCTGAATTTGTTTTCAGCCTTCAGGGCATCTAGGTTTCGATTATTAACGCTAATAGCCCAAGGGGTTAAGCCTTTTAACAGCTCCTGTTCTTTTCCTTTGTAGGCAGTAATTCTATCTTTTGAAAAGGACATCCTGCTACTAAAATGAATTCTAGAACTAATGGTTCAATGTATAACTGGGTGATCTTTTATCAGGATATCAACACCACCTATTCTAGGTATTCTAATAGGATCTGGTGTCATTACCTTAGCGAATTCTTTGAAAATTCTAGGAATCTCAATATACTCTTTCCTAAGGAATAAGTCTGAATGATGAGTGTTGGAAAGGGCATAAGCAATTCTATATGTTATAGAATATGGTCTATTCCCATCTTTCATAAGATTTTTTCTTTTAAAAATCCTAATGAAGGGTTAAGACTCGACTGAAATCTTGGTCAGCTAGGTTGTATGCTATCCTAGGATGAATGTCGAACATCAGTTTTCCTGCATACAAATTTTCTATTATTGTCCCAAGACAACCATCTCTTAAGTTATTGATTCTTCTATCCATTATTGATAAATGTATTTCTGAATCAATTCCTTCCTTAAAAGTTTCTTTTTTTACTACTTCAATAGCTTCTATGTGGATCCATTTCATAGTAACCGCTACTTCTTCCCTGAGTTTACTTAATTCTTCAAGAATTTCTTCTTTAGGAATAAGCTGCATTTCCATCACATTACCAGCAAGTTCCATAGGAATTGCAAACTCTCCTGAACTTACTTTGTAGATTATATGATATTTCCTCTGGTTCAGCCCTATCTGGTTGCGCACTCTACCGATCCCTCCAATCCTAAAGCCGTCGTATGGGCTGAGATTAGAGTCTTGTCTCATGATTCTTTCCATGGTTTTGTTTGATACTGTCATCCTTGAAAAGAATCCTGATAGGCTATCTGAGGTTTGAAGCCTATCTCCTTCGTTGTAATTACTCTGACTTGGTTGAAGATCCATCCGAATCACTTTCTATTTCTTCCTCGTATATGCTTTCATCTGAGGGAAGATCTTCGAATTGGTAAATTGGTACCAAGTCGCCGTAGTAAACTGCATCAAGCATGTCATTTGTGGCTTCAAACTATCATAATTCACCACGTTTTTGCGGGCAATATGGTGATATATGTCCTTTTGCGTTGCACGTCCAGCAGTTACAATCTTTGAAACTTCCATTGGCTCGGGTATGGGCTCGTCTAAAAGTTCTTCTCGTAGGGGTTCTCCCTGTGGATCTTGCATCTGTTCATCGAGATCCTTGGGATGAAGCTCCTGTTGGACATGTGCTCTGTCCAGATTTGTATGAACTGGCTTTTGATTTGGACCACCATGATCTCCTTCTGAAAGAGGATTTTCTAGAACTCTTGGAATAAGAGTCACTACCCTGCTTTCTCCTCTTCTTTTGGCCGCTTGATTCTCCTATAATGGTTGGAAAATCATTATTCTCACAAAAGAGAAGCGTTATTTTAATCTTACCTCTCAGTCTTTTCATGTTCTTCTGGACTGATGCTTGATAACACCAATCCTTTAGTTTGTCTTTGAGGAAATACATTCTTCTTACCACTGAATCCAGTTGTCCCTTGGGTACTTTGTATGATTATATTAACATTTCCCTCCATGGACTGTAGATTTTTGCAAAGAACATTGGAGTAGCTATTTCAGTCGTTACTTCTATGGAAGAAATACTTGTGGAACCAATAGATATATTCATCTACCGCACAAATATTCCTTAATTTGAGGGCAAAGAGAGCTTGTGAGTACTCTCTAGCCTTTTTCGGCTCTACTTCCTTCTAAGTATCCGTCTCCGATGAAGTGTATCTTGATCAACCTTTTGAGTCTTTTCCGTGATAGCACTTTTGGACTCTCCGGCTTGGATACTTGCTTTGGTGTCTCCTGAGGTGTTATCCCAACCGAGCTTCACAGAACCTTCCAAGCTTAACTCCAATAAACTTATGAAGTTCTCCTTGTCAAGTTCTAATGTGGTTGCTGCTATCTTCATGGGCAACCAATTCATCTATCAAATTTTCAATGTTTCAAAAGTCGATGATATCCAGGTTGAGTATGGTGCCATATGGATGTAAGGGTTGGAGCATAGTTCTTGCCCATGGTGTATTTTCAAGCACTCATCGTGGATTCCTTCCTGGATTTTCTCTTAATCTGGTTCCCACGAACGTTGGGGTGGCGTTGGTGTGGAAATCCGTACTTTCTCTCATAGGATGATCCTGTGAGGGATCATTCCAGCCTGTACTTCCCTCCGGCGGTGGTAAAGCTGGAGCGATCTCATTGGTTTGGACATTAACTAGACCCACAAAATCCCAAGTTGGGAAAATAATTCAGCTAACTCTTGTAGATCTGATAGATCCACCCTTGATATATCTATTATTTTATGGATTTGACGATTTCAAGGATCAGATCTTCTTGTGTTTTTGTCTTGGGGATCTCCGGCTCCTTTCCCTTTTGATACAGAAGAGGTACTGGTCCAAAGGCATCCCTGATGCGCTCTTGGTGAGTCTGGATGTCTCAGAGGTATTCCTTTGGTTTCTCTTCAGGTCTGTGACTTCAACTTCATATCTGTAAGAACCTTGTGTAGATCTGGAATAATTTTCAGGATCTCATCCATCTTTTGGCTCAAGAGGTCTATTTTCATAGGTATATGGATTAACCTGTGTCCATAGTCTTGAACTGTCTTATGGATTTCTCTTAGATCTTGACAGAATTTTGAGGTATTCGGCTCGAGTTCCTTCTAATCAGTTCCTTTAGTCATTGTTTCTAGAACTGTATTGATTCAGGGTTTACCAGTTCCGTTTCTCCTGGAGGGGATTCTACTATGGATCTCAACTGCATTTAGACGTCTCACCGCATTACCTGGTAACGTCTGTCGGACCTGGTAGTTTCTCAACCACTCATCTCTTATTTCTTCAGTATGAAAATCTAAGTCAATCCTTCTCGGACTATTGTCAATTTTCTTAAGAATTTCCATAAGCAAATTCTTTTTCTGTATTTTCAGAATTAGAAAATATTACCTGTTTTCATTGTAACTCGAACTCTCGTTCGGTCCCATACTTTTTCAAGGATCTCCTCTGTTAGGAATAAAATATCAATATGTAATATAAACAAACATTCTTCAATAAACCTAAGCTCTTATACTATTTTCATGCATAGGGGTGCTAAACCTAAAAATCTGGGCAAAATGGAAAAAATCTGTGCGAAAAATAAATTTAGGGGACTAGATATGACATTATCGAAAGATAAGGGTCGGTACTAAAACTGCCAGTTTCAAAACCAAGGTACTGAATTTGCAACTTCTATAAACTACGGTATCAATCTTGCCAGACTCCCCATTGTATGGTACTGAAATTAGCCTTTTTGAAAATTATGGTATCAAAATTGCAAAGTGGCTTATAGTATGGTACCTCTTTTGCATTTATCCCTATTCATAATCTTGTATGTGTTTAAGTTTGGTGTTAAACTGGCTCACAGATGTTGAAATGTCGTCACAGGAACGTTAAATAGACATTTCTGGATAGTATTTGGAACGGTTGGCTGATAACTTTGGCACAATTTTTGATAATATTAATATAGGAACGATTATTGAATACAATTAGGAAGGGTTTTTGCAAAAGCAAAAGAATGGAACGATTTAGAGTAAATTAACCACTCCAAAATTTGATTTTTTTCACCTATTTTTCCAGAAGGCGCCAAATAAAAACTTTGGATCTGTTATTGAAATGGTTGAAAGATATTTGGACCGTTCCAAGATTCAAATTTTATTACATATTTTTCAAGAAGGCGCCAAATTTGAAAATTTAAAACTATAATTGGAACGGTTGACATATATTTTGACCATTCCAAGTTTCAAGTTTCCTACCTATTTTTCAAGGATGTGCCACATCTGAAATTATGTTACAACTAATCTAGGAAGAGTCTGTTTGGAAAAACAAAATCATTCCTACCTTTGATTTTGCAGTCAAATAATTTACAATGTTTAAACAAAACCAAAGTTAAATTATTTTAAAAAATATTATAATTAATATAATATTTAAATTATGGATTTTTCTCTACACATTGGAAAGATAACCATAGTCTTGAACTGTCTTATGGATTTCTCTTAGATCTTGACAGAATTTGAGGTATTCGGCTCGAGTTCCTTCTAATCAGTTCCTTTAGTCATTGTTTCTAGAACTGTATTGATTCAGGGTTTACCAGTTCCGTTTCTCCTGGAGGGGATTCTACCATGGATCTCAACTGCATTTAGACGTCTCACCGCATTACCTGGTAACGTCTGTCGGACCTGGTAGTTTCTCAACCACTCATCTCTTATTTCTTCAGTATGAAAATCTAAGTCAATCCTTCTCGGACTATTGTCAATTTTCTTAAGAATTTCCATAAGCAAATTCTTTTTCTGTATTTTCAGAATTAGAAAATATTACCTGTTTTCATTGTAACTCGAACTCTCGTTCGTCCCATACTTTTTCAAGGATCTCCTCTGTTAGGAATAAAATATCAATATGTAATATAAACAAACATTCTTCAATAAACCTAAGCTCTTATACTATTTTCATGCATAGGGGTGCTAAACTAAAAATCTGGGCAAAATGGAAAAAAATCTGTGCGAAAAATAAATTTTAGGGGACTAGATAGGACATTATCGAAAGATAAGGGTCGGTACTAAACTGCCAGTTTCAAAACCAAGGTACTGAATTTGCAACTTCTATAAAACTACGGTATCAATCTTGCCAGACTCCCCATTGTATGGTACTGAAATTAGCCTTTTTGAAAATTATGGTATCAAAATTGCAAAGTGGCTTATAGTATGGTACCTCTTTTGCATTTATCCCTATTCATAATCTTGTATGTGTTTAAGTTTGGTGTTAAACTGGCTCACAGATGTTGAAATGTCGTCACAGGAACGTTAAATAGACATTTCTGGATAGTATTTGGAACGGTTGGCTGATAACTTTGGCACAATTTTTGATAATATTAATATAGGAACGATTATTGAATACAATTAGGAAGGGTTTTTGCAAAAGCAAAGAATGGAACGATTTAGAGTAAATTAACCACTCCAAAATTTGATTTTTTCACCTATTTTTCCAGAAGGCGCCAAATAAAAACTTTGGATCTGTTATTGAAATGGTTGAAAGATATTTGGACCGTTCCAAGATTCAAATTTTATTACATATTTTTCAAGAAGGCGCCAAATTGAAAATTTAAAACTATAATTGGAACGGTTGACATATATTTTGACCATTCCAAGTTTCAAGTTTCCTACCTATTTTTCAAGGATGTGCCACACTGAAATTATGTTACAACTAATCTAGGAAGAGTCTGTTTGGAAAAACAAAATCATTCCTACCTTTGATTTTGCAGTCAATAATTTACAATGTTTAAACAAAACCAAAGTTAAATTATTTTAAAAAATATTATAATTAATATAATATTTAAATTATGGATTTTTCTCTACACATTGGAAAGATAACCATAGTCTTGAACTGTCTTATGGATTTCTCTTAGATCTTGACAGAATTTTGAGGTATTCGGCTCGAGTTCCTTCTAATCAGTTCCTTTAGTCATTGTTTCTAGAACTGTATTGATTCAGGGTTTACCAGTTCCGTTTCTCCTGGAGGGGATTCTACCATGGATCTCAACTGCATTTAGACGTCTCACCGCATTACCTGGTAACGTCTGTCGGACCTGGTAGTTTTCTCAACCACTCATCTCTTATTTCTTCAGTATGAAAATCTAAGTCAATCCTTCTCGGACTATTGTCAATTTTCTTAAGAATTTCCATAAGCAAATTCTTTTTCTGTATTTTCAGAATTAGAAAATATTACCTGTTTTCATTGTAACTCGAACTCTCGTTCGGTCCCATACTTTTTCAAGGATCTCCTCTGTTAGGAATAAAATATCAATATGTAATATAAACAAACATTCTTCAATAAACCTAAGCTCTTATACTATTTTCATGCATAGGGGTGCTAAACCTAAAAATCTGGGCAAAATGGAAAAAATCTGTGCGAAAATAAATTTAGGGGACTAGATATGACATTATCGAAAGATAAGGTCGGTACTAAAACTGCCAGTTTCAAAACCAAGGTACTGAATTTGCAACTTCTATAAACTACGGTATCAATCTTGCCAGACTCCCCATTGTATGGTACTGAAATTAGCCTTTTTGAAAATTATGGTATCAAAATTGCAAAGTGGCTTATAGTATGGTACCTCTTTTGCATTTATCCCTATTCATAATCTTGTATGTGTTTAAGTTTGGTGTTAAACTGGCTCACAGATGTTGAAATGTCGTCACAGGAACGTTAAATAGACATTTCTGGATAGTATTTGGAACGGTTGGCTGATAACTTTGGCACAATTTTTGATAATATTAATATAGGAACGATTATTGAATACAATTAGGAAGGGTTTTTGCAAAAGCAAAGAAATGGAACGATTTAGAGTAAATTAACCACTCCAAAATTTGATTTTTTCACCTATTTTTCCAGAAGGCGCCAAATAAAAACTTTGGATCTGTTATTGAAATGGTTGAAAGATATTTGGACCGTTCCAAGATTCAAATTTTATTACATATTTTTCAAGAATGCGCCAAATTGAAAATTTAAAACTATAAATTGGAACGGTTTGACATATATTTTTTGACCATTCCAAGTTTCAAGTTTCCTACCTATTTTTTCAAGGATGTGCCACACTGAAATTATGTTACAAACTAATCTAGGAAGAGTCTGTTTGGAAAAACAAAATCATTCCTACCTTTTGATTTTGCAGTCAATAATTTACAATGTTTAAACAAAACCAAAGTTAAATTATTTTAAAAAAATATTATAATTAATATAATATTTAAATTATTTCCATCATCTTGCTGCTAACAGAGGCAGCAAAATTAGGTCAATGACACAAAATTAGGTCATCACTGGAAGATTGTGCAACTTGTACACCACAGACATCTCTGGGATATTGCAGAACATGAAGATCTGGAGTTCGAAGATAGGAATGAACATGAACACGTGGTGGATGTTGCATTGCAGCCGCATGAATCAAACGGGGTTGTTTTGGTTGAAACTAAAGATGATGATTTAGTTTATTTGGCTAGGGAAAGACGTAGAACCAGAAATTATAGAGGAGGGGATTCTTAACAAAAATCAATGAAGGCGAAGATGAGTCTGCAGATGATGAAGACGACACACTCATCCAATATTGTGATGATGATGATGATGATGTGCACAATCTCCAAGATGATTAATTATTTTTGGCATGAACATAATTGTCTACTTTTATATTTGTACTTCGCAAATTTACTTTACTAATCGTTAATACATGTCATATTCTAATTTTTCTATATCTTTTATCGCTACTAATTTATTATTGATGCTTTTTTTTGTACAGCAAAATGCCACCTAAGGTACTACATCGGCCTATAACTAGGAAACTGAAAGCTGCATCCCAAGAAGAATCATCAGCAATTCTTGAACCAACATCAGTGGCACCAGCTTCATTGATTGATACTCGGTCTGATTTCCCATCTCCACCTACATCTCCCTGCCCTTCACGACCTTCATCGTGTTCCCTACATGAAGCTGTAGAGGATACACAAGGAGTTGATAATGACAGTCCATTATCACTTTCAAAAAGGACTACGGGTAAGCATACAATCTTTAATGCTTGACTAAAAGTAATAATTTAATTTATAATTATTTATTGTACTTTTTGTTTATTTATCAAGCACCCATTGCAACAAAGAAAAGAGGTCGTGGTATAAGCGTTGGCAAGTCAATAGAGAAAGTGATTGTTGAAAATGTAAGTCTGTTAAATACTATATAATGCTTTCCTTTATTTGTGATAATTATAGCTATATCTTTGATGACATGTTTAGGATGGAAAGTTACTGGAGATTGAGTTTCCTGAAGGCTTTAGAAAGCCACGATGATTTGCTAATCATCTAGCAAATGGAATTGGCAGTGTTGTTAGACATAGTCTAAGTTGGATTGCATAAGCCACTGGAGTGACATTCCAGAACATAAAAAATTACCTGTGTATGCTGGACTGGATGTAAGTATAACAGTGATATTTTATCTTTATCTAATATGGAGTGGTGCAAATTATTTCGTCAACTACATAATTGTTGAAATCTTTTTACTTTAATCTATTAGGGCCTGGTTTATTATCAAGGAATGGGCGACGAATGAAGTAGTCAAACTGTACATGGATGACATGTTTCAAAAGAGTTATACACATTGGAAGGGTCGATTATCAGCATCATATAGAGAAATGGTTGAAGCAGGGGAGGATCCAAAGGCTAGAAGTCCATTTGATTGGGTGCCACTTCAAAAATGGCATAGTTTGTGTGATCACTTTGGAAGTGAAAATTCAAGGTAATAATTAGAAATCTTTTGAAAATTTGAATGTAGTTACTTGAATTGTCTTAAAATTGAATATGACCCCATTCTTACTTGCTTATATGCAAATGAAGACAAGATCCAAAATCAATATGAAGAATACGTCAAACTTGCCGTATACTCATACTTCAGGTTCAAGATCTTTCCACACGCGGTTATTGCAAATGGTATTGTATTTCATATAAGTTTAAATAAATTTGTCTCTATATAATTATATTTAATCATGATATACACTGACATTATCCTTGTTTAATTTGCAAGGAAAATCAAAGCTATGTGGATAATTTTGCTCAAACTCATATGAGAATGGTGTTTTTGTGAATGAAAAGGCTGCAGCAATACATGTATGCTTGATTCTATATAATTCTCATTTAAATTGTTGTATATGTGTAATATCTATAGCTTAACTTCATAAGTAAATGACAGGCTGAAATGCAAACTTTAAGAAATCAATCAAATGACACTGGAGGAAGTTCAGCTTTTGAGAGGGAAATTATAAAGCAAACACTTGGAAAACGATCAGGTTATGAAAAAGAGTTAGGATATGGAGTTATTCCTCAAAAGTGTACTAAGAGGTCCACATGTGAATCGTCCCAACTTGAGGTCCTTAAAGAAAGTTGAGTACAAGAGAAGATGACTTGCAAAGTGTTACTTCTTGCATTGAATCTCAAAAAGAACTCATTGCAAGTCAACAAGCACTAATTCGAGGTTACAAGGAACGTTGTAAAAAACAAGATGAAGAGATAGATGGTTTCAGAGAAGGTCAAAGGGAATTGAAGGAGATGTTGTTGGCTATTATGCAACAAAACAATTTGAAAAACCCTTGTAAGTCTTCATATTTTATTTTGTTATGATCTATCTTAGTGATATGTTTTATTTTTGTTTTGTAAATGGTCTAAAATATACTTGTATGTGAAATTGACAATGACAACTTTGGGGGTGTTTTTGGTATTTTCTTTGGCATTTTTGGTATATCTGTTATTGTTTCTTTGAAGTTTTGATTACTGTGTTTGGTATTGTAATTAGTGTTCTAGTATTGTTTCTGTGAAGTTTTGGTTGATGTTTTGACATTTTAGTTGGGAGTTCGTGTATTGGTTATTATTTCTTTGAAGTTTTGGTTGGTGTTTTGACATTTTAGTTGGGATTTCTTATATTGTTTGTTATTTCTTTGAAGTTTTGGTTAGTGTTTTGGTATTTTGATTAGAACTTTTGGTATATTTGGTATTGTATATATTTTATTGTATTGATTTTTGAATAGTTGAATTGTCTCATTGTCTTTGTTTGAGCAGGAGTCTACAGGTTTGAAGTTGGTGCTCAAAGTGTAAATAATGCAATATGACATTCCAAGGACTCACATGTATTTTGGTGGCTTTATTTCACTTGACGATAGCTATGTTTGAAAACGATTTACTTTATTTTGTATCCTTGGAGCTACTATGCTTGAAAGTTTCTTAGGATATCTTTTGTTGCGCTTTGTAGTGAGCGTATTAATGTTTTATATTAGACTTATGTATTGAAGTATTACTTAAATTATGTAGTCATTATGGGATTTATTTATGTCAGGTTTACTTTCTTTATGTTTATATGAACAAGTATTATTGTATTTTTGCAATTTTGGAAACAGGTTTATAAGCATTTTTTAATAGAAAATAAATCACTATAAATTACTATTAGTGAGGAAAGAATTTCTCACAATAACTTTTTGTGACAAACTTGTTATTGTATATAAATTTAAAATATTATTCGTTTTGAGTTTTAGTGACGACAACTTTTCTCATAATAGGTATTCGTAACGAAAATACTGTTGTAAGTCATACTTTTAGTAACAAATCTTTCTTTTTTTTTGTAACGATATCATAACCTCTTGTGAGGACACAATTGTTACTAGAACTATACAATTCTAAGGAATCAGCTTTTGTTACGAATACATTTGTGACGACATAATCAAATTCGTTACAAGAACTTTTAGCGACGGGGTTTTCAGTAGAAACTTAGTAACGACACATTTTCGTTACCAAAAGTATTGGCGACGACATTTGGACATATTGTAACAATTTTTTTCGTTGCGAGATGTAAGATTTGTATACGAACCGTTCCAACGTGTAACACATTTTGGGACAATACTTGCAACTCTAACTTAGTTTTGATAAGTATCATTATAAGGAACGGTCATTGTATTACAACGTTTTGATTAGGTCAAAAACGGTCTCAATTAAGGCTACATTTTTGAACGGTCATCCCTGCATTCAAATTTGTACTGACCGTGGGGACGGAATTCGAGCAGTATGTGTTTTACGTACACTTATCGTTCCAGGAGACATATATGTGCTCCAAAATAGTAGTAGAAATTTTTTTCCGTTCCCTGTTTGGAGCGGTTGTTGGACTCCACTTTGGAACACATTATTTGGCACAGTATGACGAACGGTCTTGCAGTTCCAATATCCTATGATTCATCACAATACTAATGTGACGTCAGCAATGGGATACCATTCCACAACAGTTTCTATCACCATTACAAATTTGATCGGTATTTAGTACGGTCATAACAATCCGCGTCAATTCCATTCTTTTTCTTTTAGTGGTAAAATATACATAAGATATAAGGAAATTATTAGAACCCCCAAAAAAATTATATCGAAATAACCCATAATAAGTACTTTTAAATTTAAATAACTCATTCCATCAACTTTTCATTTTAAAAATCCCAACTATTAATTTTTCTCTATTTTGAAAAAATTACGCTTAGTCTTTTTATATCATGAAATTTTTATTTATTGATATTGTTTAGAGTTAATTTTTATTTATATTAATTTTTTTGTAGGATAATGCTTGCAAAGTTTAAGTTTTTTAAGCATTGCGGTTTCGAATATTATTGTCTAATTGATTCCATTAAAACTAAATTGTCTCTATTAATACAATTTATTTTATAAAGTATTTCAAGAAATATTTTTTGTCAAAGTTTTTCTTCAAGCAGTTAAAATTGATTTGAGATTTTTATTTATGAGAAATTTCAATATAATAAAACACAAGTTTTAGAGAATTTTCATTGACTATTTTGGAGAACAAATTAATGGAGAGAATAGCTTTTAAATTGGATGAACTGCAAATCTCAAAATTTAAAATTAGAATTTTCAAATATTTTACTATAGATAGATCAATACAATTAAATATTAATTGCGTAAATAAGTATCAATAAATAAACAAACAAAAATTCATAATTTAAGAAGATTACAGGTGGTTTTGTCGAAAAATATAATAAAAGTTAACGATTTGGATTTTTGGAATAAAAATTGATATACTTAATGAGTTTTCTTGATTAAAAATATTTTGATAACTTTTTAGATCTAATTAATTTATTATAATTATAGGTCCAAAAAGTAAACTCATATCAGAGAGTAAATTCATATGCAATTTACTTTTTTAAACAATCAATATCTTATTTTTTCTATTTTTTAAGGAGTATCAATCTTGGTTCCCCAACTCCCTTTGGGACTCGAACCTGTGACCTATCTTTTACAAAAACAAGGGACCATCATTATGATTAAACAAATAACCAAATATAAAATTATATGATAAGTACCAAAGTCCAGTAGCACCCAAACGATCAAAGAATTTTCGTGAAAATTCTAAGATCACTTGAGAGCTAACCTACAAAAGAAAGGTTAATACTCCTATATTTAAGTTAGTAACTGAATTACAAAGAAATAAATAGAAAAAATTAAAATAATGAGAGAAAATAGTGAAATGAGTGATGTGGACTGATTGAATATAGAAATATAAGCTAGAATGAGCTTGAATAGTGCGAACAAAGGGCAAGAAATGAGAGATGAGTCTGATGAGTGTGTTAAGTATGAGACTTGATTGATCCTTTTATATGCAATATGACTTCTATTTATAGAGGGACTTAGAGCGAAATTCAGGAGTACAGTAGGACAAGTTGCATATCAATAGAAACCTACGGATGTTAGCTAACATACAAGAGTATCCAAACTTGATCTGGATTTATCTTCGAAGAATTATGATTGTTTGAACAGCCATTGGTCACTTAACCCGAAGAAATAGGAGATGCGGTTACTAGCTGATTGATTCGGTCGGTCCCGCTAATATAGGAAGAGTTAGTTGGAAATCCTTTATGATTACATGGCCTGTAACGTGTAGAATCCATATGATGTGTTGTCCCTGCTATCCCATGAGTACGCTTGCTGATAGGGCCTTGTTTTTGGATCCTGCCACGTTCACTTAATTTAGATAAAATAATCTAATTACCTTTTGTTGTTGGTAGCAGGGCTTGGGCCTGCTGGGCTGACAGATGGGTCCATTCCTTTGTTTTGGACTTTCGGAAAAATAATTGGGAGAGATATCAATATTATAATAATAGAAAAAATTCTAAGTTTATTGACATATTCTTCCCAATAGTATGTCAGAAAAATAAGAACAAGTATTATTTTCAAGTCCCTTGTTCTTATTCTCAAATGAAGTGCTTGGTCTTCTATTTATAAACCACCAAAATTCTATTACAAACTATATTTTTAAATATTATAAATACCTATATTATGGGAATACAAAAAGTTATCACAAGTATTATGGGGGAGAACAAAAGGTTATATATACAAGCATTATGATAAATATATGTATTGACAATATAATCTATATTAATTTATGTTATTTGCTTCTCTTCTGCATTGAAAGAATTGATAGAAAGAAGTGGTAATGAGAAGTAATCCTGCCTCCAAACTGAAGCAAGTCACAGTCTTTATACTTGATCAATTTTCTTCTCCAAAATAGGAGTTGCTAGCTTTGGTTTTACGATTCTTTTAGTGGAAATAGCACTTCTACTTTTGCACTACTTTCCAGTTGGCTCAAGGGTAGTTAATAATCGGTTTTTCTCCTTGCCATGTGGCTTCCAACTGGAGATAGTTGTATCGATAGCAGCAGTTGACTTTCTTGAAACAGTTAGATTAGAGCTCTTATATTTGTAGACACGATTCTGAAATACAAATTTCAGGCGCAAAATATTTTTTTGGTCTCGTAAAATTAGAGTATTGTTTGTTTTGGTACTATAATTTAGGTAGGTGGCTGTTTTAGTCCCACAAAACACTTTTTTCCAGTTTTTTTGGTCTCAAAATATCATGTTTTTCAATTTTTTTGGTCCCAAAATGTCATGTGCCTTGAGACCAAAAAAATTGAAAAACGTGTTTTATGGGACCAAATAAACTGAAAAACGTGACATTTTGGGACCAAAAAAACTGAAAAACGTATTTTATGGGACTAAAACAACCACTTACCTAAATTGTGGTACCAAAACAAATAATTGACTTGTTTTACGGGACCAAAAAAATATTTTACTACAAATTTTAGATATTCCAACAATAATAGTTGTGCATTGTGCCTACTATGCTTTGGTTTCTTTGCATAGTATCTGATGTGGAGAAAAAATCAACTTTGTGGGAAGATCCTCCAACTTATGAATAATTACCCAAAGACCCCAAATGGAAGTTAAAAGAAGTTGAGGGAAGTTGAGGAGGAGGAAGTTGAAAAGAGAGTGGGCTAGCAAAATGACGAAAATGCTCTCCGCAGATCAATTTTAGGCCGTAGGATCAAAGGGCAACATTGTAATTTCACCCCCTAAAATTTACTATAAATAGGGGGTGAATTCATTGTAAACTTACCTCTTGAATGAATAAGAAGAGCAACTTTTACATTTTTTCATTGTTTTCTTTAGCTTCTTGAATTGATTTGGTGCAAACCGTGTGTAGGCTACATTTTCCCGAATTTTACACCATCAGGTATCCTAACTATTTTTTCATGGTCTCTGATCCTGCCTTTTCTTAATCCTTCTCATTAAGATCCTTTCTCCGTCTTTCATGAACACAACCAACAAGATATCTTTGACAGATTGAAAGTCCAGCTACATAATCTAAGGATGAGCCTGGTCTCTACTCCCTTGGATGGGACAAAATTCCTAGCCTAGAGCCCATCAGTCAAGATAGCCTTGGGAGCCAAAATGAAGCACAACTTCATTAATGAAAAAGGCACAAAACCAGCAGAGAGTGACAAGGAGTATGAGTAGTGGATAAGAGCAGACTATACGGATTTTAAGCTCAATTTCCAAAGATATAGTTGAATCATTTTTGTACACAACTACTGCAAGGGAACTAGAAACACGGTTTGGGGAAGGTAATGGAGCATGGTCTATCAACTGAAAAGAGAGATCTCATCCATATGCCAAGGGACGTGGTCAATTTCATCCTACTTCTCTAAACTGAAAAGGCTTTGGAATGAGTTGGTTTGCTTGGTTTCGTGCCTCGATGCAGTTGTGGGACTTCCAAGGCTGTAGCAACACAAAATACATAAGATCAATTAATGCAATTCTTGATGGGATTAAATGATTTTTATGATCATGTCAAGAATAAACCCTTATGATGCACTACAAAAAAATTATTTTATAGTAACGACTTTTGTAACTACTAAGGAATTCGTCGTAATTTTATGAGTTACAAAAAAATTGTAACGGCTTAGTTGAAAACCGTTACAATTTGGGAATGGTTTTTGCACCGGCCTGCGTCGGCCGTTACAATACTTGACCGGATGGAGAAAATGAATTTGGATCTATTTTTGGAATGACCAATGTAATTTTATTATATTTATTTTAGAATGGCTATTGCACACATAGTAATGACTTGGCTTCGGATGTGGAACGGTTTTTCGCATTCTTTTTGTAACGGCCTGACATTATTTTGTAATGACTTTATTTCGGTATTAGTGATTACTTTTTTTCATAACGTTGGGAACGGCCTTTGTAACGCTTTGTGCAACCGTTTTTGTAACTGCGTTTGTTACTGTTTTTGTTTTGTTTTTGTACCGGTTTTTGGGTCGGCTTTTTTAAGAATCTTATGCACGGTCTTTGAAACGGTTTTCTAATTCTATTATGTGTAGCAGTATTCTAAATGTCTTTAGAAGATTAAAATTTTATATTTTGAATTTATTTAATTTAGTTTAATTTTTTATTTAATATGTAGTTTAATTTCTTAAATGTGAAATATTTATTATATATAATTTAATTTCTTAAATGTGAAATATTATTTAAAAAGCATAAATAATATAGCCGACAAAATAATAATATTGTTTAAACATTGTATTTTTATAAAATAAAAATCCTAAACTAGACGAGTCTACCTGTTAACAGTGTCTTCCTCGTCCTCGTCGTCGATTGCCAGGAGATCAGCTGGAGGCGATGGAGGAGGCATGAAGGTGGGATCCATCCGCCGCGGCCACGACCTCGTCCCGGAGGAGCCGGAGCACCGATAGTCATGGATCTACAATTTTTTAAAAATAGCATTAAAGTCTTTATTTTTCAACAAATTACAGAAAAATTCAAAACAATAGGAAAAATATTCAGATTTTTTTTAATAATTACAGAAAATTGTATTCTAAAATTAGAAAAACTTACTTATTTATTTAAAAAAATTACAGAAAATATCCAACAAATTACAGAAATATTAAAAAAAATAGGAAATATATTTCAGATATTTTTTTAATAATTACAGAATTTTTTAAAATTACAAAAATTTACTTATTTTTTTAAAAAAATTACAGAAAATATCCAACAAATTACAGTAAAAATAAAAAAATAGGAAATATATTCAGATTTTTTTTAGAATATTTTTTTCTAAAATTACAAAAACTTACTTATTTTTTTAAAAAAATTACAGAAAAATTCGAACAAATTATAAAAAAATCCAAAAAAATAGGAAAAATATATAGATTTTTTTTTATAATTACAGAAAGTTATTTTCTAAAATTACAAAATTAATTTTTTTTTTTAAAAGATACAGAAAATATCCAACAAATTAAGTGGTTTAAATTCTTAAAATGTGTACTAAAGCCAACAATTTTTCTAAATCGTCCTAATTTTTCTAACTTAACATAATTTCAACAATAATATGAACTGATTCATATTTTCAAAAATTTCAATATTTACAAAATAATTTCTGAAATTACATAATTATTTTCAGAAAAATACAAATTTTCTTAAAATATATATTGTCAGAAATTATTATTTTTATAAAAAATAATGAAAGACAATTTTTATCATCAAAATATTAGAAAAACAATTAACAATAAATAACATCCATATTAACAATTTGAAACCCAAATAATTCCAGAAAAAAAAAAAAAAAACTCAAACAATCTTTAATAATTTTCTGGTTTCTATTAATTACAGAAAAATGTTACAAAACAATTTTTTGCTAACAAATGAAAGAAAAATTCTGAAATTTCTGAAAGTTAAAAACAGATTTTCAGAAATTTCAGAAACAGATTTTTCAGAAATTTCACAATGTGCGAATCTTTTTCAGAAATTACAGAAAAAAAGTAATATTACAATTGACCTCGGAAAAACACCATTTCTTCTCACACCAAGGCTAATAAACAGTACTAAATCTAGTGAAGAAGCACGTTCCATGGTGGCTGAAAAATTCAATTACGCGCATTCAAATTTCAAACAAAAGAATCAGAACCCTTCAATAATTTGAACTATTACATATGGCACACTCAAATGTGTGTGCAAAATTAATTTAAGATTTTAAAAATTATTATTATCTTTAAAATATATTAATTATATAAATAAAATATTAACAAATATAAAAAAAAATTATGAGAAAATATTGAAGAAAAAAGAATGTGGAAGTTGAGAGGAGAGCGAAAAATGAGAAATTCCAAAAAGAGAAAAAAATTAATAAAATATTAAAATAAATAAAAGAATTGACAGACTACAAAAATTGAAGACACCAATAGGGTACTCTTCAATTATATATAGTATAGATGATGAATATACCACTAACCTTTTCCTTGTTCACATCAGTAAATTCCCATGGACGGTCCGGATTATTATCCGAACTATCAATATGCCGCATTTCAGAAACAAAGAAATCAAATTAAACAAAATGAAAGGAAAAACAATTATGCTATACAATACACAAACATGAATCTCATCCAAATACAAAAACCATGCAAAAAAAAAATTCAATCGTTGACAAAAAAAAAAAAAGAAAAAACTCGAAATTGGAGAAACAAAAACCTGAGGAAGTTGGCGGAAAGTTTGACGGATCTGAACCAGGCATTGAGAGGCAAGGCGGGCAAGAGGCGGCGCGAGAGTTGGGTGGGCGGGTGGCGGCGGGTGAGGGAGGCGCTGCGGCGGTGGCGGCAAAAAGGGGTGGCGGCGGGCGAGGGTGGGGGGGGGGATTGACCACTTTGTTACGGTTTTTTCTATGATTTTTAAATATTAATTTTTTTTATTAAAATATCCATTAAATCAAAAAAATCTGCACTTAACAATTAAATTTTGTAGAAAAGTATTCATTACGTGGAATAATGCAATTGAAATACATAAAAATATTTCATAGATGACAACGATATATGTTCACAACATGCGATAAATTTGTATATTCATAAATGCTATTATTACATTGATGTAACTATAATCTTACATTGTTGAACTGCATGGGTTAATCGCGCCGTTAAAATTCAGATCAAACCGTTAGATATGATGTAATAGACAGAATATTACATTTCGTAAAGTTTTTGACTTATTGGGTACACGGATGACGAGATATCAAACTCGGAACATAAGCATAACCATTGATGATGGTGTATCGTTCAATCAGCCCATCTGATTTTAAATCATACCATCGGATTTGATACAATTGACATATTCTTATATATACTTAAATTTGGTATAAATTGAGCGTCCGGATTTAAAGATATCGTACTTGAAAATATAAGTTTTTGAAAGTGACCGCTTTTGTAACGGCTATTTCCACGTTTTCTAAATATTAAGTTTTTCTTTTTATTAAAATATCCATTAAATAAAAAAAAAACCATACTTAACAATTATAATTTCTAGAAAAGTATCCATTATGTGGAATAATGCAATTGAAATACATAAAAATATTTCATAGATGACAATGATATGTGTTCACAACATGTGATAAATTTGTATATTCATAAATGTTAGTATTACATTGATGTAACTATCATCTCACATTGTTGAACTGTATGGGTTAATCGCGCCGTCAAAATTCAGATCAAATCGTTAGATATGATGCAATAGATAGAAAATTATATTTCGTAAAGTTTTATACTTATTGGGTACACGGATGTCGAGATATCGAACCCGGGACATAAGCATAATCATTGAATATGGTGTATCGTTCAATTAGGCCATCTGATTTTAAATCATATCATCGGATTTGATCTAATTGACATATTCTTATATATACTTAATTGGTATAAATCGGGTGCCTGGATTTTAAGAGATCATACTTGAAAATATAAGTTTTTGAAAGTGAGCGCTTTTGTAACAGCTTTTTCCACGATTTTAAATCTTAAATTCTTGGACGGATTTTGGTATAGCTTTTGGGACGGCCTATTAATTAAAAGGAATCCTCTCAAAATTTTTAAATTTCCCGTCAAAATTTTGTATCGGTATTTGATGCGGCCCTTGTAACGACTTTTCTTACTTTAAAAAACCGTTGCAAAATAACAAGGCCTTGCCAAAAATCATGTGAAATTAGTAATGACCGATGTTTTTTGAAACACTATTTGTAATGTTTTTTTCATTTAAATATTTGGAACGACTTTCCGTACATCCTTTGGAACGGTTTACTTGTCAAAAAAATTGAACCTTTCCAAAATTCACAAGGAATTGCAAAAGCCGTTACAAATTGCAACGACCTGAACGAAATAAAAAAAGCGTGCCAAAAATCACATGAAATTAGTAACGACCGATGTTTTTTGGAATGCCATTTGTAACATTTTTTTCATTTATATATTGGGAACGGCTATTCGTACATCCTTTGGAACGGTTCACTTGTTGAAAAAATTAAACCGTTCCAAAGTTCACGAGAAATTGCAAAAGCCGTTACAAATTGCGACGGCCTAAATTTTCGTAACTGCTTTTGTTATACATGTTATTTGGAACGATTTTGGATCGATTTGGCCGTTACAAAAAGTTGAAATTTTTTGGAGTTTCAAAATGACGTCATGAAAATTTTTTTGTTACAAATTCGTGGCAAAAGTCGTGTGTATTGGCCATTCGAAATAAGCCGTTACAAATCTCTTGTTTTTTTGTAGTGATGGAGCCTTTACCAGATGTAAGTAAGGCCTATTCTATGGCCTTAAGGATAGAAATACAAAGGGGGAGGTAAATGCAGGTCCATCAAATGCGGCACAAAACATTGCATAGGAGGAAATTTCAAGAGGTTTGGACGGTTGGAAAATTTTCAGAAAAAGAAAATTGCAGCAGAAAAGAAGGCTTAAGTTTGTGGGCATTGTGGAAAGACTGGTTATTTGAAACAAGTATGCTTTGAGATTCATGGATAACCTAAACGGTACAAGAATCTTGTTGAGCAAAGGAGGAAAGATGGTGTCAATTTAAGCTGGGCTTTCACTATAGCAGAAAATAAAGAATCAACACAGAATGTTGTGGATGAACTTGCCATCTTTAAAATAATAAGGACTGAGTTGCAGAGGTTTTTGAGAGGTAAAGAACTTGCCATATCTGATCCTAACTGTAAGGATTATGATGATTTCTGTGGTAAGTCTCTCAATAACTCAGTTTTGAATACTTGGTCTACTAAAACTTGGACACGAGAAATAGAAAGTTGGGGCCTGTAAGAGCCTTACTAAACACATCTACCAATTGAGACCTGGAAGGAACATGTGTAGGGGCTAAAAACCCATCTTCGTATTGTCTCTTATGAGATGGCAGTCAGTCTCTAGAGGTTTAGTACATTTAGAAAATACTGGATTTGTTCCCTTTACGTTTTTTTGTTCCATTCACTTGAGAATTCAGTTTAGAATTCCTCTAAGTAATTCTACACCACACAATGGAAATATATATCTCTAATCTATTGCTAGATAGGAGTAGAGAAAAGAAGAAACAAAAAAACTTCAAATAATTACTATTGATAGTGCTTTTGGAATGTTTTTAGTTCAAAGCTTTCCAAAAGATATAAACACAAAAGGAGAATGTTTTTGGGAGATTTTCGGAGTGTCTCAGCTAGGTTCTTGCTGGAAAACATTTGCAAGTATGTAAGTTAAGTCTTGTGTGTGTTGTTTTGTATAGTAAAATTCAAAACCCAAACTACAAGTTACCTCCAAGATAACTTACACATTATCATCCATAACTCCCAACCATGATGGCACAAATAAACCACCCTATTTGCAACATCATGGCCGACCACATGTGCAAGAGTTTTAGCTCCTCCTTTACTTAGTACAACTTGCATTTTCCATGGGCTTGGATTACTAGTCTTGCACCTTTATTTAATCAAATTAAATCAAGTCAAAATAAGAGTCCATTTGACATATATTAATTCAATTAATATCAATCCAATTTAAGCCCAGTAGTTTATTTAATCCAATTAAGCAAACATAAGACCAAACTCTAATTAATTGATCAAATCAATTAATCAAGCCAAGCCCAATAAATTAATCTAATTAATTTAAAGGTTCTTAGTCCAAAAATTAACTAATCAATTAATTAGTTATCAGACTATCCGTCAAATGGATTTTTCAATAAATGATCCAATCATTTATTTTCTCCTTGAATTACTATACTCCAATTAAATCAATTCCTTTCTTCAAGAATTAATTCCACCAATTCCAAAGTGATTTGTGTGTGACTCATTAGGTTCACCCTCAGCTATACATGGGCTTGTGTCCAACACAACTGGTTAATTAAATTCAATTTAATTAACTACTTTCAATTAACCATTGATCGAAAACACGCGTCACCATGGGTAGCCGTCTAGCAACGGTCCATGGAACTAGAGACTAGGTGAATGTTGATGTGAACATTTAGGCTTCTGAGTCTATACGAGTACGGTCCTTCCATTAACTGTCTCCCGGTCTAAGTCTAAGACATGAAATTGGGCGTCGGTCCCATCCTTGACTAGACATCTATGCTTAATAACTTGAGATGCGTTTGCTCTATTGATCCGCGTAGGAAACCATTGCCTACTCGACCAATTGCTGTGGTCACAGATTCAAAGAACTTAAACCGTCTCAAAGCGCATAGGAGACTTGACTGTCATATACTGACAAGGGACGGATCCTATCTTGGAAGCCACTGTCCTCACTGCATACTCCAACTGTACTAGATGAGGCTTATAATGAATGCACCCCAGATACGGACATCCCTTTCCAGATTCAAGATATAACCATCACATGCATGTGACTGCCATGATTCCTCAAGTTCGAGGACTAATCTCATACTACCGAAGCTGGGGAGTTCCAGTCATGCCGATCAAGCCTCCAAAACTTTCATATGAGGACTCCCCGCGACTCAGTTCAGTTGCCTCGACAATCCTGGTAGAACAAACCCACTAAAATTGCATAAACATCCAATGTCTATCACCGATGAAACACGACACTCATCCAATGAATGCAATACTTAGTGCAAGTCTCTATAGGACACTCGATACCCAGTCTCGAGGTCCTCAACTTGGAACGTTTTCAGACCGACCTTCAAAAGTTGATTTCATTGCCACCAACCTAGGCGTAGCCTAACTCCACGGGTTTAACCATTCGGTCTGTGGGTATTTATTGTGAGACTAAAACGTCATTCAATGTAAGTGGTAAGCACAACAAACACATGAGCCATTAAACAATACTGTAATAAAGATTGACGAGTAGTTTCCAAAACAACCAATCTAATTAGCTTTCTGGTCACCTATTCTAACACCCATACTTCTATACTCTACTTCAGCTCTGTTCTGCTTCTTTATTTTCCACGAAATCAGTGTTGAACTAAGGAATATATAGTAGCCTGTGAGAGACCTCCTACTATCTAAGCAAGTTGTCGAATCTACATCACAATAAGCCTTTAATGTGAATGTGCCTTTTGTAAGATAGAAGAGGCCTTTATAGGGTGTCCCTTTAAGGTATCTGACCAAGTGTAGAGTTGTCTCCCAATGTTTCTTGCAGGGATGTTGCATAAATTGACTTAATTGTTGTGAAGCATGTGAAATATCTAACCTGTTGAATCCTAAGTAAAGCAACCTGCCAATAAGTCTTCTAGATTAGGAATCTGACTTCTTGCATCTCGACTGAACTTCACTCCTGCAAGAGTAGTTTTATGGTAGCTTCGGCATTGCTTAGTCCAGTGTCTGCAATGATGTCTTTGATATACTTGGTTTGAGTGATAGCAAGCCCTTTGTCTAATCCTGTAATCGCCATGCTTGAAAAGTACTTTGCAGTACCATGATCATTGATGGTAAAGAGGCTATCCACGTACTGTTTGATTTCTTTTATCACTTTTATAAAAGGTCCTTCCACAAGAACATCATCCACATAAACAAGCAAAGCGAATACGAGATTTTAGCTTGGTGAAAAGTCATTGGTCATGCTTGGTTTGGGAGAAACCATAAGCTTCATGTTTTCCAGTGACTCTTGGTTCCACTGTCTTGAGGCTTGTATAAGCCCATAAAAGCATCTTTTAAATCTGTGCACATGCCCTTGTGGTACTGTATAACCCTATTGAGGCTGCATATATATCTCTTCATCTAGATATCCATGAAGGAAGCCATTGTTTATATCTAACTGGTGGATGTGCTAGTTTAAAGATGCAACTGCAACAAGAAAAAAATCTGACTGTGACCGCCTTGGCTACTAGTGAGAAGCTGTTTATAGAGTCAATTCATGCTACTTGATTGTACCATTTGGCCACTAATCTGGCCTTGTATTTTTCTATTGATCTATCTGATTTAAGTTTCAATTTAAAAATCCACTTATATCTAATTGCCTTTTTGTCATGAGGCAAAGGAGTCACTTCCTAGGTGTGATTCTTCTCTAAAGCTTTAATCTCTGCTACCATGGCTTCCGTCCATTCTCTGTGTTGATTAGCTCGAACAAAAGTTCTTGGCTCCTGCAAGTGAGTTAGAGACGCAAGAAAAAAATATATGTGCAGGAGTAAACGATGTGGTCAGAGGTAATCAAAATCTATGGTGGAGTGTTTATAACAGATAATGGAACAAAATTCTTAGGAGAACAATGTAAAAACTTCTTTAAAGAAGAGGAAATTATTCATCGAAATCGTGTATACACACCACAACAAAATGGTGTGGTAGAAAGGAAACACAAGCACCTCTTGCAAGTAGCAAAGCTTTGATGTTTCAATCTAGTTTACCTAAAATGTTTTGAACTGAAGCAATACTCTCACATAAATTATTAATAGACTACCTACTCCAGTTCTAGGCTGGTAAACACCCTATGATGTCTTGAAGAAAGGCTTATAAACTGTGCACAATGTAAAGTGTTTAGGTGCTTATGCTTTGCTACTAATACTCACCCTCATAATTCTAAGTTTGATCATATGGCAGTAAAGTGTGTGTTTCAAGGATATGCAATTGGTCAAAAAGGTTATAACACTACAAAAAATCATTTTATTTGGACGAAAATTTGAGATGGCCAACAGTGTTTGCAAAATCTGTTCCAAATTTCGACGATTTTGTAACGAATTTTACTAATTTTCGACAGATTTCTCAATAGACGAAGGAATTGCACAATCCGTCAGAAAAAAGAAACAGTCGTCACAAATTCCATCGGAAAATTGGACGTAAATATGTCAATCGCTAATCGTTGGAAAGTTCGTTAGAATTTCTTTTAACTATGGGACATAATTTGGTACTGCATTGAATAGTGAAAGATGATGTGGTAGTGCATGAGTTTTGTTTCTATCAAAAACTTTGAACAGGTAAATGATACAGAGTTCAACCTATTAATTTTCATTTGAATCATTTGCATGTCTCATACTTCTTTGATAATTTTGTTGCAGACTGAAATTTACACTGATGTTGAGACCTTTAAATTGATGGGTAAGTCCACAAAGTTTCTTGATGGGATCTGATTCACTTCTTTATGTCTGAAAATGTGATCTTGCTTGAGTCGCTTATATTTGTTTATGCTGGTAATTTCTAGGTAAAGAACATGCACTTGTCATTTGTAACCACATAAATGACATTGATTGGCTTGTTGGATAGATTTTGGCTCAAGTTTTCCATGTGCCTACTTCTTTGTTACGAGTCTATGCATCTTTGTATTTGTTATGGAGAATATGTGTGCTCTCTTTATCAACGCTGTAGTAATCACACCTAGGGCACAGTCATGCATACTTTTAAATTAAGTTGTAAGTTACAAAGTGATTGTTCACTTTGATATAGTTGGTTCCAATTTGAATTTATGTAAGCATTGATACTTATATATCCAACAGGAGCGTGCCTCTCAGCCCACATCGGGGTAGTCGGCCTCATCAGCTGGCAATGCGTCAGCTATCCTGGAGGATTAGCTGTGGCCTATGGCTGACGGGAGGAGAAAGTAGGGCCAAATCTTCGGCCTGGGGGATTGCCATGATAGAGTAGACCAATAGCTCTTCTTACCACAATTGCTTTAGGGATTAGATTTGTTATCTTTCAAGCGTACTCTTCTGAGTTCGTAATTCGATGTGGTCAAAGTCTCCGATGCATTTACTTAAGCTTGAGTGCTCCGATGCATTGACGTTAGATATCGCCCGACCATGGACCTAGTACAATAGGTGACCAGAAAGCCAATTGGATTGGCAGTTTTGGGAACTATTTATCACTCTTTATTACAACAATATTATCCTGATGAATAGAGGAAGTATTCATCACTGGCACTGTGTTTGTTGTGCTTACTACTAATGTTGAACGACATTTCAACATCACAACAAATGCCCACAGATCAATTGGATAGCCCATGTTGTTGGGTTGCGCATTGGATGGCGGCTATGAAACCAACTTCTGAGGGTTGGTCTGAAAGGTTCCAAGTCGAAGACCTCGAGACCGGGCATCCTAAACAGATTATAGACTCACTGCGGGCTCAGTAGGTCATGTAGCTTGGGCTCGTGATCATCCAACAGGGGTATGCTAGGTTTACTTGCATACGATGCATTTATTTAAATGCTTTATAATATTGGATATTTATGCATGCAAAATATTAATGTGATGAGGTCACAGTCAATAATTTCAAACTCTCACTTGGTTGGACCAAGTTAAAATGTTAGGCTCACAATGGACTTAGATCAAAATGGTTTTGTTCTGTCCAAGCCTTCCATCCATGACATTGTGGTAAGAAAGCTACCACTACCCAGATGTGGTCTCACGAGTCATGGCACATTTGGAATAGAGGAAAGCTACAGCATTATTGTGAACAAAGAAATATGCTCATTGTTTCCCTGTTTCACGAGTAATGAGGGGCGACAGTTGACGTATGATTTGGTTGATGGGTCGAGCCTAACATCAAGTTAAAATATTAGGCCCACGATGGACTTAGGTCAAATGGTTTGATTTGTCCAGCCTTCATCCATAGCAATATCAGGAGGAAGCTACCACTACTCAAGTGTGGTACACGAGTCGTGGCTTATTTGCAATAGAGGAAAGCTGCTTCATTGTTGTGAACTAAGGAATACACTCACTGTTTCCCTGTCTCACGAGTCGTGGGGGCGACAATTGAGGTATGATTTGGTTGATGGGTTTGGCCTAACATCGAGTAGCATGATTCGCTTGGAGTCCTCGGGATCATGTGAAGAGATGAGGCAAAATATCTTGGGAATCTCATTGGATGAGAATGGTATTAGATACCTCCCACGGGGCTTTTTCCATGTGAATCGTAAAAGAGGGGCATGAAGAATTGTGTTTGTGGATCCCAAGCCCACTAGGAAATAATTTTCCGAAATACCATTTGAGAGTGATGGGCTTTCGTATAATGGATAAAATCAAGATGAACATACGGATTTGGCATCCATGGCTAGGTCAGTTTCCTTTAGTTAAGATGAGGAAGTTGGAAGATCCAAAGAGTCTAGCAATAGATGATTCGGATCTACTAGCTTACAAATCTTCTCTGACAAGAACAAGACTAAAGAGCCATTTTGTTAGACAAAGTGAGCTTATCGATAGTCTATTGGGGTGGATTCAAAAGGACTTCTATGGATTATTGAATACACAGAACCAGAAGAGGGTTCACAAGTCTAAGAACCTTTGATAGGTTTGGGGAATTAGACTTTGATAGGTTTGGGGAATTAGACTTGGAGTGGTGAACCAAACTGGTCACCTTTCAATTAGATCGAGAGGGTGTGTTAGTGGGAGTGCCAATGGCCTATTGGATTGGATACAAAAAGGATATCTGTAAGGTTACTGAACACACAAGACTCAAAGAGGATTCACAAGTCTAAGAACCTTTGGTAGGTTCGGGATATTAGACTTAGAGTGGTGAATCAAATTGGTTACCTTTTGATTAGATCGAGAGGATGTGTATTCAGTGGGAGTTCTCGAATATCCGAATGAGAACGAAATTCTCAATCAGTGAAATTCTTCTTGAAGTGGCCATGGTTGAATGGTCTCTGATAAGGGAGAAAGCGAACCCTGTTGGACTTGGTTCGCTCAGTATTTCACTAAAGTTACCTTAGCCCATCTAGACATGGACTTCAAAGTTTCCAGGTTGAGAAACATGCCACTTTCTTAAACTCATGATCTAATTACCATATTGGATATGGTTTCAAAAGCTTGTATCATACAAAATTCTTGAGTATGTGGGATGATCTAGCATACGTCAAGGGAATAGTACGAAGACAGACTAGACTTAGTGTCTGGTTTGTGCAGGTCTAGTGCAAAATAATGCAAACATCAGGTTAGTCCCCCCTAACTATATTCCAGTCCTCCTAGGGACAACCAAAATAGCATAGATACCTGATGGGTACAGGTTTCTGGGTCCGACTGGTCAATTGGAGCACGATCCAAAGGACATATGGAGAAGCGATGTTGGACATCGGGATTAGATCCATGGCTTGGAGCCGCGGGATTTGTCTTGAAATTTAACTGGGTTGGAGATTTCATGTAATTGAAATATTCATTTTGACGAACCCATACGATGTATGATTCCATAAAAGACGAGCATTAGGGTCAGTGGAAGTGTGGTTGTGTTACGAGTGTTAAGTGTGTAACATCTTATTCATTTGGAATGAAATTAAGATGTTAGGAAAAACTAGAAACACAAGCATTGTTCACGTAATTCTCCATGAAAGGAATTGGATTCCCATTCATAGGGTCAAGCTGTCCAAAACTTAGTCACGATTGACTAATGAGGAAGGTTCGATGTTTTACATCCCCCACGTCTTTGTCGTACGCAGCATGGGTATGTTGTTCGCTGCATAGAGCCTGATGTTGTTTACGCATCGTACATAATAATGGACATCGGGTGTGTACCGACGAGGCAATAGATAGTAGTTGAGAGCAGTCTTTAAGACCTGCATAAGGATTAGAGAAGTGTTCTCGATGCACAATTTATGGAGAGTTGATTCTGGAAGGCTATAGCAATACTAGCTTCTAGAATTATGTGAATCATATTTAGTCTCAATACCTATGTATGTTCGGACTTAATGGTAAATATGGTAGCTTGGAAAGGTTCCAAGCAGGATACCACGACGTTTCACCATGAAAGTCGGAATATGACGACTTTGGAAGTTGTTTTTGAAAAGTGGTTCGGATGAAAATAACACCTATTGGATGGATGTAGTGCCTAGAACGCCCGAGCCAGTAGTTGCCTTGGAGGTTGACAACTAGGCTATGGCTGAAGCCTTTTGGACCTGAGATCTCATCACAAGATCCATGAAAAAATCTTAGACAGCCACCATCTGCAGGTAGCGATGGTAGGAAGAGGCGAGATACGGTTGGACCGTATTACCTCGGCAGAAAAATTGAGTAGACCTGCGAGAGCCGGTATCGCAAATTACTTATTCTCAGAAGGTTCTGAGTGACATGGGTAATTGGTTTTGAGGTAAAGTGGGAGATTATTAGAATAGGTGACCAGAAGGCCAATTGGATTGACGATTTTGGGAACTATTTATCAATTTTTATTACAACAATATTATCCTGATGAATAGAGTAAGTATTCATCACTGGCACTGTTTTTTTGTGTTTACTACTAACACTGAACGGCGTTTTAACGTCACAATAAATGCCCATAGACCAATTGGATAACCATTGTAGTTGGGTCGTGCATTGGATGGCAGCTACGAAACCAATTTCTGAGGGTTGCTCTGAAAGGTTCCAAGTCGAGGACCTCGAGACTGGGCATCGAGTGTCCTATTGAGACTTGCACTAAGTATTGCATTCACTTGGTGAGTGCCGAGTTTTATCAGCGACAGACGAAGGTCGTCTATGTAATTTTAGTGGGTTAGTTGACAAGGTGATCGACTGACTGAACTGACTCGCAAAAATCATCATATGGAAGCCTTAGAGGCTAGGTTGGTATGACTGGAATTCCTGGTTTCGATAGTACGGGATTAGTCCTCGGACTTGAGGAATCATGGCAGTCATGTGCATACGAAGACTGTATCTTGAATCTGGCGAGAGGTGATCATTCTGTAAGATGGTCATTATAAGCCTTGTCTAGTGCAATTGGAGTATGTGGCAAAGACGGTGGATTCCAATATATGATCTGTCCCCCATTTGTATGATGGTGATGTCTCCTATGCGCTCTGAGATGGTTTAAACTCTGAAAGTCTATGGCCATAACAATTAATTGAGTAGGAAAGGGTTTACTATGTCGATCGATAGAGTAAACCATCTCTAGTATTAAGCATAGACGCCTAGTCAAGAATGAGAACCGACACCCAATTTCATACCCTAAACTAAGGCCAGAAAACGGTCGACAGTAGGACCGTACCCGTATGAAATCGGCGACTAAATGTTCACGCCAACATTCACCTAGTCTCTAGTGCCATGGACCGTTGCTAGACGGCCACCCATGGTGACGAGCTCCTATTGGACACGAGCCCAAGTCTAGCTGAGGATGAACCCAAAGGGTCACACACAAATCACCGAGGAGGTGAAGGAATTGACTTGGAGTCAATTTCAGAGGATGATAAGTAATTGGATTACTTATGGGATTGTCTATTGGATAGAGGGGCCAATACTGTATCGGGCTCTCGTTTTATCGGTAAATGAGATTTATCGATTAAGTAGAGAATCGAAGCTTAGATCTTTTAATTGAATTAAATGATTAACGGAAATTATTTAATTGGACCATGAATTAAATAAGATTTAATTCTTGGGCTTATTATAATTGGATTACAATAAAATCCAGTCCATTAAATCTTGGCCCAAGAGAGGTGTTAATTCCACTTTTGGAATTAGAAGAAGTTGGACTTCTTCTAAAAGGGGATGGCCAAAAATTACTTCTGTTGGAAGCACTAAAATCGGCCATGAAGATCTTTGATGACAAGTTGACTTGTCTCTTTTTGAAAGAGACTGATCAATTCCAATCAAGCCTCTTTCACTTGGTATGATTAAATCATATCTTATGAAATGGTAGGCTTGATTGATGATTAATGAGGATTAATTGGAATGTATCTAGACATTCTTGGATGAACCTAGACACATTCCAATAATCACATTAATAAAGTATATATATATATATATGTGTGTATATACTATCATCAAAGACAAGAGTTTTATTATTCATCTTTTTCTAGGAAAAAGAAGAACACTCTGTACACACTCTCTCAAGCCATTTTCTCGCCCCCCCCTCTCTACTCCCTAAATCCTCTTTGTTGCTTCGTTGATCTAGAATCAGTTGAAGAACAAAGTAAGATCAAGAAGGAACACTAATTTGATAGTGTAATCCCTTCTTCGATTTCATCCTCTAGATCCATTTTTCTCTAGCAAAAAAAAACGAGATCTCTCCTGTTGTGGTGTGGACTGCGTTAGAGGGTCTCTATGTTGAGGCCTCGCGTGGATGAACGTCCGGAGGAGATCAACGCGTGTAGCCGATCGGAGTAGAAAATCGAGAAAGGTATTTCACGTTTATGTTCTTATTTTTCCTCTTTTATTCCATAGCCATGAATGTTTAGTGGTTATATACATGTTTGTATTATGTGTTTATACACCGATAGCCCTGGAACCTTCAAGGGCATACCCCTTGAACGCAATTTAAATTCTTTTCTTCCACACATTTTTATCTCTACCGCGCTTCCGCCGCGTTCTCGAACTGATCCGCTTTCCTTCAGGACCACTGTTGCCCGACTATTTTCGTCCATTCTTGCCTTGTCCGAGACTGACCCTAGCATCGACAAAATCATATTTGTCTTGAGTGCGTTATACCACAAGGTAGGGATGTCATAGATATTTTTTGAGGTGCAGTTGGCCATTGATGCCCCAGCTGAGGGAGCAGCGCAGCCAGCAGCCGAGGATGCTGCAGGCCCTGAGCTGGCCGATGAGCTGCCGCCAGAGCCATTAGATTAAGAATTATTTTAATTTTTATTTTATTCGCTCTGTAAAATGATAATATTTACTTTTTAATTAATTATAATTTTATTGGACAAAATATGGTCCCACAAAATTTATTTTTTAATAAAATATTAAAAAATAAAAATAATATTTTTATAAAACATAATAAATATTTGGGATGGATTTTGGGGCTAAAACTGTGGGAATTGACGTCAGAATATTTTGGGACAAAAATTGTGTCCAATTTGGTCTCGTTTCGTCCCAAATGCATTTCAATTCTCAAAATAATTTGGGAAATATTTTTTATGGATATTTTGATAATAAAATATTCGTCATAATTTTTCCTACTAACTTTCCGAAAAACTTTTCAATGGATTTTCCGATGATAATATATAAATTTTTTTGCCCAAAATGCATCGCAAAGTATCAATTTTTATCCCAAATCCATCCCAAATTTTGTTCCAAATAAAACATTAACTTTTCATTCTGTGGACGAATTTTCTGACGACATTAATGGACCCTCAAAACTTGGTTACAAATATTCGGATAGAAATGCTTGCCTGTTGGAATTCCATTCGAGAAAATTTTTTGAAGTCCCTTTTTGAGACGGTCGTTCTTTTGTCCCAAAACCGTCGAAAATTCCATTGAAAAACTTATCAGGGACCAACTTCTATCAAAACTTCTGTCCAGTTTCTGTCTCCAGAAAGTCTTTTATTTGTAGTGTAAACTTTATGACATGACAAACATACCGTCTATATCTCTAGAGATCTGCGCATTATGCCTACTAAGCTTTCATTTCTTTGCATGCACAATCAAATATATTTAGATAAGTAATACTTGGATCTCTTCTGGAAACCAATTATATTGGGGGATAAGTGGTCAGTCTAAGTCAAACTAGAGTGCAAAATCACATGCCCCATGCCAATGAAGGCAACCTTGGCTTCATCAGTAAAGGTATAGCTATCAATTGTAACCACTAAATTAATGACTCTGCTATTTGAGTATGTACATGAGCAATTGGATACTCCATAGTTATCTCAATTGATTGGCAATAATCATAGAATGATTTAAAAGTAAATTCTTCTACACCATCTAACTTGATGTTTTTAATGGGATAATTAGAAAAATGAACTCCCAATTTAATAATATGAGCTAGAAGTCTTGCAAATGGAACATTGCAAGTTGACAAAAAGCTTACATGTAACCAACGTGTTGATGCATCAATCAACACCATAAAGTATTTAAATGGTCCACATTACGGTGGGCCCGTATATGTCTCATTGAATTCGTTCAAGAAACATTGAAGATTCTAATTTCACTGTTGTCATAGACGACTTTGTAATTAGTTTCCCAAGAGAACAAGTAGAACATATAAAATCACTTTTGTCAAGGAACTTTAGGTAGTGGGTGTCCAAGTAAATTTTCAATGACCCCGTGCATCATTGTTTTACCTAGGTGGCCGAGTCTATCATGCCACAAAGATAAAATACTTTGATAACTAACTCCGGGTTAGTGATACTGCGTTCTCCAGCAGAGCATATCACTACCATATAAACCAAGTCTATATGTTCGCATTCTTTGTAAGACTTGTCTCTGGCCAATCTTATATACATAAATTTAATTTCATCCTTATTCATGGTTTCAATATGAAAATCATTTTGTTAAAACTCAATAAGTTCCTTTGTGATTTACTAAAGTATAAAGCGTCATTGATATGTAATCTTGTTCCTTCAGGTAACAAGTCAGTAGCTCTTCTGGAGTCGCTAATGCTTAAAATAGTATTTACATTGGTTTTTGTCTTTAATAAGTTTGAAAAAAATTCATGTTTCTTAGAATTATATGCATAGTGGTACTATCAATAAGACAATATTCCTGGTTTTATGAGATTTGTAATTACTTGATCCATTCTATATAAATGAAATAAGCATACATTAAGTAAAGAAAAGCTTCATTCATAAAATGAAAAATTGATTACAATGATGAAAAGAAATACCTAAACATAATAAAGTAAACACCACTTAATAACAAAAACATGTAAATTAGACATGCATATCTAATCAATAAGCATGTTAAAATCCTCAAGAATGTCACCAAACTTTAAGGGAAGCTCAGGGTGATCCTTATCATCATTTTCAATGGACTGGAAAAAATCTGATGCATCTACATGGGTATTATCTAAGATTTCAGCCTCAACAAAATTAGTCCCAACTTCTTTACCCTTTTCTTTCAAAGCTTGGTACAATTTAACTAGGTGTTGTGCCATACGATAGGTATGAGACCAATGTCCAAACATTCCACATCTATGGAAAAGATCTCTATTTGTAGTTTTATCTTGTTGATTCTTTGTCTTGTCTTCATTGTTCTTCTGAATATTGAGATTAATATACGTATTATGACGTCCACTGCTATGACCACGATCGTCACGACCACTACCATGTCCATAAGAATGGCTGCATGGTGAGCCATGGTATCGATCATGCCACTTTCTTGGAGAAGTAGCATTTGCTTCATGAATGCAAATAAGTTTTCAAGAAGTGGTTTGGAAACAGTAGATCATGTCTGATGGTCAGTTAGCATATGCTGATTATTTTCTTTTGCCACAAGTATCCACGATATCAACTCTGGGTAGGTTTTGGACCCACGTTATTTGTACAACTGTTGGAGTATAAGGTTAGTTGCATGGAAGGTAGAAAACATTCTTTCCAACATTTGTTTTGTAAATAATTAAAATTTAGGGTTAAATACACTTTGCCCCCTTGAATTACCCTTAGTGTAACATTTACCCCCCTAAACCATCAAATGTAACACTTACCCCTTGGTTGGACAAAATTGCCCCTCATGCCTTGCATAATTATATTATTCTCAATATTTTTTTCTTATTTTGAACATTAAATTATCACAAAATTATTTTCTAGCTAAAAAGAATTTTTAATAAGTGAAGAGTTTAAATTAAAATTGGTGCAATAAGTTAATGTCTAACTAGATACACCACAAATATAATATCCCAATAAAAAAAATCTGTTACATGAAAGTTTTTTTGTATATTTATTGTACTCATTCATTACTTAACTTTTAGTTTTTTGTGTATTTATTTTAGAATTTGAACTATTTTACCTACTCAAAATTAAGTAATAAATGAGGATAATAAATGCACAAAAAACTTTCATGTAAAAAAGATTCTATTAATTTGATAATAAAGTTAAGTTATTAACTATTTAATTTTTTGGATAAGGATGAGTAATTACATATCCATTTTCTAAATATATTTTTTTAAAAAATATGATAAAATATATTTTATTAATCTTTTTTTTCTAAAAGTGTTCAAATTTTGGTTAAACATATATTGTCCAGATTTTTTCAAAAGTACATATTAGTTGTTAGGATATTATATTTGTTGTGTATCTGTTATATATATTCACTTATTACACGACTCTTAATTAAATTCTTCACTTATTAAAAATTATTTTTAATTAAAAAATAATTTGGTGATATATGATTTAATGTGCAAAATACTAAAGTATATTGAGGATAATATAATTATCAAGCCATGAGGGGCATTTCTGTCCAATCAGGAGGGTAAGTGTTACATTTGATAGTTTATGGGGGTAAATGTTATATCAAGAATAATTCAGGGGGCCGAAGTGTAGTTAATGCTAATATTTATTGCATATAAATATACTAACAAAATATTGGAAAGTCATGTATATATGAATATGAAAAATAATTGTGTAGTTGAAGTAAATTAATTATATTAATCTCAAGTTAGCCAAAAATGGAATTGCAATATGTATACCATATATGATGTCAAAGAAATGACCACCTATCAATTAATAAATGAAGAAATTTCAAACTTATTGAATCAAGGAATTATCTCAAATCATTTTAGGAGATGAGAAAATAAAATGTTGTATATTTATCATTTTTACAATGATAATACAAATAATGGTATCAAATATCTCACCTACTGCATGAAGTAATTTAACTTATTAATTACTTCAAGAATGAAATTTGGTTGAATAAGGGATGAAATAAAGATTTATATGCCTACTTTTGGAGGCAATATCAGTTATGATGAATCACTTTTTTTATCCGTCCACTTCATGGGACAATAAAATATATAGAATGTGATTATTAATTTCTCGTTATTGAATAAACAATAATAAGGATAACTATGACAGTAGAAGTAAACAAATAAGAAATAAGAATTGCCCATAGAGAAATTTGACATTTTACATTAATTGAGCATAAGTCGTGCTGCTAATGTATCATAAACTAACAAACTTTTAAGTTTATTGGCCTATTCCTCCTTATTGTATATGGGACAAATAAGAATGCTTATTCTCTCCAAGTCTCTCTTTTTTTTTTTTTTTACTTTCAATTGCTTATTTTCAAATGAAGTACACCGTGATATATTTATGGACCACCAAAATATTGTTATAAACTATACCTTAAATATTATAAATATAAATATTATGGGGATACAAGCCTTATCGGGAATACTAAAAGGGTGTGCATTTATACGTAACTAGTAGATGTAACACACTGTTTCTGCATGCATATGATACATATTGTTTCATATTTTAAAGAATATTATAAATAAAAATATATATAATTCATATTCTAAAATATATTATAATAAAAAATTAGATATAAACCAACACATCACATCTCAAAAAGAAAGAAAGAAAGAAAGAAAGGAAAGAAATCAATTTAGTAGTATTACTGGCATAACAAAAAATTGGTGTTATGATGTAATTAACCACTCTTTGTGAATAAAAAATGAGTTTTCTTTTTGGATAAATTGCATATTACCCCCCTGTGTTATTTTAAATCAGCTAAAAACTCCCCCCTGTTTTAAAAATATGCAAAAAAACCCTGTATTTTGTAAAACCCTGCACACGTGCCCTCATCGTTAGTCAAAGCTAACGGTGTTAAATTTTTAGCTAAAAGACCGTATTACCCTTATTTATTTTATATTGTTCTTTTTTTAATGACCGTTGGATCTTTTTTTATTGGATTAAAATCGTAGGATCTAACCAATTAATCTCAACTGTTAGATCTTAAATTTATAAAAGAACAACGATCTTAATTTCATAATTGTATTTAAAATTATAAAAATAAATTATTTAAATAATATAAAATATTTTTTCAACCCCACCCCACCCCCAGCCCCCGCCGCAAACCCAACCCCCCACCCCCCGCCGCCCGATCACAGAAGGAGCGACGTCGGTGACATCAGGGTCACCCCACAACCTGGGCAACCGCGACGATGGTCGCTCAAATGTGGGCGACTGCGAAGGCTCATTTGGGCGACCCTCTCTTCTTCTTTCTTTTATAACTTAGGTGCCCGTGTGAGATAGGTTTACATGGGCGACAGCCATTGGTGGTTGCTCATGGTCACTAGGCGACGATGACGGCAATGCCATCCCGTCGCCCAGAATATTTTAATTTTTTTTAACAAATTAAAAAAAATTGATTTTTTTGAAAATTAAAGAAATTGGTCATATTTATATAAAAATGCAATTTGAATATTATTTAATAGTATAATTTATTTACATATATTTAATAAATTAGTTAATAATATATAATTATTATAATTTATTAATATTTATATTTATTAACATTATATTCACATAAATATTATTTTTTGTATTTAAATATAATTTTTTATTATTTTAATTTAATATAATTTAGTAAAATAATTTAAACTAAATAATAATTTTAATTAATTATTATTATATGATTGTATAATTAATTTTTATTTATATCTATATAAATATTAAAAGTTTTTATATTTTTAGGTATTTTGATATTTAATTAATACATTTCATAACTAAATATAATTTACTAGCATATATTCAAATTAAATAGTAATTTAAATTAATTAATAATATTAATTTATTAAAATATATTTGAATGCCCATAAGAAGAGGGCAAATGGATATTTGTACTATAAAGTAACCCCAAAAAAGGTAAAAAATAAAACCCAGTCGCACAATGGGCGAGTGTTGGACACTCTCTGTTAGTTTATCACAGAAAAGGGTTTTTTTGCAGGATTTTACAAAATACAGGAAGTATTTTGCATACTTTTATAACACAGGGGGAAAATATGTACTTTGTCTTTTCTTTTTATGTTGGTATAGATTTTTTTGAGGGATATGATAGCTGCATTACCTGGAGTTTCACATTGAAGCTTTTAAGTATAGATAAACATATGTATTTACAAGAAAATATATACTAATTTAGCCGTTTAAATCTTTCCCCCAAATGCCAAAACCGTAATTTTCAAATTCCACAGGGGCATTATAGGCACATCACAATCTAAAAGAATTCAGTTGAGGTTTCTCATCATTTTAGACGTTTCAAGAACAAGAAAACGGAAAGAAACCAAAACAGAGGAAGAGCGAGAGGGAAAGGAATAGGAGAAACACATAGATAGAAAGCATCGCATTGCGATGGAGAGCACGAGGAATTATTTTCCATTCCCTAGGGAAAGGAAAACCAGTGTGCGGAGGGAGAGTGGGGGTTTTCATTTTCTTACGGTTCTCGTATAATCTTGATACATTTATGTACGTATACAAAGAGAGATTTTCCAGTGTGATTCTAAACCCTCAATCTCGTGTCCCCTGGATCATTTCCTCATATTTTAGGACATAATCAATATCAATTGTGGAAGACTAGAAGAGCTAGGTGAGAGAAGCAAATATGGCAAATACGTAATATAGTGGGGAGTATTGTTGTGTATTCATCGGATGCATGTAAATATACGATGTCATTATACCTAATTTTTTATGGGTTTTTACGTAATGGCCATTTGAAGAAGCATCTTGGGTCCTAAGCCTCTGAACCCCGACATGGTATGTTTTTTTTTCCTTTGTATTTTTTAATTCATGCATGGAAATGTTGCGGTTTCTTTTGTTTGGGGCTTTTGTACAGTGGTGAACTTAATGTGATAATGTAGAGGGCGGAATTCTAGTAAGTATTTATGGAGTTGTTCTTACTCTAACTCGGGAAGAGAGAATACTTTTTGGGTTTTTCAGTCCCCTGAGTTTTGTCTTCATGGGAAATTTTCCATCTTGCGGGCGGTAGAGATATTTGGTATAATAGTTGCATCACCTGGAGTTTCACGTTCAAGCTTATAAGCTTTAGATTATCGTCGACTTTTTGGAAAACATCAAAGTGCTTCGGGTTTAAAACATATTATCGTTGAACCTATCAGACAGAAAAAATTTGTGTGTTAGGTTTTAGTTAAAAGTGAAGAGTTGAGGAGAGCTTGAAAGGCGTGTTTGATTGAGTTTTGGAAATAAAAAATGTTTTACATCGAAGCTAATTTTCAAAAAATCAAGTTCAGTTCATGGTATACAGGCTATGCAAAGTAAGTCATTTCACCTTGATATACAAGGAAAGAGCGAAAAGGACTCTTGTGAAATCAGTTTTTAATTTCTTTGGTATTTTGTTGGTTCTTGTCATAAGTTGCTAGATACAGCAATATTTAGTTTTTCTTCATGTATTATGGTTGCTAAATTGTTTGAACTATTGGATCCACAAACTAGACATTGCAGTATATTCTACATATGAAACAAATTGCCATTCCGCACTTTGTGTTGTTTAAATTGCTTTTTTAAGAAGTTGCAGATAGTAACCCCACTTGTCATCAGACTGTTCCAGCCAGTATCACAGTCGGATCTCATGTGTGGCTGGAGGATTCTGAGTTATCTTGGATAGATGGGGAGGTTGTTGAAGTTAATGGTAAAAAGATCAAAGTAATTTGTACATCAGGGAAGACGGTATGTATTTCATATGTTGAACTTTTTCTCATACGCAAGCATACATCAATGGTTCATATTGTTCTCTCTCTCTCTCTCTCTCTCCGTGTATGTATGGGTTTTCTGGTTGGTGGATTTCAGCAGTTTATTAGCTCTCCGAATATTGCCCATTATTTACAGGTGTATGTGAACTATACCATAAAGAAAATTTCAGAATGCTCAGGTGGCTAGAAGAATCCCTAGTCATATTCTCCGAACAGAGTTTAATGCATACATGATCCAGCATCAATAAGTGGTTGGTTTAGAATTCGAAAATTAACTTATACGGGCATCAAAATGATAAATTTTGGCATGCTGAAGTTTAATGTTTGTATCCATAACAGACAAACCTTGTGTCCCATGTATTTGGATTTAAGTTGATTGTTTCTAGCATGGGAAAGTCTAATAGCTTATTATTAATAGTAGTAGTTTTGTTTTTAAAATTCCTTATGATTTTAGAAAAGACTAATGCTATTAAGCGGCCGAAACATTTTTATGCATTGACTTCCAGAAACTCCATCTTATGTAATTTTGCATCCTAAAGTTTACTCTGCACATGGATAGTTGTTTGAATCTGGTGTGTCTAAATCTTATAAACTTGTTGGTTCTGATAACCTGGCCTCAAGGTGAATGCTAAATATCTTTGCACGTGCATAGATGTCATTTTCTTAGTTTCATTGCACTTATGATTTAAATCACATTTTATTCCATTTCATCCTTCCCATTTTACCTATTTCTGCAATATGATGATAATCTAACCATCTTGATGGTGGTAAATTTGTTCAACGATCCTACAGGGGGATCATTGTCTAAGTGAGAGAGAATCTTCAAAAAATATTAGCTTTCATTCTTTATCCTTGTGTTTACCTTGTAGGCCGTAGCTGCTGTAGCCAAAGTATATCCAAAAGATCCTGATGCTCCTTCCTACGGCGTGGTGGATATGACAAAGCTTGCGTATCTGCATGAGCCAGGCGTGTTGCACAATTTGAGATGTAGATACAATATGAATGAAATATACGTGAGTAGCGTTCAATGGATTAAGTTCTCTAGATTTCTCAAAATTAAGGATGACCACCCTCCTGTCTTACTTCCTTCTCCACTTTTCACAAGCTTAATGTTTTCTAGTACATTTTATATCTCTGATACCATTATCATGTCTTTCCTTGACAAAGACTTCACTTTGAAATTTAGTATGTGTATTCACAAAAATGTTTGTGGTGCATTTTGGTTCCTTGTATAAGACCGTGTTCTTCATTATGCAACATGTATCAGAAACTTTGTTTTCGACGATTAGGTTTATGCGCCCAATATTGAGATGGTTTTGCAGACCTATACAGGTAGCATTTTGATAGCAGTGAACCCGTTTCAACGATTACCTCATCTATACAATAATGATATAATGGAACAGTACAGCGGAAGGGCCCTTGGGGAGATGAGCCCACACCCTTTTGCTATTGCAGATGCTGCTTACAGGCAATATTTTGTGTTCTTCAGGATGTCTAAACATTGATATGCCAGTCATTTTTTATGTTCTGTTCCAACAAGTGCAATGAACATCTGGATACAGGCAGATGATTAATGAAGGTATAAGCCAGTCGATTTTGGTCAGTGGAGAGAGTGGAGCAGGTAAAACCGAGAGCACAAAGATGCTGATGCAGTATCTTGCATATATGGGAGGCAGAGTTGCTGCTGAGGGACGGTCTGTGGAGCAGAAAGTGCTTGAGGTTTGCATCTGAATAAGTTTCTTCATTCTATGTTATTGAGTATAGTTTTGTGCTTATATCATACCCCATCCCTTTCTTTCCAAAAAGGTGAAATAAGAAAAAGAGTTGATTGGACATTTAAGATAATTCCTTTTCTTTTCCCACCTAAAGTCCCCCTTTCTTTTCCTGAATTCTGCAGTCAAATCCAGTTCTGGAAGCATTTGGCAATGCAAAGACAGTGAGAAACAATAATTCAAGGTTTCCCAAGTTTTTGCCTCATAATACAATTTTGTGTGTGGTTATCTTTGATATATTGTTTTGAGTTTTTTGTCAAAAGATAAACTTCTTGTTTCATGCAGCCGCTTTGGAAAATTTGTGGAGATTCAGTTTAATAACAGGGGTAGGATTTGTGGTGCTGCAATCAGAACTTATTTGCTTGAAAGGTCGCGCGTCTGCCAAGTGTCTGATCCTGAAAGAAATTACCATTGCTTTTATATGCTTTGTGCTGCCCCAGCAGAGGTAATACATTGTTGCTGTCGGAGTTCAGTGTAGTCAGTGTTGTAAGTTGTTAATGTTGTTTCTACCCTACGATTGTTAAACTTTTTTCTGGCCTAATTGGAACTTCATTATGATAATCTTATATTCATATCATTCTTAATTCCAGTATAAATTGTTAGGTTCATTTTCCATATTATAAAATCTTGTTGGTCATTCTTTACATTTTGAGCTATTTGTACATTTATTTTGATTTATGTGGCTTGTTAGGTTCATGCTATTCAACAGAAAGCATTGTAAATGAGGAAAGTATGATTGTTTGGATTATGATGATATTGGATTATTCACATGGACAATATTGAGTTACAATTTAACTAGTTAGTTGCTTCTTTATTGCATGTTCTGTCATAATCTCTAAAATCTTAGCCTTGTTCTAATATGCTCCAGTTTGGCAGCTGGGCTACACGAAACACAGACATGTAAATATCTACTTGAATCTTTTTCCACTTGGCTCAAAATGACTCAACTGAGTTCAGTGTTGGCTCTTGGGCCATTTGCTGAAGGGACAAACAGATCCGTCCGGAAGCGCGAGCGAAAGGGTGAGAATCATAAAACATGCATAAATAAAACAATAATTACCAAATCCGAAGGGGTGTACCCTTGGGTGCTCAACCGGGCGTTTGATGTAGGATATGATAATGTAAAAAAAGCATATATCATAAAGAGCACAGATGTAGAAAATTAACTACAATAACGTAAAATCGAAGATTACCTTTGTAGTTTATTTTGTTGCATGGCTACGAGCGTTGTTCCTCTCTGGATATTCCACTAAGTTCAAACGTATGAACTCTTTAAATGAAGTCCACAGCACACCAGAAGAGAACACGTATCTCTTGCTAGAGAAATACGGATCAAAGGGATACGATACAAGAAATTAGAATATTATTAAATTAGTGCCTCTTCTTGATCTAGTTTTGTTCTTCAAAATGATCAAAGATCAATGAAGAACAAAGGGGATAGTATGAGAGTAGAGAGGGGGCCGAAAATTAGAGAGAAAAGGAGGGTGTGTTTTTCTTCTTTTTCCTAGAAAAAGATGAAAATGTAATTCTCTCTTGCATTGATGATAGTATATACTCATATATATACTAAATTAATATGATTACAGGAATGTGTCTAGGTTCATCCAAGGATGTCTAGATACATCCCAATGAATCCCACTAATTCATCAATCAAGCCTACTCTTTCATAAGCTATGATTTAATCATACCAAATGAAAGAGGTTTGATTGGAATTGATTTGTCACCTATCAAAAATGGACAAGTCAACCACTCATCATAGCCTTGCATGGCCGATTTTAAGCCCTCCAAAAGAGGCTATTTTTGGCCATGCTAGTTTGGGAAGAAGTCCAACTTCTCCTCATTCCAAAAGTGAAATTAACACACCTCTTGAGCCAAAAATTAATGGACCGAATTTCATTATAATCCAATTACAACGAGCCCAAAATTAATTCCCGTTTAATTCAAGGTCCATTTAAATAATTCCCATCCAATTAAAAAATTCAATTTTTTATTCTCTACATTAACCGATAAATTCCATTTACTGATTAAAACGAGGGTCTGATATAATATCTGCTCGTCCATCTAATGGACAATCCCTTAAGTAATCCAATTACTTATTATCCTCTGAAATTGACTCCAAATCAATTTCTCAACCATCTCGGCGATTTGTGTGTGACCTTTTAGGTTCACCCTCAGCTAGATTTGAGCCCTTGTCCAATAGGAGTCGTTACCATGGATGGCTGTCTAGCAACTGTCTATGGAACTAGAGATTAGGTGAATGTTGACGTGAACATTTAGACGTCGACTACATACAGGTACGCTCCTTTCGTCTACCGTGTACCTTCTACTGTCTCCCGGCCTTAGCTAGGGTATGGAATTGGGCGTCGGTTCCCATCCTTGACTAGGTATCTATGCTTAATACTCGAGAGTACGCATGCCTTATTGCATCGACACAGGAAACCATTTCCTGTTCGACCAACCTTTGTGCCCACAGGTTTAAGCAGCATGAACGTGTCTCCGACTGCATAGGAAATACCTCTATCACATACTGAAAGGGGATGGATCCTCTTCTTGAAATCCACCGTCCTCGCTACACGTTCTGACTGCACTGGACAAGGCTTATAATGATCAAATTACAGAATGACCACCTCTCGCCAAATCCAAGATATAGCCATCGTGTGCACGTGACTGTCATGGTTCCTCAAGTCTGAGAAATACTCCCATACTATCGAAACCGGGGATATCCAATCATATCGATCAAACCTCCAAGGCTTTCATATGATGATCCCAACAAGTCAATTCAGTCAGCTCGACCCCAGTCGACCAATCCAACAAGATCGTATAGGCATCCCACGCATATCGTCGATGAAATACGACACTCATCCAATGAAAACGACTCTTGGTGTAAGTCTCCATAGGACCCTCGATGTCCTGTCTCGAGGTCATCCACTTGGAACGTTTCAGACCCAACTCGTTATCAGTTGGTTTCACAACCACCATCCAATGCGTGGGCCAACTGCATGAGTTGTTAACTGTGGCTTGTGGGCTTTGTTGTGATATATGTAAAACAACATTTAACATATGGGAAATGAGCACAAAAAAAAAAGTACCAATGGTAATAAACACTCATTTTATTCATTACATAATATTACATTACATCAAGTTGTCAAATAGGTTACAAAATACCAAACTTATTTGCTTTCTGGTCACCTCTTCTAACAATCTCCCACTTAACCTAAAGCCAATCACCCATCTTATCCAAATGCTGAGTATGGGCAACTTGCGACACGGGCTTAGTAAGTGCATCTGCTATGTTTTCTGCGGAGCTGACTCGGTCCATCCGAACGTCACCTCTGTTAACCATCTCTTTAAGCAGATATTAGCGTCTAAGAATATGCTTGGATCGGTGATGAGATCTCGATTCATATTCTTATGCTATCGTCCCGTTGTTATCTCAGAAGATAACCACTGGCTCATCGATGTTAGGCACTAGACCCAACTTTTGGATGTAACTCTTCTTCCAAACCGCTTCCTTAGCAGCTATGTATTCAAACTCTGTGGTGAAGTCCGCCTTGGTAGCCTGCTTGGAACTCTTCCAAGCAACCACACCACCATTTAGTCTTAACACAAAACTAGACTGAGACTTGGCATCATCGTCATCCGACTGGTAGCTAGTGTCGTTATAGCCTTCCAGTATCAATTCTCCACCATTGTAGATCAAGAACATGTCCTTAGTCCTTTTCAGGTACTTGAGAATAGTCTTGACCCCACTCCAGTGTGCCTTTCCGACACACCCCTGATATCGACTTGTCATGCTCAAAGCGAAAGCCACGTCAGGTCTAGTGCACTGGACAACGTACTGAATGTTGCCTACGGCTGAAGCATAGGGGATGTCCAATATCTGTTTAAGCTCCTCATCATAGGAGACTGCTTCTTTGACAACTTAATTCCATGCTTCATAGGAAGGAATCCTCATTTTGAGTTATTCATCTTGAATCTCTTTTAAGACCTTCTCAATATACGAGGACTGGGCCACCCCAACATCCTTTTAGATCTACCCCTATAGATCTTGATGCTAAGAATGTAGGATGCCTCACTCATATCCTTCATGGAAAATTGTGTTGACAATCAAGCTTTAGTGGTTCCCAACATATTAGCATAATTCCCAATGAGCAAGATGTCATCCACGTAAAGTACTAGTAACGCAATAGAGCTTCCACTGATCTTCTTGCATACACAAGGATCGGACTCGTTCTTGATGAAATCATATCCCTTCATCACAATGTATGTTCCTTCGGAAAACTTGTTTGAGGCCATAGATGGACCTTTGGAGACTGTAGACCTTCTGCTATTCTCCAACAGATGTGAAACCTTTTGGTTGATCCATATAGATCTCTTCCTCTTCGAAATCGTTGAGGAAGTCTGTTTTCACGTCCATCTGTCATATTTCGTAGTCATACCATGTTGCTACGGCAAGCAGTATCCGAATGGACTTAGCCATTGCTATGGGAGAGTAGGTTTCCTCAAAATTGACCCTGGGTCGTTGAGTGTAACCTTTCACCACAAGGCTGACTTTGAAGGTTGTAACCACCCCGTCAGCTCCAAGCTTACGTTTGTAGACCCATTTACACCCTGTGGGTTTTACTCCTTCGAATGGGTCCACTAGGGAGTAAACTTGGTTTGCACCCATCGAGTCCATTTCGAATTTCATGGCCTCAAGCCGCTTATTCAAATCAATGTCCGACATCGCTTTTCCGTACATCTTTGGATCATTATCCAACTGACCGGTCACGCCCAGAAATCTGTACTTATTAGGTGGTTGGGAAACTCTAGCCGACCTATGAAGGATTGGAACATTATTAGTGGGAACTACTGGCTCAGATGTCACTACTGTCTGATGGGGTACCTCAGTTGGTTTCTCAAAGAGTACCTCATCACGTCGACTATCCGATGAAAAATCCTTTTCCAAAAATATTGCGTTTCACGAGATAAACACCTTTTGCTCGGAGGGATCGTAGAAATAATACCCCACAGTTTTTTTTGGATATCCGACGAACCTGCATAAACTAGAACTGGAGCCCAATTTATCTCCTACTAATCTCTTGACATATGCGGGGCAACCCCGCACTTTCAAGTATTTGTAGGAGGCAGGCTTGCCATGCCATATCTCATATGGTGTTTGGGATATCTTCTTAGATGGCGCCAAATTCAAAATTTAGGCCGCCGTCTGAAGAAAATATCCCCATAAGGACAAGTGGAGTTCGGTAAAACTCATCATGGATCGGACCATGTTCAACAAGGTCTGATTCCTCCTTTCAGACACACCATTCAATTGTGGTGTTCCAGGAGGAGTCCATTGAGAGAGAATTCCATTCTCTTTTAGATAATCAGTGAATTCACCACTTAAATACTCTCCACCTCGGTCCGACCGAAGGGCTTTGATCTTATGACCGCTCTGATTTTCTATTTCAAGTCTGTATTCCTTGAACCTTCCAAAGGCTTCAGACTTGTCCCTCATCAGGTAAACATAACCATACTGTGAGTGATCATCGTAAATGTTATGAAGTACGAGTACCCACCTCTAGCTTGAGTATTCAATGGACCATTGACGTTTGTATGGATCAAATCCAATAGATTGTTGGCTAGTGTGCTTTGTCCAACAAAGAGTTTCTTGGTCATCTTTCCCTTTAGACAGGACTCGCAGGTCGGTAGGTTTTCTGAATCATCTATTTCTATACTCTTTGAGTCCACCAACCTTCTTATCCTATCTTTGGAGATATGACCTAACCTCGCATACCATATCTGTGCATTATCTTGATTATCATGTTTTCTTTTGTTTTCTGTAGTCATAATCCAATTAGACTATTGAAGTATGTACAGACCGTTTACCAATGTACCAAGCAAATGAGACACACCATCATTAATAACATAAAAGCCACTCTTATTGATGGTGAAAGAATAACTCTCCTTATCCAGGACTGGTATTAATACAATATTCTTTATCATGCTAGGTACATATATATAGTCGTTCAGTACTATCCTAACATGACTACTAATAGCTAACTCCATTGATCCTACGGCTTGCCATGGCCTAGCCTCAGGATCATCTCATCTTTGGTTAGCATTCTACTTTTATGCAATGCCTGCAAATTATTGCAGATGTGAGCACCACATCCGGTATCCGATACCCATGAAGCAGAATTAGTTATCATGTTTACTTCATCCACAAACATACTTGGATTGGAGAGGAGTTGTGGGCAATCCCTTTTCCAATGCCCGTTTCCTTGGGAATGCATGCAGACATCATTTCTTGGACCGCTGAGAACCCTGGGCCTTCCCTTTCCTTTTGCCCATTCCCACTGGGGCAATAGGGGCACTAGGAGCACGTGCAGGGGCTGCAACTGTCTTCCCTTTTTCCTTTTTCCTCTTCCGGCATCCGGCCCTCTTGCCATTTGCCTTGTAGGTCGAAGCCTCTCCAATCAATAATGTCGGTACAGACTTGTGGGTCATTGCCTCGTATTGCACCAGCATGTTGATCAACTCATGAATAGACTTCTCAAGTCCGTTCATGTTGTAGTTTACAATAAACAGGTCATAGGACGGAGGAAGCGACTGAAGGTTTACGTCAATATACGTGTCATTGTTAAGCCCAGATTTAAGGTGCTCGAGCTTCTCCACTAGGGATAGCATCTTGACCCCATGACTCTGTACAGACGATACTTTAGCTAGTTTGGTGCCAAAGTATGCTTTTGTGGCGGCATATCTAATATGCCTGTCCGGAACTGCATAAACCTCGTTCATGCAGAGCATTATGGCAGAGATGTTGTCCAGCCTCTCATATTGCTTTTGGATGTCGTTAGACATCGAAACCAATATGATACTGCGTACTTTTCGATTGTGCTCATGCCATTTCTCGAACGTCAAACGTTCTTCTAGCGTGGACTCCTCCGGCAAGTCGCTCGATGATGGCTCGTCCAAGACGTAGCCTTGGTTCTCGAAACCGAGGATAATCCTCAGCTTTCTTAGCCAGTCCGAATAGTTTGTTCCATGAATTTATTGGTCTCAAGTACCATGGTTAAAGGATTCTTAGATATATCTACATTTATAAAAATATAAAGCAGAAATTAACAGCTGATTGTAATATTATTATTCAAGTTTGAAGACATGACCCTCCCACTATTTATACGAAAGTCCACCACTCTCAAGTGGAGTTTTGGGAAATCATTTCCTAGTGGGCTCGGGATCCATAAGCGTGATCTCTATGCCCCACTTTTACGATTCACATGAAGAAAACCTCATGTGAGATATCCAATATCATTCTCATCCAATGAGATTCCCAAGATATTTTGCTTCACCTATTCGCATGGTTCCGAGGACTCCAAGCGAACCATGTTACTCAGTATTGGGCCCGACCCATTAACCAAATCATGCCTCAACTGTCGCCCCCCACGACTCCTGAAGCAAGGAAACAACGAGTGCAATCTCTTTGTTCACAACAATAGTGCAGCTTTCCCCTAGTCCAAGTGTGCCACGACTCGTGAGACCACACTTGGGTAGTGGTAGCTTCCTCACCACATTGCTGTGGATGGAAGGCTTGAACAGATCAAAATTTCATTTTGATCCAAGTCCATTCTGGGCCTAATATTTTATTTGGTCCAACCAAATGACCGTTTGTTAACAATAATGACGGGGACCTCATCACATTAAATGTCTTTGCATGCATAAATATCCAATATTCATAAAGTGTTAAATAAATACACCTCATGTAATAAAGCATAGCATAACCCCCGTTAGGATGATCACAAGCCCAACCTATGCGACCCATTGATCCCGTAGTGAGTATATGGTCTGTCTAGGGTGGTCCTACACTATTACATAACTAATTAACGTATTATCATTTCAATGGCCCTTGTGGCTCTTCTTGTTTTACGCCTTGATGTAACACCTTAGGCCTTCGACTCCATGGGCTTGTTTTATTACAAAATTGAAAACTCACCAAAATTCTAACTACTATCACTATATTTGAAAGTAATAGGGGGAATAGCATTTTTAGTCCCATAACTTAGGCCCTTTTCACTTTTGATACCATCCGTTACGGGATTAGTACTTTTGGTCCCGTAACTTACATAAATTAACAATTTTCGTCCTCCCCCATTTTTTCGTTAGTTTTTTAACGGAAATGACCATTTAACCGTTAATTTTTTCAAATTGAAGAAAAATTTGGCTCCCTTTATGCTTGGTATCATTTTTGGCGGGAATAACACTACTATTGAGAGCTAAAATAAAACATTGAAGAAAATTGGAGCAACTAAAGGTGATTTCTATCATCTCTCATAAAAAACAATCTTTCTTTTAATTTTATTTGTGTTGCAATTTATCATTTTCTACGGACTCTGTAATTATTAGAACAAGTGCTGACCCACAAAAAAATCAAGTAACCCAATGTAAGCATATAAATTACATAAATTGTATAAATTACAAAAATTCAATTATATAAATTGCATAAATATTTACTTGAATATTTACAATAATCAAGTACTTATTCAATTACAAGAGCTTGAATCTTTGTAATTTATGCAAATTATATAATTTATGTAATTTATGTGGTTAGATTGGGTTACTTGAATTTTTTATGTGTCAACACTTGTTCTAATATTTACAGAGTTCGTAGAAAATGATAAATTACAACACAAATAAAGTTAAAGAAGGAAAGATTATTTTTTGTGAGAGAGGATAGAAATCACCTTTATTTATCCTAATATCCTTCAATTTTTTATTTTAACTCTCAATAGTAGTTATATTCCCGCCAAATATGATACCAAGCACAAAGGGCGCCAATTTTTCCTTCAATTTGAAAAAGTTAATGGCCAGATGGAGATCTCCGTTAAAAAACTAACGGAAAAAAACAGGGGGAGGACGAAAACTGCTAATTTTTGTAAGTTACGGGACTAAAAGTGCTATTTCTCCGAAAGTAATACATGGTAAGACGAAATAAACAAGTCTTAATATCATTAGGCTAAAATGGGAGATGATAGTCCCAAAACAAGAGGCACGCAGGCCCCACCCGAGAAAAACATAAACAAATACCATTCGTTCATACATAAGGTCTAGGGCTCTTGTGATCATCCCATGATGATTCCATCAACACACATAACATAATTATACCAAATAATCATGCTCAACATGGATATTCAAAATATCCTAGTGATGTCCAATATCACAAGGTACAAATATATAAAGTGAAAAATATTTTTTTAGTCCGCTAAGTATGTCCAATATTAATTTTAGTCCGTTAACTATGCATATTTTTTTTCTAAGTCCAGTAACTTGTAAAATTAATGAGATTTAGTCCGAACTAGGGTTTTTTGCTCAATTTTCTGGCGATATTTTGAAAATTAGCTTGAAAATACACACGTGGCAACTATTTGGTTAATTTCCGGCAACTTATACACGTATAAAGCTACATGTATTAATTGCCACGTGTACAACCACATATATTATGTGGCGTTCAAATTAAAATCCACCTCATTTCAATTGCCACGTAGACTTAAAATTTCTCAAAATATGTCCAAGTTGGCATGCCATGTAATATTTCCGGCCAAAAAATAAAAAAATGACCACCGGAGGACTAAATCTCATCGATTTTGAAATTTATTGGATGTAGAAAAAAATGGGTATGGTTACTGGACTAAAATTAATATTGGGCAACTTAGCGGACTAAAAAAATAATTTTTCCATATATAACTAATGCACAACCTTCAAAATTTCAAATTTAATAGAAATCACATACAATACATCCAATGCATGTACTATATCCAAATTAATTAAGCAAATTTGATCTAAGGAAAAATTTAATAATTCCAAAATCAAATATGCAAATTCATTTTCATAAAATATGCAGAAATTACCAAAAAATCCAATTTTTAGAAAAAACGTCGAAAATCGGAACAAAACGGCCTAGCCGTTGTGCCCCCTTGGCTGTCCGCCCGCATAGGACTGCGTCCACGCGCCTGCGCAGGCAGCCAGCCTGCGGGCCTGGCGCGCGCGCATCCTTCCTGTGCAGCGCTGGCCTGGTCAGCAACCTTCTACTGGCCAGGCTGCGCGAAGACGTGAGCCTGCACGCGTCCGACCGCTGCCTGCTAGCCAATAGGGGCGGCAACCAACAACTGCCGCTGCTGTCCCCCCTTTTTTTTGTTTTTCGTTTTTCATTTCAGCATATTCGTATATAAAAGACTGAAAATAAACATGCAATTTTTAGAGATCCAATTTATAAAATTGCACATGTGATGTCCATCAAATTCAAACAAATGAACAATCATCTATATATTTATACATTCTAACAAGCTCATAAAGCCGTAAAAGCACGTTGTACATGCCAAGCACATATATCTATGCTCCTTACATCGAATCGGGCTTTGATATAATTTGAAGGAACAAGCGGATCCGCCCGAGAGCGCGAGCGAAAGTGTGAGAATCGTAAAACATGCATAAATATAATAATAATTACCAAATCCCAAATGGTGTACCCTTGGATGCTCAACCGGGCGTTCGATGTAAAAAAACCCATATATCATATAGAGCACAGATGTAGAAAATTAACTACATTAATGTAAAACCGAATATTACCTTTGTACTTGATTTTCTTGCACGGCTACGAGCGTTGCTCCTCTCCCGATATCTCCGCTAAGTTCAAACGTATGAACTCTCTAAATAAAGTCCACAGCACACTGGAAGAGATCACGTTTCTCTTGCTAGAGAAAAACGGATCTAAGAGGATACGATACAAGAAATTAGAACACTACTAAATTAGTGTTTCTTCTTGATCTAGTTTTATTCTTCGAAATGATCCAATATCAAATGAAGAACAAAGGGGATAGTATGAGAGTAGAGAGGGGGCCGAAAATTATAGAGAAAAGGGAGGTGTGTTTTTCTTCTTTTTCCTAGAAAAAGATGAAAATGTAATTATCTCTTGCATTAATGATAGTATATACTCATATATATACTATAATGTGATTATTGGAATGTGTCTAGGTTCATCTAAGGATGTCTAGATACATCCCAATGAATCCCACTAATTCATCAATCAAGCCTACCATCTCATAAGGTATGATTTAATCATACCAAATTAAAGAGGCTTGATTGGAATTGATTTGTCTCTTACCAAAAGGGACAAGTCAACCACTCATCAAGGTTTTGCATGGCCGATTTTAAGCCCTCCAAAAGAGGCAATTTTCAGCCATGTTAGTTTGGGAAGAAGTCCGATTTCGTCTCATTCCAAAAGTAAAATTAACACACCTCTTGGGCCAAAATGGACCGGGTTTCATTGTAATCCAACTACAACGAGCCCAAAATTAAATCTCATTTAATTCAAGGTCCATTTAAATAATTTTCATTCATCTTTTAATCTAATTCAAAGATCCAATTTTCGATTCTCTACATTAACCAATAAATTCCATTTACCGATTAAAACGAGGGCCCGATACAATATCGGCCCGTCCATCTAATGGACAATCCCTTAAGTAATCCAATTACGTATTATCCTCTGAAATTGACTCCAAGTTAATTTATCCACCTTCTTGGTTATTTGTGTGTGACCCTTTAGGTTTACCCTCAGCTAGACTTTGGTTCATGTCCAACAGGAGCCCATTACCATGGGTGGGCGTCTAGCAACGGTCCATGGCACTAAAGACTAGGTGAATGTTGGCGTGAACATTTAGGCGCCGATTCCGTACGGGTAAGGTTCTTCCGTCTACCGTCTCCCGGCCTTAGTCTAGGGTATGAAATTGGGCGTCGGTTTCGATCCTTGATTAGGCATCTATGCTTAATACTCGAGACTGCGCATGCCTCATTACATCGACACAGGAAACCATTTCCTGTTCGATCAACCATTGTTGCCACAGGTTTGAGCAGCATGAACGTGTCTCCGAGTGCATAGGAGATACATTTGTCATATACTGACTGGGGACGGATCCTCTTCTTGAAACCCACCGTCCCCGCTACACATTCTGACTGCACTGGACAAACGTTATAATGATCATCTTACAGAATGAATACCTCTCGCTAGATCCAAGATACAGCCATCGTGTGCACGTGACTGCCATGGTTCCTCAAGTCTGAGCACTACTTCCGTACTATCGGAACCGGGGAAATCCAATCATACCGACCGAGCCTCCAAGGCTTCCATATGATGATCACCGCGAGTCAGTTCAGTCGGCTCGACCCCAGCCGACCAACCCACAAGATTTTATAGGCTTCCCACGCCTGTCGCCGATGAAACACGATACTCATCCAATGAATATGACTCTTGGTGCAAATCTCTATAGGAACCTCGATGCTCTGTCTCGAGGTCCTCGACTTGGAACGTTTCAGACCCAACTCTTTATCAGTTGGTTTTATAACCACCACCCAATGCGTGGCCCAACTGCATGAGTTGTTAATTGTGGTCTGTGGACTTTTTTGTGATATATGTAAACAACATTTATCATATGGGAAATGAGCACAACAAAGAAAGTACCAATGGTAATGAACACTCATTTTATTCATTACATAATATTACATTACATCAAGTTTTCAAATAGGTTATAAAATGCCAAACCTATTGGCTTTCTGGTCCCCTATTCTAACATTTGTATACGTTATGATCCAACCAACATGCACATCTGATGCCGGATCAATGATGTGTTACAATGAACACTGTGGAGGGCCTCCATTCTGCACCGCAGAGCGTTGGAATACCCTTTACACTTCTAATGAGTTCTTATGACATTCCAACTGTCCCATATTGGTTGCAGGAAACGGTTCTTATGGGCAAAGTGGAAAAGATCCGGTAGTTATTTTCCTTACATATCTGTTTCACCTCAAATTTTCCATTATTGGGAAAAACTATTTAAAAATCGATAAAATTATTTGGAGATTTTTTACTTTTTCATCTTCTTTGTAAACATATTTAAATAATTCTTGTATGGAATCTCCTTCCAAGGTAATTAACTTGAGTTTTTTGAATGGCATTGCTTGATTCCACTAGCTTTCAAGAGTCGCTGCATTTGCATTTACTTTCATGTTTAAGATCATAACTTTTCAATCTTCTGACTTTTGTGAATGTTCACAGTGGGTTGAGTCTGTGTCTGAAATGCACACCTTTTTTTTTTTGCATTCAATTAGAATTAATTTTTTTTCTCCCATTTATCACAATATTCACTCAGTACAATATGTGTGTCTTTGTTGGACTTAAATCTGATCTACTGATTTTTGTGAATGTTGGCACCACTATTGAGTCTAAATGGACACCTCTCTTTCTATATTCATTTGGAATTATAGTTCTTCTCCAATTTATCACAATATTAACTCAGTATAATATGTGTGTCCTTGTTGGAATGGAATAGATTTTACTATTCCAAGTATCGTTTGCTTGGTTAACTATAGCTCATGCACTGATCTATTGTGTTATCGGTTTCTGCTCTTCTCTAAAATTTGAGATATGGTGAACATAAACTACATTGTTAATATCTGTCATTGCTTTCTGCTAGCTGAATGTCATGTAAAGACATTTGATGCTAGAATTATTCCCTTGACATTTACTACCTCCATTTATAAAGGATGACCATTTTTCTAATCTTAACTTTCCTAATATACCTATAATATATTCAAGGTTGAAGAACTGATGTATCTAATTACCTAGTCTACCCATTTTAATCTAATCCCCAGGGGTCATAAAAAGGCTTAGGTGTAGGATGACATTTGCCTAGAGTATTTTAAAAGCTATTTATTATAGCTATTGATAAAATTAAACTAGCTCTCACATGCAAAGTTTGGTTAGGCAGTGCTACATTTGATACTATCTTCCTCTTTGACCCACACATGAAAATGGCGAATTGCACAGACCTAGAATAATAAGATTTGTTGAATTTTCTTTTCCTTGAAAAGTTCAACTTGAATGACCTTTGTGGGATGGAAGAAATACATGTTTAGGGTCTAAAGAGTTTTTCTTGCCTCAACTTACAAATAAAAAGTAAATATTTAACTGACATATCTTCTTAAATTTTTTGATTTCGAGATGATTTTGACCTAAATTCTAATATTTTGATCGCCAAATTTCTCATGCTTTTTGTCAGGATATTGAGAAATACAAATTGGGTGATCCAAGGATGTTTCGTTATTTAAATCAGTCGAATTGCTATGAATTGGACGGAATTGATGATGGAAAGGAATATCTTTCCACAAGGAGAGCCATGGATGTTGTTGGAATTAGTTCGGATGAGCAGGTATCAATATGTTGATGTTGCTGTCTTCAAATGTATTGGTTCTTAGTAAACTCTCCATTTGTAGGACTCTATTTTCCGAGTTGTGGCTGGAATTCTTCATTTGGGTAATATTGAGTTTGCAAAGGGAAGAGAAGGTGATGATTCACAACCCAAGGATGACAAATCTCAATTCCATCTGAAAACAGCAGCTGATCTCTTAATGTAAGTAATCTTCTGTATTTGTGAATTTTTTTGTATGAAGCCTTTAATTTTTTGAAACTTTATGGTGGACCAGAATACTCTTCATCTAAAAATCTTTCTTTAGGTGCAACGAGAAATCTCTTGAAAACTCCTTGTGCAAACGTGTCATGGTTACTCCTGATGAGACCATAACAAAAAGCCTTGACCCGGATGCTGCAGCTATCAGTAGAGATGGTTTGGCTAAAATTCTCTACTCAAGATTGTTTGATTGGTACGTAAATGTACAAATTGTGTCTTTTGACTGTTTGTTTTTACTTCATTTGATGTAATTGCTTTATACATCAGGTTGGTGAACAAGATTAACCATTCTATTGGGCAAGACCCTGAATCAAAATTCTTAATTGGGGTGCTGGATATCTATGGCTTTGAGAGCTTCAAGACAAACAGGTGCTTAACCGGTATGCTTAATCTTCATCATTTGCAGGTATAACCTGTAGAGTAGGTCAAGTTGTTATTTACTACTTATGATGGTAGCTTTTGAACTTAAATGCTTTATCTCCAGTCGTATCTATCATATGAATGAGTAATTTGTGGTATTGCTCATATTATCGAAGTGGTATTCATCATAGAACTTAGGCTTACTGAAATGATTCTACTTACGCATCTGGAGAACTTATGCAATATTTTTACTTTTTCTAACTAGCCGTCTTATTTAAAGTTACTGAGAGTTTAAGTTGAATTATACTTTTCAACCATTTTGTTTTTACAATATTTTTTTTACTTAATTATCTTTTTTATTATGCTACGTGATCCTTTACTGTTGAAACTCTTGACTCTAGATTGTTTTTATGCATATTTTCTTATTTCTCACACTTTTCTTGCAGCTTTGAGCAATTTTGTATAAATTTGACTAACGAGAAACTACAGCAACATTTCAATCAGGTGATACAATATTATATGGTGAATTCTCTATTAGTAGTTGTAGAAGGTTGACATACAAAGATTAAACTAGATCTAAAGAAATCAGAACAGTGAATCAAGATGATATTTGCTATTTTATGGCAGCATGTTTTCAAGATGGAGCAAGAAGAGTATTCAAAAGAAGAAATTGATTGGAGTTACATAGAGTTTATTGATAATCAAGATATTCTTGATCTTATCGAAAAGGTCTGAATACTATATGATTCCCAGTTCAGTGTTGTTGCTACTCATCATTTTTTTAAGGTTTCACCTTATAATCAGTTGATACATATTTTGTTTTGATGTTGTGAATCACTTTGATGTATATCTGTACTTATCATGTTATTGGTCCTCTTGAGGACCTACATCTATGTACAAGTTTTGTTCGTCTTTTTGTAACTTATGCAAGGTCATTTGAGAATCAAAGTAATGGTTTAGTTTAGTTTGTTTTTGATAGGTGTCAAAATTGCTAATTTGAAAACATTGATTTACTTCATTTCCTGATGACATCTCTGTATGTGTGTGTTACTCTCTTACATGAAAAGTAATAGTGGTGACAATGTGGATATTTTTGGAAAGTATATTGCCCGCTTCACTAAGTCATGTAAAAGGAGGAAGAAATTAAGAATAACTTTCCACAATTTTAATATTATCATTTCTTTACTTGAACCTTGAGGTCTCTTAATCTTTGAGACAAACTGACTTCACCGTCATATCTTGCGGTTTACATAATCTAAAGAAGTTTGTCCTTCTGGTAGTTGTATATGTAACCAACTAAACATGTTTCATCTTTTTCATGACATGATTTGCAATTATGTAAGACACATGGTGTCGTTAACATTAAACATTCGTATGCCAATCATTTATGAAGAAGCAATGCAACAATTTAAATTTACTATTGTCAAAATGTAGGCACTTATCCATGCACAAAAATTTTACTTCATATGTCGTACATGTTATTTAAGTTCATGTTTGAATTCTTTGGTTAATATGTAAGATTGATGAATTAATAATTGTTTCCTACTCTGGATCCATTTGTGGTCCACAAATATTAGTTCAGGAGTTGTTACATAGAGTCTTGTTTCATGTAATGTTCTACATTTTCTCATAACATGCATCTTTATGCTTTTCTGGTTCGAATCTTCAGATGTTTGTGCCACTTGTCCTAATAAAATGGTTTTCTCTAGGATGCATTGTACTTTGAACTTTTCCTTATCTGTGTTGCATACTTTGTCTTAACAAGACATTAATGAAATTGTGTTGAAAATCCTTGGATAACAGCTTAAGATCAGACATGGACTGACCTAGCACCTACATGCTTGTTTTATAAAGTTGACTTTTTGACAAATAATAGACTTCATCTCAAACTATCTCCATAGAAGTTCACATATAGCACTTTTACTTGGATCTCTGCTTTTGGTATCTCTTTACTTCAATATGTTGTCCCTCTTTGCTAATCTTTTATACCAAAGATGTTTATTTTTGTGCAATTCAACTATAGATGACACCAAAGTATTTACTGCTATTTTTATGGCCTCGGTAACACATATAACAAATAATCAATTATTATAACAAGAATATCGTCATTTCTTTCCTTATCCATGTGATATCTTAATCTTTTTGGGAGTTGTAATTACACACTTTCACTTATAATATGTAATATATGCGACTTTGGTTGTATGTTATTACCATTGCCAATTTTGGGAATGATCTTGCCTTGTATTGGAATCTGCGTGGTCCCTAGTCCACAGATAAGAAAACATTATCAAGAGATTCATTGTATGTTAATCATTCCAGTGGTTAACTAATGCATATTCAAAATGCCTTTTTGTCTTGTCTTTTATAACTTCTGTCTAACCCATAAATTTCTAATAAGATTTGCTCCTCTCAGAAACCTGGTGGCATTATTGCTCTTCTTGACGAGGCTTGGTATGTATGTGTTTAAATCTTGTTCTTGTAATAAGTACTAGAAACTATTCAATGGCACCATTGACTCTTAAATTGTTTATTTCTTGTAGCATGTTCCCTAAATCTACCAATGAGACATTCGCACAGAAGCTATACCAGACATTCAGAAACCACAAGCGTTTTGCCAAGCCAAAGTTGTCGCGGAGTGCCTTCACTATTTGCCATTATGCAGGAGATGTATACCCGTCTTATGTCATGCAATTATAATAGCTATGAATTATCTCATATATAGCTTGAAAGCACATTGCTGCTTAATGTGAGTTTCAACTCTTATTGCAGGTCACTTACCAGACAGAATTGTTTTTGGATAAGAACAAGGATTATGTTGTTCCTGAACATCAAGCTCTCCTTAGTTCTTCAAATTCCTCCTTTGTCTCTAGCCTTTTCCCACCTTTACCTCAGGAATCTTCTAAAACATCAAAATTCTCTTCCATTGGTTCTCAATTTAAGGTTCATTTTTCTTGTTCATTCCTGACGAGTGCATACTATAGGTTTTTTTCTTTAGTCCTTAGTTTAATCCCTGTCTTGTATCCAATATAGCAACAACTGCAAGCTCTTCTTGAGACTCTTAGTTCTACAGAGCCGCACTACGTTCGTTGTGTGAAGCCCAATAATCTTCTGAAGCCTGCTCTATTTGATAATTCTAATGTACTACAGCAGCTTCGTTGTGGGGTAAGCTTTAGTCTTACAACCATCATGTTGTCATGAACATCATCATTATTCAATTGTCTCTCTGTCCTTAACAGGATTTTTCTTCCATTTATCAAGCATTCTGAAATTACTAAAAAATTATTCCAGGGGGTTATGGAGGCAATCAGGATAAGTTGTGCTGGATATCCCACTCGAAGAACATTTGATGAGTTCATAAGTCGTTTTAAAATGCTCGAGCCAAATTTTGTAAATGGAAGGTAGATATGCCAACCAATTGTTCAATGTGGTATTAACAAATTTGTCCTATACATACTATTGAAGAATCTACTTACGTTAAATGCATGAATATAACATGAATTATTCCAAAAGTATCACAGAATTTCTTGTCCAAAAAATGAAAAGTGAAAAATATGTTTGTAGTTCACTAATATACAACACTGATTTAGATGAAAACATGTGGGTAGAAAATAACAACTTCATACGATTGTTTGCATGTATAGGCATGCACTTTGTAAGTTGTTTCGTATATGAGATTATCTAACTTAAATCACAATAATCATAATGGGTATTATTATTATTTCATGATTCACATTGTTCTGAAATTTTTCATTTCTCTTATTGCTTCTAAAACTCTTACTTACATCAGTTGTTTGATAACGATGAAGTAGTTTTGGGGTTTTCTTTATGACTTCGTTTTGAGGTCACCAGTTATAATTTTTTCCCATAATCTGCCATGTCAATAATGAATTTATAACTACCTAGTAGCATGGTGGCAAGTTGAGGATGTTTGGGCTTGGATATTCAACACGATATGATACAAATCCACCATCTGGAGCATCATTCATATTGTGGAAATGAAAGAGTACCAAACACCACTTCTTTTAGTCATGGTAGGGGTTATGTAGTTCTTTTTCTAGTGGAATCAATTTCAGTTTCCTACTTGCCCCCCTGTTTTTGTTTCTTTTCCTTTCCTCTTTCTCCTCTTGCTGCATCTTTCAGCAAAATGGATGATGGATTTCCAGCTCACATCTCGGGAAATAATAGGTGCATTGTCTTGATCTTTACATTTTAATGCTTTCCATATAAATCAATATGGCCCTGTCAAAAAAATAAGGATGAAAATTGAATCTGTCCTTCTAGTTGAAAGATTGTTTCTTTCCAGTATCTAGTTAACTTGAGACCATATGAAGAGCGATTGAGAATGTGGGAGCACAGGAATTTTTGAAGGACATACATATTACTTTATCATGATTTGGAGTTAATGTATGCCTTGAGTTCAATTATAATATCCTTGATTTCATTGAACAAATATATCTATACAAATTATAAAAAGAAACCTTCTTTTGTGTCTAATATGGAAGTTACTTATGTGTTTTTACAAGCCCTTTGTGTTTCTTAAAATGCATTTGTTGATTTCTTTCTATAAGATGAATTAATAATTTGTGGAGGATAAAAATGAAAATTCACCATCTTATTGGTAGTTCTCATACCAATTTTATAAACTACCAAATATGCCCTCTTCCCAAGACCATCCATGTTCTCACACCAATTTTTTCTTTTCTTTTTTTTTCCCTCTACAAATTAAAATCAAATTCAAAGTCTAAAACATCTCTCACAAACTAATATGTTAATATGTATTTAAAAAATTTTATCCTAATAAGAAACATTTAACTAATATGTTCTTTATTTTCTTTTTTTGTTTTCTGCCATCTTCTATATATATATATAGACTCATAATCCATTGATTTGTATTTTTATACGTAAAGATTGAAAATGCAAAATATAAAAGTTAAAAATATCAAATTAGCAATAATTAAGATGTAATTGTGATTCTTTTTTTCTTTTTTCACTCTTAAACTTCTTATGTCGTTAACAAAAAGCTGCATATTGTTCTCCATGTAGTATCAACGACCATTCTTTAAAGCATTCTCATTGGCTATATGCAAAATTACTTAATCAGAAAAAACTTTCTGTTAAGAAGACATACTTTGAAGTATTTTATTTCTCACCATCTTATTCTTATTTGGAATTTACCAGTTTATCAATTCTAAATATTTTATGTAATATTAAGTGAATTTTAATATAGATTTAAGCTTAATTTTTTTAATGTTACTACTGATATGCTTCATACAAAGATGTAATTGTGATTCTTTTTTATTTTTACTCTTAAACTACCTCTGCCGTTAACAAAAAGCTGCATATTATTTTCCATGTAGTATCAAACACCATTCTTTTATGCATTCTCATTGGCTACATGTACAATTACATAATCAGACTTACTTTGAAGTATTTTATTTCTCACCATCTTATTTTTCTTTTTATACCTACCAATTTATCAACTCTAAATATTTTATGTAATAATAAGTGACTTTTAATACAGATTGAAGCTTGCTTTTTAATGTTACTACTGATATGCTTCATATATATTTGAATTTTTTTACATATTGCAGACTTGCTTTTTTAATTGTTAAGATTTCTACCAAATAGTAAGCTAATTTACTAATTTAAATTTGTATGTACTTTATCCAATTTATGCAACATGAAGTCTCATTTTGAAATTAATTAGGATTTTTTTGGGTATGAGATCAATGCACTTTGGTTGGTGATATCTAATTTCTGAAAACACAATTTATTTTAACCCGAACATATGTCGAATATTGAGTTTTAAAGTAGAAATTATTGTATAATTATGTGTTTCTAGCACGTCAAAATAAATTATTAATAATTTCAAGGGTCTTCTAATAATATATATATATATGTACTATTATAAAAGAAAAGATTATTTTCTTCTAATAAATGGAGGTTATCTCATACTTTTACCAACTGAATTTTGGCCTCCAAAACAAAACTAAATTTTATGTTGAAAAAGTGTAGTTATCCTTGAAAATCCTAATAAATATACTTATTCAACGTAAAATTCAGTTTTCATTTGGAGGACAATTTTGGAGAAAGATGATGGAAATATGAGATAGCCACCACTTATTATAGGAAAACCACCTTTTATTTATAACAGTAAAGATATATTACGCTCATCCATCAAGTGTTTTTGTAAATTAATTTTATAAAATATTTACTTAATTATTTTATATAATATCATTTTAGATCTCGCAATTAACAAATAAATGGTTAATGATCTATTTAGATTTGATCTAAAATAGATCCTATACGTACAAAAATTCGCCAAAGTACGTAACTTAAACACATTGATTAATATAATTTAATATTATTTATCATTTTTTAAATTTATTCACGCATCGTGTGTGCGTGGACTGTTAGTATATATATATATATATATGTTAATATGCTTGATTTGGTTGACATATATATATATATATATGTGTGTGTGTGTGTGCGTGTGTGCTTGATTTCAAGATTAATTTTTTCCCTGCTAGAAGATTGAAATCATCATCTTTGCTAAATATATTTGTTTGAGATATAAGTGGTTGAATTGTTATATTTGTTCAAGTTTGGACTTGGTATTCAACACAATATGATACAAATCCACCATTTGAAAATCATTCATACTGCGGATATGCAATAGTAACAAATACAACTTCTTTTTAGTCATGGCAGGGGTTATGTAGTTCTTATTCTGGTGAATCAGTTTCAATTTCCTACTTGAGCTCCTGTTTTTGTTTCTTGTCCTTTTCTCTTTCTCCCGTTGTTGTATCTTTTAGCAAAATGCATGATGAATTTTCAACTCAAATCTTGGGAAATAATAAATGCATTGCTTGACTTGACATTTTAGTGCTTGTCATATAAATCAATATGACCCTGTCAAACAAATGTGAATGACAATGGAGAATGTGTCCTTCTAGTTGAAAGATTGTTTCTTTCCATTATCAAGCTAAATGGAGACACTGGAAAATTTTAAGGACATGCATATTACTTGATCGTGATTTGGAGTTAAACTATTAAAGTATGCATTCAGTTCAATTATAATATGCTTGATTTCATTGAACAATATATATATATATGTGTGTGTGTGTGTGTGTCCGTGCATACACGCTTGATTTTGTTGAACATAAGAGGAAAAAAATGCTTGATTTCAAGATTAAATTTTCGTGTTTGAAGATTGAAATCATCCTCTTTTCCAAATACATGCATTGAGGTATGAATGGTTGAATTGTTGTAACGGGTTGAATTTCGAAGCATATTTGGAATGAAACTATATATTGTACTTTTGTTTTGTGTGGCAAGCATTCGTTTACGATTGCACTATCATATTGTCTACCTATTTTAATGATACTAGCGGTAAAATTGGAAGTGTGAATGAAACCAACCATGACTCCATGAAGTCTTAACTTTTTCCTTTGATATCCATGAAATGGAACCTATAAGTATTTATCTTTGTTTTTATTAAAAGAATCCTACTTTAAGTTGGTGATCAATAACTTTTGATTCTTTAAACTTTTGAAGTCAATTTTGGTATACTTGGATTGCAATTTTTTTTAATCTTTGCATTGTAAAGTATGCATTTTAATGAGGCAATTTGATTTAAGGGATATCTATACTTAAACCCTATGAAAAATAGTCAAATTACACAACACCTCTATATTTTGGATAACTACCCCAACCCACCCCGTTGCCAACCCTAATACAATTGATGCATTATGGTCCAGCAAATTTGGTCACAAGATAGATCAAGTCAGGTAAAATTGGCATATCATTTGGCTTTTTCAAGGGTTGTCAGCATTTCTCGAGCTGGTATTAGAGGGCATATTCAGTGTTAGAAAAAATTGAACTACAGGGATTGTCAGTGTAATTATGCAAATAGAGGGATGATTTGACTATTTTAGTATTTTGTGCAATTATCCTTGAATTAATAATATGCAATTCCATTTAAGATGTTATGGATTGTTAGACCTTATATTTTTTTTTTAGCATCTCTATTTTAACATTACCAATCACCTCGAGTCAAGTATGTCTTCCACCCTTCTTCCTTGAACATTTATTTTCACTGACTTGATGTTTGTTCGTGTAACCTAGGCCTTTGTTGCTGCAATGCAATTTAGACTTGATACTCATCCCCGACCTCGATTTTACAAGTTCTCTTTTAATTATGTAATCCTTTTTAGTTGCTCGTTCTACTAATTTTTTAATTCCTTACACTTTTGTAGTTACGATGAGGTCAATGCTTGTAGAAGACTCTTGGACAAGGTTGACCTTAAAGGTTACCAGGTACTTTTTATGATGTACATTGTACTTTTTCTCATGAATTTGGCCGGGATTGTGTTAGGTAAGGTAGCTTGCATTTGATTTGGTCTTTTTTTATTTAAGCTTGTGTGGGACACAGAATTAACCTTGCTCATAGGAAATTCAAGGATGAAACCACGGTGACAACATTAGTAATGATCATTTTTGCATATTTCATTCTCAAGATGTTATTTTTCACCTATTAAGTTGGAATTACATCTTTACATAATTGCTTACCATAATAAATTTTTTTGACTCCATTCCTTGGCCTTAGAAAAAGCTTGAAACTTTTTTGAAGTAATTTTTATGATTTTTCTTTTACTTGAAATATCAATGGCAAGGTCATTTGATTAGTTCATTCTTCATTTGGGGAACACTTCTTTTGAGGTTGTCCTGGAATGCTAATTTTACTTAGAATATTAGAGTTATAATTGTATCATGCATTGGAGAGAGGCAGAAAATATAAATTCTGCTCATCACATCTGGTTTTACAGATTGGCAAAACAAAAGTATTTCTTAGAGCTGGTCAGATGGCTGAACTAGATTCTCATAGGAGCCGTGTGCTTGGAAGATCTGCATGTATAATCCAGAGAAGAATTCGTTCCTATTTGGAACGTAAAAAGTTCATCTCATTACGCATGTCAGCCATACAAATTCAAACCTTATGTAGAGGTATTAATTAGTGTCCAATTGTTTTGCTTTTATATCATAGCAATAATTATATAGGCACCTTTGAGGTTTGAACATATTATAAAAACAAAACAAATTCAATTTTCTAAAAAAATTACATTTACCCCCCTTAGTCATCTTTTAATTCTAAATTTTTGCTCGTCTATCTTGTCTTCAGAAGGGTATTAGAACTGTAAAATATGAATGTATGTTTTCGAAACCAAGTGACTTCTTAGTAATAAGCCTAAACTTCAAGTGTTGTCATGTAATTATACCATTTTGTTATGTATGTAAAAGCATATGGGAAATGTTCCTAAGTTGTAACAGTAGTATGTTCTATTAATTGTCGTTTCTTTTGGGATGTTAGGGCAAGTTGCACGCCATATTTATGGGCATAGGAGGAGAACTGTTGCTGCATTGACTATCCAGAAAGATGCACGTGCTTTTGTTGATAGGAAAGCTTATAAACTTTTGAGTTCTTCTGCTATTCTTATTCAAGCGGGAATGAGGGGAGTGGCTGCTCGTAATGACCTTCAGTTACGGAAAAATACTAAAGCAGCCATCGTCATCCAGGTAATTTCATGTGAAAAAAGTGTAGCACTAAATTCACAATCATGCTGCTTTATTTTTGCCCACTTTTATGGATTTATATAACCTTAACACATGTCTTACATAAGCTAACAACTCTCCTAATTTATGTTTTCCTAACGTTTTGTTTGGTTCAATGAGAGAATAGGGAAAGTAGATAGAGGAGGGAAAAGATTAATATCTTTCTTTCAAGGTGATTGGTATGATTGAAAGGGAAGTGTAGAAAAGTAGAGAAGGGAAATATATGCTTTTATATTATTGAAGATATCCAATCTCTAATATATAAATATGGATGAAGAGGATAAGCACAAGTTAGTGATTCACCTGCCAAGAATAACTAGTGCAAATAATAAGAAAGATATATATAATCCTTGACAAATCTTCTATCTTCTAACAAGAAGTAAGTCTCAAATACTCTTAGGTATGAGGAAAATAAAATTGGTAAGCAAAGATTGAGTTTTGTGATTTCACCAATTAACCATTTTATCTTGTTTTTCTACTAGAGAAGAAAAATAAGTTAATAATAAAATAATTTGAAATTATTGAAAAGTATTCAAATTTAAACTTGAAACTTATAAAAAAATATGCATTAAATAAGAACAAGAATGATTATTGTTTCAAATGCTAATATATCAAAAAAGAAAAAAATAGAGTCTTGTTTTAAAGGTAAATCATTTCTATAGGTTGTATAGTAAACAAAAATAATTTAGATAAATTTTTGTCTTTTTAGTTTTATGCTTTCACTTTTTGCCCAATTTAGTACGGAAAAAAATTGGGCTTAGAAAGGATTTTATATACAACCACTTTTGCTTCTCCATTTTATTCTCCTTAAGAAAAGATAAAACCTTTTATTATGCATCCTTTTACTTCCACTTTCTTGTATGTTCAATTTTCACTTGAACCAAATAAGCTCTAAATTCAGATATGCGGACGAGCATGATTACATCTCACCATTATTATGAGTAATACGCATGTACCACATTTGGTATTGGAGTTTTATAAACGAGCTCTTGTATCTTTTCAATTAAAAAAAAACTAAATTGATAATTGGGTATGATATAATCCCATTCAAGAGAATTGCTTGTATGCTAAAAAATCAGTATACAGATAAATTCATGGATAAAGAGTTACTCAATAAAGATGATGGTTGTAGTTAGGATGTATCAGACTATTATGAAAGGAAAAGAAGTGATCTACTTCGTAATTAATAGACCTCGTTGAATAAAAAAGAAACCTTTGTGATTTATGTATTACGAACTCGCCTTTTCATTCTTTTGTGTGAAAAGTTTTAATAAATGCATTTTTTTATGGCCCATTTCCAGAGTCATTGTCGACGAGCATTGGCATGTGGTCGTTATTTGAGGTTGAAGAGAGCAGCAATAACTACTCAGTGTGCTTGGAGAGCAAAACAAGCTCGTAAAGAACTACGAATGCTTAAATTGGTGAGTAATCGCCTTTACTTACATATAACAAACTACTCCGAAAAAGGAAGCGTGAAAGTTCCAATTCAATGACAATGTTCTATTAGATAGATATACAACTACTAAACTTATGATTGGTGTGAACCTTGAATTCAAATGTGCCTGTTCTTAGCTTTGGTACTTGATGTTGATTACAAAAGCTTTGGTACTTGATGTTGATTACAAATAACATTGATCTTCATTGAATTCTTATCTTACTGTTGCATCGTTGAATAAGATTGTCTTTGTTTTTATTACTCTGAATCCTCATCATTCAATATGGTTGAGGTAATTTTTGTCCTGGGATTGCCAAAAAATGCTTGTGGTTGAGACATGAAGTGTAGGAAAAATTCATAATCACAAGTATTGTGTACATGTCGTTTTAGACTAAAAGAGTTTAACAGTGTTGCGCACAGTTATAGCTTTTGGTGGCTCAATAATTGGTTTCAAAAATGGAAAGATACTTGGATCACATCTTTTTCTTACTTACTAAGGTTCATGTCTTCGCCTTAGAAAAATAATCCAGCCTATATGTGGAACCGTATGGAGAAAACATTAAATTATTCTTTATCCTCATTACCAACTAAAGCTTCTAAATGAAGCAGCTATTCAAAGGTTTACGTATTTCACTGATTTTTTCTACTACCGGGTTATTTGCATGACTTGTTGTTGATTGCTTTACTAGTTGCTAATCCTTGTTTGTAGCTCTCTCCTCTTAAGATAACAGTTAGGTTGTTCTGAGATTGTGAAGTATAATGCTTTATGTTTCTTAGTGGTTCAAATTTTGAATTTGAACTGCTGAAATGGTTTTTTAAGGTATTCTAAGTCTTTGATTTAAACCATCAAACATTTGGTTACAAGGGAAAGAAACAAGAAACAAAAAATGTTGACTCTGTCCACTCTGTCTCAGGCTGCAAAGGAAACTGGAACACTCCAAGAAGCCAAATGCAAGCTCGAAAAGGAAGTTGAAGAATTATCTTGGCAACTGCAGTTGGAAAAACGCATAAGGGTAGTATATTTGCATAGGCCCTGATTATAAGTTTTACATGTGTCTTCATATTATAATGCATGAAAGGCAAAGATAGTAGTCAATTTTGTTACTTTTCCTAATTGTTTGATCCCTTTCTTTAGGCTGACATTGAGGAAGCTAAAAATCAAGAAACAGCAAGGCTGTCATCTGCTTTGGAGAAAATGCAGTTGCAGTTTCAGGAAACTAAAAACCAGCTAATGAAGGAACTTGAAGCTGCGAAGAAGCTAGCTGGGCAAGCTCCTTTTATACAGGATGTTCCTGTTACTGAACATGAACTGGTTGATAAATTAACTGCTGAAAATGAAAAGCTGAAGGTGAATTCATGAACTCCAATTCGTATTTATTTGTATCTTGATAACAAAAAATCTAATGGATAGTCGTAAATTGAAAATTCTGGTTCAGTCCCTAGTAAGTTCTTTGGAAAAGAGAATAGATGAAACAGAGAAGAAGTATGAAGAAACAAACAAACTCAGTGAGGATAGGTTGAAGCAAGCTCTGGAGGCAGAGACGAAGATAATTCAATTGAAGACTACCGTGCAGAGGTTGTTTTTTTAAGTAAATTGTCACTTCCATAACCATTTAAGAGGCTAATTAGCTTATCTAATGGAATTATTCCTGTACATATTCTTTGGGTTTTTAATTTGGATGGATTTCAATGACCTCCCCTGAGGTTTGGCATAATTATGGATACCTCCTTGTTATTTCAAAAATTACCAATACCTCCCTTGAGGGTTGTAACCGTCTAACAAATAACCTATTTCTATCCATTTTATGGTGAACTGACTAAAATGCCCTTATGCAAATTGAATTATTTTTGAAAATTTTCTAAATTTTTTTGGACAAAAATGCGCAGAGAGAGGTATTTTACGTTTTTTACACAAAAGGAGCCATAATTTCATTTGTCTTGGCTAATTTTTCTATAATTTAAGAAATTAAGGGCAAAATGGACCATTTCAGGCCCTTGGTTAAAAATTACAAACCTCAGGGGGGTATTTATATTTTGAAACAACAAAGGGGTATCCGTAATTATTCCAAACCTCAGAGGAGGTCATTGTAATGCACCCTTTTAATTTCAATGAAGACTAAGTTTATTTCCTTCAACCATGTGAAGTTAGTAAACTGGAAAGTGGAAACATTAGATGCTTATTGTGTTTTTTTCTTTTTCTTATATTGTAGGCTCGAAGAGAAACTTTCAGATATTGAAATCGAGGACCAGATTCTCCACCGACAAGCTTTGAAGAGTAATCCTCCTGGAAAAATGTCTGGACATTTAGTTCAAACCACGCAGGTTGGTTACAATCTTGGTCAAACTTTAAACTTTTTGTAGGTTTGATACATATCCTTTTGCTTTTCTCTTGCAGCCTATGGAGAATGGTTCTCATGTAAGTCATCTCTACACACGGCAAATTTGAAGTTACACACTTTTATGTAACATATAAAAGTTGCATTGTCTATCAACTTGATCATTTTTACAAGCTAGTTTAAACAGGAACCTCAAAGAGCACAACTAATTAAAAGATTTGGCACTGGATCTGATAGCAAGCTGAGGAGATCCAATATAGAAAGGCAACGGGTAGGTTATTTCCTTTAATCAACCTAAGAAACCAATCATTTTCATGCAAGCATGTTTTTATGCAAGTATTCAATGTGTGTAATATATTTGATATGTCAAGTGAAAATGCCCAAAAAGAAGAGGACACTGAAGTGCAGTTGAAACTTGAGGTAGCTGTTAAACCAATCATTTTCATGCAAGCATGTTTTTATGAAAGTATTCGATGTGTGTAATATATTTAATATGTCAAGTGAAAGTGCCCAAAAAGAAGAGGACACTGAAGTGCAGTTGAAACTTGAGGTAGCTGTTAAAGTCCATTAGCAGGGCCCATATTTCTAAGGTCAATGTTTGCCGGCCATGTGACTGAAGATGTTCTCCTGGTACTGGCTTACTGAATATAAGCAAATAAAAAGAACATTGCAAGGATTTTGTAGTGAAATATATTTTTCTTTCAACTTTCTTCTTGATAATAGATCTTTTTGTGTCACAATTAGTGAAAGAAAAAACTTCACCGTTCATTGATCTCTTAGAAATCGTCTGAGTTCCACACAGTGAAAGAGATAGAAACTGCATTACTTGGTCCATTATTAGGGAGTGTTTTAGATTACCCACGATGACCGCATTTTTTATTGACCAAAGTACATTATCTAATATGCATTGTCAAGCTGAAAACTGGAAAAAGGTTTTCAACAATTGCATTGGTTTTTTTTCCCTTCTACTTTCAAATTAGAAACAAAGAAAAAAGTGGAAGATCCACAATAAATTGAATGAAAGCTAATTTTGTCAAGTATTATCTCAGTTTTCCTATATTTCATGTTAATAGTAAGACGAATGTTTCACTTCTTTATTTGTGGGTTAATATATTTATTTTTTCTTTTTGTTGTTAATTTAGTCCATAAATAACAAAGTTTGTGGTCTCCAGGACAATGTAGATGCTCTCATTAGATGCATCACAGAACATCTTGGTTTTAGTGACGGAAAGCCAGTTGCTGCTTTCACTATTTACAAATGCCTTGTCCATTGGAAATCCTTTGAAGCTGAAAAAACTAGTGTATTTGATCGTCTTGTTCAGACAATTGGTTCCGCCATAGAGGTGCATTTTCGTAATATTTAAATGAAGCTGTAACTTTCTCCTAGCAGTCTGCATTTCTCTGCTTCTATGTTAGATTGGATTGTTTGCCAAAAAGAAAGAAACACGGCTTGATACTGAATGGTGTAGTTTCTTGATGATTCACTTGTTTCTCTTGAGATTTTCGTTAGGATCAGATGATTAATATGTTCTATTGTACTTATGCTTTGTACTTCTCTGAATGGTGGAACTCTAAAATTCTGGCTAAACAGAAGGATCCACTTTTTTTTTTTTTCCTGATGTTGCTGTTATATTGTTGCTATAACAACCTGTGAAGCTAGAAAGACAATGATAAAAGTAAATAGTTATAAACCTCTGTGTTCTCGGCCACTTTCACCAAGTGATCCATTCCAATATGTTATGTTATACACCACTACACTAGTCCAACATCTTTGTTTCCTAGTTCTCTCTTATTAAGATTGATTTTTTTGTATCATGTTGCAGGATGAGGCGAACAATAATCATATGGCTTATTGGCTTTCCAACACATCTACACTACTCTTTTTGCTTCAACAAACAATAAAAGCTCCTGGTTCAACTCCTGGGAAACCTCCCCAACCTACATCATTTTTTGGAAGGATGGCCCGAGTATGAAGTTCTTATTTATTTCTGTGTAGTAAATGCCCATTAGTGGAGGAGTATCACTAAGATATTAGTTGGTCTTAAGAATTTTCCTTGGAACTTTCATTAACACAACAAAAGTAACTATTTAATGTGTTGATCTGTTTCCAGAATTTTCGATCCACTTCTTCAGCCCACCTTTCTATAGGTGGACTGAATGGAGTGTGCCAGGTTGAGGCTAAATATCCAGCTCTACTGTTCAAGCAACAACTAACTGCGTATGTTGAGAAGATTTATGGAATAATTCGAGATAATCTAAAGAAGGATCTGTCATCTTTCCTTTCTTTGTGCATCCAGGCAAGGTTTCACTTTGTTTGAAAGTTTAGTGGAGTATGTCATCTATCCTGTATATTGTCGCGTATTTCTCTGGACTCCCTTTTGAGCTTATCTTTTATTTTCATGCTTAACTGTTTATGCAACTTGGATTTAGTTCTCTATGTCAATTCCTACATGAGCCTTTCTATTTATACCTTCTAGTTAATTTTTTATGTTCTTTGAGGCTTAAGAAAGCGAAAATGAATTTAAAAAATTTGGTTCTGTACAATAGCTAAATGCTTGCGAAAAAGGTAAAAGATTATACCTATACATGAGCTTTTACTTATTTGATTCCTTTTGTCCAAGAACTGGCCTCCCTTCACATCTATGATTTACTTTGTTATACTTGCCATATCCATTATTTATGATGTACGGATTCTGAATTTGAATATACAATAAATAGGCACCCAGAACACTCGGAGGGGACTCTCTGCAATCATCTGGCGGTTCTCCCACTAATCATTGGCAAAACATCACTGGGAGCCTAAATAGGCATCTAACTACACTAAAAGACAATTTTGTACGTACGAACTAACTCTATTGTTGTTTTGTGAAGCTTGAACTTCATCTAATAGAAATTTTTGTTCCAGGTTCCTTCAATCCTCGTACAGAACATCTTCATGCAAACTTTCTCGTATATTAACGTTCAACTTTTCAATAGGTAGCTCATGTACCTTTACCATGGTTGTCCTTCTGCCATAAGCTATTTGATTTCTTATGTTGGTCACCCTGTTTCATTTTTCTGTAGCATCCTTCTCCGTAAAGAGTGCTTGCACATTTAGTAATGGGGAATATGTAAAAGCAGGGTTAGATGAATTAGAACTTTGGTGCGGAATGCACGGCAGGTATACTATTGTTGTAATTGCTGAAATTATAACTAGCGCCATTTACATTTGCATACCACAAGTGTAGAGGTTTTATCCTTTGCTAGTATCATGGTTACTTTTGCTTGATTAGTAATTTGCAAGTTGTAGATTGAGTAATTAGTTGTCTCTTAACAGTATGCAGGCTCATCATGGAATGAAATAAAACATGTACAACAAGCTGTAGGATTTCTGGTATGTTCTGTTCTCCTTCACTATACGAACTATTTCTGATCCACTTCAACAATGATACAATCCATGTATAAAGTTTATTAAATTGTTGCACTAATTTACAAATTCAAGAAAAATGAGCTTTAACATATATTTTGGTTTAAAGTTTAAACGTCACTATCTTTGAAATATAGTATGTTTAGATATAGAATTGGTGTTGCTACAATATGAATGCAACATTGCTGATACGACATGTATTTTCAGTTTATTTTTTATACTAATATCTTATCTCTTGTGCAGGTGATACACCAAAAGTTGCGAATTACTTGTGAGGATCTCACCACCGACTTGTGCCCAGTAAGTCTGTCGTTTTCTTTTCTTACACTCTCAGTTATTTTAATTTTAGTGTTCTTTTTCATTTTCCTTTTGCATGCTTCTTTCATTATTTTTCACGTTTGCCAAATTCAATCATCATATAGCCTTTCCTATTTTCTCTAGTATCAAAAAGTGCCAATTTATATTTCATCAATATAAAGACACAATTTGCCGACACTAGTTGGTTTAGTTGGTAAGGACAGACGACTTCCAGCTGGATGGTTTGCAGGTTCAATTCGCTTCGCCGGCATAAGGGTTGTGTTCGTGTGTAAATTATAAGTGGTACTCATGTAAGTTTTTAGTTATGCCCTAGCCCGTGAGGGCAATTGGAGCAAAAGCCATCAAAACTTTTTTGTGCCAAAAAAACAGTAAAATAAAAATAAAGACGCACAATTCAAGAATTAATTTGACCTCCATTTTAACATATAGAGTTAGCTCACTTGTACTTTAATGGAATCACTTTGAATAAAGTGGTTGCTAGTTTCGCTACTCCATACACGAGTGCACTTGTTTTAAGCAATAGAGAGCCTCACAAAAATCATTCACCAACTTTTTTGTCTTCCATAATGAAGCTTCGTGGTAATGCTATATAGAATTTTCTTGCAACTCTTCATTTAGAAAAGCTAAGTTGATATCAAGTTGATAGACTGGCAACTTCTCTTGCACGGTGATAGCAAGTACAACGCAAAATGTCGCACAAATGTTTCATTGATCAATCCTAAGCTATTGTGAATAGCCTTTCACAGTGAAACATGATTTACACTTTTGACTTACATGTCATTAATTTGGTCTTATATACCAATTTTAGTTCAACCCGTCCTTGTATTCAGGAAGATAAATTAGTTCCCTAGTAGCGGTCATCACTTTATCTTTATTGCTTCTTTAATATTCTATTATTCACAAAAGAAAGCAACACTTGATAATCTATAATATCCTTAATTTTTTGGTTTTGGGGCCAAAGGGGCAGTATGCCTTTTGTTCATTACTATAGCTAGTGTAAGTATATTTGTGTCATTTTCTTATCAGACTTACTGTGTTGCTGGTTGTGTAAAATAAGTTGGAAAGGATTTTTCGTGTATGCTTTGTAATCAATTTGTACACCTATTGATACACACAAAGAGAGCCTAAATTAGAAAATAGAATCAATCAAATCCCTACAATCACTCCTAAAATCCTTCCTAATATACATATACGAATACTTTCCTTTTCTTCAATGCTTCAACACTCCCCTCAAGTTGGAGTGTAGATAATAATAATAGAGATAATCAAACTGAGTCCCAATTAGAACCTTATAAAAAGATCTCCTAGTTTCATCTATTGTCTTCACGTAGCCTACAGAGACCCGAGTTTGCTAAACCTTGCTTGAACAAAATGACAATGAATCTTGATATCGAAGGCAATGCAAAGAGTAGCTTGATTATAACACCACAAGTTTGTTGGTATTGAAATTTTAAGGCCAACTTTAGTTAGGAACTGCTATATCCACGTTATTTTGTATAAAGACTATGTCATGGCTCTATACTCTGCTTACACTAGATCGTGAAACTACATTCTACTTATGACTTTTCTATGTGACCAAGATACCTCCAATAAAAGAACAAAAACCTACTGTAGACCTTCTATCAATCCTATAACCTGCCCAATCAAACATTTGAGAGGCATCAGATACTCGTATGTCCACGATCCTTGTAGAGTAGTCTCTCGTGCAGGAGCTCCTTTTAGATACCACATGAGTCGTTCTAGAGCAGGCCAATGATAAATTGTTGGAGAGGACATAAATTGGTTCAGAACACTAACCAAATATGGAATGTCAGGGTGAATTATTGTCAAACAATTCAATTTTCCAGCTAGCCTCCTATAGCTCTTAACAATTTTCCAGCCAGTCTCCAATACTTCTTAGGTTCTTCAAAAAATTCACGTCTCGTTCTCTTGTATGTTGTTGTATTGGGAATTATTGGAATACTGCATAGTTTAACTCGTAATTTTCGAATATCAGCCAACATATCAAGGACATATTTTCCTGAGATAAAACAATGACCTTCATGTTGCTTCTTACAACCTTTTTCAAATCTTAAAAGGTATTTAAATACCCTAAATCTTTAATGTAAAATTGACTGTGCAGGAAGGTCTTCAGAGATGAAATCCCCATTGTATCATTACATGTAATGACAACGTTATCAATATACACAACAAGAATGATGATTCCAGATACATATAGTTTACAAAAAAACAGAGTGGTTGGATTTGCTTTTGCTTAAATCAAAGTTTTCTGTAGCTTGACCGAATTTTCCAAGCCATGCATTTAGGACTTCTAAATATAGCAGACTCTCCAAACTACCCCCGAGCAACAAACCTAGGTGGTTGCTCCATACACAACTCTTCTCGTATATCACCATGAAGGCAGACAATGTTTATGTCTAACTAATATAAGGGCCAATTGTGAGTGACTTCAAGAAAATGAATAAGCAAACAAAATTTTTAGAGAGATACACACACCATAGGTATGAGCATAGCCTTCAGGAACAAGGCGCGCTTTAAGCCGAGCAACCTATCTATCTAGATTGAATTCAATATTGTATACCCACTTGCATCCAACAGCCTTTTCGCTTGCATGCAACTTAACTAACACCCACATGTCATTAGCATTCAAAGCATTCATCTCCTTAAATCATAGTTGTACTCCAAGAAAGATGGGATAAGGTCTCATGAATTGTTTTAGGTGTGTCAAGGGAGGCAACGAAAACATGTCATGAGGATGGCAGATGATCATATGAAACAATGAAACTTAACCTTTGTGCAGAGCAATAGGAATGCCAAAATCACTCATTACTCAACATTTGATCTAAGAATGAAGAAGGAACTAGCGCAGAACCTATATCGGGAGGAACTATTCGTCTGGAATAGAAATGGTGGATAGGAGGTCGAGACAGTGTTTGGAAATTAGATTAACTGGGAATTATAGTAGACTGATAAATGGCATGGTAAGTCAACAAATCACCATCCTCCCCCTTCCTATAGGAGTTGGTAGACATTGTAGGAAATAATGGAACATGTTCCAAAGAAGTAACATTTGTTGACACAAGATATATACGAAGAGTTAGCCAATAACAGCGATACCTTTTTGCAGAGGGGAGTAACCTAGGAAGACACACTTGACAGACTTGGGGTCTAATTTAGTAAATTAAGGATGAACAGTTCTGCGATGGGGTATACACACAGGAGGTTTGCTCAAGTACTTCATGCTTGATCATGTAAGTTTGGAAGGTATTTTACGAATAATTAGCATTATCACTTCGTAATGTTTAAACCTCAACCACTTCCATGGAGATGTTGGAGGTAGTAGAAACAACCACTATAACACAGATGGAGGAAATTATTCCATCTCAACGTCTCGGTGGATTGCATAATACCTAGGCTACAATTTGTAGCATAGACAAACCTTCAGGTATCTCTTCTTTGACATATTGAGGCGAAGTTTCATTTTCTATTGGATTAAATGTCTCTGAATCAACCTTTGCCAACTCCTAGATTATAGATTCACGAGCTATGACCATATGACCAACTCAAAAAATCATTTTCTAGTATTCCCCATGTCCAAGCAGTACCAAAAAATAGCCACAACGATGGTTCATTGACCACTATAGTGGGATAGGGAATGTTAACATCAGTCCATTACTAATCCTAAAGAATATCCTTCATGTACCTAAAATGTTCACCAACTTAATTTATGTCAACAAACTCACCCAAGATTTGAATTTCTATGTGATTTTCCATCATGATTATTGTGTATTTTAGGACAAGGATTCAAGTAAGACAACCGGACATGCCAGAGTTCGGGAGGGCCTCTACTACCTTGAAAAATTGAACATATCTTACTCTTTTCTTTCAAAATCTTTTTCATCTAATAAATAGAAAATTGGGCTCCTCCATATTCATCTTGGTCATCCATCTTTTAGAGTCCATAAGATCTTGTTTCCTTCTTTCTTTGAAGATCTAAATGTTAATGATTTTCATTATGAAGTATGTGAAATCGTGAAACATAAACGGGTACCTTTTCTAGTAATGTTGAGGAGTATTTTAATCAAGTCCTTACTCTCCATGTCCAAAAAGAAGGGGTTATATACGAGTTATCTTGTTTTATTAACCCACGACAAAATGGAGTAGTGGGTAGGAAAAAACGCCATATTCTTGAATCGACCTGAGCATTCCTCTTACCAAAAAGTGTACCTAAATCCATCTGGGGAGAAACAATGCTCACAGCTACTCATCTTTAACCATTTTTCCTTGAAAAGTCTTAGGATTCAAGAGTCCATTGGAAATGCTCTCCTCATTTTATCCTGATCTCCAAACTACAAACAACCATATATCCCTAGAGTGTTTAGGTATGTGCCATCTATCTATGTTCCTAGCCAAAACCATGGAAAGTTATACCCGAGGGCATTAAATTGCGTCTTTGTGGGTTACTCTACAACTCAAAAGGGGTATAAGTGCCATCAACCTCCATCAAAATGGTTTTATGTTTCAATGGAAATCTTATTTCACCACTCCTCTTTTTCAAGTAGAAATCAGAACTAATAAGGATAAAGAGGACCTCAAGAATTTTTCTTTACTTGATCTGCCATCTTCTTCTAAGCCTCTACATGAGTCCAATTATGCATTTAAACATGAACACATGCTTGTGTCTGAACCTGAACCTCAAAATCAACAAGAGGAGATAGATTCTGCCCTTGAAAATGTGAGATTTGGCAAGTATATTCAAGGAAGAAGACGGTCAATCCTGAATTTGTGGATGTCCAAGTCTCCAACTTGAATTTTGAGAATGAGGTAACATTCCTGAACTCCTTTACATAGTGGAATTGAATTTCATTTGGACAACGATGATCAAGATCTTCTCTTTGCTATTAGAAAAGGCACCAGGGAATGCACTAAACGACCACTATACTCTGTTGCTCATTTCCTTTCTTTAGGGAATTTGTCACCATATCATAAAGCCTTCCTTTAGCCTAAACATAACATTATTTGATAAAGAAATCAACATGGAAGTGCCACTAAGTTATAGAAATGATATAGCTCCTGAAACTGTTGCAAGTTAAAACAAAAAGGCCTTGTATGGATTGAAAGAATCACCACAGGAAGGGTTTGGGAGATTTGTAAGAGTAATGATGGTCATTAGATATCGACAAACCTGAGGAGATCATACATGGTTCATCAAAAACTCACCTTTATAGGGAGTCATGATACTTCTAGTATATGTTCATGACATAATATTGACATGGTTGATAACAACGAAAGATAACTTTTAAGTTAATGTTTGGCTAAGGAGATTGAGATCAAGAGTTACGAAGGCTGAAGTATTTTCTAGGCATTGAAGTAGCTTAATCAAAGCATGGTATTTTATCTCCAATAATGTATGTTTTTGATCTTTTGAAGAAACAGGCAAGACAACTTGCAAACCATCATGTATTCCAATAGACTCAAACAATAAACTTGGGAAGGCATGGGAGGATGTTTGCAGTAGATACGGAATTGTATCAAGGGCTTGTAGGGAAGCTCATTTCATCTATCTCACACACACCAAATATAGCATATGCAGTGAGTATCTGTCGCTTATGCATAGTCCAAACGAAAGTCATTATAGGAAACTCATTGAGTATTACACTATCCCAAAGAAACACTGGGAAAAGGTATTATTTTTAAGAGAAATGGAGGTCTAGCACTTGAAGCACATACCGATTCTGATTATGCAGCGTCAACTGTTGATAAGAGATCAAACTCAGAATATTGTCCTTTTCTTGGTGGGAACCTTGTGACATGTAGAAGTAAGAAGCAAAATGTGGTAGCGCGATCTACTGCAGAGGTAGAATTTCGAGCAATGGCTCAATGTGTCAACTACTTTGGTTGAAATTATTCTGGAAGACTTGAAGATTAAGCGGGATGGCCCGATGAGCCTCTATTGTTAATACAAATATGCGATTAGTATAACTCATAACCTAGTGTAACATGATCAAACAAAACACATTGAAGTTGATAGCCACTTCATAAAAGAAAAACTAAAGAGTTGTTTAATTTGCACACCCTATGTGGATACAAAGAACCAACGTGTTTATGTACATACGAAGGGGTTAAGTAGTTCAACTTTGGCGAATATTGTATCCAAGTAGGGAATGGAAAAAGTCTATTCACTAGTTTGAGGGGGGGGGGGGGAGTGTGGGAAAAAAACATGAGCTCTTTGTTAAGTTAGCTATTTTAGGATGTTTGCATCCCTAGAATCAGGTCGATTATATTCTTAGGATATTCCACATTGTTGTAATTAGGCTGGTAGATAGAATATCCCATAATCATGGAATTTGATTTCTGTTTCCTTTTTTTTGTTTAGGAAACTTGTACATAGTTGACCCTCCTGTACATTTGAAAATTCAATTCAATATAGAAAATATTCTTTTCAATTTCTAAGAGTCCTCAAATATCTAAGTGAACTAATTCAAAAGGAAAACTAACCCTTTTATTGACTCGAGAAGTAAAAATTAGGCAATGGGGTTTTGCAAACTGAGATGACTCACAATCTGAAGAGGTGACTATGGAAGTTAGGATGCAACTTCCTCAATAGGGGTAGGGTAGGATGTCCTAAGCGACAGTGGATGCTACAAGGATTTGAAATGCTTGAGAAAGCAACAACTCTAGGCAGTTGTGTCCATAGTGTAAAGACCCCTGACTCACGTCATGTACCAATAATCTTCTTGGTCACAAGATCCCCAAAAAGACATTGATCAAGATAATAAAGATGAAACAGTTTAAGTCTCAAGTTAATTTATTGCAGATATCAAATTAAACAAAAAATTTGTGAGACATAGAATAGAGGATAAAGATAATGATGGGATAAGAGTGACAGAGCCAGAACAAGAACAAAGGAAGTAGAGTCATCTACCAAGGTAATTGGGAAAAAGCATGTGACTAAAAGGTAGCATAGAGATTGTGATTACATTGTAGCACCGAAACCAATGACCCATTATGAGGAGGACGGGAGATGACATGTATTAGGTTTACCTATCTGTACAACAACATAGATATATTGAGATGAATGCTTTTGTGCTTCTTGATACTGAATAAACTTAGCAAAGTCTTCTATAGAAATAGTCATGGGTTGATCAGGCTCCTGCACATGACTAATCATAGTGGCAGTATGAGCTGAATGTGACTAATGTAATTTATTGTGTAATTTCAGGCAAGTTCATTTCGCATGACCAGGTTCATGATAGTAATAACAAATAATTCCTCCTGACTCTTGGCTTCTATTGCCCTGACCTATTATGCCCTTCGTCTATTGTTTTTCCTCTGAGAGTTGCGACTGATAAGTGCACTGCACTACTAAGATGATGAATAACTAAGAAACCTAGTGTCTATGTGAAGCACTTTGGTAAAATTTTCAAGCAAGTAAGAGATTTCAGCACTACAAAGAATCAGGGACTTAGCAACATCAACTGGGAATGAAGCCCTATCAGAAGACTCGTAATTACCATCTGCTCTCATTGAGAATTTAACATCAGTACTGAGAGGTAATGACATATTCAATTTCTCATAGATTTTCTTAAATTCATAAAATAATCTTGAAGAGACTGATTATGTTGTTCAGCATAGTAAAGTCTCTCACAAACTTCATAAAATTTAGAGATATCCTTTTCAAAAGTACATAAATGCAAAATATTGAAAGAATTAGGTACGGCTCGGGAACGCAATGGAAGCGTAAAGTGTAAGAATTTAAGGCATAATTTTAAAAACGGATTCAAAGAGGTGTTCCCTTTGAAGTTCCCGGGCGTCCGATGTATGTCAACGCATAAATAAAAGAGGAGAAAGATATTAGACATGTGGCTAAAGAAAATAAACAAAAGATAAATGTAACGTAAATGGAAACCAACCTTTCTTCACTACACGTAGTAACCGGTTCTAGTGTTGTTCCTTCTCCGTTTCTCCTTCCTTTCACTTCAGGATCTAAATTAGAATTCCTCTAATTTGTACACACCACACTGCGGAATAATCTCACTATTGCCAGATAGTAGTAGAGAAGTGAAGGAAAAAAATCCAAAACAACACTATTGCTTAGTGATTTTTGCAATATTTTGTTGTTCAATCCTTTCCAAAAGGTATGAACACAAAAAGGAGAATTTTTCAGGAATTTTGGAGAGTTATTTTGATGAGAAAAATGTGCAATCTAATTTATATAATTTATGTGAATAGTTTTGTGTATGTAGAATTGTTGAATTCAAAAGTCAACTTCTTTTGTCAACTTCCAAAGCAACCTACATACAAACACACACACACACTATCTACATAACCATACACCATAGTAGCAAATAAACCACCCACAAAGCCACATAATGGTTGGCCACATGTGTTCCACATGTGGAGGATTTTAATTCCTCCTTCACTTGCTATAACTTACATTTTTCCATGGACTAGGACTACTAGTCTTGGACTTTTATTTAATCTAATTAAATTAAGTCCAAACAAAATCCATTGGGCATTAATGAATCTAATTAATCTATATCCAATTGAAGCCCACAAGTTTATTTAATGCAATTAAATAAACATAAGTCCAAACTCTAATTAATTGATCCAATCAATTAATTAAGCCAAACCCAATAATTTAATCCAATTAATTTAAAGTTTCCAAGCTCAAGAATTAACTAATCCAATTAATTAACTCTTGGACTATCCATCAAATGGATTTCTCAATAAACAATCCAATCATTTATCTTCTCCTTGAATAAATTTAATCCAATTAAATCAATTTGTTTCTTCTAAAATTATTTCCAAATTAATTCTACAAATTCCATAGCAATTTGTGTGTGACTCTTTAGGTTCACCCTCAGCTAGACTTGGGCTTGTGTCCAACACAATTGATCAATTAAATCTAATTTAATTAATTTGTTGTCCAATTAATCATCAATCGAAAAAATGCTCGTCACCATGGATGGCCGTCTAGCAACGGTCCATGGCATTAGAGACTAGGTGAATGTTGGCGTGAGCATTTAGGCTTTAGAGTTCCGTACGAGTACGGTCCTTCCATCATCCGTGTCCCGGTCTAAGTCTAGGGCATGGAATTCGACTTTGGTTCCCATCCTAGACTAGACAACTATGCTAAAAAAAACTCGAGACATGTTTGCTCTATTGATCTACATAGGAAACCATTCCCTACTCGACCAATCGTTGTGGCCACAGATTCAAAGAGCTTAAACTGTCTCAGAGTGCACAGGAGACTCGACTGTCATATACTGACAGGTGAGGGATCCTATCTTGGAATCCACCGTCCTCAATACATATTCCAACTGCACTAGATAAGGCTTATGATGAACGTATACCAAATACAGACATCTTTTGGCAGAACCTAGACACGTCCATCATATGCATGTGACTGCCATGATTCCTCAAGTTCGAGGAGTAATCTCATACTATTGGAGCTGAGAATGCTAGTTATACCGACCAAGCATCCACACATCCATATGATAATTCCCGTGAGTCAGTTCAGTTAACTCGACAACCTTGGTGGAACAAACCCACTAAAATTTCATAGTCATCCAATGTCTGTTGTCGATTGAAACACGACACTCATCTAATAAATGCAGTACTTCGTGCAAGTCTCTATAAGACCCTCGATGCCCTGTCTTGAGGTCCTCAACTTGGAACGTTTCAGACCAACCCTCAGAAGTTGGTTTCACAGTTGTCATCCAATGCGAAACCCAACTATAGGGGTTATCCAATTGATCTGCAGGCATTTGTTGTGATTTTAAAATGTCATTTAACATAATCAGTAATCACAACAAACACATAGTCCCATGAATGAATACTTAAAATATTTATCAAGTCAATATTACTGTAAAAAGATCGCTAAATAGTACCCAAAACTGTCAATCCAATTGGCTTTCTGGTCACCTATTCTCATAATCTCCCACTTGACCTAAAGCCAATCACCAGTGTCGCTCAGACTTATCTGAGCATGAGTAACTTGAGATATTCGGCTCGTCTCATGGATCTACCTTATTTCTAGCAAGATGATGCGGTCCAACCGCACGTCACCTCTTTATACCATTGCTCCAAGTAGATGGTACTGTCTAAGAATTTTTCTGAATCCGTATTGAGATCTCGGTCCTTTAGCTTGCACTACAACATGTTATTATCCTCCAAAGTAACAACTAGCTTGGCCATGCTAGGCACCACAACCAACCATTGGATGTGGTATTTTCATCTATACCACTTTCTGGAGCAACTTCTAAAGTTGCCATACATTCAACTTTCATTGTCCGTCGTGGTATCCCTCTTGAAACCTTTCCAAGCCACCACCTCACCATTAAGCCTGAATATATATTCATACTAAGACTAGATACTTTTCACATGATACTAGCAGCTAGTATCGCTATAGCCTTCCAGAATCAACTCTCCATAGAACGTGCATCAAGAACACTTATTTAATCCCTATTCACTTATTAAAGACTGTTCTCAATAGTTGTCTATTGCCTCCTCGGCACACACTGATTTCCATTGTTATGCCCAAAGCATTCACAACATCAGGTCCAATGCACCAAACAACATACCCATGCTGCCTATGGCAAAGATGTAGGAGATGTCAAACATCTAAGCTTCCTCATCAGTCAACTTTGACTGAGGCTTGGACAGCTTAACCCTATATATAGGAATCCAATTTCTTTCATGGAGATTGCGTGAACAATGTTCGTGTTTCAATGTTTCCTAATATCTTAAAATAATTCCAAATGAATAAGACATTAAATACTTTAAACATTAGGAACACAACAAAACTCCTACTAACCCTAAAGATCGTTACTGATCGAGTCATACCCCGTATGAACTCATCAAAATGAATAGCCCCGTTACATGGAGTTTCAAACCTAGTTTGAATTCCATGTCGAATCACATGGCTCCAAGCCATTAATCCGACCCAATGTCCAACATTGCTTCTCCTTATGTCTTTTGGACTGTAAATCAATTCACCGGACTGACCCAAAAACTTGTACCTCTCAGGTATCTAAAATGTTCTGGTCATCCTTAGGAGGACTGAAATATAGTCAGTGAGCAAGCTTGATTTAAAATGATGTTTGCAATTTTGTAATAAGGTGTCACTCTACTTGATTCCTCAAGGAGCTGCTCCTCATACCGGTTATCCTCTGAAATCCAATTTCCCAAAGGACAACATATGAACCTGTGGAAACCTAGTTTGTCTCCCACTAGTCCCTTGACATGTGCAGGACTATCATACACACTCAAGTACTTTGTAGAACACAGGCTTGCCATGCCATATCCAATATGGTGTCTGGGCCACAATCTTTAGAAAGTGCTATGTTTTACAACTAGCTACTATCGTAAGAACACGCCCTGATAGGCCAAGGTAGTTCAATGAACACCGACCGAACCATGTCCAACAAGGTTTGGTTCCTCCCTTATCAGATACGTCGTTCAATTGTGGAGCTCTAGGAATAATTCCACTGAGTGAGAATTCCATTCTCATTTAGATACATCAAGAGCTCCCACTAAGTTTAATTTTGCAACCAGTTTGGTTTCCACTTCAAATCTTCAAATCTAATTCCCTGAGCCTAGCAAAGGCCCTTGGACTTGTGAACCCTCTACTGATCTTGTGTATTCAGTGATCCACAAATGTCTGACTAGATCCAATCCAACATACCACTAGCAAACATACTTTGTCCTACAAAGAGCTTCCTGGTCTTCTTCCTACTCAGAAAGGACTTGCAAGCTAGCAGGCTCAAATTGTCTATTTCTAGACTCCTTGAAACTACTAACCTCCTTGTCCTATCTAGAGGAATGTGGTCTAGCTTTGCATGCAAAATTTGTGAGTTTATCTTGATTATCCATTTATCATTTGTTTTGAGCATTCATAATCTAATTATGGGATAGTATTGGAATAATCATGCAAACAACCTAGGAGACAAGAATAACCATTCTTTGTCAAATAAAAGAAACTTTCATTGATCAAAACATGTAATCCTAATTTTCCAACAATAGAGAAACATAATTTTGATCATGCTAGGTTACATAATTGTGACCTATCAACTCTATCCTAACATGATCACTAATAGCTAAGTCTAACTAGTCCTATAGCTTCTGTAACAATAGCCCAGCCATTGCCTAGCTTTAGAAACATCTTCATCTTAGCCTTCTACTCCTCTCCATCACCTACAAACCATTTGCAAATATGGGCTCTACAGTTGGTATCCAATACCCAAGAAGTAGAATAGTAATCATGTTAAAGCTCAAATCAAATGTACCTTGGTTGGAGAAAAGTTTAGGACACTCCCTCTTCCAATGCCCTTTTTCACGGCAATAAATGCAAACATCTTTTGCAATCCTTGATTGCCGAACCACCTTCCTCTTTCCTTTACCCACCCCCAGCGGGGCAACAAGAGCGCCCTGAGCGCTTGCAGCTGCTAATTCTGTCTTACCCTTCTTCCTCCTCCAGCGTTCAGCCCCTTTGCCTTTCACTTTTGAGGTTGAAGCCTCCCCACCAATACTGACAGCGCAGACTTTTCGATGTTGCCTCATATTGGACCAACATGTTTATCAACTCATGAAGGTCTTTTTCAAGCCCATTCATGTTATAATTAAGGATAAATGGGTCAAATGATGGAGGAAGAGAATGAAGGATCACGTCGATGTATGTCTCTTTCCCAAGATCAGCTCGGAGGTCTTCGAGTTTCTCCATAAGGGATAGCATCATCACTCCATACTGGTGTACAAATGACCCTTCTGTCATCTTAGCTCCAAAAAATGCCTTCGTCATAGCATATCTAATATGCCAGTCCGGTACCGCATAAACGTCTTTTATGCGGAGCATTATCGAGCTAACATCATCCAACCGATCATACTATTTTTGGATCTCATTATTCATGGATGCCAGTATGATGTTGCGGACCTTGCGGTTGTCCTCTTGCCAATCATTGAACGTCGAACGCTCTTCTGACAAGGACCCCTCCGGCAAGACCCGAGAAGAGGCTTATCCAGAACGTAAGCCTGATTTTCGAAATCGAGAACAATCCACAGATTTCGGAACCAATCGTTATAGTTTGTTCCGTCAAATTTGTTAGTCTCAAGATTATAGGGAGTGGATTCTTAGACATCTACATTCAACTAAAAATTAGAAATTTATTAGATTATAATAATATCGAATTCAAGTTAAGAATTGGTCTTTAGTCATTAACTCCTCCCACTATTTCTTCAAAAAGCCCACCACTCTTAAGTGGGGTTTTCGGAAAACCATTTCCTAGTGGGCTTGGAGTCCAAAAACGCAATTCTCCATGCCCCACTTTTACAATTCACATGGAAAAATGATTTGTGGGAGGTAACTTATACCAGTCTCATCCGATGAGATCCCCAAGATATTTTGCCTCGCATTTTCACATGATCCCAAGGACTCCAAGCGAATCATGTTACTTACCGTTAGGCCCGACCCATGAACCAAATGAGTATCTCAACTATCGCCTCCACGACTTATGAGACCAGGAAATAGGAGAATATTCCATTCGTTCACAACAACAACACAACTTTCTGCCATTCCAAACATGCCATGACTCGTGAGACCACGAATGGATGAAAGTAGCTTTCTCACTACATTGCTACGGATGGAAGGCTTTGAATAATCAAACTATTTTATTTTAATTCCATTTTGGACCTAATATTACTTGGACCATCCAAGTGAGAGTTTATTATTTATTAAAACCGAGACCTCATCATTATTAGTATTTTGCATGCTCAAGTTTTATTTATTTAATGTAAAATGATGTATTCCAAACACACCATACATCAAAGAATTAAAACATAAGCACATGAAAAACAAGCCTAGCATGCCCCTGTTAGGATGATCACAAGCTCGTTTCTAAATGATCCACTGAGCCCGCAATGGATCTATGGTCAATCTAGGTTATGCCTACACTGTTACAATTTTTACATCCCATTATCATTCTAATGGGGCCTTGTAAATCCTCCTTTATTCTTCTTGACCTTCCATCATGGGCTCCGTCCAACGAACCTTCATCTCCTTGGAAGCTTACATTTTATAAAATAAAGCCTCACAACCTAATCTACTCTCATTACAACTTAAAAAGAAACATCAATCATAAGTCGAGGGAGTACATTAAAGAGAGGAAGAAAGCCTTATTATTACAAGGCTAAAAATGATAGAGAGAAGAAAAACAAAGAGGCACGCATGCCTCACCCAACAATAAATTTAAACCATACATAGGCTAAAAGGGCTTAGTGATCATCCTCATTGTTTATCCAATAAACAACAACAAAACACATTTATATCAAATATAAACACGCCAGCATATAAATACATCCCATGCACTTATAAATAGATATCCAATATCTAAAGCCACAAACATAATTAAAATGCAAAGAGTACCATATCAATAATGCAATTAAAAAGATGGATATCAACTATACATCCAATATACATTTTTTTTTTTTTGGAGACCATTTCCAAAATAATGTAACGTATCAAAATAATTTTAGAAAAATTCAATTTAACTAAAACTTAAAATATGCCAAATTAATAATTTCAGAAAACTAGCATAAATCAGAAAAATCCATATTTTCGAAAAAACAACACAAAACAGTGTTGCCGGCCGGCCAACCCAGACGGTCGTGTGCGCGCGCAGGCACCCCTATCTGCATTGGGCGCCTCTGCGCCTGCCAGCCGGCTATTGCACGTTTTGCCAATCAATTTTTTTTTAAACTTCTACTATAAAAACTGAAACATAAACTTGAATTTACATAAAATCTAATTCTAAAAAATGCATGGATATCCATAATTTTAAAAGCAAAATTAACATATATTTTCTAAGCAGATAATCATGCTTTAAAGCTATAAACATGCTTTCCAAAAGCAACTTTAAACATGTTCTACATGCTTAACACATAATAACATGTAAATCCTAAAGCCACAACACCAAGTCGGGCTCTGATACCACTAAAAGAATCGGGTATGGGCCGGAATTGCAACGGACGCGTAAAGTGCGAGAATTTAAGGCATAATTTTAAAACGGATTAAAAGGGGTGTTCCCCTTTGAAGTTCCCTAGCGTTCGGTGTATGTCAAAGCACAAATAAAATAGGAGAAAGATGCTAGACATGTGGCTAAAGGAAATGAACAAAAGATACATGTGACGTAAATGGAAACCAACCTTTGTTCACTACACGTAGAACCGGTTCTAGCAGTGTTCCTTCTTCTTTCTCCTTCCGTTCACTTGAGGATCCAAATTAGAAACCCTCTAATTTGTCCACACCACATTATGGAATAATCTCTAAACTATTGCTAGATAGTAGTAAACAAGTGAAGAAAACAATTCCAAAACAACACTATTGTTTAGTGATTTTTGGAATGTTTTGATGTTCAATCCTTTCCAAAAGGTATGAACAAAAAAAGGAGAATTTCTCAGAGATTTTTTAGAGTTATTTTGATGAAAAACATGCAAGCTAATGTATGTAAGTTATGTGAATATTTTTGTGTATGTAGAATTGTTGAATTCAAAATTCTACTTTTTCAACTTCCAAAGCAACCTACACACACACACACACACACTATCTACATAACCATACACCATTATAGCAAATGAACCACCCACAAAACCACATAATGGCTGGCCACATGTGCTCCACATGTGGAGGATTTTAATTCCTCATTCACTTGCTATAACTTGCATTTTTCCATGAACTAAGACTACTAGTCTTGGACTTTTATTAATCTAATTAAATTAAGTCCAAACAAAGTCCATTGGACATTAATTAATTCAACTAATCTCAACCCAATTGAAGCCCACAAGTTTATTTAATCCAATTAAATAAACATAAGTCAAACTCTAATTAATTGATCCAATCGATTAATTAAGCCAAACGCGATAAATTAATCCAATTAATTTAAAGGTTCTTAGCCCAAAAAAATAATTAATCTTCTTAATTAATTCTTGGACCATCCATCAAATGGATTTCTCAATAAATAATTTAATCATTTATTTTCTCCTTGAATAAATTTAATCCAATTAAATCAATTCGTTTCTTCTAGAATTAATTCCAAATTAATTCTACCAATTCCATAGAGATTTGTGTGTGACTCTTTAGGTTCACCCTCAGCTAGACTTGAGCTTGTGTCCAACACAATTGGTGAATTAAATCCAATTTAATTAACTGTTTTTCAATTAACAATTAATCGGAAAAATACCGGTCACCATGGGGGGCCATCTAGCAATGGTGCATGGCACTAAGTACTAGATGTATGTTGACGTGAAAATTTAGGCTCCCGAGTTCTGTACGAGTACGGTCCTTTCATGATCTGTCTCCTTGTCTAAGTCTAGGATATGGAATTCGACGTGTTAGTTCCCATCCTGGACTAGACAACTATGCTCAATAACTCAAGACATGTTTGCTCTATCGATCGACGTAGGAAACCATTCCCTACTCGACCAATCATTGTGGTCACAGACTTAAAGGGCTTAAACCATTTAAAAGCACATAGGAGACTCGACTGTCATATAGTGACAGGTGACGGATCCTATCTTGGAATCCATCGTCTTTTATACATATTCCAACTGCACTGGATAAGGCTTATGATGAACATATCCCAGATACGAACATCTTTTGCCAGATCCTAGATACAACTATCATATGCATATGATTGCCATGATTCCTCATGTTCGAGGTCTAATCCCGTACTATCGGAGCAGGGAATGCTAGTCATATCGACAAGGCCTCCAAGACTTCCATATGATGATTCTCGCGAGTCAGTTCAGGCAGCTCGAGAACCCTTGTCAAACAAACCTACTAAAATTGCATAAACATCCAATGCCTGTCGCCGATGAAACACGACACTCATCCAATGAATGCAAGACTTAGTGCAAGTCTCTATAGGACCCTTGATGCCCTGTCTTGAGGTCCTCGACTTGGAATGTTTCAGACCAACCCTCAGAAGTTGGTTTCATAGCTGTCATCCAATGCGCAACCCAACTACATGGGTTATCCAATTAGTCTGTGGGCATTTGTTGTGATGTTAAAACGCCGTTTAACATAATCAATAAGCACAACAACTACATAGTGCCATGGATGAATACTTACTATATAAATCAAGTCAATATTACTCTAACAAAGATTGCTAAATAGTACCCCCAAACCGCCAATCCAATTAGCTTTCTGGTCACCAATTCTGACAAATATTCCATCAATTCTTTAGCATACTCACAATGATTAATCAAACCAACAATCTGAGAGCCAATGGAAATTCGAACTTGTAGAAACAATCTAGCATCTTAGCATCTTTCGGAAGCCATTCTTGGTGAGGCTTATCAGCTTGGGGTCATCAGTGAGATACTCATCTTTAGAACTGCTTCTTAAGTAAATTCTAATAGTTTGCACCAATCTAAATAATTGGGGCTAGTCAAACTTATTTTCGATTATTCTAGACGAGACATCACTAGGGCTCCATTAGTCATAGTCATAGTTTTTTTTTTCATCACCAACCAAAAGAAAAAAGGCTTTAAAGAATGCAAGTCACAACTAAGAAATAACAAACTACAATTGAAAACATCAACAATCGATAAATTGACCACAAATATAGGCCGGTAATATCGGGACGACACTATAAGAGGTGACCGGAGGTCAAGGAGACAACACATGCACTCTTATGCGTCAATGCGTGAAAGGTGTGCAACCGCAACAAGGCATTTTCAACTCACGCGCTCGTTGGATGGTCACCAGATTAAGGGGAATGGTCGATCTCCAATGTTTTTTAGAACTAGAACGGGGATCGAACTGCTCAAGCTACTGTTTCACTAGGTCATTGGTTCGACCGGTTGGACCGGACTAAAAAAATCGGTTAACCTAGACACTATTATATACATGTATATATAAACACACATAATATAGCAATCGTTATGTATCAATTAATTAAGCAAAAATATGAGGAAAATAAAATCAAACTTAAAATAAATATATGCAAAAAAACCAACAACATCAACGCATGTTGAAAGAGTTGGATACATAATATTGAAGAAGAGGAAAGAAAAAGAAATATTTGCATATATAATATTGAAGAAGATGGAAGGAAAAAAAAAAGAAAGACAATACATTACCTTTTAAAATTTAGGAAGGAGTTGAATTTGATTTTAATCAAACAGAGGTAGCAACCAGTGCCGCCATATAATTATTTTTATTTTTTTTTTGAAAAAATCCCAAAAAAGATTGGAGAAACTTAGAGAAAAGAAGAAAGGAGTAGATAAAGAAAAAAGGAAAGAAAAATCCTTAGAACTGACTTATTATCCCACATTGAAAAAGTTTAGAAGCTTAAGAACTTTAGGTATAAATTAGGAAAAGTTTAAGTCAAACTTATTGTCCCACATTCGAAAAGTACAAGTCAAGTTTAAACACTTTAGCGTATAAATAAGGAATAGCTTAAGCCCAGCTTATTGTACCACATTGAAAAAACCATAAACCAAGTTTAAGTACTTGAGGCTATACATGTGGAAAACTTTAAGCCCAAAAAATATTTACATTTCACTATATTTTGTATTTTTTTTAAAAGAAAAAGTAAGGTCAAAATCAATTTTTACCGGGTCACCGGGCAACCGAGTTTGACCGGTTTTGTCGGGTTTTGATCAGTTCACCCTGATTTTGACCTTACCGGTTTTGAGCTTATGAACATGCCCAGACACATGGCCGATTTTCGATTGAACCAACTGGTCCAGTCCAGCTTTTAAAACATGGTCGATCTCAAAGCCTCGCTCCTATCTGGACCAGTGGTTAGTGGTCGTTCAAGGATGTGCCCTAGTCACCACCGAGGCTTTCTCGAATAGGAATTTCTACACTCTTGGGCAGCAACGAGAATGGTTACACACTGGGGCATCCAAGGATCATGTACTATAGTCACATATCACAAGCAAATTTGCTCAGGTAGCATGTAAAACAAGTTGGAAAATTATGTTCGTGTGTGTTTTGTATTCAACATATACACCTTTCTATTCATACAAAGAGATCCTAAACTAGGAAATAGAATCGATCAAATCTCAATCACTCCTAAAATCATTCCTAATATACATATACAATCTCCTAGTATAATTTCATTTTCTTCAACAAGCTGGACTGAGCTATTATATAATGTATCTAGAATACTTTGAAGAAACCGAATTTTAGGTTGCATTTGTGACTAGAGGTGGCAATTAGACCTAAATTTAGAAAAATGGATTGTGATCCAAAAAATGAAGACCGAGGCGGGTAGCGGGTCCTAAAAATTAGGACCCTCCCCAAGATCCTCCCTGGTAAAATTAATTTAATATATATATATATATATTAAATAAAATTGTATGTAATTTGACTAATTTCCCTAACCTTCTCGATTTCTGTCTTCTGTCTTATTTCTCTCTCAAGACTCTTCTCGCTCTCTCTTCAATCATCTCTCTCTCTCTCTCTCTCTCTCTCTCTCTCTCTCTCTCTCAAGGTTTCTCGCCGCTCGCCCCCTTTCTTCCGTCGCCTCATTGCTCGCCCTCACCTTTCCCAGCAACTAGACCTGTCAATGGGCGGGTAATACCCAAACCCAGACCCACTATAATAACTAATACCCTGATCCGGACCCAATGATTTTATATTAGACCCATACCCATTGAAATAAGTACTTTGGGTATGGGTAGGGTCTAGACCCTAAAATACCCGTAGGTATGGGTATTGAACAGGTAACATCTAAAAATTCATAATTTATAATTTTTTTATATATCAATTGGCTCGATTTACTTGTCATCTAAAATTAGTTAAACTCGACTAACATAGAAAACTGATAATATTTGTTTGAATTTGAATTGTAAAAAATTCATGAAATAAAACTTGAATGCATTTTCAAATCGATAAAAAAATATTTCAAAGTTAAAATATGATTTTCATACTTTTTTTTTCCTGCCGTTCTTCAATCTCTCTTCAATTTTGAATGTATGTAGATTGTGTAATTGATTAATAACAGTCTAATATTTGAGAAAAGTCAAGATCATTGTTTATATTTCAACGATGTTTAATTTGTACATGTTAAAAAGTTGAATAACTTTTAATTTATTTTATCGATTGGAAGTTTATGAAATAGTTTTATTAAATTAATTTGGTAATATTTCTGGTGACATCGTTACAAAAAACATATGTATAATGCTTCATTCATTTTACCATAGATAAGATCCAATGGGTAAAGCCCAAATTAGACCCAATTTTTATGGGTATACCATGGGTAAGACCCAACGGGCATTGCATGGGTAGGGTCTGAGTAGGGTCTATAAATAATAACTATGGGTATTTATTGGGTTCGAGTTCGGAGGGTAATATCGCTCATTGACATGCCTACCTGCAACTATCGCTACTGCTCTCTCTTCCATTCGTTATCTATAAAATACAAAAAGAATAGGAACCTCGGTTTGGACCCGTCCTAGCATGTTTTATAGCAGGCAGGCGAGTCCTGGGTCTACCCTAACCCGACCAATTGTCACCCCTATTTGTGACAAGCTTGATACAAAGTTTTCTTTGGATCTACCTTTCATGAGAAACTTTGTTGAGCACTAATACTATATTGGTAGCTCAGATCTAAAAGGTGTTAGAAAGCTTTTTTGTTTTAACATACTTCTGGCAATTTCAATGGTATTTCGATTTTTCCTTTCAAGTATACAATTTTGTTGAGGCGTATGTGTGTTGCCAACTGCTTTTATACCTTTTGACTGCAATAATTTGAGAACTGTGTCAATGAAAAACGAAAAAAAATACTGTGTCACTATCAAATTTGTACATATTGAGTTGTTAAAATCATCAACAAAGATTAAAAAAAAATAAAAATAAAAATAAAAATTGTTTCTTGTCTCGAAATGATGGTTTTTTGGTTGATAAAAACTGCTTATATGTTCCAGTTCAAGTTGGTTTTCTTGTCTTCAAGTAGTCTTTGGAAATGATGATCTACACATTTTACTATATATATATATATATATATATATATGTTGCACAGGATTTGTCCAAATTTCAACGTCAGGGAGCCCAACGACAATGTTTTTAGTTTTTGGTAGTTCAAATGTCTATTTTCTAATACTAAAATACCAATAATTTGTAGAAACTCTTTATTTGGTGTCATTTTCATCATTAAGATTAAGCGGTTATTTTAATGGGTTCAATGCAATTCACTTTCCTGTGATATTGCGAATGAGCAATTACCCCTTTATAAAAAAGAAATAGTGATTTATCTCTCTAAATTTTTAAAAATGAAGCAATTTACCTCCTTGTCTAAGGAGGTAAATTACTTCATTTTAAAAAATACTAGGAGCTAAATTGCTTTATTTTGAAAAGCACAAGAAGATAAATTGTCATTTTATTCTTTATATGAGGTAAATTGTTCATTTGTGATATCATGGGGAGTAAATTGCAATTTTCCCTTATTTTAATCCCTAATCCTGCATTCATCTTTCCCGAAATTAACTGAATGTCCATTTTGAATTAATTATAAGAATAATTACATTTACGTTCATATCTTTGCGTAATTACATACACCATCCCTAGCAGCCTAAAATCAAGGATAATTTGTGTAATAATGTTAATATTTCTAGAGAACATATATATAATTTTCAAAAGACATTGAATGATTTGTGTAAATATAATATAGGTCACGGGATGTAAATGTAATTATCCCTTAATTATATGACACTGAGTAAATTAAAGACAAACTTGAAGCACATAAGACTTTTTTGAATGAATCCTATATTGCATCCCTTGGTTTAAATCGCGATTGTTCATTTGCCTATGTTAGGTTGTAACTTTTCATCCCCCAATTCGACTTTAGGTGAAAAATTATGATGAAATTTGGTGAACTTTTTTCCCCCTCATGTTTCTTGCATATGATTATTTCATCAATTCCAAACATCACAGATTTAATGAATTATTTGTATATCATTGCCCTCAAACTTGACCACGACCACATGGGCTATATTTTTTGTACGCACTTTTTTGGTAGGAAGGTGGAGGTAGTTGCTTTCACCTTCTTCTCAAATCCTTCTTTTTGACATGTTGAGTTTTGACTTAAAAAGGGGAAATAGCATTTTTATTACATAAGTTAAGCCTGTTTTATTTTTTGTCCTATTTATTACGAGATGAGTACTTTTAATCTAATAACTTATAAAAATTCGTTTTTTTGGTCCTCATCCACTTTTTGAGTTGAGGAAAAATTGGTGCATTTTTAAGCTTGGGAACACTTTGGGGGAGGGTGGATATTGCTACATTTGAGGAAAAAAGAAATAAATTTTGAAGGAAATTAGGGTATGGAAAAGGGGAATTTAGGAAATAAATCTCACAAAAATTGAACAATCCTTCCCACAGATTCCATTTTTGTGAGAGAAGAGGGAAATTCCCTTTTTCTTTTTCTTGGGGTGGTTGCTGGAAGCCTCATGGTTCGGTTTTGTTTTTAGTCATAATTAATTGTCATGGTTAATAATAAATAATAGTAGTAAATAGTCATTAACCATAATTACGTGATGGTTGTAAAATTATGATAAATATTTTTACCACGACTCTTATCTGTGACAAATAATACTTTTATGGTGCAGGAAAAGTTAATTTATGCATCGATTTTATTTTAATCGTGGTTAATAATAATTCTTTTCTATGGTTTTAAACTTATAATCATTAATATTGTAGTCAATAGTATTTTTTTTATTGTGTCTATAAAGTACTGATTAATTTATGATCTGATTGAATATTTCAGTCCTTATCCAATTAATGATGCATCTGTCCACAGATACTAAGCATTCAACAGCTTTATAAAATTTGTAATCTTTATTGGGACGACGACTATAACACACGAAGTGTATCTCCAGATGTAAGTCATCGTTCTTCCTTTTCTTTCTCTAGCTTATATCATACTTATCAGCAAAATTTTAGTACGAACCTGATTCAGCAAAATTTGAACCAATTATATGGCAAGTGCATTATACTAGCTCTGTGATTGTTGTACAGTACAAAAAAAGTAACTAATCACATAGCAAGCGTATCACACTTGCTCTATAATTAGTTTCGTTCGACCAAACTTCATCCGAGCAAGAATTTACCATACTTACCATTTACATTGTTGAGGCTTGGGATTCAGATTTCTTATTTGGGTCTTAATAGGTTATTTCTAGCATGGAGACACTTATGAAAGAGGATTCCAGTCATGCTGATGATGATTCAATTTTGTTGGATGAAAATTCAAGGTACTCTAATAAGATGTAATGTAATGGAAAATTCTAACTTAAACCAAGTTTGGCTGGACCTGAATCAATGATATGTCAAAGTGTAATACACTTGTTGTGTGATTGTTGTACAGTTTAGAGAAGTGACCCAATCACATGACATGTGTACTGCACGTGCTTGTGATTGGTTCGCTTCTGCCAAAATCAAGTTCGAGTATTAATCTTTTTTCTTTTACACTGCAGCATCCCCTTCTCAGTTGATGATATTATCCGTGCTCTCCAGCAGATAGATTTCTCACGTGTAAAACCTGCAGCTGAACTTCTTGAAACTCCAGGCTTTGAATTTTTACAGGGATAAGGCTGTGTTTCTTCAGCATTGTCCGTTGCTTTTTCAGATGCCCACTTGTTCTTTAGGTTCAGGAAATCTTCGATATCTTGCTAATGCCATAATGTACATCCAGTTCCCTTAATACCTCATCAATGCCCCACATGTAGAATTGCTTAGTTAGATTTGTAAAAGTCATAGGTTTTCTCTTATAGTAGGGGTAGCGATGAAGTTTTCTGGTAGCATTATCTGCAGCAGCTACAGACGAGAACGGCCTTTGGCGAGCAGCTGCCGTTGCCTCCCAAGTTTCAGTTGTATAAACAAAAACGTTTTTGTTATCAAAAGTTCTCATTCTCTATCTCCTGCTGAGAAAACTCAGTTTTGTTGCTCAGATTGCGCACTATTCTCTGATCTCATATTCATCGTTTCTGCACTATTACTTATGTTGATGTAATATCAGAACTACAGCAGCTTGGCACGAAGTTTGTGAAAGATTTGGTTTGTTATGCGCCTCGTTCTTTTTAGCCTTTCAGACGCCATCCCTTTGTGGTGGTTGTGAATGAGGAGGCGAGTGATGAGTCTATACTTCTGTGCTGCGATCAGTTTTCCAGATTAGTATTCTTAATTCTCAGCTTCTGAGTGTGTAATTCCGTAATATTCTAGTCAATCTTTATTCTATATGGCTGGTGCACACGAACAATTTTCATGCCTTAGCTTCAGTTCAAATGGCCTTGGGCTTAGGTTTGGTCTGTGTTTATGCCTCTCTTGCGTGGAAATAAATTATACCAACTTTGATTAGCCAGACACCTATCTAACCGTTCACATATAAAAGATTTGTCATACTCTCGATTAGACCAAGTAAAAGGGTGCCCAACATATCCTTACTCAACATGATAACAGAATGATAGAATCAGTGAATGGCATTCGATGTATAATTGTCTGGCCCATTTTGCTTGCAAACGCATGTCCATGAAAATACATAATTTGTGGTTGATAGCGCGCCATCAGCTCCAATTCGGCAATGAAAAATTGGTGACAAGCTTCCCTACGATTCCAACTTAGTAGTTTCATGGGGAGTATGTTTGGAGGAAAGATATGGCATGGAGCCCATTGAAGCTTGTTGCCAAATTCATCACACAACCATTTTGTAGTGGTATGTTCCTGAGGAATGAGTGCTGGTCTCTTGCCATTAGGATGAAGGAGAGACAATATTGGAGTTCCGTTCTCGGCTGAATCCTTCCTGCTCCTGATAGATGTCCATGGTACTTCTGTTTGCGAAAGGAGGGCCATGAAACAAGGGGGGTAGTGTGAAATGGTTGTATCAGGAAGTCGTTGTTTCCTACTGGCAACATCTGGTTTCTTAACCAGGCTGTTGGGGGTTGTAGTATGAGAGGGCTTGGGTGGAGATGATCTATGACATTTTGAAGTGGTTGGTGGTGCATTAGACTTGAAAGCGTAATCCTGATAGAGAATGGGCGTGAGAAGCTGGGGACTTGTTGGCAAGGAGGCGGAATGTAAGGTGGAATATTGGCTCTTGGGTGTTGCCTCCTTGTTGGTAAAGTTAGTAGGTACAAGTTCATCCTGCTGTAGTGCAACGGGAATTTGTGGATCAGCTCCATGCTCATCAGGTGTTCTTAACAGCTGAGAAGGTTGTCCTGCTTCGCTATTGTGGGATCCTCGGAGGGTGGAGTTGATGGTCTCCATAATGAAACGGCAGCTACAGAGTGTCGTACGCCGCTAGAAAGCTACAAGAGTCAGCTATCTTGCATAAGATTTTGATAGATATTGACTGAGATAAGAGTGTTTTACTAAGTCTTATCATGTCTGTCAATCTCTCCGAAAATCAGTTACTTGCTGAGTAAAACTCGGATCCAGCTAGATCTTTGGGAATTTGTCGGAGAAATTTTAATATGATGTGTCCCCACGTGTCAGTCACTTGTGTTACGTGGAGTCCTTGTTGTATGCTAATTAGGCTTGCTGAAATGAGCTATCTTCTTGGGCCTATTAGGTTAGTAAAGTTAATGTAGCCTTATGGACAAATGGCCTACCTCCTTGGGCTAGCTGGACTAACCTGCTAGGCTGCTTGGTTAGGACCCACTTCTTTGTTTTTGAGTTTTAATAAGAACATTTAAGGGGGCATCAAGGATATTTAGATATATCGTTTTTCTCCTTTTTTTTTTTTCTTTGGTGAATCAGTTTTGGTCACCCACAATTAATTATTAGGGACTGAAGCACACTTGATGTGTATGCATAATTTAAAATTTTATTATATTTACTTAATTAAATAAAATTGTACAAAAACAAATAAATAATTGACCAAAATTAATAAAATAGATTACATTTTGGATTTACATGAACAAAAATTAATAGATATAACTAATTAAATAAAAATAACTATTTATGAAAGAAAAAAGTATAAGTAAGTCTATTTTAGTTAATCGACATCTTATCTACCAAAAGTAATTCTCTAAGTTAAAGGATATATAGATATAGCAAGTGGTATTGCACTTATTTGTGACTGCTCATTTTCTTCAAATTGCACTTACAACAATCACATGATAAATAAGATATACATATATATTATATAATGTATCAAAATCTCTCAATTTGAGAGCATAATTAATTATATAAATAATTGAGAGTGGTGCCTTATTCCAGAGAGTGAGCTTTTTAAATGTGAACCCCAACCCCACGCCACGATAGCCCACTTCACCTGAACTGATATCTCTTCCGCTACAAAAAAAAATATAATATTTAATTATGATTACTTATCATTGTTAATAATAAATACTAATAGTAAATAGTCATTGATCACAATCACTTAATAATTGTTGATCATAGTTTTTACGATGGTAGTTAAAACATTTGAAATATTTTTACCATAACTCTTACACTACAAGAATTAGCTATGCCCAATAATTTTTTCATAGTGAAAAAAATTAACCTTTTGCATTGATTTATCTAATCGTGGTTGATAATAATTATTTACCATAATTATTATCCATAGCCAGTATAGCTAATAGTACTTTTTTTTTTAGTGTTCTCACCTTTTCATCACGTCCACCCTTCGATTGCGATATATTTGATTTCTGAATCTGGGAGGAAGTTTTGGAAATTCTAGCAATTTTAATTTAGAAACTCAATTGATTATATGATAAATGAATTTATACAAATTATTTGATCGACATGAAAAACAATCAATTATTTAATAATTATACTTCTTATGTAATTAACTGTACGTACTAATGATATAACATTAGCAATGATCCGGATCGCCACTCGATCACCTGGGACCTACTTAGTTTGGGTACTCTCAAGCTCGATCTCGTTAGCTTCCAGACTAACCTAAGAAGAAACAAGCACGTGAGACTAGCCGGGAGGATCGCCGGCGTTAACACTCCGATGCTTAAGTCAGATCCTGGTCGAGATGGATGGTCGATAATATGATGATTAGCACTGGTCAAATATTACTAGAATAACTTACCTCAAATGCGGTGGGTCAGGCTTATTTATAGCACCAAATGTCCGTACCTCCATGGTCCACGTGGCATCATCTCTTTAGTCTGACAAGTTTTAGCATCAAATGTCCATTTTTGAACACCTAGTCTTTAGCACCAACGGGATCGTTAATCCGGGTCGGGTCGCACGACCCGACCCATATAGCTTGTGCGCGGGTCTGGTGCTCCTTTTACAGCTTGGGGCTCACTTTCAGAGGTGTTTTTAGTCATTTTACCATTTAATCGGGTTGTACCCACATCAAGCAATATCCATATCTTGTGTAACTAAATCGGTGAAACATATTATTGCATTCAAATCTTTACCATATATAAAACTGTTAATCTTCTAGGTATTTGTTCGCTATTGTGAAAAGACACCTATACCCTTATTTAAGTAATTTTTTTAATAATTAACCAGAATTAATTATAAAAGAAAATTCTGTTAAAAAAAAAGACAATTTAATAGTCAGAATACCTCTAAACTACTTAAATAATGACAAATATATGTAAGTAGTTGAGAGAAATTAAACCTACTAAATAGTTTTCATTTTATTAGAACTTTGTCTTTTTATAATTTTCTTTTATTTTATTCAATTCGGATTATTTCGTCTTAAAAGTAAAACACAATTAGCATATCAATAAATTTTAAAATATTTAAAAATAACAAGCAACTAGATAGCACATAAAATATATCAATAAAAGAATACCAAAAAAAAATATAATGTGTATAATTAATATTACTCAAATTGGTAAAACTCTATAATTGTGAATAAACATTGATAACAATTAACAGTAAGATTTTAGAAATAACTATATACTAACATATTAGTCATAGAGTAAATTTTGATTGTATGCTAACAAAAGATATATATGCCTCTTTAGAATAAATTTATACAAAATAAGCTAAGATTAACAAAAGTAAATAAGTATTAAGAATACAAATATATTGACAAATAAAAGCACTATTTTTTATTAAATTCAAATTACATATGAAAATTCAATTATTCAAAGAATCTCTTATTATTTGATTGACAATATATCGACAAATAAAAGTACTATTTTTTTATTAAATTGACATTGTCCAAAAAAATTTAATTATTCAGAAATTTCTTATTATTTAATTTTTCAATATTAGATAATTATATATGCACATAAAAGATTACGTGGGCATTTGGTTGAGCTTATAAGCTATTTAAAACATATTATAATATGTTTAAGATCTTATAAGTTCTATAAAATAGTTCGATAATTTGTCTTTTCTATAGAGCTTATAAGATTTTAAAATAAAATGTTCATGATCTTATAAGCTCTTAAAAAAAAAAAAAGTAAGCTCAACCTTTTTTTACAATATAAAATTATACAAAACATTCTTACATCTTATAAACTCTGGCTTCTTATTTATCCAAATACTTTAAGAGCTTATCTCTAAATAGAATTCAACATTTTTAAGCTTTTAAATCATCTTATAAGATGTTTAGATAAGTTTAGCTGTACACACTCTAAGTTTGCAAAAATATAATATATTATTACATAAAAAATAGATATACCAATTAGTTATACGACCATGTGATACATATACTGATACTATGGATATCTAATTAGATTATAATTTGATTAACAATAGTTAATAAATAATTAGTTTAAAATCTTTTCGCATCAATAGTATGAAAATAAAAGACATCAAGATATGATAATAAAAAAAATATATCATACACAGGAATAATATAATAAAATTAAAGACATAGCAATTCATCAAAAACAAAAGCTACAAATAAAACATGATCAATTTATTGGAAGTTCTTATAAAAAAAATTCTAGAAATAAGGCACTATGATTAATTAATTTTATTTTAATATTGGATTTTTTATACATTATATTTCACTAATTTATTTCAATGCAAGATCATCAAATATAATAATCAGTACATATAAAATAAAAAATAATAATTTTAAGGATTAGGTTTTTTTATTTAATAGTATCAAGTAAATTTAGAAATGAATTGCAAAAAATAGAATTACATGGTTTTAAAACAATTACTATCTATTTTTTGAAAATATAATTGTACATACTAATTGATGCGTATTGGGGTCCAGCAGCACCACAAAATATCGAGGGATCTTCACAAAAATTCCAAAATTGTAGGGGAGACTAACCTGCAGAGAGGGGTTAGCACTCCGATGCTTAAGTCAGTAATTTTCGACAGAATGAAATAAAGGAAAACTTAAAGAAAGTGAGAATAATGGTAAAGTGATGTGTTATAGTAATAATTCGTGTGAAAATGTGTTGGAAAATAGCTGAACACTGGAGATAAAATCGTGTGCAAAAGTGAGTGCCAAGAGAGTATAGAGGTTACTTTAAAGTTGTAAAATCGTAACTTATCAAGTGTCCCAAAATGACTACATAGTGTACTCCTTTTTATAGCTAGTGTTGAACCCGATTTTGGAGGAATTAAGTTGAGTGCCATGTACCTTTGCCTTGAGAAGTCAACTTCTCAACCCAACAAACCTCATGAGAATCGGAGATGAATTGTTGTAGATATAGTCGTTTGAGTCAATCCTGCCACATCTGCCATGTTTTCCAAGAAATCAGTTACTTGTTGAGAAAGATCTGGATTCTGGCCAATATACTGAGAACCTGGATGAGATATTTTAGTATGACGTGGCTTTATGTGTTAGCCAGCTGTGTGATGTGGAATCTAAGTTGTTTGCTGACTAGGCTTGTTGTGCGGATCTTTTCCATGCGCCTACCAAGTTAGTACATAAAAATTGGGCGTATGCATAAAAAGCCTTACTGTTTTGGGCTTGATGGCCTTGGCCTGCTAGGCTAACGAGCCTAGAGGCCTACTCCTAGCTCTTGGGCTGGCTCGGTGGATTTGAGGGGGTATCATACTAATGTTTCAATGATATAAATATAAATAAATTTATAAACTTAATATGTTTTTACACGCGCAACGCACGTGATACGTTCTAGAATTAATTAAATAATCAAATTAATTATCAATGAATAGGTTTTTTTTAAGTGAAAGCAATGAACTGTTATTCTTTTTTAAGGAAATTCATTACAATCATTAATATCAAATATCTATATCTAACAACTATTGAAAACTATAACAATCATACACTATTAATCAATATCATATAACTATATCTAATCAACAACTACTATAAAGCTGAAAAACACATGCTATTAAAGTAGAATAACATCCCAACGTTAGTGGGGTTCGAACCCATGACTTTAGAGTCCCATGAAAAAGTTCGAGGTTATGAGTTCGAATCCCAATAAATATGTGAGTATTTGTCTAACTTAATATAAATTTACTATTATTGCAACGGGTATTTATCTAATTTAACGTGAGTTTATTGTAATATTAATTTATTGTAGTATGAGTTTATTATCCGATCGATATTTTATCTGTTTATTAATGTTAATGTAATTATGTAATCGCCGTTTTTATAAAAAAAGATAAACAATCTTTTAGTATAAAAATAAATAAATTTTCATATGCAAGAAAATCGTGTACATTCAAGATTTCAAAGTCTTAATTATAATTAAATTATCAAGAGTCCAATTTCGCGGGACGGAGAAGCAAGGCTAGCCCACCCAATTTTAGGTCAAATTGTTGAATAATGTGACGCAAGAAAACCAATTTGAGTTCTTGTGCTACCTGTATAATTTTTTCTTTTATTCTTTTTCCTAAAAGAATAGTATAAAAATAACAGAAGTAGAAATTTAGGTAATTTATGTTTTGTATATATAGATCACTAAGATTATTGTTATAGGATATTGAGGATCTCAATGCGATAGGCAAGTGCAACTTCTCCAACGTACCCCCGTCACAATAGATAAGTTCTGACTCATTTTATGTACTCATCCGAAACAATAATAATCCTGAAAATTAATTACACATTTGCAGAAGATACTAGGAGAAATACAACTTTTTATTATAATTAATTAACCGTTGTGGCACGCAGTTCTCGCGTGCATATAATAAATAATTTTTTGTGCTTTAAAATATATTACAAATAAGAATAAAATATATAAATTAACACATCACATTAAAAAAAAGAAAGAAAAACTAATTTATCAATTAATATAAAATTTGAAAAGTTGAATAAAGTAGTTATCATATCAGTTGAGAGTTATTTTTGGCATTACAAAAAATGGTGCGGCGGTATCATTAACCGCCATTTGTTGCTAAAAAAGGAATTTTTTATATAATAGTATAAATTATCATAACTAATAATAAATAGTTGCCGTGAACACTTATTAACCACTATTGGTAATTCCAGCCGGACTCAAACATTAAAAATCATACTAAAAAATGTGACCAAGCGAAAACCAAGACAAAAATGGTAAGCTTTCGTGTTGGTTTGTTTGATTGCAGCATATAGTATTCATTTGTCATAATTTTTAATCTTTGATCATTTATAGTATATGAATAATTTTTTCTTCTATAGTGATTAATTAATAATTAAATTATAGGATTAAATGCAATTTATCCCCTGTGTTAATTAAAAAGAGCAGTTACCCCCTATGAAAAAATAACTAGCAATTTACCCTCCTGTGTTATTCAAAATGCAGCAAACAACCCCCTCACAGGGGGGTTGTTTGCTGCATTTTTTAAAATACAGGTGGTAAATTGCTATTTATTTTTTCATTGGAATTTTTTTTTTGCACATTTTACATATTACAAGGAGGTAATTGCATTTCTCCCTTAAATTATATATATGTTAGATTTGAGTCTTGTAAATCACATGTAAATCATGAAAATATATAAATATGTAACTTAGGGTCTTATCATGTAGTTGCTTGAGAATGTCACTGTTGATTTTTTGAAACTTGGGAAGCCTATCCATACATAATTTCATCCAAAATTCTTAGCTTACCTGTACTTGGCTGATCCCTATGCAAGCTTCAATCTCTTCTCCTTTTAAGTTAAAGAGGATGTTTGACTAAATTTATTTTAAAAATTTTACAATATTATAAATTTTATAATTTATTTTTATATTTATAAGATATTAGAGTTTATTAAAAGAAATAAGTATTTAAAGTGATTGGATATAAATTCCTCGAATGTATCACATGTAAGTAATAATAATTTCATAACTAATTAATATGGTCAATTAAAATTGAATGGACTAGTCAAGATTTATAAGCTCCTTGAAAATTACATACGAAATTTTATATTTGAGAGCTTATACGAAATACTAATTAATATGGTCAATTAAAGTGTAGTAAATATTGTTTTATAAAATGAGTTTATACGATAAAAACAAGCATGTTAGAAGCCTCAATATTCATTTTTAAGTGTCTAACAAGCCGCAACAATTTTGTCCATATTAACACCAGATGAAATGTGAATTTTTATTATGGCTAATTACAATCGCTAAAGGTGAAAATGTAAAAGTCATTAGTTATGTTCTAGTATGCGAGGCTAAAATACAGTTTATAGCTAAAAAACTTGATAAATATTTTTTTCATAACTAGAATCATGGCAGACTTTGGCTAATGTTGATTACTCGTGGTAAAAACATAAATTTTCACATCCATTTATTTGTCCTTGTTGATAGTATAAATTTACTACGATTTTCTAAGTCATAGTCATTTATAATATCGAAAAAATTCATTTTTTTTTCTTTTTTTTGTTGTGTAATGACAAAGTTACCATTATCAATATCTTATAACCTTTATGATTTTATTTTATAAATAAAACCTATCATTTTATAAGCCTCTCAATATATATATATATATATATAAACTTATAAAATCCAAATTATAATAAACTTAACTAAACACATATCACTTTTTTCAAAAGAACTTATAAATTTGTAAACTCTTAATTAAGTCCGGTAATTTAGGGGAGTTGCCATTTTTTAACCTATACGAATTGATTTACAAGACTAAAATTGCTATGTAATTGGGTCGTGTGCATGTAAAAGGACTAAAATTGCCAAAATTATAAAGTTATAGGACTAAATTGCAAAAGTTACTTTGTACAGGACCAAAAATACCAATCCCCTAAGTTACAGGATTAAAATTATAACTTTTTTTTAATATATACATACATTCTGTCAATACAACAAATAGGGTTTCCAAGACGGATTTTTCCATCTCAGAAGCCTACATTTTCGTCTCTAATAACATCAACGACGAAAATTATTCATCAAGAGTTATGTTGCTGAAAGTCTCATGGCTAATTCCGTAGCTGAATTCGTCTTTGGACTTTAAGACGGAACAAAAATCCGTCTCAACTACTAACAAACTTAGACATAACCGTCTTTACTTTCGTCTCTAAATTTGCGAAAATCTGAAAGATAATACATCTCTATTTCTTTCCATATTTTATGGCTGATTACATCTCTGAATCCATCACTAAAGTTGTAGCTGAAGACAAACTCCATTATCAATTCAATCCCTAATTTCGGTTTAACAAAGATGGAAAAAAGATAGACCAAGGTATCTGGATAAAATAAGATACCACAACTCATAACAAATGCAACAAGCATCAGGCATTTGCAGAAAATCATATAGAAATGAAAAAAAAAAAAAATTAATTTACGTAAAGTGGAAATGTGGGAAACACTATCATTGTCTACCAAGAAGAATTGCAACTCTTCATGTTCACAAGTACTATACCAAATACAAGCATAGAAATGCTTGACACACCACATTGTCCAAGAGCTTGCACTTTTCTTAAATTCTAGGATAGCACTATTTATGAATTTTCTCTCTGTTCTCTAATTTTCTTTACAATCAATAAACACCTAAAGTTGTAGAAGATTTCTTCCAGAATCTTTTCAGCTTAAAGATTAAGTAATTTCAAGCTCTATTCCTCCTTAGAACCTGTCCGGACATCAAGAGTGCAAAGATTTTGTGATTTGGATTAGAAAATGGTCAAAATTGATAAAATTAATGTTATTCCAAAAGACTAAAATTATCAGTAGCAAAATTTGTTTTTCTAAAACATAAAAGAGATAAAGTTAAATAGCTCCATGTGATCACATAAAATAAGACTTAGAAAAAATAATTTTGAAACAACACATCCTGGGGTGATGACTTATACAGACCTCTTCCAAAAATGCCATATAACTACTCAAAATCACATAATCCAACAACCATCATTTTCCAATTAAAATATAAAGTCAACAAAGAAAAGTAACTTATGATCTAAACTTATTTTTCTAGGATTTATAAGTATTTTCTTTTCTTGTCACTGACCATATAATTTTTGTGATAAATCATCACCTTAGCCCATGAAACATGCCAAATGTTATTCTTCAACAAGAAGCAAATCATAAGCCTGTTGAAATTTCTAGGAAATCTACAATATCACTAAAAACAATAGATCTTCAACTCTTTCTGACACTCCGATGGACCGAAACTAATCCATCAACACATTTCCCTTTCTCTTATATGAATATGCAAATAAAAGAGATCTTAATTTCACTGGCATTTTGCTGCATGCATAATTCCTCATTTGATGAGAAATCACAAAGAGAAATTCAAATATCTATGGGTAGGTATTGGAATCAAATTGATTGCTTCCTCTTTAGGATAGGATTAAGGGGTGTCTGGATGGAACTAGGATAGGATTAAGGGGTGTCTAGATAGAATTAGGATTGATTCCTACATTGCTTGGGATTAGGTAATTAATCTGGTGTTTACTTAAAACTGGATAAGAATTGTGATTATATCTAGTCAAGTTTACTAGCAACCCCTAGTCACAAGTATTACCGGAGATTTTACATATTAGCCACAGGTAAGACAGAAGCTCTTGTGCTCTCTAACTTGTAGCAATTCAAAATTTACTATACCTTCCTCCTCCCGTGAACCAGCAAAGTAAACCCTCGTTAAATTAAGTTGTTGGACTAAAATTCATAATCACCGATTCACTCGAGTTCTTTAGATCTGAGTTATCTTCTTAATCGTAATGAACATCTTTTCCATCAAAATACTCAAAAGGGCTTTCATTTGTATCTAGTTTTCTCTTCTTTCTATCCTCATCCGTCTCCGTTTTTTTTTTCCATTTCGCGTTCTCTCATTTCACCAAAAATTGTGGGAAAAACTGGGAAGTGAATTTGGGAAAGCCAGGCCATCAAGAAGTCAAATAAGAATCCCACACTCTTGAGCAGGATTTAATTCCTGCTTTTATCTGCGACAATATCGGGCCACTTGCATTTTTCTCGGGCCGAGCAAAAATTTAGTAAACTGCCGACTTGCCTAGAAAAGGCAGGATATCCATCCTAATCCATGTTAGTAAACATGGCGTAAAAGAATAGGAAGAAAACATAGAGAAGCGATATGAGAATTAGTGAGCTTTACAAGGAAAAGAACCATTGCTTTCAACTGTTAAATTTGCGGATCTTGTACAATTGATTTTAGGAATGAGACCACCAACTCACAATTCGAAAGATCTACCTTTGGATTCTCTAGCTCTAAAAAAATATGTGTATACCTTTAAATTCTTAATTGCAGTAAATTTATGGTAAGTCTATCACAAAAAATATCAAGTTGACATGGCTGAGCAACCACTATTGTCATAGTTACTTCTCTGAAACAGGGAAAGAAAAGGAATACAGACAACAAAATCACCTCTCAAGAGACCGGAGAACGAGATAGGTTGAGTTTCTTAATTACCCCAATTAATACGCAATTTCTTCCTTTTGTTTTGATAAATGATTCCTGCAAAGTGCAGAAATTCTGCCAAACATATATGAGAATCCAATGGCTAAAATTTTGTCGAGGAGCATAAAAGATAACCAATAAGAAGAGATGCTATCTTCCAGAACCTTTTCAGCTAAAATATTCATAAATTTTAACCTCCACTCCTCCTTAGGACCTGCTCAATATCAAGAGTGCAAAGATTTGTGAGTTGAATTTTAAAGAGGGTCAAAATTATAGAGATCCAATGTCTTTAGTAGGAAAGATTAACTTTCAATACTTAGAAACGATGGAGCATAAGAATGCTTTTGTATTAAAAGACTATTCAGGCACAATTACTGTTGGAAAAAGAAAAACTTACTGATAAATCAGCATAAAGAATAGTATGAAATAAGTTAATAGCTCAATAGAACTTTTCCAAATCAATAAGTTCACTCATCCCATGACATCATTAAGTCCAATTCTCACCTCCAGTTCAAGGCCAAAGGAAACACCATACACCAAAATCCTTTTAGGAACACAACCACAAAAAATGCACCTGAAACATGTACAAGATTAGCTTTTCTCATTTCCAACATCATTACTACAAACATTATTGGTCAATGTTCCTGTACACATGAAACATTCAAGGATAATAAAAGCTGATGCTAATTTAGAATAATAACTTGTCCATACATCATCTGTTGTACAACAATTGTGAACCCGCCTAACAAAAATGTTATATGACTACAAAAATATTCCATGCTCCAAAACATTAGTCTAGGTCAGTGATAATAAGAAGACGCAACAAACTTCATGCTACAATAAAATGGTAAATGTTAATACCTACGATTGCAACTGAAACATGATGTGCCCAGTGCCACAAGGTAGGTTAGGAACTATTTTCAAGCTGAAGATCTTCTGGACTATAAGGAAATTATAACTTCTAAAATTATAATACACTATGATGTGGCATCACTAACAGCAGTACTTGCATGTATCTGAAGAATAAGATCCTATTAAGTTCATTGGTAAGATCTTTTTATAACTTTTGTCGTCTCTCAAGTATGTATATTTTATGAATATCAATCCTGTATTGTGCCTTGTGCGCTGTGAGAGCAGATAAACCATTAATGTAGTGAGATCATTCAATTTGAAAGCAATGATGTGAATCCCGAATTCTTGTCATATTAACTAAATAAAATTGATCCATCGATAAAATGGAATGACAAAAAATACATGACTTCATAACTGATCAGAGCAGATTTATTCGACCTGATTCAAGAAATATTATTAGAAAAACAATTTAAAATGGTAATAACTAGTGCTATTGAAGCAAAGAAATTCAGTATTGCAAAATTCATTGATGGTAAGGCATGACTGAGAGAGACTGGTGTACCTTTTTCCACTGGTTTATCAGTTTAGAACCTAAAGGATATGAGATGCTTGTTAACTTCCAACTCTTAGCATCTGAGAAAATGCTTGATTTTGTATGACTACACAGATATAAGAAACACAATGCTTGATACGGTATGGTTGGTCCATACACTTCATGGATCACATTTAATAGTTCCAATTGTGACAAAAGAAAAATAATAAATAATATAATTTAGTAAACATGCGCTTAACCAAAGGCCAACACTTCTGACACATAGCTATAAAATATATTTTAAGGCTAAAATAAAATTCAAATTATGTGATACAATAATAAAACACATGCAATTGTCATTAAATTGTGATAAAGAAATGAAAAATTTACAATTTTCGTCTAGTTTCTTAGGGGCGGTGGCAATTGGTCCAGGCCTTTTTCAAAATAGTAATTTAGGACATTATGTTTAAAAATTTGGCAATTTCAAGCCAAAAAGCCCTAATTTCGTCGGAATAAGTCACGAGAGCAGCACGTGACGGCCTTAAATTGGGGATTTGATGAGGTGTCCGGCAACGTACTGAAGTGGCGCAACAAAAAAATAATAATAATTTGGCGTGGCAGGTTGACGTGGCTAAAATATCCACGTCAGCGCTGCCATGTAATGAAACCCACCACGTTGGAGAGCATTTGGAGGGAAATAACTTAACTTAACGTCTCTATTAAAATGCCCCAAATTAGCAGTCAAAGAACCCTAGCTTTTGTGTTCTAAAGTTCTGCTTCGCTTGGAAACAGTTGAAGGTGAAATTACGCCACCAATTGAAGATGAGCAACATCGCCGGACACGTGGACTGCTATTGTGGGAGAAGAGCCGTTATTCGGATGTCATGGACCGAAGTGAATCTTGGAAGGAGATTCAATGCGTGCAGAGATTACATTGTAAATTGTAGTTTCCTCTTTTATTTTTCTTGGTTATGTTTCCTTCTACTTCTGCAATAATTTCTTAGAGTTAATTTTTCAAAATGGTTGTGGTTGTAGAGGGGCGGCTATGATTTTCTTGATTGGGAGGACCCTCCGATGTGTAGACGGGCACGTGCAATTATCCCTAGTTTATTAGGGAAGAAGAATGAAATGGAGCAAGAGATAGCGAAATTGAAATGCAGTAAAAAGAAATTATGGAAAGTGATATTGCTCTTGTTTGGTGTATGACTGATTTGCATTTGGGTAAGTGTTGGATGTTGTTTAAAGAAGCAGGAAGATTGCAACAGGTTCTTGAAGATGAAAATGATTGTTGGAAATGTGTAAACCAGATTTGGTGTTTTGGATTTTGTACTATATCATTTGATGTTTTGGATTTTGTCTTAATTCATTCATGATGTCTACCATCCATCCCTTCACATCTCTTTTAGGGTCAGATTTGAAGTCCTGCAGGTACCCCTCACTTAACCAACTGGTTTTCACATTTCTGACATTAAACACTTGTGGAAAATTGTGTTCATCTTCATACAAATTAATTTAAAAAGTTCTTCATTTGTATCTTAGTTGCATGTATTTTCCACTAGCAATCCTCCCCAGTACAAATTGCATAAAGTTTGAACGAATCATTCTTGGTGATTTTGACACTTCTCTTCTATTTTATGGCATAAGAATGGACTGCTTTCTTGAACTCATCATTTGAACTAAATATCATCCCCAATTCCAATGAAGGGTCATACATCTCCACTGGATTGAAGACAAGAAAATTTGGCCCATTATCTTCAGCATTTGAAATCCTATGCTCATCCATATCACTATCACTAACTACCACATCACAGCTTGATTCAAAATTTGTTTCATTTGAACTATCCATCTGATTGCTAACTTCATCCACAAAGTTTTCATACAGTTCATCATCATATTCATCCTCACCACTGACTGAACCCATCCCATAATCACTAACTGAAAAATCACAATCATCCTCATCAGATTCAATCCCTATCCCTATCTCTTGCATTTGTGTATCATTTGCCAATGTCCCAACACCCCCCTCATCATTCCCAGTGTTTATGGCCTGATCATTCAAATCCCCTACAAATGGTCCCCCTGGCAGTATATTTCCTACCTCATCTACAGGTAGATTGCCCAGAAATTGCATGTCATCCTCTTCATTCACTGTAGCTTTGCCTTTGCCCTTACCCCTTTCATTTCTTTTACCCTTATTCTTTTTTTTATCAACCTCCCTCTCCATTCCAGCAGGTTCCATAGCGACCTCTTGAGGTTGTGGAGGATTGTACTCAATGTACACAGAAAATTCTCTAGTTTCCAAGTAGTCTAAAGCTTGTGCTAGTATATCCTCATCACTCCACATCAACTTAAAACCACCATTTTTAATTATGTGGTACCTTTTTCCTTCCCCAGTAACTCCACATTTTTCAGCTAAGAGGTCCAGACAATTCTTGTTCATATGTAATGTATTAACATAGTCAAATTTCATTACTTTACCACCAATGAAAGTTGCTATAGGCATACTCCTAAATTCACCCCCAAAGTAGACTGCTACTGTAATTGTTTGTGATTTCAGGGTCTGTAAAAATGAGAAACAAAAGGGAAAAAAAACTAAGCAACACAACAATAAGTGCCACCGTCCCTAAGAAACTAGACGAAAATTATAATTTTCCCTAAAGAAATCAACTGTATCATGGTTTTTGTATTACAAAACAGATTGCGTTTCACTCTATTGTATTAAACAACAAAGTAATGATATATATTGAATTACCTAAACATTTTTCATTTGAAGGTATTATCAGTTTCAATAAGTACCATCCACACAACAAAACACGACTGCAATTATTTGGCAAAAAGTAACCCAATTTATTACGATTTTCTATAAATAACCTACACAAATGAACTAGATAAATTAGTTCACTATATTTCTATGAAAATCATATAATACAAGCACAACTTACACTAAAAGAATTATGCCTGCCTCTGAAAGAATATACATCTACTTTTAACAAGCCTATCCTCAAACTACCCAAGCCTTACAAATTCCATAACCACTCATCAACCACAGAAATGCTACATGGAGCATTTGCAACCAGCACATAAACCATCATCTTAAGCCTAGAATCCTCAAATTTCAAGTCTTGCCCATCTGACAAAGACTAGAATCCCCACACTACTGGGCTTTTTCGAAATGGAATGTCAAGGAGCTCATCTAAACAAGCCTATGTTGTAGCTTTATTTTAAAAACCAAAACATTGATACCTTATGTAAGACTAAAATTGACATTGAGCCGAGCAATTAAAATAGAGTAATTAAAATATATACAACCCCCAATAGGCAACCAATAGAACTCGCGAAGAACAAAAGTCGAGTAATTAAAATAGAGGTATTATTCACCAAATATCCACGGGAACAACGACAACAGTTGAGACGAGACTAGGATGACCTCGACGCTGAAGACGGCGATGGGGACCGTAGAGAACAAGTGTATGGTTTGGTGAAGAGAAGAGAAATGAGAGATCTTATGCTGGGGGAAGGACTTTTTTTCTTTGGTTGTGATTAATTTTTCTTTTTAAATTTTTAGTAATTAAAACAGAGTTTACAACAGAGATTTGTCGAAAGATGGATTTGATAATACATACTAGTAAGTATGGCACATTCTATATATGTACATATTTTTTAAAAATATTAAAATTAAAATATTTTTATAAATTATATTATTTATTTTTTATAGAGTTAAAAATTACCTAAAAACATATATATAAAATGAAATAAGTTAATATATATATATATATATATATAAAACTGCATGAGAAAAAAACTACCAAGGGTAGTTGTGGCATGATGAGTAGAGAAATTAAAATTAATTAATTAATTTAATTTTTTTCAAAAATGACAGACCAATTTAATTTGGACACTGATGTGAGCAAAATCTGCTCAATCAAAAGAACGAACTTGGGCCGGAGATCCAAGACTGAACACTAGTTTGATGCAAGAAAAGGGGACTTGCAGAACAAGCGTTAGCACTCCGACGCTCAAGTCAGTAAGTTGCTAGAAAAAGATAAACTGAAAACACAATATGCGTGAGTAATAAAATCATGTTAGGTGTAGCATGAAATAATTGTGTAGCGTGCAAGAATTAGAAAATCGTTACGCACTAAGGGTGAAGACTGAATATTTATATGCGAAAGAGTCTTCTCGGTTTGAGAAGTCTAGTAGAATTAGGACTCTTTGGAAGATGATAGAGAGAGAGAACTCCTTGATTCCCGAGAGGGGGGGGGGATAGTGGATAACTCCCCCTGAACCTCGGATTAGTCTGGCGGAAAAGGGAGTATGTTCCCACGTGGCGTCCTTTTCGAAATTCGATTATCTGGCCTTGCTGGCAGCTGATGTGGACCCTCTACTGCTGTGCTGGGGGACTTGGTGTCCATTGCTCTGGGCCGTCAGGCCATTGAGGTAGCGCTGGGCCAAATATGCTTGTCTTACATCCTTAAGTTTTGTTCTTCTCCTAGATTAGGTGGGGGCACGAGCCCTTCCTTCTTGGGCTTCATGAGGTGTGCTGCTTGGATCCTTGGCCCAGATGAGGCATTTGTTTCTCTTGGGCCCTATTCCTTGGGCCTGGGTCAGGCGCGTCTAATTTACCTCTATTAGACACCAAAAGGGCCCTCTCCAATAATATATAGTATAGATATATATATACACACACACATATATATATATAGGAAAAGTAAGATTTGAAAAAAAATTAAGATTTTGTCTTTGTTTCCATCTCAAATTTTTTATTTTGTGACGGAAACAAAGATGGATATATAAACAATCAAAATTCAAAATAAAAATAATATTTTCAAAATCCAACTTTGATCCTGTCTCAGAATTTCGAATTCTAAGATGGAAAATTTCCATCTTAATTTTTTAAATCTATTACTAAATCAAAGGCGGAAGTTTTTTCATAATTTTATTTTTTATTTTTTTTAAATCCCTGTCCATAAAAAGCTCTGTCTCTATATTGTAGCTTTATTTTTTAATTTTAAGACAGAAATATTTCTGCTGTAAATCCGTCTATGAAAGGTGAAAATGTTTTACAGAAGTTTTTCCGTCTCTGATTTTCGTTTCTTACAGTCTACTCTCTTACAGTGTGTATAAAAATTTAAATCATTTATTTTAGTTTAAAATTAATGCAATAATCCACTATAAAAGAAAATCCACTTGGCGTACGTGTGTACTTTGGAGGGCCACCCAATGAGGACTTGGAAAAAGTTGCCCTTTCCAGCCACCCTTTCCTAAACCTCTCAACTCCTCTAATTTCCTCACACTTCACACTCTCTTCTTTGGAAAATTCTCGCGTGTTCACTATTAATCAAATTCCCCCAAAACATTCCACACTCATTTTCCTCCTTTTGTCACTACAAACTAATTTTAATCTATACTAATAAAAAAATTAAATTTTTATTCACAAATGACGATTAATTACTCTGTGGCACCAATTTTTTGTCGTGCCAATAATACCCCTAAGTTGGTTTCTTTTATGTTTTTCTTTCTTTCTTTCTTCCTTTTTCTATTTTAAAATGTGATGAGTTGGTTTATATATTTTTTATTTATAATATATTTTAGAATATAAAATATTATTTGTTATATGCACGTAGGGATGGCGTGCCGCGTTAGTATATATATATGTACTAATATAAAAAGAAACGAATTTTTTACTCACAAATGGTTGTTTATGACACCATGACACCAATTTTTTTGTTCTGACCAATGTTTTTAAACTCGGCCCCGACCGGCTGGTTCGACCGGTTCGACCGTGAACCAAATTTGAGGCCGGTCCGAATAAGGGTATAAAAATCGAAATGGTCAAACCCAACATGAACCGGTCAAAACCCGATGAAATCGATAAAAATTGGAGAACAAAGAAGAAGAAAATCGGTTTGGTGGGGGGAGAAGGAGGAAGTGCAGTGAGGGTGTGGAAAGATAAGGAAAGGGCGGTGGATGGTGGGTTGGGGAGGGGGGAGGGAAGACGGAAGGGAGGTGAGGGTGGAGGAAGGAAGAAGGGAAGGGAGTGTTGGGGAAGAGAATAAGAAATGGAAGGGCGGTGGTGGGGGAGAGAGAAAGAAGGAAAGTGGGGAGGTGGGGGAAGATGAAGAAGGAAGGGGTAGGTGGAATATAAATTATTGTATTTTATATATTATTGGTAAATGTATTAGTTTTAGAAACAACTTTATAAATTGTTGTATATATATTTTTTATTTTTTGTTAAATTCTTTTTGAATTGTTATTATTATTGTTTAATTGAATAAAATTTAATTTGAAATTTTTTATTTAAATATATTTGTTGTTTTGCCTTAATCAATGAATATATAATATGTATAATGTGCTACATATATACATAGTATAGTCCGGGTCTACCGATTTTTTTAATCCGGTTCAACCGGTCGAACCAGTGACCCAATAACTTATCCGGTGCGATCTCCGGTCCAGCTTTGAAAATATTAGTTCTGACAATATTGCCCCTAAGTTAGTTTCCTTTTGTTTTGTTTTGTTTCTTTCTTTTTTTTTTTTTTTTTTGAAATATAATGTGTTGGTTTATATATATAACTTTAAAGCGTTTAATATTCACTATAAGAGAGCAGACTTTCAGAGATGAAAATCGGAGAGGGAAATATAAGAGAGCGTTTATTTGTACATACGCTAGTATGACAGTTGTTCGCATGGTTTTGTAAGATAATTTTGTCGTTGGTGAAGGGGAAAGATTATTGAAGATACTTGATCACAATAATATTTTGTTGGCATGTGGCGTAGTGGTTAAAATTTTTGAAGGTAAATATAGTTATTTTAACCAAATACAAAATGTAATTATTCTTTTTTCTAATGTTAGTTTTATTATTTGTTGGTCCATATATATATATATACACACACATAAGTTTAGCAAATGGTATATCAACTATAGAACAAAGTTTGCAGATCGTTTGAGGACTTGGTAAGAGAACTACACATAAAAACGTAACTATGTTGGAACTTATTTATCATTTTTTATAGTTTGCACTTCAATTCTGAAGGTATAATGAAGATCGTGGCCCATAAAAATTAGTTTCTTTAATTCGATCAAGCAAATTTATAATATCCAGGTCACTAAAAATCTCAAATGCTAAAAGGATTTGGATGTGTTTTTGGACCTCAGGATGGTGTAAGAATTTTAATTTTGTTATTACTTACTAAATATTAGAAAATATTATAGTTTAATATGATTATGGAATTTAATGCACAGTTAAAAATTTTTCGTATGATTGTTCATGTTGAGAATATTGATGTTGATAATGTATGGTACGCAACATGCAAATGACGTTGTAAACCTTATCATGGGCAAAAAATTATGTTAATTAGATGCAATGACGTTGTTGATGCAACTATCAGGTACTATTTTTCATATTATTTACTTATATTATTTTATTATTTTATTTGATATTCAATATATATTTTGTAATTACAGGTTTCGAGTTCATCTTAAAGTGAAAGATAGCAGCGGTGGTATCACTTTGAAATTGTTGAACAAAGAAAGCCGAATATATGTTTTGGAACCAAAATTTTAGAAGAAAAGGTAAATAATAATCCTATTTTGGGACTCACATTTCATAAATAGTAGTAATTTTGGCATGACATGTTATATTACTAGGAAAATGGTAGAAAAATGCTACAAGACCGCATCAACTCATTCATAAGCCGCGCCTATACATTTATTGTGCCTGTACCAATTAACTTTCCAAGGCCAAATGATCGATGTCCGGTGAATTTTTTTTTACTAGTTGATTGGTGCGAAGAGTGTTCTCATCTTCCAAAGAGATTGAATCTTCTGCATAAATAAATTGTTAGTATTTATGATTATGTTTCATTTAATGAAAAGTGCAAAGTTTATTTTTCAAAGCAAATTTAATTTCTCCAAATTTATATTTGTCATTTGTTTTCTAAGTTCACCATAATAAAATATTTTGATGATATAGTTATTTTGCAAACCGTCTGATTCACTCTTTTTGTTTGTTTATTTGTTTGTTTTTTGACATTTGTAGGTTCAAGTTTCAAGAAGTTGATTCCATTGTCATTAGTCAATTTAGAATTTTGATTGCTTTTTTATTTTTATGTAACATATTCTAAACATATTATATTAATTGGCTATGGTACTTATGTTTGATTCTTTAATAATCTTTGATTTATTTTATGTAAATCTATTTTGCTTTAAGTTTTATTAATATTAGTGCATTGTTATAAATAAAGTTAATTTGCTATTATTCATCTAACTTATAGTTTTTTAGAATTGACTTTCATATACCTTTAAAAAATTATAAAATATTATTTCAATCGTAATGAAATTAATCCGTACATAGCAAGAGCAGCACACTAGTTTGAATATTATATATTGATGAAAGAGATCCGGCCTCGACTAGGTTTAAACTCAAGTATGTATGGACTAATGATGACCGCACAATCATCCCTAAATGTAATTCACATGATATCATACAGTTCGAGAATGTTTATAAGCATTAGCCCTTTGATACCCCAGATACAACTTTTATTACCCTAACTATTCGTACGATCTTAATATTTCCCCTCTTATGACCTTACCGACTTAAGCATTGAAAGTTATAATCAGGATTTTTTCGGTATTGTTCGCACATGTTTCTTTCTTACAGGGCACGCAAATTGGATTTCCAGCTTATCTATGTACTTTTGAAGCCTTCCATAAATAAATTTGACCTTAATGATACTTACTAACTTCGAACAGGCAACATCTTATAAATTGAATATTTTGCCATTAAGACCAATATTTTCAGAATCGGACCAGAGACCAATGTTTGAGTAATTGTCCATGAAACATTTGCCTATCTGTGTTTTTGTAATTTGTTTTTTGTATTGCACTATATTAGTGGAATATATGTTTGATTAGTGAAATATATATTTCACTGTATCATTAGTTATTTTTTTTTAAAATTTAAAACTGGGTTGACCAATTACTGGGTCAGCAGATTTTGATTGCTTTTGACCGAGTTTGATCGGTTCGCATCGAGTTTGACTGAGGAATTTTTTACCCCATGAACTGGATCGGGACCCTCACTGGTTCCCAGTCGAACTGGCCGGTCGGGTCCGTATTTGAAATTATTGATTAAGATTAAAAATGCTCCTTCGAATTGGTACGAGTTGGAAAGTTTTTGTGGTCTTTAGTAAATCAACATTTTTCTAGTATTAAATCATTGTCTCAGTTCTCAAATGGATGAATTATTTGGCAACGGATACGTGCGGCAAAAATTACAAATAAAGTAAAATAATATTGCATATATCTCTTGCCAAACTTCATACAATATTGATCTGGATCAAGATACGCGATCTCCTGGCGATGTAAGATGGGCTCCCAAATACGGGAATCTAGTCCTCGAGGTCTCGGGTGGTAACTCACCCCAGATATTGAGATCCCTAAGAAGAGAGCACATGCTAGGCTAGTTGGGATGGTTCCCAATTAAAACCCTCCAATGCATCAGTATGGGCTCGAGATAGAAATATGCAATCAAGTGCATTTAATGTTGTAATAAATGTGTGTAACCTATAATAAATGAAGGTGTCAAGATATTTATAGGGCCATTTATATAGCGTCATCTGATCCACGTGGCATGATCCTGTAACCCTCCTGTCAGACGATCGACGGTCCTCGATATGATACATATTATCAGGTCGAGTTTGACCCGAACCGACAATAAATGCCCGAATCCTAGGGTTACCAACATAATTTCTTATATATTTAAGGGCATTTCAATAATTTCCTTAAATAACCCCTCACCAAGTGTCACACTTGTTAGTAATTGTAGTTTCTATTACATGCTGCAACCCCATAAACTTCAAATCCAGAGGGTGTTTGGCTAAATTTATTCAAAATATTTAAAAAACAATTTATATTTTTTAAAGATATTTTAAAAGTTTAAAAATGTTAAATTTTATTTTATAAATAAATTTTTTAAAGTAATTGGATAAATAAGATGCTAGGTTTTGACATAATAAGCTTCTATTATTGTACTAATGAGCAAGAAAGCCACCAAGGTGTTAGAATTTAGAATCATTTCTACTTGGGACAAAACAAAAAAAAAAAAAAGTATGAACTATAAAGGGTAAAAGTAAATACTAATAACATAACGAGGGTGTTTTGGTCTCTTAAGATGTTAGATTTAAAGAACTTAAAAAAGATCTTGCAAATAAAGATGAGTTGATTTTTTTATTTTTTTTTAAGGGTAAATTACATTGACATCACTTAAAGTTAGGTTCAAATATACAAACATCCCGTTCCTTTTTCAAAATTATAGATAAACCCTCTGAGGAGTGTTAGTGTGATGGCTTTCAAAGAGTTTTGTGTAAAATTTTGACTCTAAATAAGAGTGTAGTTATAATTAAGTGTATTTATAACTTTACAAAAGTAAAAAAATGTCATGTCATTCGATGTCCAACAACTTAGCCAATTTCTCAATCGTCCCACGGACGAGCACCGGTATGCAACCATTCATGTTGTTTGATTTTGAAAGGGTTTGTTTCCACTGCCCTTTTCTTTCCATTGATAATTCATTAAAGTGAAATAAATGGAAAGTAAAAATAAAATAAAAACAAAATAATGAAAAGAAAAAATAAATAAGAGATGAAAATAGTAAAATCCTTAAATAAGAAATTAAGAGGAGAGATAAGGGAGGACAAAATCTATACTATTATAAAAAGAAGGAGTCTTATAGATACAAAGTGATAGTTTTATACCATTATACCAAATTATTATCTTACCAAAAATGCCTTTCAACTTCCCAACTCGTGTAATTGAATTAAGTATTTAATTAAGTTACTTTAGCAAATTAATTTCATGAAATTACATGTACTCAAAAATTAAATTTACTCCCATTTTGTTTAAGTTTATTGTTAATTGAAATAGAAATAACATATTAGTATTTGTGTTGCATGTATATAAAATCATCATTATCAATATAACAAATATTCTAAAGTTTTAATTTTTAATTTAATTTGAGTAAAATATTGTATCGATAATTAATGCCTTAGAAAAAATTATCAGACATGTTTTATATGCGAGATTCTAAAGCAATAATAAATTTTAAGATATAAGAATGAATTATGAGCTTCAATAAAATCAAAATATTACTAAAAATTATGTGCACAGGTACTTCATTCCACAATTACTGGTTAAACAAATGAGAATTTAGTGGAAAGATGATAAGAAAATTGAGGTGACAGATAAGGAAGAACAAAATTAAACTAATAAATAAGTAGGGGAAAAAGGAAAAAAAAAACTAATTTTATATTATCCTTTAATTTCAATATGGGTAGTTTTGTGAATGTAAGAAAAAACAAACCAATAGGCCATTAACTTCTCATTCCCGGAGATACCTGCTGACTCCATTGATGTTCCATTAAAGTATGTGAAATTTTATGATGCTAATGAAGGGAGACTTGATGTGGGAATGATTTTCAAAAATAAAGATCATTTAATAGGAGCAGTGAAAGATCACTCGATACGACATGCACGACGTGAGTATGTGGTACTTGAGAGTACCACAAAAAAATGGAAGGTCGTCTGTAAACATAGCATCCCAGGTACGTATCAATAATGTATAATCGTCTATCACAATTTTATTAGAAAGTGTATTCATCTTTTTTTTTTCCCCGTTCCAGATGTATGGTGTAGATGGGAGCTACGTGGAATAATAAAACCGAGAAAGGGACATTGGGAAATAACAAAATATAAGGGGGACCACCCATGTGTGTTTAACGATATGTCCCTCGAACATTGCAATTTAAACAGAAGGTACATTGCTTCTTTATTATTAGGTTAGGTAAAATGCGACCCCTCCTATGGAATCAAGCATGTCATACAAACTGTGAAGGACCACACAAGGTTCGACATAATATACCAAAAGGCATGGTACAGTTTGAAGATGGCCTGTGAAACCGTTTATGGCACATGCGAGAGTTCAGTTCGAAAGCTACCAAACTTCATGGGAGCTCTCCAAAAGTATAATGAAGGGACGATTGTTGAATGGGAACATAAATACTTTCAGCGGTCAAACAATGCATACGTGATAAAATACGTCTTCTGGGCATTCAAACCGTGTATCGATGGGTTCCAATACTGTCGCAATGTCATCAGTGTCGATGGAACACATTTATACACAAAGTACAAGCACAAAATGTTGATTGCAGCTGCCATGGATGGGAATCAACAGGTACTTCCTCTTGCGTTTGCTATTGTCGATGAAAAATCCGAAGCATCTTGGACTTGGTTTCTTCAAATATTGAGCAAACATATTACAAGAGGACGGTTTGGGATGTGTCTTACTTCTGACCGTAATGCGGGTCTCATCAAAGCAGTGAAAACAATTCTAGATTTTGTCCACCACAGGGAGTGCACAGATATTGCTTGCGGCACGTATGTTTTAATTTCAACAGTCGTCACAAGAATGTGGAACTGAAGGACCTTTGTTGGAGAGCTGGTTTTGAATATCAAATCAGCAAGTTCAATCAAACAATGAACGAGATAAAGGCGAACAAATTAGAAGTGTTTGTGTACTTAGAGAATATTGAAAAGGAAAAATGGACAACTGCTCACGATGGCGGATGGCGGTGCGGAATTCTCACAACCAACATGTCAGAGTGCATCAATGGAGTTCTAAAAGGGGCTCGTCGATTGCCTGTGACTGCAATAGTGGAAATAACATTTGCTCGTTCAGTCTACTATATTCGTGAGAGGATGATAAAGAGTGGTGTCATGTTAAGCAACAACCAACTATGGACGACTTTGCAAACAAATTGTTCCAACATTAGTTCGAAAAAAGTGTTGAACATGCTGTGACGAGATACAACCAGCACCAACAGTCTGCCTCCGTTGTGACAAAACGTCAGACTGGACATGGATTCAACACTCACGTCGTCAAAATTGCCACACGAGAATGTTCTTGTGGCAAATGGAGTCAATTAGGCATCTTGTACTCGCATGCTCAAAAGGTATGCGCTGCATATAGAATTAGTGCCCCATCAATGGTGAAGGACTATTATGATATAATGACTTACAGGAGAACATATTCTAAGTCTTTTCATCCTTTGATGGCAGAAGATTATTGGGATGTTCCACAATTTGAGTTGGTCAATGACACTACTTTGCGTAGCATCATTCGTCGTGGTAGAAGCCAAACATCACGTATTCCTAACGAGATGGATTGAGCACAAACGCGAGATAGAGAACAATACCAACAAAGGGAGGGCCATTCAAGACAAGCTGATGCGTCGGTGAGGGGTCGTAGAAGACAATAATAATTTTAAGAATTATAATTATTATAATTAATTGTTTAAATTTTATTCTTTGATTTAAATATAATTTTTTTAATGTAATTATATTTTTTTTGTGTTAATACTTTGTGTTGTACATTTATTTTAAATATATGCAGACTAAATAATAATAATAATAATAATAATAATAATAATAATAATAATAATAATAATAATAATAATAATAATAATAATAATAAAATTAAAAAAAAGGAAAAAGTTGAATATACGCAAAAATAATAATAATAATAATAATAATAATAATAAAATAAAAATAAAAAAAAGAAAGAAAATATTGAAGTCGAACTCATGGAGTTCGACTTCATATTTCATAAAAAAAAAGAATCGGTAAAGTCAAACTCCATGAATTCGACTTTTATCATTCATGTTATATATATTATATTATATTTATTTTTGTTATTTTTAATTTTCTTAATATTAAATAAATAAATAAGCCCTTAAAGCTTTAGTAATAATATAAAGGGTTAAATACACTTACCACCCCTGAAGTATTCACTCCACATCAATTACCCCCTAAAGTATTAAAACCTCAAAAAACCCCTTGACCTTCTAACTCCTTTTATTTTTAAGTTCAAAAAGTCCATTTTACCCTTATTGAAAATTGCTTTTTTGAAAAAAAAATTAAAGGGATTTTTAAAATACCAAAATCGCTCTTTTGTGAAGCTTTTGTCTAATTCTAGTTTCATTTATTCATTAGCTCTTTTTATTTTCATAATCCTAAAATATTTGGAGTTTATTTTATTTTAGTTTCCTTAATTTGTCAAACCAAATTAAAAATAAAGTTATACATACATACATATATATTTATATATTTACTTAAACAAACATACAATTAATAAAATCAAAAGAGCTGAACTAGTAAAAAAATATACAGATAATATATATTTATATAAACATGATAATTATATAAATACGGTTATTATAAGAATGTATAAATGTATTTTTAACTTGGTTTGACAAATAAGTGAAACTAAAATAAAATGAATTCCAAATACTTTAGAATTATAAAAATAAAAAGATCTCGATGAAAAAGTGAAAATAGAATTAGATAAAACTTAAAAAAGAGTGGTTTTGGTATTTTAAAAATTCCTTTAATTTTTTTTTCATAAATCAATTTTTAGTAAGGGTAAAATGGACTTTTTGAACTTCAAAATTAAAGGTGTTAGAAGGTCAGGGGGCTTTTTGAAGGTTTTAATACTTTAGGGGGTAATTGATGTAGGGTGAATACTTTAGGGATGGTAACTGTATTTAACCCTAATATAAATAAATAGATAATCCAAAATGTCAGATATATTCTTTTACCGCATCGAGTACTTTTGAATTTTGTCTTACCGACTTTCACCAAGATTAATCTTAAATTCAAACCTCATATCCAAATCAATATCTTCAGGGAAAATTCTTGCCCGAACCAGGTTTGGCCAAACCAAACCAATCATAGAGCAAGTGTGATACACTTGCCATAAGATTGGTCACCTTTCCTTAACTGTACACCAATCACACGACAAGTATATTACACTTGCCATATGATTGGTTCAGATTTGGCCGAACCAAGTCCAGGCTAAAATTTCCCATATCTTGAGTAAAATTACATTCTAAATCAAGATTTCTAAATCAACAAATATATTCAAATAAAACACTCCAACTAAAATAGACTATATACCCCTAATATTCTTTTTTTTATTATAATCCTTAATGCTGGTGCAAAGCCTTATCTATTAATATATATATTTGAAGGAAGTATTTTGACCAATTTCTTCAATTTTGACCAAAATCCTAATTTTCTAGAATTTTGAGTTTTTTTTATTATAATAAATAGTTTTATTTTAAATTTAAAAAGTTAATAATTGAATTTTTTAACACATAATTTTAAATTAATTTAGGCCATCAAAATAGTTATTGATTATATTACCATATTTTACTTAATAACCGTTTTTCTTAAATTTACACCATCAACATTAATTATTAATTTTTAAATTTGGAATCATATGGCAGGAGTGGTGCAACAGCTTTCGGTAACTGACCAGCCTCGGTTCCTTATGATTTGTTGGGCTTTGTGACAAACTCGGAACAAGAAGATGATGGAGCAGCTTCAGCAAGACCCTCTACAGATTGTGAGGACTGATCAGTACTTAGTGAACTACATCCAGGCATGTGCACGTATGCGAGTTGGTGGTGAAGGGCCTGTCACTTAATTGAGTTTGGTTAGTTGGTCTTAATATGAGGCTCATTGGCTTAAGTTGCTGTCAGTAGTGCAAGTAGTATGCTCTATGTGAGTATTTTTCTTTCTGTTTGCAGTGTACTGAACAAACTTTTCGGTTTTTGGCCGTGGGTCTGAGTAGTAATAAAATTTTCATGGTTGTTCTTATTAAAAAAAAAAAAAGTCTACAATATTGATTATGTTGCTAAGTTTATAATATTAATTATGTTGTTAAGTTTCATTGGACTCCACCGGGATTGCAATGAGAATTAGCGATTTTTAGAGTTTTCAATTGGATCTTCAAGTCCACAAAAAATGAGGAAAAAAAAAGTACTCAAGTAGGTATGAAATTATTCATTTTACTTGACTTTTAATGTTCTTATTATCTTATTTTGTATAGAGTTTATGTATATGTGATTTTTTATGTGTTAATTTTAGATTTTTTTTTAAAAAAAAAGCAAGGGAGAGAGATTACAAGTATTCAAGCAGGTATGAAAAATTTTCTTTTCCTTGATTTTTATTTTTTTTATTATCTTAATTTATTTTTGTAGTTCATGTATATGTGATTTTTATGTGTTAACAGGATCTTCAAGTCCACAAGAAATAAAAAAAAAAAAAGTACTCAAGTAGGTATGAAATTTTTTCTATTGTTTGATCTTTATGTGGGATTTTTTATGTGTTAATTTTAAATTTTAAAAAATAAAATTAATTATAAACTTCGCAATTACATATATAAACATTCATCGAATATATAAGTTTGATGAATGCTTAGTCGTTGAACAATTGTTCAAAAGTGTGACCAAATTGTATAGTCAAGTAGGTATGAAATTTTTCTTTTTGCTTGATTTTTAATGTTTTTATTATCTTATTCTATTTTCTAGTTTATTTTATGCGTTAATTATAGATTTAAAAAAGAAATCAATTATAAACTTTTGCAATTACATATATAAATATTCATCGAATATATAAGTTTGATGACTGCTTAGTCGGTGAACCAATTACATACCAGAATGAGGATGGCAAAAACCATTTTCCTAGCTTCTTTATGTAATTTGCCAGGATAGTTTAAATCCCTATTAAAAAAAAAAATTTGCATAGTCAAGTAGGTATGAAATTTCTCTTTTTGCTTGATTTTTAATGTTTTTATTATCTTATTTTGTTTATTAGTTTATGTATCTTTGATTTTTTATGTATTAATTATAAATTTACCTAAGAACTGATTACAAGTACTCAAGCAGGTATGAATTTTTTTTATTTGTTTGATTTTTAATATATATTTATTATCTTAATTTGTTTTTATAGTTCATGTATATGTCATTTTTATGTGTTAATAGGATCTTCAAACTCCACAAGAAACAAAAAGAAAACTTACTCAAGCAGGTATGAATTTTTTTTCTTTTGTTTGATTTTTAATATTTTTTTTATTATCTTCTTCTTTTTATATTTTATCTTTTTAGGATAGGACGTGAGACATTTATTTTATTTTTTTGTCTATATAAAAATAAATTTTGAGAATTATAAATCTCACTTTATTATATATGTCTACTTTTTTAATTTTTGTTTTTGATTGATTTAGATACTAAGGGAATGATTCATATAGACTTTTGTAGTAAATTCATTCTTTTATCAGTGACTAATATTATTTATCAAAAATGTTTATGTTACATTCTGTATGTTATTTTCAAAGTGAAAAAACAATAAATTATGTGAGAAGTTGGGTGATCAGTTGATATTGTATGATTTGTTTCAAATAATTTTTTTTCTTTTTTTCTGATATTTTAATTTAGGTTAGCAATTTTTTCGAAAAAAAAAAAAGAATGGAGTTTCTATTAGATAACAATTTATTCTTTTTGTATAATTTCAGAATTTTAGATAATGATGAAAGCTAAAAGAACGATTTAAGGTGGCATTGTCCAAGAGAATCCATCCCAAAGTATGATATTTATATATCTCGAGATATTTTTTAATCATAGTTAATATGTCGATTCAATTATATTTACCGTTATTTATGTTTTGCTATCTTTTGGATATTAAGTTTTTAGTGTGTAAAACTAACATAATATTTTTTAAATAAATCGTGCATAGCCCGTGACATATGCTAGTTGGGTGTAAACCAAAAACAACAATCGTAAAATTAAACCGATTATATCCATTTAAATTATCCAAAATTCAGTCCGTAGAATCAAAGACTTCAACACAAAAACAGGGTAAAAAAAAATCCAAATCCCTTTCCCTCCTACGTCCGAAAAAAAAAAAATAAAAATACAAACAAGAACATATATAACTCGACCGAAATAAACTGAAAAGTCGTGAGAGGCGGTGATATGATAGTTTGATTACAGAAACCACGCTTTTTCCCACAAGTCGAGATGAGCGGCTTGAGTAGCGACACGCAGCGGCCACGTCCCAGCAACGCCGATCCCATGCGCCCTCTCACACCACAGACTTTTGTCACCTTTATAAATATACATACATACACTCACTCAACTTTAACCCACCCCCATTTACACACACAACACACACTACCAACACATAATACACGGAAAAATAAAAAAAAAAGAAAAAAAAGAAATATATCCATAGTGTTTGATGGATAAGATGATGCGGTCGGTTTCAGTGGTGGGATCAAGTGTGGGAGTTCAAGGTTGGTAATTTTTCACTCTTTTTTTCTCCGCCTAGTGCTTCAGATTGCTTCTTCTTTTGCGTCTCTCCGTTTGATTCTCTTTTGTTTTTTTCTTTTGACGTGGAATGTCGGCCCCACATCCTCCACGTGTCGGAAATATTGTGATCCAACCGAGACCCCACTGATGAGTATTGTCTTTCCGGGTCGGGTTCGGCGTCCTGGATCCTAACCCAAAATAAATAACGCGGTTCTAACGGTCGCCTGCAAATTCAAATTTTTGTTAGTAAATACTCAAATTCTTTTGAATGAATATATATGTATATTTAAAACAGCTTAGTCGTGGGTAATTTTAGATGTTATTATTTTTTGTAATAAAATAAAATATAGAATTTTTAACCCAGGTTAAGTAAATAAATACAAACGGTCTAGGATTATGCAGGGTGGGCTGTCGTGGCAAATGATGCGGCGGACACGTGTTGTTATGCTATTGGTAATGGAGGAGCCAGCGCACACAGATTGTCTATGTTTGGCTGCCACGTCATGAATTTCTGTATGACTAAGTTTCCCTCTTACGTTGCATAGTGTATGTAGTAGTACATTATACCTCGGAGATCCTCATATGCAAAGCTCACAGTTGCGGAGGGAAAATAATAAAGTATTTATATAGACGATGGACATGGGTTTCTTCTGTTTGTTTGCTAAACTTTCTCTCTCTGAGTCTGAGTTTCTCTCTCTAGGATAGAGAGAGAGAGAGACAAGAGTTGGGAGCAGTGTGTCAGATGAAGAGTCGTTGAATTTCAACAGCCATTTCTGCTGAACTCTGTTTTTTTTTTGTTTTTGTTTTTGTTTTTTGGTGTTTTGGGTTCGATGTCTGATGCCGGAAAAGTTCAAGAATTGGGTAAACGTGGAAAGAGAAAGGCGAGCGGCGGAGAAGAAGGAGATGGGCCGTCGAGTTTTTCTTTGTTTTCTTCCTCTTCTTCTGGAGGGAAATGGCGTATGGGTGGCGGACATGACGGCGGGGCGGAGGTGGAGATGGCGGAGGTGGAAGAGGAGGAGGAGGAGGAGAAGCAGGATCCATTAGTGTTATTTGGTTCAGGAGTGATGACGATGATACTGAGCAAACTCGACGCACGCAGCGTGGCACTAGCTCGTTTGGTCTCTCGAGGATGGCTTGCTGTTTCTTCCAGTGACGACATTTGGGCTCCCAAGGTTTTCCGAATTCTATCTTCTTCTCAATTGCTTATTTAATTTGTTTATATATATACATATCATCAGGAAATTAGTTTATGATAATGCCTGTTTTCTTGTGGATTGCTTACTGCTCTGCAATTTGATGTTTGGAGTTCAACAGTTCTCTGTTCTGTTCTTGAATCAGTTCATTAACCATGAAAACGTAGAAAATGAAGAAGGAAACGAAGAAATCAGTTCATTAGGATGGAGGTGTTAACTAACATACTTGTTTTCTTCCGTGCTTTCGTCCCGTTTATTGATATGTTTCGAGCAATTTGTGTTCTAATTCTGTAATCAAATTGAGGGACAAAACCAAAAAATGAAGAGAGAAAAACTTATATTTTGTATGAACAACTGATCCTTGCATTTGTAAGTTTGAGCCTTTGTTGACCTGATTAAAGCGAAAACTTAACTTACTTAGTGGTCCCTGTCTATTGCTCTTGTGGCTGACTTCCCAGGGGAAATTCTGAGAAATCCATGAAAAGTTGTTGGTAAAAGTTTATGGACTGAATTAGCACATAGAAAAGAACATTGGAATCACAAATTCCAGAATCTTCTCCTTGTGATATTCCGTGGGGAGGACAATGTATCGTAAAAGTTGTTGAAGTTGCTCGCCTAGTTGAGCGCTGACGCTAGATTTGTTTGTTTGACCATAATCATAAGAACAAGATAAAAGTCCAACTTATATGAATCGTTTTCTTCGGGTTTGTCTTAAACAATAAGGGTTTCGATATTTATTGATTACTTTATCCTATAAGACGTCTTCGAGCATTTTCTTCTTGGGTTGGTCTTACCTTCTATTGCTCTGAGATGTGTTGATGTAAGAGATTTTGAAATTAAGTTACTCACTTCTTGGGGAAACAATTTTAAACGTAAATCATTGCTAGGTAAGTAGTGAAAGGTTCGTTTAGTAGGTGAATGTTCATGTGGGGCTGTTGTCGACTCACAATTTGGGACTTGACATTGATTTTCCTATAATTGGTTTCGCAGTTGAAGTTGTGGCTTCCTGTAAGGATCAATTATCGGGAAGGGAATTATTGGCCGGTGTGGCACCATTGTGTCCGTGGCGGACAATAGAAGCATGACTTACGCTGCTATACAATTTCAATTTTTGAGTTGTACCATTGTCATTAGTTAAAAGGGCATAGGGAAAAATGTTCGGTCCAACAATTATGATATTAATTGGCAAAAGAAAGAGACATGAATTTTCAAGCCTTCCAAAACGAGGGAATAGAAATATTGTTCATTCAACAAGACCAAGTACTTGGTGAAGAAAGAGGACTAAAAGGAGTGGGACTAGTGCCTTTCATGGTAGCAGCCCACCAAAGACTAGCCCAGATATGCTTTGTTTTCTCATGAGATACAAGATTCCGTGCAATGTATATGGCCTTTTGCATGAACATAAGATTCCCTGCAATAACTTTTAGTTGTTGCACTACATGAGTAGTTGATTCAGGAATCTAATTGTATAATTAATTTTAGGTGTGCATACAATGTTGCTTGGTAAACTTGTGATATATATGCTCGACTTAGACGCCGAAGTGCACATTATGTTCTTTTTATTGTAAAAGGATGAAAATTACTAGTTTTATAAGAATATTAGTGAATATTAAACTTTGACATCAATTGGATTATTATTATTAAGTTTAGATTTTACTTTGTCTTATTTGTATTCAATAAGCATATTGATAAGATAATTTTTATTTTAGATATGTATGATCTCCCATCTCTTTAGGTAGACTTAATATTTAAGAGAATATAATTATTTTAACATTAGTAGGAATACGTAGAAATAATAAGGAATTGGGATAAGAAATTGTAGAAATTTCTTTAGTGTTATCAACCAATTATTATCTTGAAGCGCTTTGCATCGACAATAAGATATACTTAGTTCTACGGGTGTCAAGTTCTGGAGCTTAGGTCTCAGTTGGGATACTAATGGATAACATACTCACAATATGTCCATTGTTGTTAAAGGCTCACAGTGCGCCATGCCGCATCGTGTGGCGCTCGCCTTTTTAAAGCAGGGCACATAGTGAATCTAATTCTTTTACGTCAATGATGCAGAAATAACTAAGTATAAATGCTAAAAATTATTTAATTATTGTACCAATTAGATTTATGGATTATTTGTGTATATCTTCTTTATTTCTTGGTGATAAGTGGGTTATCATTTGTAGTTATCTAAAAAATCCCATCCAATATATATTGAGGTTAGGTCATTTAATAATATACACAAGAACATATTATATGTTTCTCGACCTCATATTATTTCTTCCTTAAAATGGTATCTCAACAGCTTTCTGTTCTCCTTTTAAACAAAAAGGATAAAGAGAGAGAACCTAAACAAAACCCTTAGCATTCCATCCAACGTAAGCATCTGGATGATCTAGAATGCGACGTGGCATACCCGAAAGCCCTAAGAAATGCATAGGAAAGAAGCTCAGATTAACCCCGATAAAAGTGATCCAAAAATGGATTTGACCTAAAGTTTCAGGGTATTAAAATGTATCTAAAGCAAAACAGGTGACTAACTGCCTGAAGCGAGGGTGCACTTTTTTGTCGTATGAAGGGGGAGCGGAATCGTATCTGGGATCGAGGGCTTCTCGCAGCTCTGATTCACCTCCCGAAAGGAGTTTGATTTGCTTAACAAAATTGATTGAGTTAGGAAGTTGCCTTAAGCGGAATAGCCGGAAAGCATGGTCGTACCGGTCTCATAGAGTACTAGTAAAGCCGCATTCCCTCGGCAGTTATCGTGAAATTGCTCCAGGTTTTTTTCCCCGAACACTCTCTCCGCGCTCTTCGTCTTTCCTCGATGTAGTCTTAGTTTCATCTTGTTTAAGCGGGTGAGAAGTATGGTTGCCCAAATCAACCTACCCACCTGAGCAACCTATAATTCACCGAATAGAGGGAGTCTCACAAGGCGGGATAGATCAAGGTATTGAAGGTTTCTAGAGTAGATTTCATTGCACACTAAGTTAACTGAAAGTGTTGTACTTCTGTTGAGTAATTTCTTTTTGCTTAGCTTATTTAGAAGAGTAGTTGCAGAGTTCAGTCAAGCTAAGCAAGGCTCTTTCAATAGAAAAAAGGGACAAGGTTAGCTTTCTAGCAATAAGTTGAGTAAGCGAAAGTCTGGCAGAACCTTGCTTGACTCGCTGACTTGGGAAGAGAAGGTTGTTATCACAGTTCTACCGCCAAATACTTTTTTTAGACTGCTCTATTAGGAAGTGCTTTCTCCTAGATATTCCCGGGTCGGTCCTTTCACCTGACCACCACCCACAGGGCGTAGGGCAACCGGGCCAGGCCGAGTCAGAAAGGCTTTGATGACTCAAGTTCGTATTAGGGAAAGGAGAGTGAGGGGAAGAGGGGGCAGCCCTCGGCCCGATCATCCAATTCGCTCCAAGAGACAGGCATGGGTCTTCAAATAATGCTCTGGTGAAAATAATGGGGGGATAGGGCATTCCTCCCCCTAGGTTTCAAGAGAAGAGTGTAGGATTTCTTTTTTAGAAATAAGTTTCGTAGCATTTCTCTTTTCCTACGATATTCTTTCTTTTTCTTGCGCAAGTCAGCCTCTTCCTCTTTCAAAGTATTACACTCCCGTTCCCCGAAGTCAAGTTCACATCTTCGTCAGATGGTAGTTCTCTCTGTCATTGTGGAGTAGAGGCTAGTTCGGGCAGGTTGCTCTCTTATGTCATTCTTACAAGTAAGAGAAAGGGCGGGTCGAGAAAAAGTAGACAGGAATATGGTCCACTGTCCTGTAACTGGGGGAAGGAGTTGTCCTCAGATCCCCTTTAGCTACTTCGTCAAATAGCTCAATTGATGCCCACCCCACGCTGCGCACCCCGGGGCTGTTCGCAATGGCGCTATTGGGATTGACGTTTGAATCAGAGTTTTGGTTTTTTGTTCATCCTTCGCCGTAATAATATCTCTAGGTTTGCAGCGATAACTTGGTATATCTACTATACGCCCATTCACTAAAATATGTGGGAATATTTAAACCATTTTAGCTCCTTGAGCCCATTAGCTCCCATATGGAGTTCAAAACTCAAAGGCAATCGTTGAGTGAACTCTATCTTTTTTGTGTTTGTTGACCTAAGTCGCACCCTGACTGTTGGGGTGGGGCTCGACCTCCGAACCATATGTGGGACGAGTTTCTGCCTTTCTTACTAAGCTTTCAGTGAAGTGTAAGGTAGGCTTTCCATTTTGATTATTCTCAAAGGTTTGATGTAATTGATCTTTACCAAACACATGCGGATCTAATCACGATCCTATAATAAGAATAAGAGATCTTTCTCGATCGATCCCCTTGCGCCTCATTCTTCGGGAATCAGAAAGTCGAATTAAGCTTACAATTGAGGTTAATAAGAAGCTTGTAAGTTCTGCTTTAAGCTATGGGTTTCCCTAGAGGGACGAGGTGGACGTACCGCAACTTAGTGCAGTAGCTCGGTGCCATAATGAAGGGAAATAGAGGAAGGGAAGGAAGAGAGTAAGCACGTTTCCCGCTACCCTCAGTGTTTTCATGTCATTTCTCTCACAAGAGAGTCCTGCTCTTTCCCGTAGGGCTTTGAGACTGAGCTCTGCTCCCCTGAGTGGAGTGTCGGTTGGAAAAAATTTGGTCCAGCCGTTGTTTGGAACCCTAGCGCTTGGGTCGTTACTCGTAGCCCTAGCGTAGGCGTGCACTACTCCCCCCATCCCTCGATTTCCTGCCGTCTGATGCCGTCCTTCGTGGCTCTTGAACCCTCGTCCCACCCCTATGCCTCTTCGCCCCTAGAAAAAATTATGGCTTTGCCCAGTTTTCTTTTAGGGCGTGCAGAAGGGGTGCCTTTCCGTTGCAATGGCAAATTGTAGCACCATGGTGCTGGGCTTTGCCCCTTTGCGCACCTGTTACAACTATAAATATACACAATGGATGGTGATCTTGCCATTGTGATGCTTTACAAACATAGTCGAATGCACTACATTGTTGAAAACCAAAGCTATAATAGTTTAGGTAAACTTTGTCATACTTAGATTGTTTTAAGTAGTACAAAGTCTTCTTCAACTTTGTCTTCAAAGCTTTCTTCAACTTTCTTCAACTTACGTTGTCTTCAACTTTGTCTTCAAACCAAGTCAACTTAGAAAGAAAGAAATGCCTCAATTTTTCATTCGAAGAGTGCTTGGGAAAGTGATTAGCAATTGGCATTGCAACTGGCAACGGTCAGGGGGAAGGTGGGTATTCACCTAAACACTAGTGCCCCTTACACTATTCCTTCATAAACTTAGGAATGGTCGCTTGAATTAGCATGTGCTTGTTCGGTGAATCATAAAGCCATTCAGTAGTTATGTCGACCCTAGGGGTGTAAATGGGTAGGGTCTTACCCTACCCAGGTCCATCGATTAATTTAAAGACCCATATCCAGACCTAATTAATATAATTATACCAAGACCCGGACCCAGATCAATTAAAAATATATTTGGGTCTGGGCAGGGTCTCTACCCATTAAGACCCATGGGTCTATGGACCTAATTTGAACCCAAAAAAATATTTTTATTTTTTTCTAATTTAATTGGATTATTAGTTATCAATCTATCTAAATTCAAGTAAATAAATCTCGAAAGCTTAAGACATAAAAATATTTTTCATGTAATTCTAATCATGTATATTTTTTACTAATAAATAATTAAATAATTAGTTATAAACTTATATAAATATATTAATTATGTTAGGTATATTTTTTAATATCTTGATAGGCAATAATGTTTGATTTAAGTAATAAAATTGAAACTCAAAACTTTATAATATTAAATTTCATTGCTATTAAATATGTAAATTTAGTATTTTCATTAGATTATTTTTTTTTTATAATAAATGATATATTCTTTAAAAAAAATCTAGTTATTTGTGAATTGATTCAGTAATGTTGAATTTATTGATAAATTCTATGCATAAAATGGAAAATTGAAAAATTAAGAATATATTGATAAATCTAATGTATATTGTAAATGATATAGTAATTTTTTGCTAATTCAAAACACAAATTTCTATTTTTATAATCATTTATTATAATCTTCAAATATAAATAATTAGTCTATTTCGTCTTATTTTGGTGATTTTGATCTAAGTAAATTTGTGTTCAATATGTATTTAATATACTTTATCGCTTTTTGCTCTAATCTAAAATTTATTTGGTCTTTCTAAATTAGCTTGTCTTAAATAAAATTATAAAATATTATCCAACAATATTAAGAAGAAAAGAAAGGAGAAAAAATTATTGGGTCTAGACCCTATCCGGACCCAAAACATTGGGTCTAAAACAATGGCATTGGGTCTAGAGACCCATGGGGTCTTGAGGGGGTTGGGTAGGGTATGGTATTATTTAATAGTATGGGTCTCTATTGAGCATGGGTTTGGGTAGGACCTTACCTTACCCATTGACAGCCCTACTCGACCCACAACCCCTTGGTCCGTAACTATTAAGAATGAAGTAAGGAGGTGATTAAGTTCCCACTTTAGGTTCAAATTCCACCAACAGAAATTTGGGATCTCAATAGGATCTCTCTTTGGAAATGGATATTAAGATTGCATCTCTGCATTACGGGAGTTCCTAACGTTTATACCAAGGAATTTTAATAGGGGTGCCCTCTCAAGCTTTCCATCTGGAGCCACTGTATACCGAAGGCGTCTATAGAGTATATTAAATCAGTATCCCTCATGGGAGAAAGGTAAACGGCCGGCTTAAAAAGCACGTAGGATCTTGTAAGCAAGCTAACATGAAAGCTGGTAGCAAGGCTTTGCGTCTAGTCATTAAAGGAAGGCAAGGGCCTATGCATCTCTAGGATGATTGTCTCCAAGATTTGGTGATCTAAGCCCTCCAAGTCATGTCCTTAGTTGACTCTCGCTTCTTGAGCATGTTGGGGTGGCCGTTGAAGGAGCTACTTGAAAGCTTGATGAACAAGCGAAAAAGCCTATATATTTTTTTTGTCAAGATGCCATCAGTTTTGTCAAGTATGTTTTAGCAAAACCTAGCTTGTCTAATCCTTTAAATATCCTTAGTAGTTTGAAGCCCAACTTATGATTATTGATACTATTTGAAATCTTCTGTACTATTATAAGTTCTTAACACTTCAACTTTAGCATAACATTGAGTAGCCATCATTTTTATATTTAATGTTAGCAACAAACCCAGCATTAATCATTTTATGGAGGGACTAGAGAGACTAGGGATACCTCATTTTTTGCATCACCAAATAAATCCAAGTGATGGGATTGCAATGCTCTATAAATGTAGAGAAGGATTTTTGGACAAGAAAACTATTGGAATAGGACTCGGGACTCTCCAGATCAATGAATGAACATAGAAGTATCAACACTTTTATATTGATCAGATGATGAGGAGTTCCATTATGCTTGGCAAATTCACAATCATCACAAATCAAACCTACTCCACAATTGGAATAATCTTGGATTACTTTCTAAAATAAAGAGTATAAGGTGTTCTAGTCTCTTATGCCACATAATTCTTTATTGGTAGGCAGACGTGGCATCGACCAATAATGTGTGACTTACAAGTGGAGATGAGGATAGCATTTGTTGCTAGTGGGTAAAGCCATATTTCATTGTACCTTAGCAAATTGTTTTCCTAGTATGAATTACAGTTAAGCTCCTCTTGTAATAGTACTAATGAAAGATAACGATGAAAATTTGGAATATGAAGAATAGAATACAGGGCATCAGGGCAGTTATTGATTTTTTTTTTTTTTTTAACTATAGGAGTTTTGTTGTCTACTGTACACGCCTTTTCTTAAGCTATGCAACGAAAATAGATCATGATAATTGTTAGAGATCTATGCTCGATTCTTTTAAACCGTAGAATGAATGGTGAAAGTTGTATATAACATACTTAAAATATAGAAGATGATGTCTGGAATTAGTAGCAATTGCTATAGTGGGTGGAGAATCAAATTGTGCCATAAGGCACCTAGAGATTGTAACTTTTCGTTGGACAGTTTATCCATGGTAAAGATTGTACTTTTCATTGACAATTGACCCGTGGTATTATCTTTTAATAGATTCATTTTAGGGTTTTGGAGATACAGGCTTGCGATTTAGAGTGTTATATTCTGCGACTAATTCTTCGCTTTGTTGGTCAACTATGGAGTTCCAACATGAGTTGTTAATGTGACTTGTTCTATAGTACTCGTGCTTATATAGTCTTATCTTACTCTCTTTTGGTTTCCCTCCTATAATCCTAGGGGAGAGTTAGCCTTCTCAGTCTACCTGTTATGTTGTGTAGCATCAACTTGTCTATCTTCTTATCACACATAATTGTAAGTTTGCATTATGAATTTGTGCAAGGAACCTAAATACGAATCGAAACATCTTTAGCATTTAGTCGGCCAAAGATAGATTTTGATTGCATTATCTGGTCTTGATGCTTGAAAAGGCTTAGAGCAATCAAGCTCATTCGATATTGAGTTTTGAAAAATATTGAGCACTTGTCACTCTTTATCTTATTTCATGAACTTCTATTCTCAACTCAGATACCTCAGCGCCCAACTGTGAGCATGTTTGGGAAATAACGTTTGAGATATGTCTAGCTATGTTAGGAATGAGATATCCGTAAGCAATCTATGGTTATTACACTAAATCAATATTTTGACATGGGTGAGGAAAGATCAAGTTGGCTTGATAAGTTGTGAGCTATATAGGAAAATGTGATTCAAGTAATAAAAATAAGGCAAATTGCAATGCATTAGCTATCGAAGAATATTTTGTTTTGAAACAATAGTAGCATCTTTTTTTTTTTTTCTTTACAATTTTCGATGAACAAACTTGTTGTTGGTGTGAAATTGCCCACACTTGTCGTGTAGCTTGTTGCTAGGTTTAATGTGTGAGGAGATCCTCATACTTCCTAAGTTTAAGTCATATAAGAGTAAGGGTAAATTACAGCTACCTCCCTTGATGTTTGTCATAATTACAAATACCCTCTTGTTGATTGAGAAATTACAAATACCCCCTGATGTTTGTACCCGTCTAACAAATAACCCATGTTCATCCATTTTATGAGTGAATTGACCAAAACACCTTTATGCACTGAATTATTTTTTATTTAATTCTTAAAAAAAATTTGGACTACAATGCGCAAGGAGTGATTTCTTAAGTTTTTTACACAAAGGATAAATAATTCAATTTGCCTCAACTGTTTTTTCTACAATTCTAATAAAAAATTTAAGGGTAAAATGGTCAATTTCAGGCCTTTGGTTAAAAATTACAAATCTCAGGAGGGGGTATTTGTAATTTTTCAAACAACAAGGGGGTATTTGTAATTATGCCAAACTTTAGGGGAGGTGGCTGTAATTTACCCTAAGAGTATTCTATAAGAAATCATCACCCTTAGTATGACCACGAATTGTCTGAACAAGAAAGTGTTGTCCAACCGACAAAGTCTTGCTTTGCTATTGCCTTGTCGACTTTGAAATAGTTTCAAGTTCAAAAGGTCAAACTGAAAATATGTTTGTTTACCGATGGTGGACCAGAAGGAAGCATGTGAGAGAAGCACTAGGTAAACTAATAGCAAATGTGATTATTGCCATGATTTTTAACTATGTAGGACATATATTGGAATAGTTGGTCTAAGGGTGAAAGTATCTCGAGTTGTGGGTAATGAGATAAAGCCTCCAAATAGATATTACTAGTACAAAGAAATTTTGGAGACCATTAACACAGTTGGGAGACCTGTCCAGACCCTTGTAGTTGGGTTTTTTCCTAAAATCGGTGTGTTTTGACAGAAATCCATTTGTAGAGCAAGATGCGGAGCTTTGAAGGCTTTATAATTGTCATAATTTGGTCAGTAAATATTGACTTTCAAAGATAAGATGGTCGTGGAACTCGAAATCTACAGAAAGCAGGACTTTTTGGAATGCTTGCTACTATCCGATAAGGAACCTCAAGAGGATTAGATAATGAGCATTGTTTTTAAAAGGCATAATTATATTTTAACTTTGTTAAGTCACCGGCTGAATGGGAGGTGGTTGTTGGAATTTTAACCCTAAATTCTCGTACATTTACCATTCACTAAGGCTCACTTGTACTTAGTTTGGTTGTTTGTGAAGTTAAAGTGTATTTCCATTTATAAGTAAATAAAACTATGGTGTATCGTACATAGTCATAGTTTTCTCGCTAATTAGTATATTTATGCAGCATCATTTCAAAGAAGAGATAGGTTGGAGTAAAGACGTTTGGGTGACCTCCTGAGATAATGATATGGCACGATACAGTTGATCTTATTTTTTGGATGCGATTGATGAATGATTTAACTTTTGTGACTTACCTGAGTTTCTCGAGTGATGATAATTGAGACAAGGAGTAGAAGGCGTTGCGATTTCATCTTGGGAAACAAAAAAAAAAAAAAAGAAAAATTGGGGGAATATATCAAAAGTATCTTTATAAAATCCAACAAGAGAAAAATATTCTTTTCATCTACATATATTATGCTCATCTAAGTGACGACATGAAACAACTTCGAATATTTTTCTGAAGAAGAGACAGATTTGATGACCGTGGAGATGATGACAATGTTGATGATAGTGGAAAGATCAGTGAATTGATCTTGTGGATTTAAATAGTTAGATTGTTTGTTTAGGGTGTTTGTTTGCTTTTCAGTGAACTGTGTAACATTGATTGACCTCGTCATATTGAGATTTGTTTGATATTGTGAATATCTATATCTATTCTATACTATATATAAAAGTGTGAATCTTCTAAGTGTTTGTTCCCTATTGTGAAAAGACACCTATACTTTTATTTAAGTAGTCTTGTCAATAATTAATTAGAATTAATTCTAAAAGAAAAAATTCTGTTAAAAAAAAAGAAGACAATTTAGTAGTCCTAATATTTCTAAACTGCTTAGATAATGACAAATATATGTAAATAGTTGAGAGGAATTAGAACTACTAAATAGTTTTTATTTTTATTAGAACTTTGTCCTTTTATAACTTTTATTTTATTCGATTCGGATTATTTCGTCTTAACAGTAGTAGACAACTAGCATATCGATAAATTTTAAAATATTTGGAAATAACAGACAATGAGCATATAAAAGATATCAATAAAAGAATACCAAAAAGAAAATATAATGTGTATAATTAAAATTACTCAAATTGGTAAAAGTCTATAAATGTGAATAAATATTGATAACAATTAAAAGTGAGACTTTAGAAATAACTATATACTAACATATTAGTCGTACATTAAATTTTATTTGTATGCTAACAAAAGAGAAATATGCTTTTCTTTAGAGTAAATTTATACAAAATAAGCTAAGGTTAGCAAAGTAAATAAGTATTAAGAATAAAAATATATTGACGAATTAAAGCATTATGCTTTATTAAATTGAAATTGCATATGAAAATTCAATTATTCAAAAATCTCTTATTATTTGATTGAAAATATATCGACAATAAAAGCACTATTTTTTTGTATTAAATTCACATTGTCCGGTAAAAGTCTATAAATGTTAATAAACATTGATAACAATTAAAAGTAAGACTTTAGAAATAACTATATACTAACATATTAGTCGTACATTAAATTTTATTTGTATGCTAACAAAAGAGAAATATGCTTTCTTTAGAATAAATTTATACAAAATAAGCTAAGGTTAACAAAAGTAAATAAGTATTAAAAATAAAAATATATTGACAAATAAAAGCACTATGTTTTATCAAAATTGAAATTGCTTATGAAAATTCAGTTGTTCAAAAAATCTCTTATTATTTGATTGAAAATATATCGACACATAAAAGCACTATTTTTTGTATTAAATTCACATTGTCCATAAAAATTCAATTATTCAGAAAATCTCTTATTATTTGATTTTTCAGTATTAGATAATCATATATGCACATAAAAGATTAGGTGGGTATTTGATTGAGCTTCTAAGCTCTTTAAAATATATTATAATATGTTTAAGAGCTTATAAGTTCTATAAAATAGTTAGGTAATTTGTCTTTTCTATAGAGCTTATAAGATCTCAAAATAAGATGTTCATGATTTTATAAGCTCTTGAAAAAAAGTAAGTTCAATCTTTCTTTACAATAGAAAATTATACAAAACACTTTTACATTTTATAAGCTCTGGCTTCTTATTTATCCAAATACTTTAAGAGCTTATTTCTAAATAGAATTCAACATTATTAAGCTCTTAAATCATCTTATAAGATGTTTTGGATAAGTTTAATTAGCAGGACACCCTCTAAGTTTGCAAAAACATAATATATTACTGAATAAAAAACAAATAATACCAATTAGTTATAACACCATGCGATATATATACTGATACTACGGGTATCTAATTAGATTACAATTTGATTAACAATAGTTAATAAATAATTAATTTAAAATTATTTCACATCAATAAATTGAAAATAAAATACATCAAGATATGATAATAAAGAAAAGTATCATACACAAGAATAATATGATAAAAATAAATAAAATTAAAGACATAGCAAATCACAGGACAAAAAAAAAAAGAAGCTACAAATAAAACATGATCAGTTCTATTAAATGGAAGTTCGTATAAAAAAATCTAGAAATAAGTTACTATGACTAATTAATTTTATTTTAATATTGGATTTTTTATATATTATATTTTACTTTCGCACTAATTTATTTCAATACAAGATCATCAGATATAATAATCAGTACATATAAAATAAAAAATTTCAATTTTAAGGATTAGGTTTTTTCATTTAATAGTATCAAGTTAATTAGAAATGAATTACGAATAATTACAATTACATGGTTTTAAAACAATTATTACCTTTTTTTTGAAAATATAATTGTACATACTAATGTTTCAATGATATAAATATAAATAAATTTATGAACTTAATATGTTTCTACACGTGCAGCGCACATGATACGTTCTAGTATATAAAAAAATATGGAAAGAAAATAAATGTAGGATTTTAAAATTTACATGGTCCAGAGATGGTTTTACGCCCATAGCTTCTCAAGTCCAACTTTTTACCTTTTCTTTATATGGGAAAATACAATTTACGCGCAATAAATATAACATTACATTGAAATGGTTTTTTAAAATTTTGTCACATTGGAGTACACAATTTTAAGGTTATGTTTAGGAGGAATTTTTCATCCACCATGGGAATAAAACTAAGAGCTAGTAGAATGCTTATCGTGTAAGTTGTGATGTATTCTTGTCTCCCCTCTCTGTCTTTGTCAGAATATGCTTTTTACCAACATGATAAACTTACGAACACAAATTTCGAATGATGTTGTCATATCAATTTACTTATGTTCTTACGGTGTAAAAGGTCTTGCGTTTGATTTAGTACATTGTAATGCAGCTCAGAGACTAGATTAAGAAAAACCATTACGATTGAAAGTATGTGATGAAAATTTTCATATGGGAAAGTGAATAGATTCAAGTAGGTGAATGAAAACATTTTAAGAAATATAATCAATGTTTCTTGATTATAGATATTAGTTACTACTTTTAAAAAATAAGTGCTTTGTTAATAGATTATAGATGTAAGGTTTATATTGTTATTGGTTTTTATAAAAACATTTCCAAATATAGAAGATTTTGTTAACAAATGACCTTTATTTGTAAGAATTTGTTGAATTGAAATAAATAAAATTATTTCCCCTGAAACATGTTCTATAATATATTTTTCATTTTCAGTGAATGAAAACATAATAGGAAATATAATCAATGTTTCTTAGTTTTGAGGTAAATGATATCCTTCACTACTATATCGACAATCAAGCATTGCCCTTTACTACTTATAATATAGCATAAAAACTTGTGACAAATCAAGTCATGTGGGGATACAAAAAGATCTCCTAATTTGATGCTGGAAGAGAGAAAATAGCATGTAGCTTTCAATGTAAAACTCATCCTACTTACCACTTCTTGTAGTAATTGCTTTGTTGCTAGATTACAGATGTAATGTTTATTGTTATTGGTTTATATACAAACATTTCAAAAAACAGAGGATTTTGTTACAAATAAGACCTTTATTTACAAGAATTTGTTGAAATGTTCTCCTACAACATTGCCTCATCATACAATATATTAGCATCGATAGATCTATTGTAAGTGTACGAGTGATTTTTGAAGAAATCTTTACATACCGGAAAAATAGAAAAGAAAAAAGGAGCATGAAAGAGCACTTTCATGTGGAATTTCTTTCTGAGTTACCAATTAATGAAATCTGTTATTTCTAAGATGGAATAATCTTCATTGTCCTCGAATCGTAAAGTAAGGCCCTTGGCTCTACCGAAAGGATCCATTTGGGGAAGGTTGAGTGCAAATGCTTTTATGGTTGGTGTTACAAGTGTCATTGTCATTTATTTGAGTCTAACGGTGGAACCATATGTTGCTAAGTAAAGCAAAGCGATTAGGAGACATAAATTAAATTTTTTATTCTTGCTTATACGAATTAAGTTGCACATCCTAAAAATTAAAATGCTTATTGGGACCTCAACCATCAATTTTTTCAGTTTTCAGCGGAAGATGTGTATTTTCAATTTTGCGTAGGTTTTCATGTGAAATGAGAATATGTTTGATTAGTTAATGAGATTGTGTTTTATATTGAAATGTGGTGTCAAATTAATATATTTCCAATGAGATACGTATAAACAAACATGTTTTCACTTCAATTACTGTTTTAAAAATTGAAAATAAAAACACACGAAAAAAAAAGAAGAGGAACTTAGCCTTTGCTTGTCTTCTCGGTGTCACTTTTGTTAAAATGTTTTCATCGGATTCGTGGGATAAATGCCATTTACCTTGTATAAGGAATGTGTAACTAAAATTTAATCATTTATTAAGTTGTGAATGAGTATCTTACGTTTCTACATATGTTGATGAATCTTTACTTCGTATTTTTCATTGTTTGTAATCATTTGGAGGAATGATTAAAAATACTTATGTTGAATACACTAGTAATAGCATGAACTTCGATTCAGAATATATAAAGTAATATAAATGTTCCTTAATTTTGTGTTTTATTCTTCAAAGAACAATAATTTTTACATATTGAAGTTCAAAAACCTTGTTTGGAGATAGATATTTATGTTTTTCTTAATATTTTTCAAGTGATATCACATGGGATAAACCTTAGGATTTATAATTATAACTCTATATTTTGTATAATTATGTAAATTATTTTCGAACAAATAATAACTACGTTTTAACTTTATAACTTTGTATTGATCTATAATGTCGTTCCATTAGAACCTTTCATCATGAGCAATTCTTTATTAATTATTCTCATTATATTGCTCACACCATAATTGGTACTTATAGCATCATTCCATTAAATTCAGGGTTCTTCATATATATATTTTCACTATAGTTTGTGTGTATCATAGCCAAACTTTAGTTTTAATGAGATTTTCAATCTTTATTAATTTTGTTAAAGTTATTTTCCAATCAAACAACTACTTTTGTTGTGCTGAGATCTATCAAGTTATGTGATAAAAAAAATTATTACGTGTTTTCAGTGTGAGGAGCTATGGCAAGGGAAAGCACACATACCTCGCATATCAAAATTTCAAGGCCTTCCTAAGTTGGCTGCTTACTCACTGTCCGTGATGGATGGCAGACGGGTAAGGATCGCTCTTCTCTTCAAGTCACTCGGGCGTAATACATATGGAGTTGGATATTATGCTGATTTTTGTAAGAAAAATAAATCATTATTATAGCTACATATGAACTCTAGTTATTCCATCTTCTAATTGGAGGTTGTTGATGGCAGACCAGAATAACTCGGCAAGATTTGTGTGATCATACATGGGAATTTCACTTTACTGAGGTATGTTATATTTTTACGTTATCGATCTTATTTATACTGACTTTGGCCTTTTGCTCTGTGTGCTTCAATATGGTATTATGTTTCTTTAGGTTCGATGAGAATGAACTGTTGAATATGGAGTCATATGAAATTCAAAAGACTACAGTGCTCTTTATATTCTGCATTGGTCTTTTGATTGGTATATTATGCCTTATCTTTTTAGTTTTTATATCTTTTGTAACATATAATTTGATGAGGTTTTCGTGATGTATATTTCTCGTTTTTGTTTTCTCGATGAAACAAACATTTTACCCTCCATGGAGTTAAATGGTTGTACTGATATAACCTTAGAACGAAATGCAACTAGATTTTTTGTGCTAATTATGTCGGGATATATAAAGAATTGTGTCAATTCAATCAAATTCTCTTGTTATGTCACGAGTTGTCATCCAAAGAGATTGAATGGATTTTCTATTGTTAATTGAATATTTGGCTCCAAATATTTCGACCCAACCGCAATCTTTATAGTACATTGCAATGGATATGTATGATGGAGCGACTATGAAAGTTTAAACCAATAATAGTGGAATGGTAGAAAATAAACCAAAACATCAATTATATGGTCAATAAGTTGCAGGGCTAATTTTTAAATATGATGCATAATGAATATACAATACCAATATGCTCAAAACTTAGAAAAGGATTGAAAGTTTTAAGTAAGGTATAGGTGAAAATATGTTTGTTTTACAAGCAAAAATAAACGCTTTGAAAAAACAACTAACAAACATTATTTTAATGTTTACATCAATTACAAACATTATAGAGGTGAAACCTTTAATTTTTGGGGGCAAAAGGTATGAGAAATAAAAGATAAGAATGCAAGTTTGAATTTCAAAGACGAGATATATTGTTGAATGGAAAAATAATTTCCTTCTATCTTTAAGTTATACTCCTTTGTTGCTTTGTTGCGACGTGTTATTTTCATGAATGATCCTATTTTTGACTAAATTGTCCTCTTGAGTTTAAGAAATGAGGCGACGTCATCAACACTTAACTATTACGTTTTAGGTCATTCTATGGAAAGCATAGAATTTACGCTTTTTCGACTCTTATCTGAATTTATAAAGTGTAGACATTTAATATTGTGATAATAGGAGCTTCAAAATTATAAGTTGGAACGGAATATCATGGAGGCAAATTGGTAAAATAAAACAGAAATCTGATTGGAAGGATAAAATATCCTATTTAGCAGAATAAAAGAACAAAAAAAAACATTAGAAATGCATCATAGTGAGAAAATGGAAAAATCATCTTTAAAAATGCACTTTTAAATATAGGAATACAGCTTAAAATACAATAAATATCGAAATTCAAAAATTTGAAAATATTTCATCTTTACATTTGATAAATTTTTCTTCTGCAACTCCCAACTTATGTGTGCTTTTGAAGAATAATTTTTGAACAATTATCTTCTTGTAACTTAAAAACACCTCATAAGTTTAAATAAATGATCAAATTAATTACTTATATTTAAAATTATATAAACCATATTAGTATCAGAATGTGCCTAAGTGTTGGCACTTCATTTTAATTTGAATATATTTATTCTATTTTTTCATAAATTAAATACCAAGATTGTATGAAATAAATGCAAACATACAAATATTCCAGTTTCAAAATAATTATTGTGTCAGCACAATGTAGAAAAATTTCTTTCACAATGTAAGCAAAATGAAGAAAAAATGTCTAAAACGCACAGAAGACGATACTAAAAACAGTACGCCTATTAATCAACTAAATCACATGGTTGGTTAGGATTATACCATTTTCTGTGTTATAACTAGATTCAACAATCGTTACATTCTTGGTATAAGCGTGTGACTGAATTAAGATCCTTACATTGAGAATAGTAAACAATTGCTATATTCTCCTATAAAATCATGTTTTAACATAGGCAGTGCTGCATTGCACCTGAAACTTTATAGTCTAGTGGAAAGCCTAAATAAATTGTGTCTCTATTTCTCATCAAAGCATCTATAGAGCCCATGGTTTCTGTTCTAACCTTCTTTCTTGGTCTTTCATGATATTCGAATATGTTCTTGTGAGATATGTACTGGGAAACAATCTGTTGACTACAAAAAATCTGACAGGTTAAGAACAACACTAGCTTTGTCCTTGATGGAAAACAGGGTCAGTACACGATTTGCATTTTCTGTTCAGTTTCTGCATTAGACTTAGTTTTCCCAAGTTAGCTTGTCGTGGTTCATTTTCTTTAACTAATATGGTACCTTAGCTATCCGTACTTGAATAATCCTGTCATTTTTCCCATTTGCCCTTTCTTGCCAGGTTTTCGTGAATTCTTAATTGCAACATATCTTCCGTCTTTAGGCCCTGTGCATTTTCAAGGTGCTGGATTTTTGTTATACTACTTCTTGATTGATTACCGTAGTATATGAGAATCTTAACATGCATATATTCTTACAGAAGTGTCTGTGTTTTTCATATTCAGTATTCCTCGGGGCAATAAGACGGTACAGTAATACATTAAAAGAAGAAATATAAACAAAAACTATATCATTTCTCTTAACATGCATATATTCTTTAAGAGAAAGGGAGATAGTTTTTTTGTTTATATTTCTTCTTTCACCGTATTACCGCAGCTTCTTATTGCCCCAAGGAATACTGAATATGAAAAACACAGACACTTCTGTAAGTAAGTGATGCGCGTGTAGGAGTCTAGGAGAAACCTCCTTACGGGAATTCATGTGACAAAACATTCCTCCTGTGAATGGGGAGGAGAAAAAAAATAAGGAAACCTCCTGGATGCTAGAGCGTCTTCTTAAGTGCAGAAATACTGATTTGGGAAGTATGGAAACATCTAAAAGCTAGAAACCACTTACATATACTCATGCTATATCCATCATATTCTTTTGCAGTTTGTAGCTAAAGCTCCTAGTAAGGCAGCTGCAGGTCTTTTGCCTAGTGTGTTAGCTCTTGGATTGTGCTCAATTTTTGCTGTTCATGAGGCACATTGCATCCACAATATTCATCATTCTTTTGCTTGCTTCTGATAATGAAACCAGTATTCCGTTAGAGTAGCCAATGGTCATCTCCTGTTGTAACCAGATGATATGAATGTAATATGCCATCTACAGAAGAAAATAAAGGAACTGTATTATATAACCAGCTCAATGAATGAAATCATTAACCTAACAGCTTTGTAGTAATTAATTCGGTACATCTCATCATCAGGATTAGTGCCCTTTCTTTTTCTTTTGTTTTGGTCGGGCTGTTTGCGTGTGTTGGGGGGGTGCCGTAGCACTGCGTTTTTATTGTTCCAGAACTCTGACTAGGAGATTAGTAAGTTGTTGTTCCCCTGTTCTCGCTCTGTGATTCGTGTTAACCTACTTGCATGTTCCCCCACACTCGTTTGGTGCTTAGAGGACCGGTCTGGTTAGGGCTCCTATAGCACAATGCTTTCCTGTTCGTGCCTTTCAATTAGGAACTCATCATATATACTTAGTCCTCTAGCACAGCACTTCCCCCATTCGTGCGTTCAGACTAGGAGCTCATCACACAGCTCTTAAGTTTCTTGAATAGTGTTCCACCTATGTTTTCACACCAGGTATATAGCCTTTCCAGATACTCGTGGCCATTAATCAAATAAAGATCATACCTTCCTATCAACTTACCGGAGAAGTGAACAAGTAAAATATGCAAAAACAAGAGAGAAATAAAGAACTGAGAACATACAAATTTGTATATGGTCTGCAAATTTGTATGGGATCCTACAGCACAATGCTTCCCCTGTTCGTGCTTCCAACTAGAAACTCATCATAGAGACCGGTAAGGAGTCCTCTAGAACATCGCTTCTCCCGTTCATGCCTTCAGACTAGGAACTATTCACACAGCTCTTATCTTTCTTAAATAGTGTTCCACCAATGTTGTCACACCTTGTATATAATCCATCCAGATACTCATGGTCATTAATCAGATAAAGATCATATCTTCATATCAACTTACGAGAGAAATGAACAGTAAAATATGCAAAAACAAGAGAGACGATCAAGAACTGAGAACACAAAAATTTGAATGTGGTGCGCAGATATTCTACTCATAGATGATTGCTGAAGTTGAATAATCAGATAATGCAATAAACGACCACCCGTCAACAACACATAACTAGTTGAGCAACTTACATAGTTGTGATCTGATTTCCTGACAGGTCAATGTATCAGGCAAGTGCTGATTACTTCTTTTCTCTCTACAGGCTGCTCCTGGATACTGGCGAAATCTTGACCCCTACTGGAACGGGACAGGACCTCCCATGCGCCGATACTTCCAGCCAGATGGGACCATAACCGCAGACGACGACGATAGGGTGTGGGGCGGCCATGAGTCTTGCTACACCGTGGTCACCGGCTTGCTGGCCGACGGCAAGATAAGGGATCACTACATGAGAATAAACAGGTGGCCTAAACTCTCTGTGCACAGAAAACAAGATTGGGGTTGGGAGCTCTCCAACCATCTCTATTGCTACACAAGCGTCCCTGATGCTGATAAGGAAGACGGGACCGGCCCTTTCTTTCCTCTTTTCTGATGTTGATATCACAATATGCTGTTGTACGTACCTACACACTACTGGTGCCTTTTCACGCTTCAGTGCGTGTGTTTTAGAGATTCTGAGAGTCGTGGCGTGGAGATGAACAGATTTCTGTGACGTTTTTTTTCCTCATCTTTTGTGTTTGTTTCGGAATTGTGCACCTGGAATCATCTATTTAAGAAATCTTGCTATGTTGGATTTCTGGATATATCCGACGCTGGAAAGATTGGTTCACCCCATAGTGCTGCATTTAGACTAGGGAGTCTAGGAGGTCAGTAACTTGCTGCTTCCCTGTTCTTGCTCTGTGATTCGAGTTCGCCTATTTACATGTTCCCTATGCTTTTTTGGCAGCGTACAGGATGGATCTGGTTAGAGTCCTGTAGCACAACGCTTTCCTCATTCATTGCTTCCAACTAGGAACTCATCATAGAGACTGGCGAAGGGTCCCCTAGCTGGTGCTTCCCCCATTCGTTCTTTGAAATTAGGAACTCATCCTACAGCTCGGAACTTTCTTAAATAGTGCTCCTCCAATGTTTTCACACCAGGTATATAGTCTATCCAGATACTCGTGGTAAATTAATCAGATAAAGATCATACATTCCTATCAACTTACCAGAGAAATGAACAAGTAAAATATGCAAAACTAGAGAGAATGAAGAAGTGAGAACACACAAATTTGAATAGGGTCCTATAGCACAATGCTTCCCCAATTCGTGCCTTCCATCTAGGAACTCATCATGGAAACCGAGACCGGTATCGGGTCCTCTAGCACAGCGCTTCTCCCAGTCGCGCGTTCAAACTAGGAACTCATCACAGAACCCTTCAACTTACTAGACAAATGAACAAGTCAAATATGCAAAACAAGGAGAAAATCAAGAACTGAGAACACACAAATTTGTATGTCTGTCCGCAGAGATTCCTGATAGACAATTGCTCAAGTTGGATAACCATACGATGCAATAAACGACCAGTAAATAACGCAAAACTAGTTGAGCAAACTTACAATGCAATAAACGATAACCCCAAACAGTTGAGCAACTTACATTGTTGTGAGCAGATTCATAGACAGGTCAATTTATCAGGCAAGTGGTGATCACTTCTCTTCTCTGTGCAGGCTACTCCTGGATACTGGCGAAAACTCGACCCCTACAGGAACGGAGGGGCCCCGCCATGCGCCGATATTTCCACGGGACCATAACCGCAGACGATAGGGTGTGGAGCGGCCACGAGTCTTGCTACACACCACTGTGTGACTTTTCATGCTCCAGTGCGTGAGTTCAGAGTTCTGAGAGTCGTGGAGATGAATAGATTTCTGTAATGGGTTTTTCCGTTTGAATTGTGTCCCTAGAATCATATCTATTTTAAGAAATCTCGCTATTTTTGGACAGGAATGTTGGATTTCGGGATATATCCCACGCTGGAACAGTCAAATGGATTTAAAAACAAAAAAATTGAGGAGCTGTGCTCAAAATTGGACAAGTGGCTGTTTCCAGCTTTTGCTGATTTAGACGGGACATCTGTCAGATTTGTGGGCTGTGAACAATTGGTGGACTTAGCGTCATACACGTGCTTGCCAGTGCATCCATCTTAAGAAATCTAGCGGTTGTCATTCATTGCAGAAGATTTTCAAAGCCCTGGGTTTGGGGGAATGAGTCTGAATTTGATTTATACGTATCTGGATAGAATAATCTAACATCTTCAGGGAGGACGTAAAGAGAATATCCCAAATGATTTCATATTTTGATCGATAAATTTAGATTTGAGGAAAGATTTGAAAATTGATTTTAAATGATTTTATATTAGAAAATTTTGAAATATATTTATGTTTAACAAAATACAATTTAAATTTGAAATTCATAGTTCAAAATTCATCAATTTTTGAGGATATATTTGTTTCAACTCTAAATTTGAAACATTTAATGTTGTATGTTGATAAAATTTTCAATTTCTCTCTCTCTCTTTTTTTTTTTTCCTTCCATTTAGAGTCATTTCAAATTGTTTTTCTAAATCATTTCAGCCAATCTAAATTCCCCAATTCCATAGCCTTATGTCAAAAGATTTTGACGTTCAGCAGCACATAAATATAGTTGTACATAAGAGTTTTAAGGTTAGAAATACTTTTTATGGTAAATATTAGGGTAAATTACAATTACGTTTTTGGGGTGCGGCATAATTATAAATATTTCTTTGTTATTCGAGAAATTATAAATACGATCCTGATTTTAATGTCCGTCTAACAATGGACTCATTTCTTTAGGTTTTCATCCAATTTTTATGGTGAACTGCCAAAATGTATGTTTGGATATAAGTTATAATTATATTTACTTTTTACAATTTTCTAAAATATTTTTATAGACTAATATTATCTATGGGTCATTTATTTTACTCACATTTAGAATTTTTTTACATTTTCTTCAAATGTTGCTTTGAGAAAAATAAAAAATTCAGCTAGGTAAAGTAGTACTGTAACATTTTTATCTAGGGGTTATATAATTATTTTCTATTTGAGGGGCATTTGTAAGTTTTCTAACAAAGAGTGGGTATCTGTAATCATGGCAAATCTTATGGGCAAGTTATCCTAAATATTATAGATGGTTTCTTAAGTTTGTGCTTAGAAGTTTAGAACCACTTAGTCCCTCAAATTCATTTTTTGACATTAGCGTATCCTTAAACTTTAATTTTGATTTCATGTTCGTCCATCTGATCATTTTTCAGCAAGAATGTGGTCGAATTTTGACTTAGAAGGTAAAATGGTTTATTTAAGTTGCCTTTCACTTTAGTCCCTGAAATTTGTAAGGTTGTCAAATTACTTATCTTTTTAGGTGGAAAGTACTAACTTGTGTACTTGTATTTGTAGTGTGGAAAATGTAACGAAAGAGCAAAAATGATGTTAAACTATGTTCATGTTACATGTGAACTGAGTGTTTTAGTATATGATATATGTGGTGTTATGAAGTGAACTTGTTTAAGTTAAAGTATTTTTTCCTCATTAGAAATGTCTAGATTCGCTTAATTAGCTGGAAAGTTTGTAAATAATGATAAGGGAAGAATAGGATTCTAGTAAAAACAGAATTTTGGGACAAAAACACAGCCATATAGGTAGAACACGGGATGACCGTGTTCTCGCCTGTTCACACATTAAAGTTCTACACTGAAGAACGAACCATGTTGTTCAACATGACCTGGGGATGTAACCTGTTGTCTCGATGTTAAAAGTACTTATCTGAAAATGTGGTCGTGCTTCAAAATAAAGATCAATTTATAATTTAAGTTTAAAAGTATTTTATTAACTAATTTAATGAATTTCTATATAAAATTACACCTTATATTAAATTATTGAATTAATATATTAATAAAATTAGGTACTAGATTATAAATGTAAATGAGTCAAGCTCGAGCCGAGCCCAGTCAATTTTTGTTGGCTCGAGCTTCTGATCAAACTTTTCTTTTCTAGCTCAACGAGCTTTTATGCTTCTAGCACCTATTTGTTGGACGTTGAATGCCAAAGTATCTTCATGCATAATCAAGTATATTTTACAAAGGGGTACAATTTATTTTAGTACCCGAGTTTCGTTATTAATGTCATTTGATATTCGAGTAATTACAAATAACTCGATTGGAGCTTGAATTTCACCATTAATATCGGTATCAAATTGATATTTTTTTTCTATTACTTTTTTTGGTAATAACCATCCTACCTCAGATTTTAAAATAAAATATAATAAATATATTTCAGAAAATTTTGCATTAATATCAATCAATTAATATATTTTATCTTTATCTTAGCCATATTTCTACTTTATTCATATTTGGTTATCCAAAGTAATATATTTTTATTATTTTGCTATTTTTTACTATCTTTATTTCTAATATTTATAGAAGAACACTCATTATTAAATAACGTATATAATAGTCAGGTAAGTCTCCTTAGGAAATATATTTAAAGTAGTACTTTTGTTCTAATTAATATAATAAAGATATAGGACATATATTCTTCAATTAAGGTATTTTTTTGCATTTAATCTAATTATTAAAATCTGATAGAAAGAACTTAAATTTTAGACTATAAATTTTTCAAAGCTTAAAATGTAAATTGAATTTCTTTGAGGTTGCAATACATAATTGAGTGATACTTATAATTAATTACTAAAAATGATTTATCTTATAAATATTTATAAATAAATTTAATGAAAATAACAACAGATAAAAATATAATTATTAGGTAAGATAAACAAATATAAAATATAATAATTAAATATAAAATTATTCACAAATGGATTCATAGTGAATCAAGAAAACCTATTACATATTTTGGAATCTTAGCCTATATATGAAAAGAGATTTAGGAACAAGATAGTGAAGAAAAGCAATGAATGCATTTTGAATTATCACAACACAAACACACACACACACATATATATATATATATACATTGTACAAGTGATTCAACAATAATGTTGAATAGGAAAGCACCTAATAGAATGCTATAACTTTGCAATAATTATTGAGACAAATCTCTTTCATTTCGCCTATAATCTTGAGATGAGATTGTAGCCTTTGATCTAGATATAATCATCTCTTCATATTGAGCTTTGGTTGATGTATGATAGCTTTGATCATGGATGTGATCATCTCCTCATATTGAGCCTTGGTTTGATAGCTTGATTGAGTTGTGATTATCTCCTCCAACCCCTTCAAGGTTGGCAATTTGAGAGAACAAATGCCAAGTTTGTAACAAAAAACTGACAAAAGAGTCTTTGAGTAGCGCCTTAGTAAAAATGTCAGCAATCTGCTTCAAAGTGGAAATATACAGAAGGTCAATAGCGCCAGATGTAACCTTTTCTCGGATAAAATAGTAGTCGATCTCAACATGCTTTGTGCGAGCATGGACAATGGGATTATGAGACAAGTGGATAGCATGCTTATTATCACAAAGTAGAGTCGGACGTTTTTCAAGAGAAATGCCAATATCATGAAAAAGATATTGAAGCCAAGTTATATCTGCAGCGGTAGTTGCTAAAGCGCGATACTCAGCCTCAACACTAGAGCGAGATACTGTAGGTTGCTTTTTTGAGCCCAAAGACACACAATTTGAGCCTAAAAAGATGCAAAAGCCAGTAGTGCTCCTTCTTGTTTGTGGACAACCTGCCCAATCTACATCACAAAAGGCACTAATAGTTGGAGAACTTTATGACAAATAGCAAAGACCATGGGATAATGTCCCTTTAATATAGCGTAAAATGTGTTTGACTGCTCGAAGATCCTTCATGGTAGGATTTTGAAAATGCTTGCAGACTTGATTGACAACATGTGTTAGATCAGGTCTAGTAAAAGTTAAATATTGAAGGGAGCCACATAATTGTCGATAGATAGTGGGATCGGTTGGATCATTGTCATCATAACGGGGATTTGGTTTTATAGAGATTGGTGTAGTCATTGGAGAACCTTTTAGCATTTTAGCTTTGCTGAGAACGTCATGAGCATATTTAGTCTAAGAAAGTGTAAGACCCCAAGAAAAGTAGTTCACTTCAAGCCCGAGAAATAAGTGAGTTGTCCTAAATCCTTGAGGGCAAACTCCTTATTTAGATAACACACAATTTGAGATATGAGGGAAGAAGTATTTCTAGTGATAACGACGTCATCTACATAAACAAGTAAAAGAATTAAATTAGTATTGTGATTATAAATAAAAAAAGAAGGATCGACTTTACTACAAGAAAAACCATAATACAAAATACAATCTGATAACCTAGCAAACCAAGCATGAGGTGCTTGCTTAGGACCATAAAGTGATTTATGAAACAAACAAACATGATTAGAAAGTGTAGGATGCACAAAGGCAAGTGGTTGTTACATGTATATTTTTTCATTTAGAGTACCATTCAAGAATGCATTTTTTACATCTAATTGCTTGAGGGGCCATTTGAAATGAATAGCCAAGGAGAGTATGACACGAATAGTTGTGGCCTTGCCAACAGGGCTAAAGATTTCTCCAAAATCAAGACCTGGAATTTGTGTATATCCTTTGGCAACTAGTCGTGCTTTAAACCTATCCACACTCCCATCTTCTTTGTACTTGGTCTTATAAACTCATTTGCTACCTACAACATTAGCATTTGGTGGGCGAGGGACAAGATACCAAGTTTTGTTATATTTAAGTGCATCAATTTCTTCTTGCATGGCTTTTTGCCAATTTTGCAAACTTAAGCGCAATTTCTAACGTTTTGGGCTCAACAATTGAAACTAAAAGAGCAGTGTCGGAATGTGAAGAAATAATGGGACAAATATAATCTCTAAGGTGAGTAGGAGGACGTCTTTCTCTAGGTGGTCGAGTAGATGCTTGATCTACTATAGGATTGATAGTTGTTGGGTCCTCTATTCATTAGAAGATAAAGGTATATTATCGGTAGGGACACTATCATTGGGAGACAATGAAGGAGGTTCTGTTTCATTTTCTAATCAGAACTATTGGGGATAGAATCTTGATTGTGTTGCAAAGATGAGGGTTCTTGACTTGAGGCAATTTCATTGGATGGTGCGTCTAAATCAAATGTAGAATTAGAGTTTTGGAGATTGTTCTATTGGCACCTTAGCAGATGTGGTATTGTGCAATTTTCTTGAAAACCATTCATCAAAGTCCGAAAAAGTAGTAAATGATAAAACTAGAAGATGTAGGCAAAGAATCGTTATGTGATATATAAGAAAAACATTATTCATTAAAAATAACGTGCCTAGAAATATAAACATGATGAGTATTTTTATCAAGACACCTATATCCTTTATGCAATGGGCTATATCCTATAAAGACACATGGTACTGTTTTCTTTGAAAACTTATGCATACCCGGTGTTTTTAAATAATGAAAACATTGACAACCAAAAATGCATAAAGTAGAGTAATCAGGATCCTTATCAAAGATATTAGAAAATTGAGTTTTATAACTATTTTCCGAAAAAATAGGTAATCTATTAATTAGATTAACTGCAATAGAAAAGTATCGACCTAAAATTTGAGAGGAATGTTGGCATGAAATAATAAGGTTAACCCGGTTTCAACAATGTGACGATGTTTACGTTCGGCAAGTCCATTTTGTTCCGGCGTATATGGACAAGAAATTTGATGTGTAATTCCACATAATGCCAAATGATTTGTGAATTGATGAGAAGTGAATTCTCCACCGCCATCCGACTGAAAAACTTTTATTTTCCTGTAAAAAAAATCTCAACAAGAGCTTGAAACTTAAGAAAACATTGAAAGAAGTCAGATTTATTTCTTAAAGGATATAACCAAGTATCACGAGTAAAATCATCAACAAAAATTACATAATATTGAATTTTTTGAGAAGAAATTACCGGGGCAGGACCCCATAAATCACAATAGATTTTTTCTAAAGGAGATGTGGAAATAGATTCTGAATTATTAAAGGAGAGTTTACATCGTTTTCCAAGTTGGCAACTAATACACACAGTATTTTTAGTTAACCAATGTGAAATATTAACAAATTTCTTATTTTCTAAAATTTTCAGAAATTTCAAATTTGGATGGCCTAAACGAGCATGCCATATATCTGAACTACCGGATGTTTTGATAGCAGTGTAAGTTTCCACAAGTTGTCCTTCAAGTGCATATAAGCCTCCATTCCTATGCCCCTTTGCCAAGATCTGGTTCTTGTGATCCTTAATAACAAACTCATCAGCATTAAAAATAATAGTACATAAATTGTCATCATTAAGCTTGCTTACCGATAATAAATTTTTCTTGATTTTAGGTACAACCAAAATATTATTTAATAAAATCTTACCGTGTGAGGTATTCAACAAGGCTTTGCCGGTATGTGTAATAGGTAAAGCTTGACCATTACCAACCAATATAGAATTATTACAAAGTAAGGTTTTAAAGATTTTAAATTACCTCCTTGATTTATCATGTGAGCCGTAGCACCGGAGTCGACATAAAAATTTGGATCATCTTTATTGTTTAAGTTCATGGCTGCAAAGGCTTCTTGGACATTTTCTCTATCCATATCATAGTTATACCTGTAAAAGCAACTAATTGTTGTATGATTTGTTCGTCCACAAATCTGGCAAGGTACTTGTCCTGCATTTTGTTTGTTTGGTGGTGCTTTGGAGGAGTTGTTTGCCTTTGAATGATGTTGGACATGTACTAGAGGTTGACTGTTGTTGTGAAAACGGTTTTGAGTGAAGGAGTTGTGACCTCTTCCTCTAAATGTGCCTCTTCCTCCACTTGGCCTCTATCTCTCTCTCTTTGGCCAAGGAATGCTTGATTATGATTTAGTTGTTACTTGTCCTCAAATAAAAATACCTGCTCAAAATTTTGTGAAGACATAATAAATTGGTTAAATGATGGATATGGAGGTTTTGACAGAACTGCAATGCGGAACTCCTTATATCTGTCTCCAAGTCCTTGTGAAACTCGAAAAACTTTGTCAACGTCACCAAGAGGTTTGCCAATAGCTACAAGTTTGTCACAAATTTTTTTGAACTTTCGAATGTATTCGTCTAGTGAGAGTGTCCCTTTAGATAATGCACATAAGCTATTTTTCAATTGAGCTTCATTTTCTTTGGTGTTAGGCAACAACTATTCTTGGAGTGATCTCCAAATTGAGTAGGCTGTATCCCCTCTGAATATCATGCTCAACACTTCTTCGTTCATATTTTCAAGGAGCCATGACATGAGAAGACCATAATTGTTGATCCATTCCTTGATAATGAATTTTTAATTGTCTTTCCAGAAGAATCAATAATTTCATCTTCCGATTTTTTTGGATCATTGATATGGTGTTCTAGTGCTAGGCTTCTAATCAAGGGAAGTATTTGAGTTTTCCAAAGAAGAAAATATGTGGTAGATAATTTAATGGAAATAAAGCTAGAGGTTTGGTGGAAGGATTGAATAAATAATTTAGGCTCTTCAAATGAAGGCACTTTTTTTTTTTTCAAACCCGGGCTGATACCAAGAAAATATTTAGGACAAGATAGTGAAGAAAATCAATGAATCTATTTTGAATTATCACAATACACACACGCATATATATATATATATACATTGTACAAGTGATTCAACAATAATATTGAATAGGAGAGCACCTAATAGAATGCTATAACTTTACAATAATTATTGAGACAAATCTCTTTCATTTTGCCTATAATCTTGAGATGAATTGTAGCCTTTGATCTAGATATAATCATCTCCTCATATTGAGCTTTGGTTGATGTATGATAGCTTTGATCATGGATGTGATCATCTCTTCATATTGAGCCTTGGTTTGATAGCTTGATTAAAGTTGTGATTATCTCCTCCAATTGAGCCTTGACTTATTATAAATGTCTTATCAATATGGATTCAATATTGGTAGCAATTGTCTATTTTTGTGTAATTTGTTTACTGAAATTTTACTAAAAATATTTTTTTTGAAGAAAAATTATGTTGACTAAAAGATAAAGTGAATAAATCTCATAAAACCATTATGTAAACAAAAAGAACACAAAAATTTGTCAAAATTCAAATGTACTCTCACTATAATCAAGATAAATGTTTATAAATCTATACAATAATATTACATAATATATTTGTAATCCAAAAATCATATTGTATATCATACCAAAAATGCCAAATCCATATCTTGGGTACTTGAAGTCAACAAGTGTCAAATGTAACCTTATTGGTTGACCTTGGTATAAAATCAAGTCAGCAATAAAATATTGAATATTACCTAAATAAAAAAAAAAGAGATAGTATAAACTATTATCATAATTTTCCAATTTGAATATTGTCAAATTTGTTACTCAACTATGAATGCATGCATTTCCATCCGATTATAAGAAGTACAAGTATTAACAAAGAGAAGCAAGCAGTCCTTGTCAAGATGTCTCATCAGATTATCAAAAACTTTATTTTCTTGTTTATCCTATCAATTAAACTTGCGCAAATGATAGACGCATTTTACAAAACGGTATGAGGTTAATATCTACGACGTTCTCCCACAGAGCTCTTCTAAGTTGATAACTCATTGTCAATCAAAAGATAATAATTTTGGAGACCGCACACTCTATTTAAATCAATACCAGCGATGGAGTTTATACACAAACATTTTTGGTACAACTCGTTACTATTGCCAATTCTGGTGGGATGGAAAAGAAAAAATGTTTGATGTCTTTTATGTTGATTGGGCTGGATGTTGTGAAATTGGTTTGGGGAATGTATGCAGTTGGGTGGTAAAGGTGGATGGATTTTATTTTAGCCCCAACAGGGTCATTACAGGAGATTTAAAAAGAGAATATACATGGTAGTTTAGTGTAACTGATTCAGTTTGTGATTCAAATTACTTTAGAGAATAAGGATACTACATCGATGTTTATATTTATCAGAGAGAAATTATGGTTGACAACAAATAAGGGTCATGTACTCTCTCGTCCTTCGATCTTTTATTTTTTATGGATCCCCCTTCCTTCTTAAATATGTGATTTTTTGGCACCTATTTGTTGGATGTAATTGAATGCCAATGTTAAGCAGTAACAGAGAAAGTATCGTCATGCATAACCATATAAAAGAGTACAATTTATTTGAAGTACTTGAGGTTGTTATTAATGTCACTTTTGTATTCGAGTAATTATAAATAATTCAATCGGAACTCAAAATCTCACCATTAATTCACTTTGGTACCCAATTGATTTTTTTTCCTATTATCTTTATAGGTAGTTACCATTTTACCCTTACATTTTAAAATAAAAAATAAAAATATGTTTTAGAGAAATTTGCATAAGTACATATTTCAGCCATATTCTACTTTTACATTTGTATTTGGGTTATCTAGATTATTATATTTTTATTATTTTGTCATTTTTTACCATCTTTATTTCTAATACTTATAAAAAAAAAACTAATTAGTAAATAACGTACACAATAGTCAGGAAAGTCCACTTAGGAAATAGATTTAGAAAAAGAGTTTTGTTCTAATTAATATAATAAAGATGTAGGATATAATTATTTTCTTTCATTGTTAAATGTACTTTTTTTCATTTAACTGAGAGATTAAAATCTGATAGAAATTTATTTAAATTGTATTTAAGACCTTAAATTTAGACTATAAATTTTCAAAAATTAAAATGAAAATCGAATTTCTTTGAGGTTGCAATACATAATTGGATTTTTACTTATAATATAATTAATTACTAAAAAGTGAATTATCTTATAAATATTCATAAATAAAGTTAATGCAAAATTACAAAAACTAAAAATATTATTATCAGGCACAATAAACAAATATAAAGTATAATAATCAAATATTAAAAAACATTTACAAATGGATTCATAGTGAATCAAGAAAACCTATTAGATATTTTGGAACCTAAGCCTATATTTGTATTCAATATTGGTAGCAAATTGTCTATCTAAGTAGTAATCTGTTTACTGAAATTTTACTAAAAATAATTTTTTGAAGAAAAAATTATGTCTACTAAAAGATAAAGCGAAAAAAAAAAAACAGCTAAATTTGAAGAGACTAGTTTTCAAATTTGTGTAAGTTAACTCATGATATAGCATGCAAAAAATAATTCTCGAGGAATACATTATATGAAAACAAAAAGAACAGAAAAAAATCCTCAAAATTCAAACGTAATCTTGATGTAATCAAAATAAATGTTTATAAATCTATATAATAATAGACCACTGTCAATTATTTGGTTGGTGACTCGAACATGAGTAAGTTTGTTGGTTATGAGGATGGATTACAATATTTTGACGTGGGCGAGGAAAGATCAAGTTGGCTTGATAAGTTGTGTGCTAAATAGGAACATATGACTCAAGTACTAAAAATAAGGCAAATGTAATGCATTAGCTACTGAAGAATAATTTCTTTTCAAACAATAGTAGTATCCTTTGTTTTTTTCTTTTCTTTTTCTTTTTACAATTTTCAATGAACAAACTTGTTATTGGTGTCAAATTGTCCACCTTTGTTATATAGTTCGTTGCCTAGGTGATGTGTGAGGATATCTTCAAACTTCCTAAGTTGAAGTCATATAAGAGTATTCTATAAGAAATCATCACACCTTAGTATGACCACGGATTTTCTTAACAAGAAAGTGTTGTCCAACCAATAAAGTCTTGCTTTGCTATTGTTTTGTTGACTTTGAAGTAGTCTTAAGTTCAGAAGATCAAACTGAAAATATGTTTGTTTACCGATGATTGACCAGAAGGAAGCATGCGAGAGAAGCTCTAGGTATATTAATACTAAATGTGATATGGTTGCCATGATATTTACATATGTAGGACATATATTGGAATTGTTCGTCTAAGGGTGAAAGTATCTTGAGTTCTGGGTAAGGAGAAATAAAGCCTCCAAGTAGATATTGCAAGTACAAAGAAATTTTAGAGACCATTAACACTTGTTGCGAACCAACTTGTACAAACCCTTTCTTATAATTGATATTTTTTCTTCCTAAAATCGCTGTGTTTCCACATAAATCCAATTGTAGAGCAAGATGCAGAGCTTTGAAGGCTTTATAATTGTCATGACGAGGTAAGTAAATATTGACATTCAAAGATAAGATGGTCGCGGAACTGTAAATCTTACAAAGAGCAGGACTTTTTGGAAATGAGTTTTTAGGGATAGATGCTAATTATCCTCTGTGATATAAGAAATGAGCAAAAATCCTCGTATGAAAAAATAATTAGCAAATTATCTCCCTGTGTTTTGAGAAATAAAGCAAATTACCCCCTATCAAGGGAAAACACAGGGGGGTAATTTCCTTCATTTTAAGATCACAGGGGGTAATTTGTTAATTATTTTTTCACAAAGGGACTTTTGCTCATTTCTTATATCACAGTGAGGTATATTGCATTTATCCCTGATTTTTTACAATTGGAGAAAGAACCTCAAGTGTATTAAATCACCAGCTGAATGGGAGGTGGTTGTAGGAATTCCGAACCTAAATTTTTATACATTTGCCATCCACTGAGGCTCACTTGTACTTGATCCGGTGTTTGTGAAGAATGAACTGTACTTCCACGTATAAGTAAATAAAACTTAGGTGTATCTTACATAGGCATAGTTTAGATAGTTAGATTGTTTGTTTAGGGCATTTGTTTGCTTTTAGTGAACTGTGTAACATTGTTTGATCCTTGTTACATTGTGATTTGTTTGATATTATGAATATATATAAAAAATATGGGAAGAAAATAAATGCAGGTGATGGTGTGTGATTCGAGAAGTAGTTGATCCAAGCACGTTAACATGAAATGACATCGCGAGGCAAATAATTTGAGAATTCTTCTCAAGTAGTATATTTATTAAAATGAAAAAGGTCCCAGTACAAAGGATTTTGATCCTCTATTTATAGCAAATGAGGTGGGGTAAAAATACTATATTACCCTCCAACCGCCTCTAATCTAACGATTGTAATTTAATCTGCGGGGGCACCTTGGTAATTTGGCATCACCCCACTAACCACTAACAATAACTACCTCTAATGGCATTTTCGTAAATATGTTTACATTTGAGGGTTTTTCGGTAATTTGCTAGTCTAATAATTTTTTAGCACTATCAGTAGCCCCCCAACTTCCAAATGTATCTGGGAAATTTGAAAGTTCTGACAGATAATCTGATTCTGATGCAGCTTCCCCTTTTGGTAGTATTCTTTTGCTACAAAGTCTTTTCCTCTTGGGACACTTTTTGGCATGAGTTATTCCTCCATCAGGGCTCTTTTTTTTTTTTTTTTTTTTTTTACACCAATCCTTCTTTTGCTAGGACTCCTTTTGTCTTCTATATAAACCTGGTGGGATATTCTGACTTCTTCATCTTGCTTTGTTTTATCTGGCTTCTCGGTCTCAATCACCTTCTAGAAAAATGTCGAAATGTGTCGGTTTGGGTATATAGCTCTTCGTTTCTTTTCTTGCAGTAATTTCTATTTTTATTCTTCCAAAGGTCATCCTTCGTCAGTCCAAAAAAAGCAAAAAACAATTACGTTAGCCTAAAAAATTTTAGAATGTCGAATACTCAACAAGGCGTTGGCGGGAGCACGTGGGTGCTGGGTCGAGGCAGTACACCTGGACCTGTGGCTAGTCGAGGCGAGGTGCCTAGACCAAGGTTCGGCCGGGGCGTTTCGCCTCGGCCAGAATCTGGCCGGGGCGCCATGCCTCTGCCGGTCCCCGGCCGAGGGTGGCCTCTCTCTTCTTCTCCCTCTCCTCTTTTCCGTCAAGACATCGTGAACTTTGATCACGAGGTGATTGAAGCAATACGAAATTTACCCGCATGTCCTTCAATTTCGTCAAGTCCTTCTTTAGGGTCGAGCTCAAAAGAAACTCCCCACTTCTGTCTCCCCTTGAGGTTGATTTAGATGATTCCGGTATAGATGGACCGAGTGTTCCTCAGCCCGCCACTCCAAGTCTCTTTGTCGCATTATGAACGTTGAAAATTGCCATAGTTGCGTGAGTCCTGAATAGTTCCATATCCTTGAGACCAAAATCAACCCCTCTTCCGAGTTTACCTTGCTTCTTCCTAGCGTCGATGATAGGATCAAACATCCACCATTGGGATTTTTCACGGCCTATCTGTGTTTCTTCGCCTTTGATTTTACACTTCCCCCTCATCCTCTATTACTAGAAATCATCACCCGCTCCTTCGTATGCTTTGGGGGGGTTCCTTCAACGTTTCGAGGACCTCTACCTGACCCCCTCACTTGAGGCTTTCTACACATTATTTATGGTTAGGAAGGTCCCTAATGACTCCTACTTCTTCTTCTATCCCCGAGGGGGCTGTAAATTCCTTGAGGGTGGTGCTTCTTCGAAAGATCCCAGCAAAGAGAAATTCCTGTATGTAAAAGACCTAACCTGGGAGTTGGCGGCTCCTTAGGGGGAGTCGCCCCTTGTGCCTGATCCTGTCCCTGATCTCCGTCTGTCATTTATTGGGGCAGGGTTATTTGATCAACTCTTTGATGTCAAAACTTTAGTGCCTGCTGGTACTTGATTTTGTCTTTTGTACACTCTTACTTGTTTTGAATTTTTTTTCCCGTTATCTCACCCTTTCCTTGTTGACTTTTTGCAGGAAAGAAAGTTACTCTTCATGACGTCCATCACTTCCGTGAAAGGGAAGACGCTCCAAGGCCTCGCAATCCTCCTCTGCCCCCCTCGAGGAGGGGGGAAAGCAGTCGCCGACGTTCCCCGCCTGCTCGAGCTAGGGATCCTACTAGTGGCTCAGGTCGTCACGAAGGGCGTTCCTCCCCTCCTCACGAGGCAGTGGCTCTAAAAGTCCCCGAGAAAGTGAAGCCGATTCTCCACGCTATGGAGCAGGGAAAGGCCTCTTTAGTTATGGGACTAACAGGCAAGGGGATATTTCATCTTTCTGGGATGCTGCTGAGTACGATATTGCCTATGAAAAATCGAGGGATCTCGTGAGCGCCTATGACGTGACGTGCCTCAGCGCTCTCCAACGGTACTCTTACTAGGCTTCTTCAGGTTGAAGCTGCTAAGGTATGTTCTCTCATTTATACTTCGTGCTTTACATTGTCTGCTTAACTTCAAGAGCTTTATTGAGGGGTTTCCTGTGTTCTCAGGTGATCAATCTAGCTGAATTTACTGAGATGCATCTAGGAAACTATGAGAAGGAGATTCAACAACTGAAGGATGCTCTTGAGGATGTGAGGAAAGACTTAGGATGTTTCCAAGAAGAGCTTAAAGTTGCTTCAGCCGAGCAGATTAAGTGCAAGGATAACTTCAACCGGGAAATCGCTTCGGGGAAGACCTTCCTGAAATTAGACGCTGACAAGATTTATTTGGAATGCGTATGGGTCGACTTCAAGGAGAAGTATGTGGGCTCTGAAGAGTTCAACCAAGTTGTCCTCAGCAAGGCGAGCGAGATCTATGATCAAGTGATTAGGCAATGTTGCACCACGTTGAGGAATAGCAGTCGCTATGGCGATGAAAACTTCATGTTCCATGATCTCAAGGTTCCTAACAAGGATGGAGATGAAGATGGGGAAGGCGAGGTAGCTGATGGCATTCCTGATGACAAACCTGTCAATGGGGCCCCTGCCTCCGCCGTAGAAAAGAACTAGAATAGGCTTAGGACTGTTTATCTTACTTTTTGGATTTTCCTTTTCGTGCGTTCAAATTTTAGGACCATTTATCTTATTTCCTTGAATTTTAATTCTTAGGATGCTTTTCTCCCTTTAAGCTATTAGACTTTGACAAATTTTATTTTTCCATTAACTTGCATGTTTAAGTTCTTTCCTTTTATGCTTAACATCAACTTGAGGGGGCGACCCCCTTTTCTTAGAATTTAAATCCTCAATGTGTGGGGCAATCCTCCTTCTTCCCAACAACATCCCACATGTGAGGGGCAATCCCCCTTTTACAAGCAAAGTTATAAATGTGAGGGGCAATCCCCATCTTTCAAACGAAATTCTAAATGTGAGGGGCAATCCCCCTCTTTTAAACAAAATTCTAGATGTGAGGGGCAATCCCCCTTTTGGCAACAAAATATCAAGGTGAGGGGAGATCCCCTCAAACAAAATATTAATTATGAGGGGCAATCCCACTCTTTCGTAAAGTGCGGTATTTAACGACAGACACATCATCAGAAAATAAAACGATAACATTTTATTGCCATAACTGAAGGTTACAAAGTACTTAAACGAGAAATATACACAACTGTTAGACAAAATATCTCTTGAGGTTAACAACGTTCCATGTATGCGGTACTTCCTTTTCCTCCATCTTTTGTAGGCGGTAAGTTCCTTTTCCTACTATCTCAATTACTTGGTATGGTCCTAATCATTTGGCATCGAGTTTCCCAATGTTTCCTGTCGCATCAGCTCTTCTTAACACTAGGTCGCCTACTTGAAAACCCCGATGACGTACTCTGTCATTATAAGCTCTTGCCATCAACGTCTTGTAAGCTTCCATCCTAACATTTGCATTGCTCCTCAGTGCTTCTAGAAAGTCTAGGTCAACTCGCCTTTCATTATCATTGCTAGTCGGCTCATATTGTCTCACCCTGAATGTTTCCTCTCCTATCTTTACTGGGATGACAGCCTCTATCCCATAAACCAGACCAAACGGGGTTTCTCCCGTGCCTCATCGCAGGATGGTCCGATATGCCCATAGGACTCCTGGGAGCTCTTCCACCCAATTACCTTTGACTTTTTCTAACCTCGTTTTCAAATTCTGGAGGATTATTCTATTGGTTACCTTCGTTTGTCCATTAGACTGGGGTGTTGCTACCGAGGCATAATATTGCCTTATCTTCAACTCCTGGCACCACTGCCGAAATTTAGCCCCCTAAAACAGCGTGCCATTGTCCATCACAAAAGCTTTGGTAATGCTGAAGCGACATATGATGTTCTTCCACACGAACTTTATGACCTCATTCTCTATGATTCTACTTAGTGCCTCTGCCTCTACCCACTTCAAGAAGTAGTCCACAGCTACGAGCAAGTACTTTCGTTGGTCTGTCGCTCGGGGAGTTTCCCCACTATGTCCATTCCCCACTGATCAAATGGGTAAGGGTTGTGCAATGGCTGCATGTCTGTTGCTGGAACGTGGGTGACATTAGCATGTTCTTGGTGTTAGAATAGGTGACCGGAAAGCCAATTAGATTGGCCTTGATGTAATCTATTTCTGACAATGTCATTGTAATTGTAATATTCTTATATGAATAAAGTGAATATTCATGTTTGGCAGTTCCATTTGTTGTGCTCGCTATTTATGTTTATTCCATTAACATCACAACAAAGCCCACAGGCCAAACGAACAACCCATGTAGTTGGGCTGCGCATTGGATGGCAGCTATGAAACTAACTTCTAAGGGTTAGGTCTGAAACGTTCCAAGTCGAGGACCTTGAGACAGGGCATCGAGAGTTCTATACAGACTTGCACTAAGGATTGCATTCATTAGATGAGTGCCGTGTTTCATCGGCGACAGACGTTGGACGTCTATGCAATATTAGTGGGTTAGTTGACAAGGATGTCAGCTGACTGAACTGACTCGCGGGAATCGACATATGGAAGCCTTGGAGGCTTGGTCGGTATGACTGGCATTTCCGGCTCCAATAGTACGAGATTAGTCTTCGGACTTGAGGAATCATGGCAGTCACATGCATATGATGGCTATATCTAGCATCTGGCAAGAGATGTCAGTATCTGGGACATGTTCATCATAAGCCTTATACAGTGCAGTCGGAATATGTATTGAGGACGGTGGATTCCAAGATAGGATCCGTCACCTGTCAGTATATGACAGTCGAGTCTCCTATGCGCTCTGAGACAGTTTAAACTCTTATCAGTCTGTGGCCACAATGATTGGTCCAGTAGGAAATGGTTTCCAACGTCGATCAATAGAATAGACGTGCCTCGAGTTACTGAGCATAGTTGTCTAGTCCAGGATGAGAACCGACGCCCAATTCCATACCCTAGACTTAGAGCGGGAGAAGGATGATGGAAGGACCGTACTCGTATGGAACTCGAGAGCCTAAATGTTCACGCCAACATTCACCTAGTCTCTAGTGCCATGGACCGTTGCTAGACGGCCACCCATGGTGACAGGCGTTTTTCTGATTAATGGTTAATCGGAAAATAATTAATTAAATTGGATTTAATTGATCAATTATATTGGACACAAGTCCAAGTCTAGCTGAGGGTGAACCTAATGAGTCACACAAAAATCACTCTGGATTTGACCCTCAACTAGAGTTGGGCTTGTGTCCGCCGGAGGATCTATATGGATCAGCCGGAGGGTTTCATATCCAAAGTGATGTGTGTGTGACTCGTTAACTCCGGAGTGATTTTTTGGATCAGCCGGCTGACCCTCAAAAGCATTTTAAACACGTGTGTGTGAAGAGATCTATATGGATCAGCCGGAGGGTTTCACATCTATTGGGGAAGAGCAGAAGGTCTGCCATCTCCAAAGGTCCATCTATGGTATCAAACAAACTTCCCGAAGTTGGAATATCCATTTTGATGAAGTCATACGGGGTTATGATTTCATCAAGAACGAGTTTGACCCTTGTGTATACAAGAAGGTCAGTGGGAGCTCAGTTGCGTTCCTAGTGCTTATGTGGACGACATCTTACTCATTGGGAATGATGTAAAGATGTAAGGTGACACTAAAGCATGGTTGTCCACACAATTCTCCATGAAGGATTTGGGTGATGCTTCCTACATCCTAGGCATCAAGATTATCCGGGATAGATCTAAAAGGATGTTAGGAATGACCCAAACCTCTATGTTGAGAAAGTCTTGAAGAGATTCAATATGGAAAACTCCAAACGAGGATTCCTTCCTATGAGGCATGGGGTTAAACTGTCCAAGAAGCAGTCTCCTAAGACTGATGAGGAAGTTAGAAGGATGTCGGACATCCCCTATGCTTCAGCTGTAGGCAACATACAGTATGTTGTGCAGTGCACAAGGCCCGATATTGCTTTCACTTTGAGCGTTACGAGCAGATATCAGGCTTGTGCCGGTGAGGCTCACTGGACTGCAGTCAAGGCCATTCTTAAGTACCTGAGAAGGACTAAAGATATGTTCTTGATTTACGGTGGTGGAGAGTTGATTCTGGAAGGCTACAGTGACGCTAGCTTCCAGTCTGATGAGGATGATGCCAAGTCTCATCTGGATTTGTATTCAGGCTGAATGGTGGTGTGGTGGCTTGGAAAAATTCCAAGCAGGATACTACAGTTGATTCCACCACGGAAGCTGAGTACATACCGGCTTCGGAAGCAGCTAAGGAGGCGGTTTGGATGAAAAACTACATCCAAGAGTTGGGTGTAGTGCCTAGCATTGCTGAGCCAATAGTTATCTTCTGTGATGACAACGGGGCTATAGCGCAAGCGAAGGAACCGAGATCTCATCACCGATCCAAACACATTCTTAGACGCTACCATCTGCTTAGAGAGATGGTGGGAAGAGGTGACGTTCGGATAGACCGAGTCACATCGGCAGAAAATACGGCAGATCCGCTGACCAAGCCAGTGTCGCAGGTTGCTCATACTCAGCATCTTGGGAAGATGGGTTTGAGGGTCATGAGTGATTGGCTTTAGGGTCAAGTGGGAGATTGTTAGAATAGGTGACGGGAAAGCCAATTAGATTGGCCTTGATGTAATCTATTTCTGACAATGTCATTGTAATTGTAATATTCTTATATGAATAAAGTGAATATTCATGTTTGGCAGTTCCATTTGTTGTGCTCGCTATTTATGTTTATTCCATTAACATCACAACAAAGCCCACAGGCCAAACGAACAACCCATGTAGTTGGGCTGCGCATTGGATGACAGCTATGAAACTAACTTCTAAGGGTTAGGTCTTAAACGTTCCAAGTCGAGGACCTTGAGACAGGGCATCGAGAGTCCTATACAGACTTGCACTAAGGATTGCATTCATTAGATGAGTGCCGTGTTTCATCGGCGACAGATGTTGGACGTCTATGCAATATTAGTGGGTTAGTTGACAAGGATGTCAGCTGACTGAACTGACTCGTGGGAATCGTCATATGGAAGCCTTGGAGGCTTAGTCGGTATGACTGGCATTCCTGACTCCGATAGTACGAGATTAGTTATCGGACTTGAGGAATCATGGCAGTCACATTCATATGATGGCTGTATCTAGCATCTGGCAAGAGATGTCAGTATCTGGGACACGTTCATCATAAGCCTTATATAGTGCAGTCGGAATATGTATTGAGGAAGGTGGATTCCAAGATAGGATCCGTCACCTGTCAGTATATGACAGTCGAGTCTCCTATGTGCTCTGAGACAGTTTAAACTCTTATAAGTCTGTGGCCACAACGATTGGTCGAGTAGGGAATAGTTTCCTACATCGATCGATAGAGTAAACGTGCCTCGAGTTACTGAGCATAGTCGTCTAGTCTAGGATGGGAACCGACGCCCAATTGCATACCCTAGACTTAGACTGGCAGAAGGATGATGGAAGGACCGTACTCGTATAGAACTCGGGAGCCTAAATGTTCACGCCAACATTCACACAGTCTCTAGTACCATGGACCGTTGCTAGACGACCACCCATGGTGACGGGCGTTTTTCTGATTAATAGTTAATCGGAAAATAATTAATTAAATTAGATTTAATTGATCAATTGTGTTGGACACAAGCCCAACTCTAATTGAGGGTGAACCTAACGAGTCACACACACATCAATTTGGATTTGGCGGAGTTAATTTGGAATTAATTTTAGAAGAAGCGAATAAATTTAATCGGATTAAATTTATTCAAGAGAGAAAATAAATGATTGGATCATTTATTGAGAAATCCATTTGATGGATGGTCCAAGAATTAATTAATTGGATTCGTTAATTTTTTTTGGACTAAGGACTTTTAAATTAATTGAATTAATTTATTTGGTTTTGGCTAGAATAGTTGATTGGATCAATTATTCTTAATTTGGACTTCTGTTTATTTAATTGGATTAAATAAATAATTGGGATTCAATTGGATTGAAATTAATTAGATTAATTAATGCCCAATGGATACATGTTTGGACTTTATTTAATTTGATTAAATACAAGTCCAAAAGCATAAAGGTCCAAGTCCATTTTTTCATGCAAGTTGAAGCTAGTTAAGGAGGAGTTTCAACTCTTCCACATATGTACATGATGAGCACGAAAATTTGCTGTTGTGGGTGGTTTTCTCTTGCTATCATGTGTAGTGGATGAGCTAGAAGTGTGTGTATGTGGAAGTTGCCTTGGAGGTTACTTATGTAGGTGGTTTTTTGAACACTACATTCTACATACACAAAACTACTTTGCTAGGCACTATTCACTTAACTTGCTTCATTTTTGCTGGAGTTTTTTAGGCCAAATACTATCTGAAAATTCTCTCTTTTAGTGTTCATACTTCTTAGAGAAGATTGAACAAAAACATTCCAAGGTACACTAATCGATAGTGCTTTCTTTGGAATTGTTTCTTCTTCTTTGTTTGTATTTTCTATCTAGCAATAGAGTAGAAATAAATCCATAGTGTGGTGTGGAACGCATTAGAGGAGTTCTACGTTGAGCTCTCAAGTGGACGAACGAAGAAGGAAAAAAGGAACAACGCACGAACCCGTTCTACATAAACGAACAAAGGTTGGTTTCCTTTTATATTTTTGTGTAACTTTTTTCTTCTCCTTTTAAGCCACATGTCTAGCATGTTTTATTTTGTTGTTTATGCTTTGACAAACACCAAACGCCCGGGAACTTCAAAGGGAACACCCATTTAAATCCGGTTTAAATTATGTCTTAAATTTACGTTTTTATGCTCGTTGCGTTCCCGGGCCATACCCAATTTTTTCACTTGGCACTTCCGACATCTCTTCACTAAGTTTCCAGCATCCACCTGCATGGTTGGTCAGAAGTATCCTTGCCGCAGGGCCTTGTGTGCCAACACCCTTCCCCCAGAGTGGTTGCCACAACTCCCTTCATGAATTTATCTCAGGACATATTCTGCCCTGTCTTTGTCCGCACACTTAACGTACGGTTGTGAAAATCCTTTTTTATATAATTCTCCTCCAATCAATGTGAACCTGGCGGCTCTTGTACGAATTGCCCTTTCTTCCCTAGGGTCTTGGGGCACATCTCCGAATTTCAAATATGCCTCCAAATCTTCTTTCCAACTCGGTGAGGCTCCCTTCGCTGATAAGACTTCGCCCCCTTCTATATGCAGGCCAGGTCGCTCCTGGTTCAGTAATGTTATCTTTCTGCTTTTCAGTGGGGCCAACGAGCTAGCTAACTTAGCAAGTTGGTCTGCTTCTTCATTACCCGCTAATGGGACTTGTTCCAAGGTGAACTCATCAAACTTCTTTCTCACTACTTGAATATTTGCTAGGTATTTGGCCATCTGCTCTCCCTTGGCTTCAAAATCCCCATTCACTGCTTGACCACAAACTGGGAATCACTAGGCGCCTTTACGAGCTTTGCTCCGGCCGCGAAGGCCAGCCTTCCCCCCCCCCCCCGTCCCGCCCCCGCGATGAGTGCTTCATACTCCGACTCATTGTTAGAGGCCATGAAACCAAATCGGATGGCAAAAAGCAGTGTGTCTCCCTGCGGGCTCTCAATTACTATTCCCGCCCTGCTACCTTGGGATGTGGACAAGCCGTCCACGAACATTTTCCACCATTTCTTTCCTTGCGTGCCTTCCTCTTCTGTTAGCTTGGAAATAAAGTCCGCCAACGCTTGTGACTTGACTGCAGGCCTAGGTTGATATTCAATCCCGTGCTCACTCAGCTTTACTGACCACTTTACTATCCTCCCTGATGTGTTGGGATCCGCTAGCACTCTCTTCAGGGGTTGGTTCGGCAACACAACCACGGGGTGCAACTGGAAATAAGGTCTCAACTTCCCAGCTGCTGTTATGAAGGCCAAGGCCACCTTTTCTATTTGGGCGTATCTTTCTTCCGGCCACTAAAGGGCCTTGCTAGCGTAATATATAGGTCGGTGTTCGCGTCCCTCTTCTCTCACGAGAACTGCACTTACTGCCCCTTCTGACACTGCTAAATACACGAACAGGGTCTCCCCGGGTTCCGACTTCGTCAAAAAAGGTGGCGAAGTAAGATATTTCTTTAGATCCTCGAAAGCGGCCTGACACTGCTCCGTCCAAGAGAATCCCTCTATCTTTCTCAAAATCTTGAAGAATGGGAGTTCCCGTTCTGAGGACTTCGAGATGAAACGTTTAAGGGCCGTCATCCATCCCATCAGTTTTTGGACCTCCTTAATCGTTGTGGGAGGTTGCATTTTCATGATAGCTTCAATTTTCTCAGGACTGGCCTCTATCCCTCTCTGAGAGACCATGACCCCAGGAACTTCCCTCCTTGAACTTCGAAGATTGATTTCGCGGGGTTCAGCTTCATCCCAAACTTTCTCAAAGTGCCAAAACACTCTGCGAGGTCTTTCACATGGTCTTCCCTCCTACGGCTTTTGACCAACATATCATCTATATACACCTCCATATTCCTTCCTATCTGCTCCCGGAACATGCCATTCACCAACCTCTGATATGTGGCACTTGCGTTCTTCAGTCTGAAAGGCATAACCTTATAGCAATACGTCCCCCGCTCGGTAACGAAGCTCGTCTTTTCTTGATCTTCATGTGTTAATCGAATTTGGTTATTCCCTTGGAAGGCATCCAGGAAGCTCATCAGCTCACACCCTAAAGTTGAATTAATGAGCGCGTCAATCCTTGGCAGGGGATATGAATCCTTGGGGCAGGCCCGATTAAGGTCGGTGAAATCGATACACATCCTCCACTTCCCATTGTTCTTCGGAACCAGGACCACATACCTCCCATATCGAAATTTCAAAGCCTTCCTAATTTGGCTGCTTACTCACTGTCCGTGATGAATGGCAAACAAATAAGGATCGCTCTTCTCTTGAAGTCCCTCGGGCGTAATACATATGGAGTTGGATATTACACTGATTTCATAAGAAAAATAAATCATTATTATAATTGCATATGAACTCTAGTTATTCCTTCCTCTAATTGGACGTTGCTGATGGCAGAACAGAATAACTCAACAAGATTTGTGTGATGATACATGAGAATTTCACTTTACTGAGACATGTTATATTTTTATGTTATCAGTCTTATTTATAATGACTTTGGGCTTTTTCTGTATGATAACATGGTATTATGTTTCTTTAGCTTCAATGAGAATGAACGGTTGAATATGGAGTCATATAAAATTCAAAAGAATACAACTTCTTTCTATATTCTGCATTGGTCTTTTGATTAGTATTATGCCTTATTTTTTTTTAGTCTTTACATCTCTCGTAACGTATAATTTGATGAGGCTTTCATAATGTATAGTTCTTGTTTTTGTTTTTTTTATGAAGCAAACATTTTACCCTCCATGGAGTTAATGGTTTTACTAATATAATCTTTGAACAAATGCGACTAGATTTTTTGTACTAATTATATCGGGAGATCTAAAAAATTGTGTAAATTCAATCAAATTCTCTTGTTATGTCACAAGTTGTCATCCAAAGAGATTGAATGGATTTTCTATTATTAATTGAATACTTGGCTCCAAAATTTCGACCCAACCGCAACCTTTATAGTATATTGCAATAAGCATGTATGATGGAACGACTGTGAAGTTTAAACCAATGATAGTAGAAAATAAACCAAAACTTCAATTGAATAATGTCAATAAGTTGCAGACATGATTTTTAATATGGTGCATAATAATACACAATATTAACAAGCTCAAAATTTAGAAATTGATTGAAAGTCTCAAGCAAGATATAGGTGAAAATATGTTTGTTCTACAAGCAAAAGTTAAAGCTTTGGAAAAAACAACTAAGAAACATTCCGTTAAAGTTTTCATTACTTACAAACATTAAAGAGGTAAAATCGAATTTTGGGGGCAAAATGTATGAGAAATAAAAGATAAGAATGCAAGTTTCAATTTCAAAGATGCGATATGTTGTTGAATGGAAAAATAATTTCCTTCTGTCATTAATTTATACACCTTGCTACTTTGTTACGACGTCTTATTTTCATGAATGATCGTATTTTTGACAAAACTGTCCTCTTGAGTTTAAGCAATGAGGCGACATCATAAATACTTAACCATTACTTTTTAGGTCATTATATGAAATACACATAATTTAAGCTCTTTTAACTCTTACCTAAATTTATAAAGTGGGTTGAATTAGACATTTCATATTAGGATAATAGGAGCATCAAAATTGTAAATTGGAATGGAGTATCATGAAGGTAAACTGGTAAAATAAAATAGAAATCTGAGTGCAAGGATAAAAGATTCTATTTGGCGGAGTAAAAGGACATCAATAACATTAGAAATGGACCAGGATTTTCTACTACATATAAAGGAATAACATCCAACCCTTCGTAATCTCGCAAAAGCTCCCTAATACCCATATTTCCTTCCAATAATTTGATCCCACTATCTAATGTTTGCCCTGGTAGTGAATAATACATAGAAATATTAGTGCCCTTATCCCCTGCCTTTGTGTACATATCAACAAAATCATCATAGAAAAGTCTTTCTTTATCTACATTAGGATACCAGACCTTTATACATAATTTTTGGAACCTATATCAAAGTACCCATAACCAAACATAAAAATCAGCATAGTCACCTAACACCATTATCTGCAATTCAACCAAAAAAAAAAAAAAAAAAACACAAAAAAGAAGCATATCAAAGGCAAATGCATAACAACTTTCGTACCAAATATGGGGGTGGGGGACCAATACACAATAAATATAAAAAACAACACCTTCAGTTTCATTATTACACTACCAGAAAAACATAAATATATAAAGATAAATTGCATACACATGCTTTCAACTTCAGCAACAGACAAAATTATAACTATTTAATAATGAACAACAAAGAATATTCAAAAGGGGGAGGGGACCAATACACATACTTCCGAAATTCTACAAAACATACCTTTCTCTGCAAGTGGACCCTCCCCCAAATTCCTTCAGTCTTCAAGAGAAAGCAATCATCCCCTTCTTCAATTCTTGGTTCCCCACCTTCACCCAAATGCTGCAATCCTTTCTTCCCTTAAACAAATCTTAAAATCACTAATCCGCATTGACATACCCAAACACAAACCCTAAAAAAAAATTCCTAATCCGCGTTGACCTACCCAAACACAAACCCTAAATCACTATAAATATCCCTAAATCACACTACGAACATCATAAATGTTTATCAATCGAAGGAAAGACCCCTCCAATCCGTTGATTTTTACATCAGAACCAAAGAAAATCCTAGATCTATTTTTCACTCTCAGATTTCCTTTCATTTTCTCCCTCTCTCTCTTCGTCTACAGATTGAATGGTAACATTTTAGGGGTGAATATGTATTAAGGTATAACTGGCAAATCATGAAAAAATATAACACCGTTAGAGTAAATAGACGGCGGGGGAAAGTGAGCTTAATTTTTAAAAACACAGAGGGTTTTATGCTTATAAAATTAACACAGTGGTGTCTTTATCTAATAAAATAAAACACAGGATTTTTTTTTGCAATTTATCCACCCTAACAGGGCTATTACTGAAAATTTAAAAAGAGAATATACATGGTAATCTAATGTAACTGATTTAGTTTATGGTAATAATTATTTTAGTCATGTACTCCTCCATCCTTTTTTTTTTCATGTACTCCTCCATCCTTTTTTTTTTCTTTTGTCGGATCTCCCATCCTTCTTAAATATGTGACTTTTTGGCACCTATTTGTTGGACGTTGAATGCCAAAGTATCTTCATGCATAATCAAGTATATTTTAGTACCCGAGTTTCGTTATTAATGCCATTTGATATTCGATTAATTACAAATAACTCAACTGGAACTTGAATTTCACCATTAATATCACTTTGGTATCAAATTGAAGTTTTTTTTATTTATTGTTCTATTATTTTTGTAGGTAATGACCATCCTACCCTTAAATTTTAAAATAAAATATAAAAAATATATTACAGAAAATTTTGCATTAATATCAATCAATATATTTTATCTTTATCTTAGCCATATTCTACTTTTATTCATATTTGGTTATCCATATTAATATATTTTTATTATTTTGCTATTTTTTACTATCTTTATTTCTAATATTTATAAAAAAACTACTCATTATTAAATAACGTATATAATAGTCAAGTAAGTCTCTTAGGGGATATATTTAAAGTAGTAGTTTTGTTCTAATTAATATAATAAATATATAGGACATATTTTATTCTTCAATTAAGGTACTTGTTTGCATTTAATCTAATTATTAAAATCTGACAGAAAGACTTAAATTTTAGACTATAAATTTTTCAAAGCTTAAAATGTAAATTGAATTTCTTTGACGTTGCAATACATAATTGAGTGATACTTATAATTAATTACTAAAAATGATTTATCTTATAAATATTTATAAATAAATTTAATAAAAAATAACAACAAATTATTAGGTAACATTAAACAAATATAAAATATAATAATCAAATATAAAATTATTCACAAATGGATTCATAGTGAATCAAGAATACTGATTACATTATTTGGAATTTAAGCCTATATATGGATTCAATATTGATAACAATTGTCTATTTTTGTGTAATTTGTTTACTGAAATTTTACTAAAATCAATTTTTTTGAAGAAAAATTATGTTGACTAAAAGATAAAGTGAGTAAATCTCATAAAAACCATTATGTAAACAAAAAGAACACAAAAATTTGTCAAAATTCAAATGTACTCTCGATATAATCAAAATAAATGTTTATAAATCTATGCAATAATATTACATAATATATTTGTAATCCAAAATCATATTGTATATCATACCAAAAATTCCAAATCTATATATTGGGTACTTGAAATCAACAAGTATCAAATGTAACCTTATTTTCTAACCTTCGAATAAAATCAGGCCAGCAACGAAATACTGAATATTACCTAAATAATAAAAAAGATAGTATGAACTATTATCATAATTTCCCAATTTAAATATTGTCAAATTTGTTGCTCAACTATGAATACATACACTTTCATCCAATTATAAAAACTAGAAGTATGAACAAAGAGAAGCAAGCAGTTCTCGTGAAGATGTCTCATTTGATTATCAAAAACCTTATTTTCTTGTTTATCCTATCAATTAATCTTGCACTAATGATAGACACGGCCAGTTTGACAAAACGATACGAGGTTAATATCTACGACGTACTCCCAAAGAACTCTTCCAAGTTGATAACTCATTGTCCATCAAAAGATGATGATTTTGGAGAACGCACACTCTATTTAAATCAATATCAGCGATGGAGCTTTAACACAAATATTTTTGGTACAACTCGTTTCTATTGCCACTTCTGGTGGGATGGAAAAGAACAAAAATTCGATGTTTTTTTATGCTGGTTGGGCTGGACGTTGTGAAACTAGCTGGGCAAATGTCTGCACTTGGGTGGTAAAGGCGGATGGATTTTTACTTTAGCCCCAACAGGGCCACTATTGGAGATGTGAAAAGAGAATATACATGGTAGTATAATATAATTGGTTTAGTTTATGATTCAAATTACTTTAGAGAATAAGGATACTACATCAATGTTTATGTTTATCAAAGAGAAAATATGGTTGATGACAAATAAGGGTCATGTACTCTCCTGTCCTTCGATCTTTCATTTTTTATGGATCCGCCGTCCTTGAATATGTGATTTTTTTGGCACCTTCTATTTGTTGGATGTAATTGAATGCCAATGTTAAACAATAACAAAGAAGGTACTGCCATGCATAACCATATAAAAGAGTATAATTTATTTGAAGTACTCGAGGTTGTTATAAATAATTCAATCGGAACTCAAATTTCACCATTAATTCACTTTGGTACCCAATTGAGTTTTTGCATTTAATTTTCTATTATCTTTATAGGTAGTTACCATTTTATCCTTAGATTTTAAAATAAAAAATAAGAATATATTTTAGAAAAATTTGCATAAATACATATTTCAGCCATATTCTACTTATTATATTTTTATTATTTTGTTATAAAAAGCTTATCTAGATTATTATATTTTTATTATTTTGTTATTTTTTATCATCTTTATTACTAATACTTATAAAAAAAACTCATTAGTAAATAAACGATACAAAAAAAAAGCGGTGATTAGGATGGTAACATGAACGATTTTTTTATTATTTGGAACGGTAAGTAATTAATTTGAACCTTTTGGACTATAATTAGGAACGGTTGATGAACGGGAGGCTATCCGTGACAATAAGAGGCGATCCTAATTATTAGGAACGGTAATACCGTTCCTACTTTGGAACGGTGGTTGGCACTATTTCGTTCTACCGTTCCTAATTACCTTTGTACGTATAATTTTGATACTTTTGCATTTGGAACACTTTATAAACATTAGGAACGGTATCAACGAAAATAAATCGCGCAATTAGGAATGGTGTTTAGAACTCTGTTTGGAACAGTCCGTTTATGTTGTAGATAAAATTTAGCATGGTTTTTGGAATACATCTAGGAACAGTTGGTTGTAGAGATTAGGACCGGTAACTGGAATATATTTTGTCGCGACGTTTAGGAACGGTGTTTGCACTCAATCTTTGGAATGACGATTTGGACCGATTTTTTGTATTGTCTTTAGAACGAAAGCCCAACCACGAAAGGATTGATTTTGGAATACAATTAGGCACGGTAGGTTCTGTCTTTAGGAATGGTTAACGTGTAGAGTTGGAATGGTTTTGTCATCGGTATTGGGAATGGTAAGTCTCTTGAAAAAGTCAACTATAGGAACGGTACGGTGCGAATACGAACCGTCTAAAGTACCGTTCCTAATTAATGATTTAATTTTTTTTATATTAATAGTTTTTATCATTTAAATTAATAATAATATTTTGATTATATAATTAATATTTAAATATAAAAAAATGCATAATTTAGAAATAAAAATTATATTAAATACGAATATTATCCGATTTGATTATAAAAGAAAAAAAATAAAAAATTTACTCTTCGTTCCCATCGGCCTCGTTGGTCTCTAGGAGGCCGTGATGGGCCGGCGCCGGAGCGACTGGTCTGCATGTCCTTGACCATGCCCATCAGGTCCGCCATCATCTCCTCGAGGCGGCCCAACCAATCCTCCATGTTTGATGGAGGCGCTGGCTCTGGCGCGGGCGGTGGCGGTGGCGGTGGTGAGGTAACGGTCTGGCTGAGCGCCAGGGCCTCAGAACCAAGACCAAATACCCGGCCCTTGTTCTTGCCCCCGACGCAACTCAGCCACATCTGCTGCTCGGTCTGCTGCGCCACCGAGGCCTCTGATTCGGAAGCAGGATCCTCAGGGGCCTGAGACTGATAATCCTCCATCATCTTCTGGAATATCTCCTGCAAAAATAATTACAATAAATTAGAAAATTTTAAAATATTTAAAAAAATACTGTAGAATGTATTATTAATTACGAATTACCGCCACCTCCGCTGCCATTGACCCGCTGCAGCCGCCGTCGGCCTTCTTCTTGTAGCATCTGGAGAATAACTCCATCTGCTTCACTGGCCGGCCGAGCTGCTCCTCCTGTAAAAAGAAATTGGAGACAATTATTACAATTTTAATTTAATAGTAATAAATAATTGAAATAACATTAGATATCTTACCATTTTCCGCTTGTGCATACCGACGGAGACAGATCCCCCGCGGTACACAGTAGTGGATGCGGCTGCGTTGGCGTTCTGGTTCGCCTTGTTCTTCTCGAACTCCTTCTGGAACTCCGGGGAAGCCCAGTACAGGAGGAGCTGCCACCACACCTCGTTCGCCAGCCATAGAGGCTTCTGCAGCGACTGTCTGGCGAGGACGAACTTTTTCCTCAAGAACTTCCCCACCCAGACATGGAAGATCTTGAACATCGACTCGTCGTCGGCGTCCCACCAGTACGTCATCTGTATTAAAAATATATATATAAATATTTTTTAACTTAGATTGTTAAAATATTTTAAAAAAAAAATTAATTCCTGTTACCTTCAAGCTCTTGAACCAAAAATGTTGGTGCTCTAGCGGCACCTGGCGCAAACAGCTCCAAGGGTGGGAATAGTGTCCTCGCACGACCGCATACATGCGCTCGTGGATCTTCCGATCACGACTGAAATTACAAAATAATTAGTATGTCACAAAATTATTAATTTAAATTACAAAAAAAAAGATTAAAAACATAAATTGTACCTCGCATCGGCGAGTGTGATGTATTGGCGCGCAGATGGTGGTGGGAGTGGTGGGGGTGGTGGTGGTGGGGCAGCCCATGGACGGGCCAGATCGACCGCCGGTGCGGTAGTGGATAGTCCGGGTTGCTGATCCGGTGCAGTAGTAGACGCACCGGGCTGCTAATCCGGCGCAGGTGGTGCGTGTGCCAGATCTGCCGGCGCAGGTGGTGCGGGTGCGGGTGCCGGTGGGGCCGGTGGTGGTGGTGGTCGGAAAAACTGCTTGCCCATCCTGGTAAGCAACACCGGCCGGCGGTATAGGAACTTCGCCGCGACCGCGGCCACGACCACGGCCACGTCCACCTCCTCGGGGTGAAAAATCCCGACCAGACATTATCTAAACAATACACATAAGTATCAATTTATTTCAATAATGAAGATTTTCTAATTTATTTAATATATATGCAAACTAAATACCATAATTTTACCCTAAAATTGCACTAATTCCTTCAAATTATCATATTTTTAATTATTGAATTTTTTTAAAAATTCAAATTTCCAGATTTTGAAAAAATTAAAAATTCCAGATTCTGAAAAAATTAAAAATTCCAGATTTTGAAATTATTAAAAATTCCAGATTTTGAAAAAATTAAAAATTCCAGATTTTTAAAAAAATTTAAATTCCAGATTTTAAATATTTTAAATTTCCAGATTTTTTAAAAAAAAAATGCCAGATTTTAAATATTTTGAATTTCCAGATTTTTAAAAATATTAAAAAATTCCAGATTTTTGAAAAAATTCAAATTTCCAGAAATTTAAAAAAATTCAAAAATCCAGAAATTGAAAAAAAATCTAATTTCCAGATTTTTAAAAATTTCCAAATTTCCATATTTTAAAATTTTTAAAAATTTCCATATTTTCCGAATTTTCCGAATTTTAAAATTTTTTAGAATTTCCAGAATTTTAAAAATTTCCAAATATCCATATTTTCTGAACTTTCAGATTTACAGAAATATACCCCAATTACAGAAATAATATCCTATGTTCCATCATATTTACATATATTCCATCAAATTACAGAAATAATAGCATATATTATTTCAACATAATATCAGTAATCCCATAATATTTTACAGAAAATTTACACAAGATTACAACATAATACCAGAAAAATTACAGAAAATTCGCTAACTATTCAAAAATTACAGATTACTCCCCTAACTATTCAAAAATTATATATTACTCCCCTAACTAAACAGAAATTACAGAAAATCCCCTAAGTATTCAAAAATTACAGAAATTACATCATGAAATAGAAAAAATATTACATGCATTTTTAGAAAAAAAAATAGAAAAAAAAATAAAAGTAGGGTTTTTGGAAACCTTGTTACGACGACGGCGGAGGGATGGCGGCGGCTTGCAACGGCGATTGACGATGGGGCTGTGGGGGGCGGCCGGAGGGGGAAACAAAGAGGCGCTGGTTGTGGGCAGTCGGAGGAGAGACGCTGGTGGTGGTGGCCGTCGGTAGGAGAGGCGCTGGTGGTGGTGGCGGCGTCGGTAGGAAAAAAGACGGTGGTGGCGGCCGTCGGTAGGAGAGGCAGAGGCAGAAATTGGGGTTGAGGGGGAAGAGGGAGGGGGGGAAATGGGGGAAGAGGGAGAGGCAGAAATGGGTAAAAATCGGCCAAGGGGTGAATTTATATTAGGATTTAGGAACGGTACTATTTTATACCTACCGTTCCTAAAACCAGCCCTAAAAAGAAAAACGACGTCGTTTTGTTTTTAAAACAACGACGTTTTACTACATATTACTTATAATAAACTTACTAGGAACGGTCATGTAATATGCTCAGTGTTACAGGTACCGTTCCTAATAAGGAAAACGACGTCGTTTTGCTTTTAAAACGACGACGTTTGACTACATATTACTTTTAATAAACATACTAGGAACGGTCGTGTAATATGCAAGTGTTACAGGTACCGTTCCCAAACAGGAAAATGGCGTCGTTTCTTTACCTGTACAAAGTTACCGTTCCTATTTCTACACCTTACCGTTCCTATATGTATTACAATATTTTTGCTATTTTCTTAGATAATAAATATAAATTACAGATAAATACGTCTCGAACACTTATTTTATTAAATAAAAGTATAGAATTGGATGTTTAAAGATTTAAAAAATGTGTAATAATTTCCAAAAGATAGACACACGTTCACAATATGAACTATTTTTGTATAGTTATGCTTGTTAGTATTTCACAGACGTAACTAGCATCCTATATTGTTGTACTGCACGCATAATCAGACCGTTAGATATGATATAACACACAAAAGAATACATTATATGTCGTATTGAAATATTTCAGTGTGCGGATCTCGAGTTATCATATTCGGCCAGTATTCATCGTACAAAAAACAGATGCATCCTTAGATGCAGGTTACTGATTGGAAATCCGACCGTTGGACATCAATTCATATTCATAACCTTGTACGTGTTAAAAAATGGTGTCGATTCGGCTGACGGATGTTGAGATATCGGACAAATTGGTTGGAGTTGTACAAATAGGAACGGTTACCTAATAGAAAAAGTGTTCCCAATACCATTCCTATTATAAAGAACGATGCCGTTTTCATGTACTCACATATTTACCGTTCCTATTGAAATCCGGAACGGTTGTTTGTAGACTTACTGTTCCAGTAGTTGAATTTCCCACCAATTTTTCATTGGGTGCCAAAACGAAATATTGGGCTACATTTAGGAACGGTACTATTTTATACCTACCGTTCCCAATTCAAATTTCCCTCATTTGTTTTAATTAGCCGCTATATTTGAAATATTATAACTCAAATAGGAACGGTCGATATATATTTGTACCGTTTCTAATTCAAATTTTCCTCATTTTTTTTAATTAGCAGCCAGATTTGAAATATTGTACGTCACATAGGAACAATAGGTGTATATTTGTACCGTTCCTAATTCAAATTTCCTCTTTTTTTTAATTAGCCGCCAGATTTGAAATATTGTACCTCAAATAGGAATGGTAAATATATATTTTGTACCATTTCTAATTCAAATTTCCCTCATTTTTTTTTAAATTAGCCGCCATATTTGAAATATTGTACTACAAATAGGAACGGTAGTTATATATTTGAAATATTGTACCTCAAATAGGAACGGTCCTGATAAATTTGACCGTTGAGTCGATTCAAAATACATCTATAAAATAAAATTTTAATAATAACTGTGATAAAAAATTACATAAATTTTTGAATTGAAAAATTCAAAAAGTCTCTTCATCGAACTCAACCTCGTCAAAGCTATCTTCATCTTCATCCTCTGATTCACTGTCTGGCAAGCGTGATGGCCCTGTTCCATGATACCTAAGAATGGCATATGGGGACTTCTTGCGTTTAGGATTTCTGTCCCTCGTGGGCTTGTACCTAGCGTCTCCACAGAACTTGCAATATTCCAAATCAATATCGTCCTTCCAGTACAACATGTAACCGTTTTTGCAAGCATCAATCTTCTGAACTGGTAAACCTAATTCTCTTATCAATTTCTTCGTATTGTATTAATCGGCGGGGAAAGCGTGATCGCGGGGCATTATAGTATCAGCCCACTGGCATAACCGATCATATGTCTGCTCGGAAAAACCCCCCTTCGACCTTGATATTCACCAAAGAGGCAATTGACGCCAACTGAGAGGTGGTGTAGCCATTCCACAAAGGTTGGTCCGCAGCATGAACTGTATCAAAAAAACGATATGACAAGCCAGACACATAATCATAGGGCCCCGAATCGTAATATGAACTAGGACCCACATCAGATGGACAATACCGAGTACCTTCATCAGTCGGTCCCTCCTGGTTGTACGAAGACCAGAATGACGCCCCGGCGGCATCGAATACCATCTTCTGCGCCCAATCCATCTGAGCCGCATCACCCCAATGCGAACTACCCTCATCTTGAATGGGTGGCGTTTGCTGATGCTGCACAGGGGGCGCTGTCAATGCTTCAAAGTATTCTTGCACCCTCTCCTCACCATGCGAAGTCCAATTGTAATACTCTGGCATAAACTCTTTCATACATAAATCAAAATTTATCTCGTCTGGTGTTTTGAACCTTTCGTTTTTGCACTTCCGGCAGGGACACTTAATCTTATCCCTGTCTATATATGCACACTGAGACTGGGCCCATTCTAAAAATGTTGTAACACCATCCTCAAACTCCGGCGTCACACCCAGGACGTCTCGATCATACATCCATTTCCTCAACTTTCTTAACATGATTGGTCCTACGTATAATTCACAACAACACAATTAAATGACAAGAGTAATATATATATATATATATATGTGCAAAAATAACAGAATTATGCATATTTACCTGAGCAAAACACCTATCGATATCAATGCAAAATTCGCACTCGGTAGTTGATATGTTCGATTTTCCGTATAAACAATCAAGGGGGGGAGTTACAAATACAAAATGAGTTGGAGAGTAAGTATAAGAACAATGACAAAGAAGGGGGATATATATATATAGAAATCATTGGAACGCTCATTGGATTATTGTTTGGAACACAAAACTAGCCGTTAAAATATAGCCGTTGTTCCAGATTAAGGAACGGTCTCAGGAGAGGTAATAGGAACGGTAAAGTTACCGTTGTAATATAGCCGTTAGAGCTTATTAGGAACGGTATCAGGCACAAGAAAAACTGACCGTTCCTACTTGGATTACATTTTGGACCGGTACTTGTAACACATCTTCACTTACTATATACCCGTAATTTGGAACGGTAATTGCATCAAATTTTTTCTCATGGCGTAAAAGGGCCTCCTGTAGGACTATATGTTGGAACGGTAGGGCAACCGGTCCAAAATAGACACGGTCTTTGGCACACACACAGTAACGGTGAGCTTTCTCGGTCTGCCTACCGTTCCAAATCTCACAAATGTATTCCAAATTGAGGTCCAAAATATATCAGGTCCCCTTTAGGAACGGTTATAGGTGTACAAATTGCCACCCTATGTTTGGCACTCGAATAGGAACGGTGCGACCGTTCTTATTAATTTGTATTTCTATTAGCACGACTCTGACGTCATCAACGGTTTACCGTTCCACAACAGTTCCTATCAGGAACGGTAACTGGAACGGTCGTACCTTACCGTTCCTATTCCCGCATTTTTTTGTAGTGAACGTACATAATAGTCAGGTAAGTCCACTTAAGAAATAGATTTAAAAAAAGATTTTTGTTCTAATTAAAATATAGGATATAATTATTTTCATTTGTTGTTAAATGTACTTTGTTTCATTTAATTGAGAGATTAAAATCTAATAGAATTTTTTTGGGCAAATGTCATATTTGGTCCCTTGAGTTTGCGTTTAGAATCACTTTAGTCCCTCAAGTTCATTTTTTTGACTTTAGCATCCTTAAAGTTTAATTTTTGTTTCAAATTGGTCCCTCAGACCATTTTTCGGCAAAAATATAGCCGGATTTTGACTTTTTCAAGGGTAAAATAGTCAAAATTTTCACTTTCTCACTTTAGTCCCTTAAGTTTGTAAAAGTTTCAAATTAGTCCTTTCTTAGTGTCCACATGTTGGAATTATCATCACATAATAAAAATTTCATGTTCTTCACTCCACGCGTTAATTCTTTACACCTTTATGATATAACTTGAACGTTTTCTTATTTGCTTGTTGGCTTGTTGGAATTATTTAGTAATTAATAAAATATTTAATCAACTGTTCAACATGACCTAACATAATACAAACTTCTCAACACAATCCAATATAATACATAACCATCAAAACAAACACTCAAGATACAAAAAGTGATTGAAAAGTTGAAAAATAACACAAGAACTTGCATTTCGACATATGTTGGGGGCTCTAGATTTCAAGTAAGGGATGTAGTTTTGAGACCTCTTTGTTGATGTAGTTTTCTCTTGTCTTCAGTACATTTATGTAGTTTCTATGGTGATCTTTTGAAGTTATTTGGATTAGTTTAAATATTTTGAACTATTCTCAGTGTTTGATGGTTATGTATTTTGAACTCTTTTCTAATTGACATGGTAGTAGTATTTGATCTGAATTTCAATTCTCTGCAAGCAAAAGTGGTTCTCCTTTAATTTGTTTGTTGGTTTGTTTTGGGCTAATTATGGTAAATGCATTTTATTCCTAGCCTAGATATCATTCCATTAAACTCGCATCAGGGAGTGCACCTTTTTGCCATATACTCCATGTATTTTGTTCTCATTTTATCACTTACTTCTTTTGATAAACAACAATTCCTCTCAATCCAAGATGGTTGTTGCAATTCCCTGAACTGTTTGATGGTTGGCATATTTTGGACAGGTTTTTCTATCTTGAGTGTTTATTTTGATGGTTATGTATTATATTGGATTGTGTTGAGAAGTTTGTGTTATGGTAGGTCATGTTGAACAATTGATTTAATATTGTATTTATCGAAATAATTCCAACAAGCCAACAAACAAATAAGAAAACGTCCAAGTTATGTCATAAAAGTGCAAAGAATTAACGCGTGGAGTGAAGAACATGGAATATTTTATTATGTGTTGATAATTCCAACATGTGGACACTAAGAAAGGACTAATTTGAAATTTTTACAAACTTAAGGGACTAAAGTGAGAAAATGAAACTTAGATTGACTATTTTACCCTTGAAAAAGTCAAAATCCAACCTTATTTTCGCCGGAAAATGGTTTGAGGGACCAATTTGAAACAAAAATTAAACTTTAAGGGTGCTACAGTCAAAAAATGAACTTGAGGGATTAAAGTGATTCTAAACGCAAACTTAAGGGACTAAATATAACATTTTCCCAATTTTTTTTTTAAATTGTATTTAAGACCTTTAATTTAGACTATAAATTTTCAAAATTAAAATAAAAATCGAATTTCTTTGAGGTTGCAATATATAATTGGATTTTACTTATAATATAATTAATTACTAAAAAATGAGTTATCTTATAAATATTTATAAATAACGTTAATGCAAAATAACAAAAAAAATAATATTATCAGGTACAATAAATAAATATCAAGTATAATAATCAAATATAAAAAAATGGGATAAATGAAATTTAGCCCCTTGTAGTATAAGAAATGAGCAAAAGCCTCCCTATGAAAAAATAATTAGCAAATTACCCCTTGTGATCTTAAAATGAAGCAAATTATCGCCCTGTATTTTCCCTTGATCGGGGGATAATTTGCTTCATTTCTCAAAACACGGAAAGGTAATTTGCTAATTATTTTTTTTCACGGGGGTTGCTCATTTCTTGATTCACTAAAAATGGATTCATAGTGAATCAAGAAAACCTATTAGATATTTTGGAACCTAAGCCTATATTTGGATTCAATATTGGTAGCAAATTGTCTATTTAAGTAGTGATTTGTTTACTGAAATTTTACTAAAAATAATTTTTGGAAGAAAAAATTATGTCTACTCAAAGATAAAGTGAAAAAAAAAAACAGCTAATTTGAAGAGATTAGTTTTCAAATTTATGTAAGTTAATTAATGATATAGCATGCAAAAATAATTCTCGATAAATACATTATATGAAAACAAAAAGAACGGAAAAATTTCTCAAAATTCAAACATAATCTTGATGTAATCAAAATAAATGTTTATAAATCTATATAATAATGGACCACGGTCAATTATTTGGTTGGTGGCTCGAACATGTGCAAGTTTTTTGGTTATGAGGATGGATTAGGATATTTTGACATGGGCGAGGAAAGATCAAGTTGGCTTGATAAGTTGTGTGCTTAAATATGAACATGTGATTCAAGTAATAAAAATAAGGCAAATGCAATGCATTAGCTACTAAGAATATTTTGTTTTGAAACAATAGTAGTATTTTTTTTTTTAAACAATTTTCGATGAACAAACTTGTTATCGGTGTCAAATTGTCCACCCTTGTTGTATAGTTCGTTGCCTAGGTTTGATGTGTGAGGATATCTTCAAACTTCCTAAGTTGAAGTCATATAAGAGTATTCTATAAGAAATCATTACCCCTTCGTATGACCATGGATTTTCTTAACAAGAAAGTGTTGTCCAACCAACAAAGTCTTGCTTTGCTATTGCCATGTTGACTTTGAAGTAGTCTTAAGTTCAGAAGATCAACCTGAAAATATGTTTGTTTACCGATGGTTGACCAGAAGGAAGCATGCGAGAGAAGCACTAGGTATATTAATACTAAATCTGATATTGTTGCCATCCACTGAGGCTCACTTGTACTTGATCCGGTGTTTGTGAAGAATGAAGTGTACTTCCACATATAAGTAAATGAAACTTAGGTTTATCGTACATAGGCATAGTTTAGATAGTTAGATTGTTTGTTGAAGGCGTTTGTTCGCTTTTTAGTGAACTGTGTAACATTGTCTGATACTTGTTACATTGTGATTTGTTTGATACTTGTGAATATATATAAAAAAAAAAAATATGGGAAGAAAACAAATGCAGGATTTGAAATTTACATGGTCCAGAGATGGTCCTATGTCCACAGCTTCTCAAGATCGAACTTTTTACCTTTTTTCTTATATGGAAAAATACAATATATGCGCAATAAATATAACATTACATTGAAATGGATTTTTAAATTTTTGTCACATTTGATTACACAATCTTAAGGTTATGTTTAGGAGGAATTTTTCATCCCCCATGGGATTAGAACTAAGAGCTAGTAGAATGCTTATCGTGCTAGTTGTGATGTATTCTTGTCTCCCGTTGTTGTCTTTTCAGAATATGCTTTTTACCAACATGATAACTTACGAGTACAAATTTCTAATGATTTTTTCTCATCAATTTACTTATAACATATGCTCTTAATTAGGGGGTAAAAGATCTTGCGTTTGATTTAATACATTGTAATGTAGCTCGGAGACTAGATTAAGAAAAACCATTACTATCGAAAGTATGTGATGAAAATTTACATATGGGAAAATGAATAGATTCAAGTAGTTGGTCTTGGTTCAACTTATGCTATAGTGCCATCCGATGGCATCACGATAACGGTTAAGGATTTCGTAATAGTACCATCGTTTGTTGTTTATTTATGTAGTTCAGGTAGAGAACAATGTGCACTTTTATCCACAAGCGGTGGAAGATAAGCGCATAGTTGTATCGATTAAGGTAAATATGAGGTTTGATGGTCTAGTATCTTATTTGTTAGGAAAAATTTGGCTAGGTACAATATGAGAAAGATGGAAGTATTATAACTGTGTATTTGGATAAATATTAGGTTTGATGTAGACCTGTCAAATGGCGGGCATTACTCAAATTCGAACTCATTACTTGTATATTAGACTCGCTAGAGCGTTTTCTCATTGCGCAGAGCCCCAACGAGGAAGGTCTTAGTGGTTTATCATTGGGTCGATAATGCTAATCCCTCTTTTTGTGCTACTCCTAGGGCGGGAAGAAGATAAGAAAAGGCGAAGTTATTTGTTAGGAAAAATTTGGCTAGGTACAATATGAGAAAGATGGAAGTATTATAGTTGTGTATTTGGATAAATATTAGGTTTGATGTAGACCTGTCAAATGGTGGGCATTACTCAAATTCGAACTCATTACTTGTATATTAGACCCTGACCTGGATCCATACCTATTGAATAAGTATTTACGGTATGTGTAGGGCCTAAACTCAAAAATACCCATGGGTATGAGTCTTGAATGGATAAAATCTAATATTATAAATATTCATAAATATCCGTTAACTTGAAATCATTGAACTTGTAAAATTTCAATGGATTAATCGAGCCGATTTACTTGTCATCTAAAATTCTTAAGTTTTGTACAATTTTATTTACGTATCGATATTTTGAAATAATTTTTCAGATTTTTTTATCTTTATGTTCGTAGTGACAATTGCGAATTAAATTTTTGATAAAATTAATTTGAACATAAATTGATAAGTCAAGCTCAACTAATATATCGTACTAATAAGATTTTTTTAACTTTGAATTGTAAAAAACTCATGAAATGAAAGTTGAACGCATTTTCAAATCAATAACAAAATCATTCTAAAGTTATAATATGATTTTCATACATTTTTCCTATTATTTATTTAACTTACCTTCTTATATCGAATCTATATCGATATGTAATTGATTAATAATGATCCATTATTTGAACAAATTTAAGATCGTTATATATATTTCAACGATATTCAATCTGCACATTAAAAATTCAACTAACTTTCAATTTAATCTATCGATAGCAAGTTCGTCAAATATATTTAATAAATTAATTTAGTAAGACCAATGGGTAAGACTCATAATGGACCCAATTATTTTGGGTATAGAATGGGTAAGACCCAAGAAATATTCTATGGATTGGATTCGGGTAAAATTGGTAACCACACACTTTATTTAAATCAATACCAACGATGGAACTTTTACACAAGCATTATTTGTACGACTCGTTTCTATTGTCACTTCTGGTGGGAGGGGAAACAACAAGAGTTCGATGTCTTTTATGCTGGGTGGGCTAGACGTTGTGAAACTGGCTTGACGAATGTATGCAGTTGGGTGGTAAAGGTGGATGGCTTTTACTTTAGCCCTAACAGAGTAAATGGCATAACACCCCCTGTGTTTTAGTTAAATTGCGTGAAGCCCTCCTATGTTATTTTTTAGGCATAAAACCCCCCGTGTTATCGAAAACACAGCAAAATACCCCCTCTCCTTTACATTTTAACGGAGAGTGAAGGAAACGTGTTATTTGTGCGTCTGGGCAACCTTTAAAGTTGTTTTTATTTTTACTTTTAGTGGGTAAATGTCTCTTTTGCCCCCTTTTGTATACATTAAAGTGTGCAAATGTTATGTACTCTCATTCTGCACCAAAAGTAACATTTTCAGCAACTTGAGGGTTGTGCAAGTACAAAAAAATTTATTTTTCTATGTAGTTAAATTATTTAAATTATTGTTTAATTATATTTTCATTATTTTTTTGTTAGAATGTCCACTTGTAAATCCAACTCTAAGAGGAAAGAAGAAATTTATGATTTGAGGTACTAAAATCCTAAATGTGATTGCCATAAGAATGCAACCATCTGGGTTGTTGGTCCGACGAAAGAAACGGAAGGTAGATTGTTTTGTAATTTCAAAATGAATCATTGCAATTTTTTTTGTTGGTTGGATCCCATTAGTGTATCCAACAATAATTCCTATGAAAATAAATTTGAAATCCCAAAATGTGAAGAAGTGGTTGAATCGAACAAAGTTTGAGTGGAAGAGGATTACAAAAAATTGCTATCCATCTGTTCAAAATTGATGCAAAAAAATGAAGCAATTGGAGTCTAGTCAAGGAGTAATAAAATCATAAGTTGTAGTTGTGTTTTTTCTGTTATTGGTTGTCATATTAAAGTAGTGTAATTGATGTTCACATTTGACACTGTTGTTGCTTTTGAATGCATTTTTCATTATGCCAAGTTTGTGTACTTGTTAATCGTAACCAAAGAAACACCAAATGAACTTGATTGAAAACACATAGATAACCACAAACAAAAGATCAACCATTACTTAAGAATAATCATTAGTTTCAGTTTCTGTTTCCAAAAAAACACTACTTAATTCAGTTTCAGTAGGTACACAACTTCAGGAATTAGACACATGATTTTCAGGAATTCAGTTTGATAAGTGTGTAATCTGCCATGATTTGATGCTTATAAATGCCTTATTTTAAGGATTAATTATTCCTAATCATGTGGATTTATTATATTTTCAGAAAATACATCTTGTAACGAGTAAAGGATGGAGAATTGAAGCTAAGAATGGCATTTGGAGGCATTTGAGGAAACAAGTGGAAAAGAGTGGCAGATTCGAAATTCCCACTAAGCGTGCTCACGCTTAACGCTGCAGTCAACTTAGGAGAAAAATGAAAGCTGCGGATTTTGCTGAAGGAAGAAGGAATGAATGCTGAAAAAACCTCTTGAAGATCCGAAATTTGTCCATTAGATTGCTAGGAATTAAGTTGTTAACATGTTTATTAGCAATCATGTATCTATCCCTTTTCTTGTCTAGGTTCGTGAGGTGCTAATAGTATAAATAGGAGACACCTCACAACTTAAAAACCACCTCTTGTTTTACTTTGAATTCTAGAGTTTAATCCATTATTCTACTTCTTCCATTTCCTTTTATTTCATTACATTGCCCAATTGCTAATGGAATTCCACTTTTTAGTGTGTTCTTCCATTAGCATGTTAGGCTAAGTTCTTGATTTTTCGGTTAAAGTACGGTGAATGCTTGATTCTTAAAACGTTGTGAGATCTAATAAGTACTTAATTCTTTTATTAAAATCCGTATTCATGTTATTCTCTGCGCTATTTTTACAAAAGTCCGATTTTTGAATAATGTGATCAGTTGTTCATTATCAAGAAGGTTTGTTTAGCTATTTGAACTTACAAATCCCTAATTGTTTGTTTAGTTCAATAATTAGTAGCAACATAGCATGATTAATTGTGTCAAAGTGGTTAGTTTTGTTATGGTGAATGCATGATCTGATCTAAATGAATCCTCGTAAGAATTTGTTGGTTAGGATCAGACCCTTCTAATTCTTAATGCTGTTGATGAATTAAATCTTGTGGACGTTCCCGGGGTTGTTCATTGTTTAGAGATTTAGCCAACGGACGTTCCTTGGCTGACGAAAAGATAAGGAAGAGTGAGGTTGTTAGGTCGTACCAATGACCATAACTGATCTACGTGTTTTAATAACTGTTACATTTGCATCGATGATCAACGGACGGAATCAAGCATGAACCCACTTTAACCGGAAAGCCTTCTTATATATTAATCTTCTCCTTTAAATTATACTTTATTATTTTCTCTTAAAAATTCAAAATCTAAACCCCCCCTTTTTCTTTTATTTATCTTAGAAATCAACTTATCGTCGATCCCTGTGAATTCGACCCTACTTGCCACTTTCGCAAGAAAGTAATCGTAGGAATTATTTTTGGTGGTTTCGACACCCATCAAATTTTGGCGCTGTTGGCCGGGATTGGTGTCCTTAAGTTAATTTCTTTTTGGTTACATGAGGTAAATATGGATTCCTTAGTTGATCGTCTGGACGAACTTACATCCCTTGTTCAAAGAATTATTGCAGAAAAGTTCCAAGGAGTGAAGGCTTGTGGAGTCTGCAATTCCAACAGTCATTCGAACGATTATGCCCTGCTCTCCAAGAAGCACCCGCCGAACACGTTTGTGCCGTCGGAGAATTCTTCGGACCATCGCAAAGGAGATATGATCCCTATTTTGACATGTACAATCCAGGATGGGGGGATCATGTCGACCTTAGTTATGACTCTCAACCTCAAAGTTGGCCACCACCTCCTCCATCTAATCCCAAATAAGGCACGTCTCTCAAAGATATGATGAAGACATTCATTACTAATGCTCAGCAAATTCAACAGAATACTCAACAGCAGATCCAGCTAATTCAGCAGAATACGCCGCAGCAGATCCAACAATACCAATAGAATACCCAAGCGAGCATTCAGAACTTGGAGTCTCAAATCAGTCAATTGGCTTCATCTGTCAATAGATTGGAAACTCAAGGTAAGCTACCGTCTCAAACGTGATTAATCCTAAACAAAATGCTAGTGCTACTGTCTTATGCAGTGAGAAAGAGTTGCAATCAAACAAAGACGAAAATAGCACTAAGCGTGGGCATGTCCAGCACCGTGAATCAGAGCAGGAAATTGAGATTCTACAAAATAAGTCGACGAGCCCAATTCAACCAAAGAGAATCATTCGAAGAAAGTTTTAGCAAGCAATGGGGAGGATCACATAAAATCAGCACTAAAAGAAAGCCTCACGTCAGTACAAATGCGAACTTTAGAGGAGAACAAGGCACGAACACCGGAATTGAAGGAGTTACCTGAACACCACAAATATGCCTTCTTAGGGGAGGACGATACATCAGTGGTAATCATCTTTAGCAAGCTCATTACCTTGGAAGAAGAAAAGGTAGCTCGTATAGTTCGAAAGTTTCGAGAGGCCATTGTATGTGGAAGCAACCTTTTTGCAGTTTGTTCTTGCCCCTTTTTGGATCAACCCTTTCAATTTCTTTCATCACCCTAAGGTGTTCTTTTACATTGTATGTGGAAGCAACCTTCCGGAACAACTTTTTAAGTTCTTGACCCTTGAATTTGGACTTGAAATTGTTGTACATGTGTATTAAGCAAAATCTGTGTTCAGCATGAGGTGCTAATTGTGTGACTGCCTCAATAAGCCCCTTCTGCCTATCAGAAATAAATGCCCGACCCCTTTCATCATGTGACCCAATATCTCTCAGCAAAACATTTAAAAACCACTCCCAACTATCAAAATTTTCAATCTCAACATATGCCATCATTGCCATCTCTACCTATGGCAGATAATAATTGCCCCTTATGCATCCTTGAGAAAGCACCCATCAAGACCAATAAATGCTCTGCACCCATCTAAAAACCCATTTTTAGAACCCCAAAACAGACATACATTCTTTGTAAGACTGGTGGATTCAAACCTCTGTCAACTTTCAAAATGCATGAGCTACCAGGATTGTGTTTGCAAACTGTAGCATAGTAGTCATACAACACGACATACTGTTGTTTTACATCACCCTTCATTAGTTCAATTGCAAATTTTTTGGCCCTGTAGACTTTGTACAAATTCACATCAACCTGAATATCTCTCCTGATTTTTCTTAAGGATTCAAGACCTTCTGATGGATTGTCCATTACAAATTGCTGAATTCTTTTACCAATGTTCTTGTAATTTGCTTGCTTGTTTTCAATTCTGTGAGCATATGTAGATGGATTGTCCATTACAAATTGTTGAATTCTTTTACCAATGTTCTTGTAATTTGCTTGCTTGTTTTCAATTCTGTGAGCATATGTATGCTTTACCTTAATAGATTTGATTTGAAAAGTAGTAGTTCTCATAACTAGAGAAGCATGGATTCTCCAATCACATCCATTCTCATAACACATTTGCCCCTTATGCATCCCTTTGAGAAAGCACCCATTCTAACCCATCCCCTCACTAACACCCTCAACATCCATCAACTCTGTATACCATTCATATGTGAGTTGAGGCATTGTTGCATGGTCTTCAATTATGTTACCCAATGCATCAACTGCTATGATAGGACTAGGTTTTCTATTAAATATGAAGGAATAACATCCAACTCCTTGTAATCTCTCAAAAGCTCCCAAATACCCATATCCCCTTCCAATAATTTGATCCTACTATCTAATCTTTGCCCTGATAGTGAATAATACATGGAAATATTAGTGCCCTTACCCCCTACCTTTGTGTACATATCAACCAAATCATCATAGAAAAGTCTTTCTTTATCTACATTGGGATACCAGACCTTTATACCCCTATCTACATAATTTTTGAAACCTATATCAAAGTACCCATAACCAAACATAAAAGTCAGCATAGTCACCTAATACCATTATCTACAATTCAACAGAAAAAGAAAAAAAAACACAAAAAAAGAAGCATATCAAAGGCAAATGCATAACAACTTTCGTACCAAATATGGGGTGGGGGACCAATACACAATAAATATAAAAAAACAACACCTTCAGTTTCATTATTACACTACCAAAAAAGCATAAATATATAAAGATAAATTGCATACACATGCTTTCAACTTCAGCAACAGACAAAATTATAACTATTTAATAATGAACAACAAAGAATATTCAAAAGGGGGAGGGGACCAATACACATACTTCCGAAATTCTACACTTATTAAAAAACATACCTTTCTCTGCAAGTGGACCCTCCCCCAAATTCCTTCAGTCTTCAAGAGAAAGCAATCATCCCCTTCTTCAATTCTTGGTTCCCCACCTTCACCCAAATGCTGCAATCCTTTCTTCCCTTAAACAAATCTTAAAATCACTAATCCGCATTGACATACCCAAACACAGACCCTAAAAAAAATTCCTAATCCACGTTGACCTACCCAAACACAAACCCTAAATCACTATAAATATCCCTAAATCACACTACGAACATCATAAATGTTTATCAATCGAAGGAAAGACCCCTCCAATCCGTTGATTTTTACATCAGAACCAAAGAAAATCCTAGATCTATTTTTCACTCTCAGATTTCCTTTCGTTTTCTCCCTCTCTCTCTTCGTCTACAGATTGAATGGTAACATTTTAGGGGTGAATATGTATTAAGGTATAACTGGCAAATCATGAAAAAATATAACACCGTTAGAGTAAATAGACGGCGGGGGAAAGTGAGCTTAATTTTTAAAAACACAGGGGGTTTTATGCTTATAAAATTAACACAGTGCTGTCTTTAGCTAATAAAATAAAACACAGGATTTTTTTTTGCAATTTATCCACCCTAACAGGGCTATTACTGAAAATTTAAAAAGAGAATATACATGGTAGTCTAATGTAACTGATGTAGTTTATGGTAAGAATTATTTTAGTCATGTACTCCTCCATCCTTTTTTTTTCATGTACTCCTCCATCCTTTTTTTTTTTTCTTTTGTCGGATCTCCCATCCTTCTTAAATATGTGACTTTTTGGCACCTATTTGTTGGACGTTGAATGCCAAAGTATCTTCATGCATAATCAAGTATATTTTACAAATGGGTACAACTTATTTTAGTACCCGAGTTTCGTTATTAATGCCATTTGATATTCGATTAATTACAAATAACTCGAGTGGAACTTGAATTTCACCATTAATATCACTTTGGTATCAAATTGAAGTTTTTTTATTTATTGTTCTATTATTTTTATAGGTAATGACCATCCTACCCTTAGATTTTAAAATAAAATATAAAAAATATATTACAGAAAATTTTGCATTAATATCAATCAATATATTTTATCTTTATCTTAGCCATATTCTACTTTTATTCATATTTGGTTATCCATATTAATATATTTTTATTATTTTGCTATTTTTTACTATCTTTATTTCTAATATTTATAAAAAAAAAACTACTCATTATTAAATAACGTATATAATAGTCAAGTAAGTCTCTTAGGGGATATATTTAAAGTAGTAGTTTTGTTCTAATTAATATAATAAATATATAGGACATATTTTATTCTTCAATTAAGGTACTTGTTTGCATTTAATCTAATTATTAAAATCTGACAGAAAGACTTAAATTTTAGACTATAAATTTTTCAAAGCTTAAAATGTAAATTGAATTTCTTTGAGGTTGCAATACATAATTGAGTGATACTTATAATTAATTACTAAAAAATGATTTATCTTATAAATATTTATAAATAAATTTAATGAAAAATAACAACAAATTATTAGGTAACATTAAACAAATATAAAATATAATAATCAAATATAAAATTATTCACAAATGGATTCATAGTGAATCAAGAATACTGATTACATTATTTGGAATTTAAGCCTATATATGGATTCAATATTGGTAACAATTGTCTATTTTTGTGTAATTTGTTTACTGAAATTTTACTAAAATCAATTTTTTTGAAGAAAAATTATGTTGACTAAAAGATAAAGTGAGTAAATCTCATAAAACCATTATGTAAACAAAAAGAACACAAAAATTTGTCAAAATTCAAATGTACTCTCGATATAATCAAAATAAATGTTTATAAATCTATGCAATAATATTACATAATATATTTGTAATCCAAAATCATATTGTATATCATACCAAAAATGCCAAATCTATATATTGGGTACTTGAAATCAACAAGTATCAAATGTAACCTTATTGTCTAACCTTCGAATAAAATCAGGTCAGCAACGAAATACTGAATATTACCTAAATAATAAAAGAGATAGTATGAACTATTATCATAATTTCCCAATTTAAATATTGTCAAATTTGTTGCTCAACTATGAATACATGCACTTTCATCCAATTATAAAAACTAGAAGTATGAACAAAGAGAAGCAAGCAGTTCTCGTCAAGATGTCTCATTTGATTATCAAAAACCTTATTTTCTTGTTTATCCTATCAATTAATCTTGCACTAATGATAGACGCGGCCAGTTTGACAAAACGATACGAGGTTAATATCTACGACGTACTCCCAAAGAACTCTTCCAAGTTGATAACTCATTGTCAATCAAAAGATGATGATTTTGGAGAACGCACACTCTATTTAAATCAATATCAGCGATGGAGCTTTAACACAAATATTTTTGGCACAACTCGTTTCTATTGCCACTTCTGGTGGGATGGAAAAGAACAAAAGTTCGATGTTTTTTATGCTGGTTGGGCTGGACGTTGTGAAACTAGCTTGGCAAATGTCTCCACTTGGGTGGTAAAGGCGGATGGATTTTACTTTAGCCCCAACAGGGCCACTATTGGAGATGTGAAAAGAGAATATACATGGTAGTATAATATAATTGGTTTAGTTTATGATTCAAATTACTTTAGAGAATAAGGATACTACATCAATGTTTATGGTTATCAAAGAGAAAATATGGTTGATGACAAATTAGGGTCATGTACTCTCCTGTCCTTCGATCTTTCATTTTTTATGGATCCGCCGTCCCTGAATATGTGATTTTTTTGGCACCTTCTATTTGTTGGATGTAATTGAATGCCAATGTTAAACAATAACAAAGAAGGTATTGCCATGCATAACCATATAAAAGAGTATAATTTATTTGAAGTACTCGAGGTTGTTATTAAATGTCACTTTTGTATTCGAAAAATTATAAATAACTCAATCAGAACTCAAATTTCACCATTCATTCACTTTGGTACCCAATTGAGTTTTTTCATTTAATTTTCTATTATCTTTATAGGTAGTTACCATTTTATCCTTAGATTTTAAAATAAAAAATAAGAATATATTTTAGAAAAATTTGCATAAATACATATTTCAGCCATATTCTACTTTTATTTTCGAATTTAGGTTGTCTAGATTATTATATTTTTATTATTTTGTTATTTTTTACCATCTTTATTACTAATACTTATAAAAAAAGACTCATTAGTAAATAACGTACATAATAGTTAGGTAAGTCCACTTAAGAAATACATTTAAAAAAAGAGTTTTGTTCTAATTAATATAATAAAGATATAGGATATAATTATTTTTATTCGTTGTTAAATGTACTTTTTTTCATTTAATTGAGAGATTAATATCTAATAGATTTTTTTTTTTAAATTGTATTTAAGACCTTTAATTTAGACTATAAATTTTCAAAATTAAAATAAAAATCAAATTTCTTTGAGGTTGCAATATATAATTGGATTTTACTTATAATATAATTAATTACTAAAAAATGAGTTATCTTATAAATATTTATAAACAACGTTAATGCAAAATAACAAAAAAAAGATTATTATCAGGCACAATAAATAAATATCAAGTATAATAATCAAATATAAAAAAATGGGATAAATGAAATTTAGCCCCCTGTAGTATAAGAAATGAGCAAACACCTCCCTGTGAAAAAAATAATTAGCAAATTACCCCTTGTGATCTTAAAATAAAGCAAATTATCGCCCTGTGTTTTCCCTTGATCTGGGGGGTCATTTGCTTCATTTCTCAAAACACGGAAAGGTAATTTGCTAATTATTTTTTCACGGGGGTTGCTCATTTCTTGATTCACTAAAAATGGATTCATAGTGAATCAAGAAAACCTATTAGATATTTTGGAACCTAAGCCTATGTTTGGATTCAATACTGGTAGCAAATTGTCTATTTAAGTAGTAATTTGTTTACTAAAATTTTACTAAAAATAATTTTTGGAAGAAAAAATTATGTCTGCTCAAAGATAAAGTGAACAAAAAAACAGCTAATTTGAAGAGACTAGTTTTATAATTTGTGTAAGTTAATTAATGATATAGCATGCAAAAATAATTCTCGATAAATACATTATATGAAAACAAAAAGAATGGAAAAATTTCTCAAAATTCAAACATAATCTTGATGTAATCAAAATAAATGTTTATAAATCTATATAATAATGGACCACGGTCAATTACTTGGTTGGTGGCTCGAACATGTGCAAGTTTTTTGGTTATGAGGATGGATTAGAATATTTTGACATGGGCGAGGAAAGATCAAGTTGGCTTGATAAGTTGGGTGCTTAAATATGAACATGTGATTCAAGTAATAAAAATAAGGCAAATGCAATGCATTAGCTACTAAGAATATTTTGTTTTGAAACAATAGTTGTATTTTTTATTTTTTTTAACAATTTTCGATGAACAAACTTGTTATCGGTGTCAAATTGTCCACCCTTGTTGTATAATTCGTTGCCTAGGTTTGATGTGTGAGGATATCTTCAAACTTCCTAAGTTAAAGTCATATAAGAGTATTCTATAAGAAATCATTACCCCTTAGTATGACCATGGATTTTCTTAACAAGAAAGTATTGTCCAACCAACAAAGTCTTGCTTTGCTATTGCCTTGTTGACTTTGAAAAGAACAAATGTTCGATGTTTTTTATGCTGGTTGGGCTGGACGTTGTGAAACTAGTTGGGTGAATGTCTGCACTTGGGTGGTAAAGGCGGATGGATTTTACTTTGGCCCCAACAGGGTCACTGTTGGAGATGTAAAAAGAGAATATACGTGGTAGTATAATGTACTTGATTCAGCTTATGATTCAAATTACTTTAGAAAATAAGGATACTACATCGATGTTTATGTTTATCAAAGAGAAATTATGTTTTATGACAATTAAGGGTCATGTATTCTCCTGTCCTTCGATCCTTTATTTTTTATGGTTCCCCTGTCCTTAAATATGTGATTGTTTGGCACCTGCCATTTGTTGGATTTAAATGAATGCCAATGTTAAACAGTAACAAAGAAGGTATTATGCATAACCATATAAAAGAGTATAATTTATTTGAAGTACTCGAGGTTGTTATTAATATCACTTTTATATTCGAGTAATTATAAATAACTTAATCGAAACTCAAATTTCACCATTAATTCACTTTGGTACCCAATTGAGTTTTTTTATTTAATTTTTATTATCTTTATAGGTAGTTACCATTTTATCCTTAGATTTTAAAATAAAAAATAAAAATATATTTTAGAAAAATTTGCATAAATACATATTTCAGCCATATTCTACTTTTACTTTCGAATTTAGGTTATATAGATTATTATATTTTTATTATTTTGTTATTTTTTACCATCTTTATTTCTAATACTTATTAAAAAAAAACCTCATTAGTAAATAACATACATAATAGTCAGGTAAGTCCACTTAAGAAATAGATTTAAAAAAAGGGTTTTGTTCTAATTAAAATAATAAAGATATAGGCTATAATTATTTTCATTCGTTGTTAAATGTACTCTTTTTATTTTTTCACAGAGGGGTTTTTGCTCATTTCTTATATCACATGGGGGTAAATTGCATTTATCGCATAAAAAAGTATTTACAAATGGATTTATAGAAAATCAAGAAAATCTATTAGATATTTTGGAACCTAAGCCTATATTTGGATTCAATATTGGTAGCAAGTTGTCTATTTAAGTAGTAATATGTTTACTGAAATTTTACTAAAAATAATTTTTTGAAGAAAAAATTATGTCTACTCAAAGATAAAGTGAACAAAAAGACAGCTAATTTGAAGAGACTAGTTTTGAAATTTATTTAAGTTAATTCATAATATAGCATGCCAAAATAATTCTCAATAAATACATTATATGAAAACAAAAAGAATAGAAAAAATTCTCAAAATTCAAACATAATCTTGATGTAATCAAAATAAAATATTTATAAATCTATATAATAATAGACCACGGTCAATTATTTGGTTGGTGGCTCGAACATGAGCAAGTTTGTTGGTTATGAGGATGGATTAGGATATTTTGACATGGGCGAGGAAAGATCAAGTTGGCTTGATAAGTTGTGTGCTTAAATAGGACCATGTGATTCAAGTAATAAAAATAAGTCAAATGCAATGCATTAGCTATTGAAGAATATTTTGTTTTGAAACAATAGTAGTATTCTTTCTATTTTTCTAACAATTTTCGATGAACAAACTTGTTATTGGCGTCAAATTGTCCACCCTTATTGTATAGTTCGTTGCCTAATTTTGATGTGTGAGGATATCTTCAAACTTCCTAAATTGAAGTCATATAAGAGTATTCTGTAAGAAATCATCACCCCTTAGTATGACCATGAATTTTCTTAACAACAAAGTGTTGTCCAACCAACAAAGTCTTACTTTGCTATTGCCTTGTTGACTTTGAAGTAGTCTTAAGTTCAGAAGATCAAACTGAAAATAGAGCACGATGCAGAGCTTCGAAGGTTTATAATTGTCATAACGAGGTCATTAAATATTGACTTTCGTAGATAAGATGATCGTGGAACTCTAAATCTTACAAAAAGTAGGACTTCTTGGAATGATTTTTTACAATTCGATAAAGAACCTCAAGTGTAATAGTTAATGAGCATTGCTTTTCAAAGGCATAATTGGAGTTCTATTTTTAACTTTGTCAAATCACCCGCTGAATGGGAGGTGGTTGTTGGAATTTCGAACCTAAATTTTCATACATTTGTCATTTACTGAGGCTCACTTATACTTAATCCGGTGTTTGTGAAGAATGAACTGTATTTCCACATATAAGTAAATGAGACTTAGGTGTATCGTACATAGGCATAGTTTAAATAGTTAAATTATTTGTCTAGAACGTTTGTTTTCTTTTAAGTGAATTGTGCAACATTGTTTGATCCTTGTTACGTTGTGATTTGTTTGATATTATGAATATATACAAAAAGATGGGAAGAAAATTAATGCAGGATTTGAAATTTATATGGTCTAGAGATGGCAAGTTTCTCAAGACTGATTTTTTTACCTTTTTTTATATGAAAAAAAATACAATTTATGTGCAATAAATATAACATTATTGAAATGGATTTTTTAAAATTTTTTCACATGCATTGGATTACACAATTTTAAGGCTATGTTTAGGAGGAATTTTTCATCCACCATGGGATTAGACCTAAGAGCTAGTAGAATGCTTATCATGCAAGTTGTGATGTGTGACGTTCATAAATTTTTATACATAATAGAGAGGCTAATTAGTAATTATTAAGAGATTTAATTATAAGTTATAGGTTGAAATTATATATATATTAAAACTTTAAAGGACTAAATTGGAGCTTTATTAAATATTTATGGTCGATACATAAATATATAGAAGTTGAGGACCAAATTATTAAAGAAAAAGACAAGTTTCAGGCTGTTACAAAACCTAAATGCAAACCCAACAAAAGCCTAGATGTTTAATAATTGAGATTTGGCAAGCAAGGAAAGTTGAGCCCGAGGTATATTGGACCGTATGAAATTATTGAAAGAATCGAACCACTAGCATACCGACTAGTACTGCCAGCAGAATTGTCACAGATACATGGCGTATTTCATGTTTCGATGCTACAACGATATCGATATGATCCTAGCCATGTTATCCGTGAACCAGAAATAGAGATTTCCGAGGAGTTCACATATGTGGAAGAGCCAATAGAAATTTTGGATAGAAACGTAAGAAAATTGAGAAATAAAGAGATACCAGTGAAACTGAGGTGGAGTCATCATTCCCCAAGAGAGGCCACTTGGGAGGTTGAGGATCATATGAGATAAAAATACTCCTATTTATTTTCGGAGACAGGTAAGTTAGTTAAATTTCGATGACGAAATTTTATTAGGAGGGGAGAATTGTGACGTCCATAGATTAGCTATACTTATTGAGTAGGCAACTCATCCCTTGCCAACATTTTCAGGAGATAGATCACGGTGACTAGTTACAGCAAATTTGAAGACGTGCATGGATCTTAATAGGTGGGTCAGCCGTGACATCTAAAGCCGCGGGTTTTGGCTATATGATTATTAAAAATCTAGGCTTTTGTTGGGTTTGCGTTTTAGGTTTTTTAACAGCCTGAAACTTTTCTTTTTTTTTTGGGGGGTTTTGTACGTAGCATACTGGTAGCTTAGTAGAAATGAACTTTTGATGATGTTTATCATATTTTGAATATATATATATATATTATATTTACAATAGGATCGATTTTATTCATTTTAAATGAAATCTCTTATAAGGCAGGTTATAATTAAAAGGGGTGTATAGTTAGTGGTAATACAGTGTAGTTACGTAGGGGGTGTCACATGACGTATTCTTGTCGCCTGTTGTTGTCTTGTTAGAATATGTTTTTTACCAATGTGATAACTTACGAGCACAAATTTCGTGATGTTGTCATATCAATTTACTTACAACACATGTTCTTATGGGCTAAAAGATCTTGCGTTTGATTTAGTACATTGTAATGTAGATCGGAGACTAGATTAAGAAAAAACCATTACTATTGAAAGTATGTGAAGAAAATTTTCATATGGGAAAATGAATAGATTCAAGTAGTTGGTCTTGGTTCAACTTATGCTATGGTGCCATCTGGTGGCATCACGATGACGGTTAAGGATTTCGTAATTCTTTTGAATGGTGAATAACATATCATAAGGATTCAATTGAATAGTTTAGGATACCAACCTCGGTGTTCGCCGGTTGATGTAGATGATGTGAACGTTCTCAAGAACGATCACCATCTAAGCAATCGATTGAAAAAAGGCTACTAGTCCTTCAGTACAGTGAAATCGTTCAGTGATCTTTCACGGTAGGAACACATATGTTTTTCCTCTAAAGATAGTTCAAACCACCTATGCCGGAATCTCCATTTACCCTATGCTAGTAGGCGTAGAGGATTTCGGTAGATCAACGAATGATCAATGGAGAAGACAAGAAACTTGTTTCTTGTCGAGAGTTGAACAAAAGCAAGAGAAGAAAGAGCAAAGGGAACAAGAGAGCAAAAGATTATCTTGAATGGCAACCAAGGTCTCCTATTTATAGACCTTCAATTGAAAAGGCCAAGTTCAACTTGTCTTCTTCTTCTTGCAAAGAGGAAGACAAGTTTGATTCTTCTTCTTACAAAAGGACAAGCTTGTTTTGTCATATTAAGAAGAGAAGTTCAACTTTACTTCTTTATCTTGCAAAGAGGAAGACAAGTTTGATTCTTCTTATAAAAGGACAAACATATTTTGTCATATTAAGAAGAGAAGTTCAACTTTGCTTTTTCTTCTTACAAAATGACAAATTTGTTGTGTCATATTAAGAAGAGAAGTTCGACTTTGCTTCTTCATATCATGAAGACAAATTTGACTTTGCTTCTTTATTTTCAAAAAGATAAATCCAACTTTGCTTCGTCATCTTCAAGAAGATAAATTCAACTTTACTTCTTCATCTTCAAGAAGACAAGTTCGATGAGTGATGGATCCTATCTTGGAACTCACCAACCCCCGTGCATGCTCTGACTATGTTTGAAACATGACTTTTTAATAACTATAGAAGAAACCATAGATGCACCACACATGACCAAGTCATGGCCGTTATGCGCCAGGTTACTATGGAACCTCAAGTCAAAGGACCACTTAATGTACTATCGTAACAAAGGAGAATCAAGTCATACCGATCTTGCCCCACAAGGCTTCCATATGACATCTCCTACAAGCCAGTTCAGTGAACTTGATAACTCCTTATCAAGCACCCTCAAAAGTGTATGCCATTGTCTATGAAACGCAACAATCATCATATGAACGCATCACTTAGTGCAAGTCTCTAAGGAATCATGGTTGATACCCCATCTCGATTTTCATTGACTTGAAATATTTTAGATCAAACCATAGAGATTGGTTTTATGGTCGCCACCATATGTACTGGCCAACCCCGTAGCATTATGATCTAAGGACTTCAACCAAATGCATACAAGTATTGTATAAAGCAACAGATGAAGATGGCCAACGAACAATTCTTAATTTTTTGCATTTCATTGAAAAAGATCGTTTAGATTTGCTGAAAATGAGCCAACAGTTGGCTTGACGGTCATTAATTCTAACCCAAGTTACATAATGGCGCAAGAAATTACTATGTAAATTTTTTTTTGGTTTCACAGAAACTTCACGTTTGGGTTGTTCTAATCTAATCTATATCTTGATTACAATGCCATTCGAGTGACTGCATTATCTGTGTATGTTTTATTCTATAATTCATTTTGAATAACAATTGGCTTTATCCCGAAGCAAATCACAAGTTTAGTGAATTTGGGAGGGGTCTTCTTAAGATGTTGATTGCCTGCTTATATTATTTTATATTTAGCCTTTTGAGAAAATCCAAATCATTCATGGTTGATTAGGCCAAAGTGAGAGCTTTCGTATGAAAAGAGAAGTTGGATGTTGCGTTACAAACATTACAAAAACTTTTCTTTGGGTTATTAGTGGTATTGCAACTCCAACCCATTTCTTGATTCTAGAAGAAATATGCATATTTAGTCGTTGATTAGGACTTGTCGAATTCTAAGATAAAATTGACAGAGATGTAGAAAACAAAGATTACGTGGTTATGTGATTCACCATACTGAAAGTTGTTGTGAAAATTGTGTGATTTGTGTCACAATCATATCTCAAAATAATTTTACACATAAAATATCATTATATAATTATCATAATGACATATATTAATGAAATAAAGGATATAAAACTCGAGAAATTAGAAAAGCTGCACCAATGGAGAGTCACGACACTTGTCCCTGTCCTAAAGCCATGATTGCCTCCCTACGTGCAGGTGTTAACAACTGATCACGACTTCAGGATAAAACCCATTAGCTCTCAGCAGTGTCTCATCTCATGTGCACGACCACGAGGGACTAGGAACTATTCCTTAGTCACGTTGCCAAAACTCGATCATACTTGCGGGAGTACAGAAAGTGTTTCTCAAAACTCATAAACTATAACACAAAAGTTCACTCTCTCAATGTGCCAAATGAAGAAAGGAAGTGACCCTTTAAATAGTTGTAAGAATTTGACCGTCATAAAAGATTAAACGGTCTAATTAAAACTCATAATATTATAGTATATCCAATTATAAATAGGCCACATAAATATATAAACGTAACGGTCAAATTATTAAACCTCATAAAATCACAATTAAATCAATATAATAATGGGGTCATAAACCTCAAATAATATCAAATTAAATTGGCACATTAAGTTGAAATAATGTGTTGGAAATAATTTGACAATTTTAAAGCTTATTTCCAACAATCCCCCACAAGATTTAAAATTTTTAAAATTAAAATATGAAATAAAATGGGTAGCAACTTATACCATGCAATTGGTGTATGTGCCTTTTGGGCTTCAACATACACTTAGTGTTAACAATATTCTTTCAAGGGAGCAATAATGGACTAGGTCTTGAATTATGCCCCTTGAGCCAAACTTCAATTACCACACACACGATATTGACTTTAGGACATGGTTATAGCCGGTGAGCGCATTAATAGTCCTACGCTCTGATCCTGAATCTCATGAGGTCTCTAGGTTTAGCCCAAACCTATAGCCACGCCACATGGCAACTCTCACTTAGGTGAGCCCTCCAAAGGTATATGTGACTCATACCTTGTGGAAATCCCGCCTTTGGTTTCATTAAGGGTCAAAGCCTAGCCTAACATCACATTTTCATAGCACTTCACCTTAGCAATGGGAAGGAGGTCATTGTATTTTCTTTTTGTTTTATTTTTAATACTCTCTCCTAAAAATAATGTGCTATATATGAGTTACGCAGTGCGGATTGTTTCTACTCATTGAACCTTCTTCATGGGGTCTCCAATCACAAAGGTCGACCACCTTGCGAGGTCGACATCCGACCACCGCCCGCTCATGCTCAAAGTCTGCACCCCTACCACCTCAGGCCCCCTCCTCTTTTTGATTTCAAAATATGTGGGCTCGACATCCGGATTTCTTGGTGGTTGTGAAGGAAAACTGGGCTTGCCTCATGTTGGACCGGGGAATGAAGTGCCTTGCTGAAAAACTGAAGCGGTTGAAGCACCATTTAAAGGTATGGAACAAAGAGGTCTTCGGCAAAATTTTCGAGCGACTTGCCTAGGCTGAACAGGCAGCCTCTCAGGCCGAACGAGTCGTCTATGCTAACCCCACGGATGAGAACTTGGCACACATGAACCGTAGCTCTGCTGTCCTCTAGCACACTTTAGCTATTGAGGAGGATTTTTGGCGGCAGAAATCTGCGTCTAAGTGGGTTTTGGAAGGTGAACGCAACACACGGTACTTCCATTCTCTTGTCCGAAAGAAACGGGCCCGGAATTCTATTTGGGCGATCTCTGAGGGCGGTGTGCAGGAGACGGATCAGTCTCCGCTGAAAGAATCTGCAGTGCAATTTTTCCGTCAGCTGTTGTCAGCCGCGAAGGAGAGGGGGGTCTCGACGCGCCTAGCAATGATCCCCCAGCTCATCAGTACCGAGCAAGGGGACTCTCTTCTTGCGCCCGCGTCCGAGGCAGAGATCCAGCAGGTTGTTTTCGACATGACGGCGGACAGCACGGCGGGGCCCGATGGCTTCAATGCCATGTTTCATCGGCGCATTCCTGTCAAGGGCCTCAACTCACTTTCCTTGTCAAACAAATCACTAGCCTTTAAAGGTAGTTACAATGTTTCTCATCTAGCCTACGCCGATGACGTTATGATCTTCACTAATTCAAAGGAGGAAAGCTTACAGAAACTTATGGCCTTTTTGAGAGAATTTGAGAAGTTCACAGGGCAAAGTATTAACACGGCCAAGAGTGCCTTTGTCGTCTCGCCGAAAACCCCCCTTATGATCAAGCGACGAGTTAAGAGGATCACGGGCTTTGTGTTCAAGCCATTTCCCTTCACCTATCTTGGGGCGCCGATCTTCGTGCGCCAGCCGAAACTTGAATATTTTGAACGTCTCATTGAATCGTTGGGGACTAAGATTGGAGGATGGGAGAAGAAACTCCTTTCGTATGGTGGTAGATTGCAGGTTATCAAGTCGTTTCTCCTTTCAATGCCGGTACACCTCCTGGCCATTATGCGTCCCCCAACCGACGTTCTGGTTCGAATCGAACGGATGTTAAACAAATTCTATTGAGGTTCCTCCGGCACCATTAAAAGGCTGCACTGGTCATCTTGGCATCGCCTCTGTTACCCGGTCGACGAAGGCAGTTTGGGAGTGAGGCGTCTAGCAGATATTGTCGAGGCCTTCTCACACAAACTGTGGTAGGGTTTCCGGACATGCCCCTCCCTTTGGGCGACGTTCCTCAATAGGAAATACTGTAAATTTACCTGTCCGGCCTCCACGGACACCTATCTATTGGCTCGCTATTGTGGCGACAGTTAAGAGCAACTCGGGCTGCGATTGGACCCCACATAGCGTGGTCGTTGGGAGAGGGGGGCTTGTGCTTCTAGTACGACAATTGGTTGGGGGAAGGAACCTTACAGGAGCTGGTTCAATCACACGTCCCTCTACACGAACGGGTCTCTTATTATTGGACAGAGGGGAAGTGGAATCTTACCAAGCTATCTGCGGTGCTGCCTGCGCATTTAGTCCTTGTGGTGGCTGCGATCCCCTTTCTATCAAGCGGAGACGTTCCATGCTAGAAAGCCAACCGTGATGGCATTTTCTCAGTGAAGTCCGCATGGAGCTTAGTGAGGGAAATAAGAGTCCGTTGCCCACTTTTGACAGACTTATGTCACCCCACTATTTTGCCCTCTGTCAATCTTTGCTTGGCGGCTGCTGCGGAATATTATGCCGGTTGACACACGGTTACAGGAGCAGGGGCTTAGAATTGCCTCCAAGTGTTGGTGCTGCAGAGAGAGGGAGTCCATTCGGCACCTGTTTATCTCGAGTCCAATGGCACAGGCTGTATGGCGCTATTTTGGAGACTGGTTCTCAATTCCTCCACCGAACACCGACTTTGTCTCTACGCTTCTTCAGACATGGAGAATGTCCTCCCCCTATGCGAAGCGCGGGCACGTCAGCCTTCTCCTCCCCTTACTGGTCCAATAGTTTATTTGGAAATTACGCAATGAAGCCATGTTTGAGGGTGTGCGGCTCATGGTTGCTTTCGTCATCCGGCGGGTGGTGGCGTATCTAGGAAGGGTGTACAAAGGGCATGACTTTACAGCTGAACACTGGCGCGGCGATCTCTTAGTGGCCACTAGGCTGGGCTTTTCTTTCCGTCGAGCACCTCAGCCTCCACCTAAAATTTATCGTTGGCTTCCCCCTGCCAACGGGACTTGGAAACTCAACAGCGACGGCGCCTCTAAAGGCAACCCCGGCGTCTCAGGGGCGGGAGGGCTAATTCGAGATACACGTGGTAACTTGGTACTGGCATTTCATGCCTTTTTGGGGATCCAAACCAATGTCGAGCTTTATGGAGTGGTCCATGGTTTGCAGCTGGCGCTCGATCGAGGTTGCAGGGACGTTTGGGTGGAAATCGATGCCCTCGTTGTCTTATGGATTATTGAGACAAACAAAGGAGGTTGGCCACTCCGCTATCTTCTGACACGGCTGCAAGGACTCCGGTAACAGATGTGTCTTCATTTCACGCATGAATCCAGGGAAGCTAATCAACCGGCGGATCTCTTGGCTAACTATGCCTGCGAGGTACAGGGAACCGGGACTATTGCATAGGCTCAAGGGAGGCTCTCCTCCTTGATTAAATGTGATCTTCTTTTTCTGAGCTTTCGATTTAGATAATTTCTTTTTTATATAGGAAGCTTATAATTCTCTTATTTGGGTTCTCATACATGTACAACTACTTTTCTTGCATGATCAATAAACGGGTTGGGGTCCCGACCAAACCCCCCGTCTAGCCTCGGACGGCTTTGAACCAAAAAAAAGAAAGGTTGGGTTACTCCCCGGAGGTGACTCCCTTATGGGCTTAGCCCATCCCCTCGATGATAAAGGATCTAGCCTCTCCGCTAGTCCCCCAAGGCAATTTTTCATCTCATGAAATAAAATATCATATGCCTCTTATTTTATTTTTCATTATTTTTCATCTCTTTTCTTTCTCATATCATCCGCATGACCTGCATGTCAACAAAAACTCCACAAAATAATAATTGATCATGAGTGGTCTTTTTCTTTTTATGTCTTTATTGCATACTTGTGCATTTATAACAAATAATAACTTCTCATTTGATGTTTTCCAAATGAATGAAAGCAATTTAACCCCTCTCTTTATGATGCATAACACACACTTTAATTACTAAAAATAATTATATTAATGACATATTTTTGTTAATTAATTAAGCACATATTTTTGTTTTAGATATTAGTTTTGTGCTCAACTCTTGAGCTCAATCAAAGAATAAATTATCCGTTTTAATATTTTCCAAACCTATGTAACTCCATAGTTTAAAAACATTGTAGAGTCAACAAATCCCGTCTATATGCACTTGAAAATTCTTGTATATTGATTAACCATTAAAATAATTATAAACTTAAATGTACATATGACTTTCATGCAACGGTAGTACTTTAAGTACCTTTACATATTATATCTCAAAGATTTGTGAAAAACACAGTATATTTTGTTTCAGCTCTAAAAATTCTATGCAATTTATTTTCCACACATTGATGAGTTTACTCAACTCTAAAAACATCACTTAGAAAGAAACATTAGATGATTATACCAAATACCAAAAACAAATTAATTGAAATCATGATAGACCACTCAAAACCCATTTTGCAAAATAATTACAGTTTCATCAATGGCTTCATGTAACTCTCCAACATATATTTTCCACATTGATTAATCATAAATATTTCAATCTCAATTTTATGATCATCAGTTAGCTCTTGAAGTGTAACTCGTAAGCTATTAATGATAAATAAAATATTCACATATTATTTTATATTAGCATTGACACAATAGTAATAGAATATTACTTCCTCCTTTTTTTTGTTTTTGTTTTTCAGATGAGGAAAATCATGCATGCTATATTAACGCTGTTGAATTTAGCCTCATTCAAATTACTAATCTTCTTAAGAATAAAATAATATTCTAATCATTTTTTCAACGGTTATTTTCATGATTGCATCCTTAATCTATATTCTTCTATATCTATATCTATATCTATAATCTATATCTTTTTTTTTATGTGGTTTATATTCTATATCTATATCTATATATATCTATATTTCTATATCTATATCTATATCTATATCTATATAAAAGTATGAATAGAGATTTTGGTTTCTTTGTTTCTTTGATTGGACTCAATTAACCTTGTTATATTATTTTTCTAAGGATAAAAATGTAAAATAATATACTTATTGATTCCTATTAATTACTTTTCACATTATACATATTTAATCTTATTTATTACTTTCACATTACCTATAGTTATTCCTATTAATTACTTTTCACATCATACTTATTTATCCATATTATTTTTGCGTATATTATATTCATAATATAATACACTTACTAGATCAAAAATAGCCCTATAATGTAACATGAAATGACTACAAAAAATCATGAAAATTGAAAGGATTTAATGTTGAGAATTTTTCTAGCATAGATATAAATGAAAATTAGTTAGATCACTAGACATATTAAAATATAGAGATTGGAGGACAAATGAGATTAATTAAATGAATTGTCATGTAAAACAAAAAATTTGAAGAGTAAAATAGGTTAAAAGAAAAATGAAAATCAATTAAATTACTTATCATGTAGAGTGAATTCTTTTTGTTGTAAAATATACTAAAATGTAATTTCAGCATTTGAGATATCATTGATAGGTACGTTATATGAATCTTTAATCATCTCTAATATAATAGAACAAAATGAGAGTGTACATATTTGATCTTTTCAACAATATACGATAAAAATCGTTCCTTGTAAAAACATATCAATCGGTGTAAATATTACGCTTAAACCATCACCACACATATTTTTTTTTCTGAAACTAAAAATAAAATAGAAGAAAAAATGGGCATACAACCATAGATAAATATTGCCAATATCTTTGTATATTATAAAAGTATGAACGAGTTGCTATGTTTTATATTTCTTTCTTTTTGGTGATGTCAAGTATATCATTTTTATAGAATATTAGATTATAAATTTATGTGTACAAATAACTAATTTTGTAATAGTTGTTAATTACTTAGATAGTTGAATTGAGATAGAATTAAAATAAACATAAATTATAATAAAGAGTTTCATTCATAATACAGAGTTTTATTTATAACTAATTAAATAAAATTGGTTAAAAATCTTAGTACTAACTAGGAAAAATATATAAGTTATATAGTTAGAAGAAGATACACTTTAGAAACTTGAAGACGCATCTCTTTGAAAGCAAGCAACACAATCCATGGGACAATTTGCCTCTACTTTAATGTAAGTTAAATTTTATAATAAGATATTATAAAAATATGAGTAACTTGAGATGTTTTATATTTTTTTTAATTTTTTGTGTTTATTAAACATATCAAAATTTTACAGAAAGTATAATTTCATATGTGCATAAAAAATATTCTGGGTACCTAATTAATAGTATAATACCGCAAGTTCAACAAAAATAAACTTCAATGAGAAACAAGCACATTACATAAGTTTATCTTAAAATCAATTATTTATGAAAAATAAACTTAGAATAGATAATTATTTCATAAGTGATTTTATAATTATTTTTCTTTATAATATTAATTCTAAAATCATAATAACATTATTCAAAACTTATTTTATGAATTAAATGAGTGTATGATTTTTTTGATTATTTAATGCACAGATTACTTAGTCTATAAGATTTCTACTACACCAGTTTCAATAATAAGTAATTTAATTTACGTACATTTATATTTTTAATTCGAACCTAACTTATAAAATTAGTCCATGATTTTTATGCTTATTCCATCCAATTCATTCCATAAGATACTATTCGTTAATTTAAACTATTTCCACCAACATGAAGAATTAAATATAAAGAGATTATTACAAGAAAATTAAATTATAAACAATTTTATTGATAATTAGCATGAGAGTTCAAAAATCAAAATCAAAATCAAAAGCTAATCTTTATTTATTTCTTGCTTTGCACAACTACAAAAATAATTAAAATCTTATTTCATTCATGAAGTAAATTTAGAATATGGATTAGTTTAAATTATATATTTTTATTACAAATATAGGCATGTAAAAAGTAAAGTAATATTTTATAGGTAAAAACAAATATAAGGATGAAAAATTAATATTATAAAGAGAAATAATTATAAGATCTAAAATTTCAATAGAAGGCAAAAGAACAAAAAGATTATTATCGATGTTTTCACATAAATAATGGTGAATTTCTCATCACAACTATAGAGATGAAAGATAAGTATCATGGAGAAAATTAATTTTAAAATCTAAAACTTTATAAGAGGGAAATATCTAAAATATAAAAATAACTACTTCTTTTGTAAAATTGAAGATCATAAGTCCAATGAAATACAAGGAAAGATTAAAGGGAGCTATTAATAAAGTGTTCTTTTTTAAATGAAATTAATTATTTGATTTTAATGGTTATCAACTAGCATTATTTTTATTGAACTTTTAAATTAAAAGTCCTAATTTTAATCATCATTTGATCACAGACAACTTTCGTTTTTATGTATAAGTACAAATTTGTACATACAAGATATTTATTTTATATATAAGATTATATTGATATCTATACCACAAGACTTATGAAAAAAAAATTTCTTGAAACAAAATTTTCTAATACTCAATAATATAATAACTATCATTACTAAATAATAGAAAAGGAGGGATACTTGGGCTTTCATTTAATGAAAATATAGTTTAAATATAATACCAATGGTACTTTCTATGTTCTAAAATTAGCAATGTGGTTTCATTCTGTTGTAACATTTTGATTACATTAGATTTTCAAATAAAATCCATTCGTATGAAACTAGACTTTAAAAGCATTTTGGTCATAGATGATAGTCATATAAAGTACTTCATATGAGATAATTGTGCTTGTTTAGATTAATATTTTTTATAATTGGGGAGATGATATGATATTTTTCTAATTTTTCACATTAATTAAATATTGTCCATCTATTATAATTCGAAATTAAATATTAAGATGAATTTATAGGACAAAAAATAAAGAAAAAATATAAAATTTTAACTCTTTAAAACGTGCTACTAAATAAAAAAGAACTATTGATTAAATAAGTAAATAAATATATATATTAAATTATAATATTATTTGAATATACACCTTTTCAATTCTATTTATCCAATTAATTATTCCTGATATATTTATTTACTTGAATAATACTATAATTAGTGTAATATGAACTTAAATTTGTAAAAGTATATATTCATATTAATGAGCTCAGTAGAGTAAATAATTTTGAATTTTAATTTTAGTTTTAAATATTCAAATTTAGAAAAAGACATAAAAGTGAGAAAGGTAACTATTTGTACTATATTTTCTTTTCATATTTTTTCTTGATTACACTAATCAAATCATACATGGTCTTCTAGAAAATATTAAAAGAAAAAAAGAGACTTAAAATAATTAATAATTTGTTTTTGCTTTTTGCTAATATACTTTTTTTTTTGGTGTTTTTGTAATTTGATTTTATCATGTTACTTTATGAAAATATCAGAGAGAAAGGGTGCTCGATTCTCACCAATCATAGATCATGGAAGAGGAAGATAAAAGGTTAGTGTAACCATTTTATTGCTTCCCAACACACAAACACAAATCACGTTCATAGCCTTAGACTGTTGTGTAAATTGTGTCGTTTGTGTCGCAATCATATCTCAAAATAATTTTATACATAAAATATTATTATATAATTATCAAAATGACATATAGTCATGAAATAAAGGATATAAAACTCGAGAAATTAGAAAAGTTGCACCGATGGAAAGTCACGATACTTATCGCTGTCCTAAAGTCATGATTGTCTCCCTACGTGCAAGTGTTAATAGCTGACCAAGACCCCAGGATAAAACCCCATTATAGCTCTCAGCAGTGTCTCATCCCATGTGCACGACCACGAGAGACCAGGAACTAGTCCTGAGTCATGTTGCCAAAACTCAATCATACTTGCGGGAGTACAGAAAGTATTTCTCAAAACTCATAAACTATATAAAAGTTCACTATCTCAATGTGCCAAATGAAGAAAGGAAGTGACCTTTTAAATAGTTGTAAGAATTTGACCGTTATAAAAGATTAAACGACCTAGCTAATTAAAACTCATAATATTATAATAAATTCAATTATAAATAGTTCACATAAATATATAAACGTAACTGTCAAATTATTAAACCTCATAAAATCACAATTAAATCAATGTAATAATGGGGCCATAAACCTCAAATAATATCACATTAAATTGGTACCTTAAGTTAAAATAATGTGTTGGAAATAATTTGACAATTTAAAAAATTTAAAGCTTATTTCCAACAAAAGTTGAACGGGTTAAATTTGTTATATTTTTCTCTTATCAACATACTTAACAAATACCCTAAATATATAATGTTGGAATAGGTGACCAAAAAGCCAATAGGTTTGACAATTTGTAACCTATCCGACAACTTGATGTGAATGTAATATTATTATGTGATGAATAAGATGAGTGTTCGTCACCAATGGTACCTCCTTTGTTGCGCTCATCTTACATTTTTAAAACGGTGTTTAACTTATATCGCAACAAAGCCCACAGACCATGGATTAACAACTCGTGCAGTTGGGCCACGCATTGGATGGTGGTCATGAAACCAACTGATTAAGAGTTGGGTATGAAAACGTTCCAAGTCGAGGACCTCGAGACAGGGCATCGAGAGTCCTATTGAGACTTGCATCATGAGTCGTGTTCATTGGATGAGTGTCGTGTTTCATCGGCGACAGGCGTGGGACGCCTACACGATCTTGATGGGTTGGTCGACTGGGGTCGAGCTGACTAGACTGACTCACGGGGATCATCATATGGAAGCCTTGGAGGCTTGGTCGGTATGATTGGATTTCCCCGGTTCCGATAGTACGGGGGTAATCCTCAGACTTGAGGAATCATGGCAGTCACGTGCACAGGACGGCTGTATCTTGGATCTGGCGAGAGGTGATCATTCTGTAAGATGATCATTATAAGCCTTGTCCAGTGCAGTCGGAATGTGTAGCGAGGACGGTGGATTCCAAGAAGAGGATCCGTCCCCTGTCAGTATGTGATAGAGATATCTCCTATGCACTCGGAGACACGTTCATGCTGTTTAAAGTTGTGGCCACAGTGGTTGGTCGAACAGGGAATGGTTCCCTGTGTCGACGCAATGAAGCATACGTGGTCTCGAGTATTAAGCATAGATGCCTAGTCAAAGATGGAAGGATCGTACCCGTACGGAATTGGCGCCTAAATGTTCACGCCAATTCACCTAGTCTCTAGTGCCATGGACCGTTTCTAGACGGCCACCCATGGTAACGGGCCCTTGTGGGACACGGGCCCAAGTCTAGCTGAGGGTGAACCTAAAGGGTCACACACAAATCACTGAGGAGGTTGAGAGATCGACTTGGAGTCAATCTCGAAGGATAAAATAAGTAATTGGATTACTTGTGGGAAAGTCCATTGGATGGACGGGCCGATATTGTATTGGGCTTTCATTTAATCGGTAAATTGGATTTTCGATTAAATATGGAAAGTTGAGACGTTGAGACGTTGGATCTTTTAATTGGATTAAAAGATCAATGGCAATAATTTAAATGGACATTAAATTAGATTTAATGTTGGGTTCATCGTAATTGGATTACGATAAAACCCGGTCCGTTAAATTATACCCGAGAGGAGAAATAATTCATATTTTGGAATAAAAAGAAGTTGGACTTCTTTCCTTAATTAAACATGGCCGACACGCTCCCTTGGAGGAAGTAAAATCAGCCATGTTTCATGCTAGGTGGTATGTTGACTTATCTCTTTTGGAAAGAGACAAATCAACTCCAATCAAGCTCTTCCCTTTTTGGTATGATTTGATCATACCATAAATTTTGGTAGGCTTGATTGAAGAATTGATGGTGATTGATTGGAATGAATCTAGACATCCTTGGATGAACCTAGACACATTCCAATAATCACATTAATTATGTATATATATTAGAATATACAACACCAAGCATAAGTGATTCATTATTCATCTTTTTCTAGGAAAAAGAGAAGACAAAAATCCCTCTCCTCTCTCTCAAATTTCGTGCTCTCTCCCTCTCCCACACTTGTGTTCTTCACTTGATTTTGAATCAAGAAGAAGAACAAAGTAAATTTAAGAGAACACTAATTCATAGTGTTCTTCTCTTAAACCGATTCCTTCTAAACCTGTTCTTTTCTAGCAAGAAGAACGTGCGTTTCTTCCGGTGTGGTGTGGATCACCTTTGGAGAATCCATACATTTGGATTTCGTGAGCATTCCGGAGAAGGAACAACGCAAGTAGCCGGGAGCATACGCTAAACAATCAAAGGTAACGGTTTATTACGCTTTGATTGATTTCATTTATATATCTATGCCCTATGTGCTTAAATATATGTTTTAATATTTACACATCCTACATCGAACGCCCGGTTGAGCACCCAAGGGTACACCCCTTGGGATTCGCATATTTTGAATTTGATTTAAATTTACGCACTTTTTCTCACTTCCTCGCTTCCGCTCGCGCTCCCGGGCGGATCCGCTTGTCCTTCAAGTGGTATCAGAGCCCGGTTCGATGTAAGGGGCATAGATCTATGTGTTTGGCATGATCTACTTGCTTTTAAATGGCTTTATTGGCATGTTAGATTGTATAAATATATGAGTAATGTGATAATTCAATTGTTTGGATTTAATGGACTTTTTGGCATGCTTTATTTTGTTAGATTGGATCTAAAATTGCATGCTTATTTTCAGAATAATATTACTGTTATTGTGCTGAAACAGTTTTGAAAGAAAAAAAAAAGAAAATTGATTGGGCCGGTAGTGGCCGCGCGCAGGCGGGCGCCTGCGTGCGCTGGGCTTCGGCCAGTGCGCGCGCTGCCCTGTGCGCCCGGCCGGCAGGCCAGCACAACGGCTGGGACGATTTGTGCCGTTTTTTCGACTTTTTTCGAAAAATTTGATTTTCTGTATTTTCTGCACAATATTCTGAAAATATATTAATTTTGTATTTTTATTTTGGGATAATTGGATTATTCCTTGAATTAAATTTGTTTAATTAATTTGGGATTAATACATGCATTGGATGCATTGTGTAAAATGTCCATTAAATTTGAAATTTGAATTTTGCATTTTATTTATATGTTTATGCTTTTGTGATGTTGGACATCACTTGGATATTTGGAATATCCATTGGTTATATGAGAGTTGATGGAATCAACATGGGATGATCGCAAAGCCCTAGACCTTGTGTATGGATGAATGAATGTTTATTTATTTTCTGTTGGGTGGGGCCTGCGTGCCTCTTGTTTTTGGGACTATCATCTCCCGTATTATTAGCCTCATGATGTTAAGGCTTGTTTTCTTTATTACCAATGTATTACTTTCAGTTGTAAAGAGAGTAGATAGGACTGGTGAGGTTTTAATTTTAACAAGCAAATGGAGTCGGAGACCCCAAGGAGAAGCATCAAGGCGTGAAACAAGAAGCACTTCAAGGCCCATTGGAATGACAATGGGTTTATTATTATTGTAATAATTTAGGACCACCCTAGACAGACCATAGACTCACTGCGGGCTCGGTGGGTAGCATAGGTTGGGCTTGTGATCATCCTAACAGGGGTATGCTATGTTTTCTGCATGCGGCGTATTTATTTATCTCTTTAAATATTGGATATTTATGCATGCTAAAACACAATAATGTGATGAGGTCTCGGTCATACACAAACTCTCATTTGGTTGGACCAAATTAAATATTAGGCCCAGAACGGACTTGGATCAAAATGGTATTTTGGTCTGTCCGAGCCTTCCATCCACAGCAATGTGGTGAGGAAGCTACCACTACCCAAGTGTGGTCTCACGAGTCGTGGCACACTTGGACTAGGGGAAAGCTGCACCATTGTTGTGAACAAAAAGACTGCGCTCGCTGTTTCTCTGTCTCACGTGTCGTGGGGGGAGACAGTTTGAGGCATGATTTGATTGATGGGTCGGGCCCAACACTGAGTAACATGGTTCGCTTGGAGTCCTCGGAACCATGCGAATAGGTGAGGCAAAATATCTTGGGAATCTCATTGGATGAGAATGATATTGGATATCTCCCACAAGGTCTTCTTCATGTGAATCGTAAAAGTGGGGCATGGAGATTACACTTGTGGATCCCAAGCCCACTAGGAAATGGTTTCCCGAAACTCCGCTTGAGAGTGGCGGACTTTCATATAAATAGTGGGAGGGTTAAAGACTAAAAGACCAAGTCTTCAACTTGAACAATAATATTACCATCATTTGCTAATTTCTGCTTTACATTTTCATTAATGTAGATATGTCTAAGAACCCGTTAACCATGATTCTTGAGACTAACAAATTCAACGGAACGAACTACTCGGACTGGCTGAGAAACCTGAGGATTGTCCTAGGTTTCGAAAACCAAGGCTACGTCTTGGACGAGCCGCCGCCGAGCGACTTACCGGAGGGGTCCACGCCTGAAGAACGTTTGACGTTCGAGAATGGCATGAGGACAACCGAAAAGTACACAGTATCATACTGGCTTCGATGTCTAACGACATCTAGAAGCAGTATGAGAGGCTGGACAACGTCTCTGCCATAATGCTCCGCATGAACGAAGCTTATGCGGTTCCGGATAGGCATATTAGATATGCCGCCACAAAAGCATTCTTTGGCACCAAGCTTGCTGAAGGAGCGTCTGTACAAAGTCATGGGGTCAAGATGCTCTCCCTAGTGGAGAAACTCGAGGACCTTAAAGCTGGGCTTAACAATGACACGTACATTGACGTGATCCTCTAGTCACTTCCTCCATCCTATGACCCGTTTGTTGTAAACTATAACATGAACGGACTTGAGAAGTCTATTCATGAGTTGATCAACATGCTGGTCCAATACGAGGCAACGACCCACAAGTCGGCGCCGGCGGTATTGATAGGAGAGGCTTCGACCTCCAAGGCGAATGGCAAGAGGGTCGGACGCTGGAAGAGGAAGAAGGGCAAAGGGAAGACGGTTGCGGCCCCTGCTCGCGCTCCGGGCGTCCTTGTTGCTCAGGGTGGACCGAGCAAAGGGAAAGGGAAGGCCCGTGGTTCTCAGCGGTCCAAGGCAAATGATGTCTGCATACATTGCCAAGGGAAAGGGCATTGGAAGAGGGAGTGCCCATAACTCCTCTCCAACCCAGGTGTGTTTGTGGTTGAAGTTAATATGATTACTAATTCTGCTTCATGGGTTGTACCCGTACGGAATTGGCGCCTAAATGTTCACGCCAATTCACCTAGTCTCTAGTGCCATGGACCGTTGCTAGACGGCCACCCATGGTAACGGGCCCTTGTGGGACACGGGCCCAAGTCTAGCTGAGGGTGAACCTAAAGGGTCACACACAAATCACCGAGGAGGTTGAGAGATCGACTTGGAGTCAATCTCGAAGGATAAAATAAGTAATTGGATTACTTGTGGGAAAGTCCATTGGATGGACGGGCCGATATTGTATCGGGCTTTCATTTAATCGGTAAATTGGATTTTCGATTAAATATGGAAAGTTGAGACGTTGGATCTTTTAATTGGATTAAAAGATCAATGGCAATAATTTAGATGGACATTAAATTGGATTTAATGTTGGGTTCGTCGTAATTGGATTACGATAAAACCCGGTCCGTTAAATTATACCCGAGAGGAGAAATAATTCATATTTTGGAATAGAAAGAAGTTGGACTTCTTTCCTTAATTAAACATGGCCGACACGCTCCCTTGGAGGAAGCAAAATCAGCCATGTTTCATGCTAGGTGGTATGTTGACTTATCTCTTTTGGAAAGAGACAAATCAACTCCAATCAAGCTCTTCCCTTTTTGGTATGATTTGATCATACCATAAATTTTGGTAGGCTTGATTGAAGAATTGATGGTGATTGATTGGAATGAATCTAGACATCCTTGGATGAACCTAGACACATTCCAATAATCACATTAATTATGTATATATATTAGAATATACAACACCAAGCATAAGTGATTCATTATTCATCTTTTTCTAGGAAAAAGAGAAGACAAAAATCCCTCTCCTCTCTCTCAAATTTCGTGCTCTCTCCCTCTCCCACACTTGTGTTCTTCACTTGATTTTGAATCAAGAAGAAGAACAAAGTAAGTTTAAGAGAACACTAATTCATAGTGTTCTTCTCTTAAACTGATTCCTTCTAAACCCGTTCTTTTCTAGCAAGAAGAACGTGTGTTTCTTCCGGTGTGGTGTGGATCACCTTTGGAGAATCCATACGTTTGGATTTCGTGAGCATTCCGGAGAAGGAACAACGCAAGTAGCCGGGAGCATACGCTAAACAATCAAAGGTAACGGTTTATTACGCTTTGATTGATTTCATTTATATATGTATGCCCTATGTGCTTAAATATATATTTTAATATTTACACATCCTACATCGAACGCCCGGTTGAGCACCCAAGGGTACACCCCTTGGGATTCGCGTATTTTGAATTTGATTTAAATTTACGCACTTTTTCTCGCTTCCTCGCTTCCGCTCGCGCTCCCGGGCGGATCCGCTTGTCCTTCATATACATGAAGGAAAAAGTGCAGTATCTATTTAAATAAGATCAAATAATGTCCCAAAAAATATTGTAGATCCAGTCTATTTCACTTTGATCCTCAACACGCCTGTCAACCAGGGATGACGAATGGGCCAAGGTTAGACTTGGACCCAACCCAAACCCGCACCTTTGGGGTAGGTTTTCAAGTCATAATCGGGTCTTGAGGTATGTCCAGTTTTGTCGTTGTTCTTAATCCCAGGCCCATTTCGGTTCCCAATAATCTCCATGAAAAGACTACCATGATTTCCCGAGGTAGAGTCAAGGCATGAAATATTTTTCTATGATCCGGTTATTTCTAAGTACGTATTGTTGACGTCGAAATATTTTATAATAAATTAACAATTACAGCCCAAATAAATCGCCTAATAATTGGGTTCCAAAATAAAAGTCCATATTAAATTTGGATCTTATATATTTTTTATGGGTCAATCCAGAATAAATACAAATTTATTATTTTGGTTGGCTAAATTGGGCCAGATACATGTTCAAAATGTACTCCATCAGAAGACTAGTCCATGTCAAAGCCCACAGTGATCAAGCCCAACAGACATGAGCCCAAGCTATTGTAGCCCTACTCATTCTTATAAATAAAGCCCTCCACCATTCAAGTGAGGAGATTCCAGAGAACATTGGAGACGACACGCATACAACAAATCAAAGGACTCAAGTACAAAAGCTCTCTGCCACAACGAAGATCCACAACTACGAATGTTCCACGTCTTCCTTGGCATCAAATCCATCAAGCCTTAATACCAAATTTCAAGGTGACACGTAGTTTGTTCCACAAATTCGGAGGAGGTTAAAAATCTACATCCAAGAACAAGCGTTAGCCCTTGGATCGACATTTAAAAGGAAGAATCAGGGGATAACTATCTACAGAGATTGTATCCATTTTTCATTTTAAATTAATAAAATCATTTGGTCCATACATTTTCTTGTCTCGTAATTATTTTTTGCAGACACGAAATTTTGTGTGAACAAATTTTTGGCACGCCCAGTGGGACAATCTCTGCCCCTCATCTCTTCCACCTACGTCAAAGTTCAAGTCATCGCATTCAAAGCACTCAATGGCACCCAAGAAGGATCAAGTCACCATCAACACTGCGACCGTCAATCAATCCTCCACCGGGGGCAAGATTGTTGACACGACCCCTTCAGACGGTTCAAACTCGGTAAGTCCTACCGAGATCAATTTCAAGTCCACATATTTCGCTAGCGTCCCCACCAAGATGGCCGACGAGACTGCAATGGAGAGATAACTAGCACAAATGGCCGAAGCCATCGCTAATCTCCAGAAGATTGTCGAGGAAAAAGACCTCCAAACAACTAGCACACTTCCCCTGCTGTTTCCGCCTGCTTGGGAGACAAAAAAATACCACTGAATTCCCTGGAAACCCACATCCACCAAGCCACAATCAAAGATTGCCTCCAAGAATTCCTCTATAGAGTGATGCACTTGATAGGTACCATTGGAGCATTCAGAGACAGAGATAACTGAATTAAAATCCCCTCATATGAGCTAAGGAACCCCTTGCTCGAGGATACTCTGCATGGAAAGACCAAATAGCTCTATGGGTCACCTTATCACACTTGCTATAGACGATAGTGCAGAATAGATGAAGGCGGAAACCCGGTGCTATCACACGAAGAGGAATTGCTCATCATCTACTAGGAGTTTGACATCCTCCACCACTCGAGCCAGAAAGTATATTTTATTTGTATAGTTCTTGATCACATTCGTGAAGCCCAAGACGACGACAAATGAGGATGTCCTCCTAATGCACGCGATGGCCAATCAAAGCATAAATGCAGACGGTGTTGTTTTGCCATGTTTTGAAGAATCCTATGTTCATTCCAAATCCCACGAGAATTCCAGATGAGTATATTCATTACAAACAGGGAGGGGGAAAAACTGACTGCACACGAGACATAATACGTGTCATAACTCGATCAAGTCGAGACACTGAGGTTGCACTGCGGTGCCTGCCCTTAGCCTTGACCTCTATACAATCATCATCTTCAGTAGAGTGCTCTTGATAATTCGACGACTCCTCATATATATATTTTCACTGTAGTTTGGGTGTATCGAAGTTAGCCAAACTTTAGTTCTAATGAGATTTTCAATCTTTAGTAATTTTGCTAAAGTTATTTTCCAATCAAACAACTACTTTTGTTGTACCAAGATTTATCAAGTATGTGACCAAAAGAATTATTACATGTTTTCAGTGTGAGGACCTATGGCAAGGGATAGCACACATACCTCCCATATCAAAATTTCAAGGCCTTCCTAATTTGGCTGCTTACTCACTGTCCGTGATGGATGGTAAACAGATAAGGATCGCTCTTCTCTTCAAGTCACTTGGGCGTAATACATATGGAGTTGGATATTACGCTGATTTTGGTAAGAAACATAAATCATAATTATAGCTACATATGAACTCTAGTTATTCGATCCTCTAATTGGAGGTTGTTGATGGCAGACCAGAACAACTCTGCAAGATTTGTGTGATCATACATGGGAATTTCACTTTACTGAGGTATGTTATATTTTTACGTTATCAGTTTTATTTATAATGACTTTGGCCTTTTGCTCTGTGTTAACATGGTATTGTGTTTCTTTTGCTTCAATGAGAATGAACGGTTGAATATGGAGTCATATAACATTCAAAAGACTACATCTTCTTTCTATATTCTGCATTAGGTTTTTTGATTGGTATTATGCCTTATAATTTGATGAGCTTTTCGTAATATATAGTTCTTGTCTTTGTTTTCTTTATGAAACAAATATTTTACCCTCCATGGAGTTAATGGTTGTACTAATATAGCCTTAGAACGATTGCGCCTAGATTTTTTGTACTAATTATATCGGGAGATCTAAAAAATTATGTCAAGTCAATCATAATTCCCTTGTTGTGTCACGAGTTGTCATCCAAAGAGATTGATTGGATTTTCTATTATTAATCAAATACGTGGCTCCAAATTTTCGAACCAACCGCAACCTTTATAGTACATTGCAATAGCTATGTATGATGGAACGCCTTTGAAGTTTAAATCAACGATAGTGGACTGGTAGAATATAAATCAAAACATCAATTGAATTATGTCAATAAGTTGCGGGGATGATTTTTAAATATGGTGCATAATAACACACAATACTAATATGCTCAAATTTTTAGAAATTGATTGAAAGTTTCAAGCAAGATATAGGTGAAAATATGTTTGTTCTACAAGAAAAAGTTAAAGCTTTGGAAAAAACAACTAACAAACATTCCGTTAAAGTTTTCATTAATTACAAACATTATAGAGGTAAAATCGAAAATTTTGGGGGCAAAAGGTCGGAGAAATAAAAGATAAGAATGCAAGTTTTAATTTCAAAGATGAGATATGTTCTTGAATGGAAAAATAATTTCCTTTTGTCTTTAAGTTATACTCCATGTTACTTTGTTGCGACGTCTTATTTTCATGAATGATGTTAATTTTGACAAAATTGTCCTCTTGAGTTTAAGCAATGAGGCGACATCATCAATACTTAACCAGTTGCAAAAGCAGTAACAGTGAGAGCACTCCTAGCTGTTACAGTCTCGTCCAATTGGTACCTACATCATGTGGATGTAAATAACACATTCCTCCACGACTACCTATAAGAAGAACTTTACATAGAACCCCTAGAAGGCTACCAAGTCCCAAAAGGTTGTGTCTGCAAGCTCAAACGTTCCATTTACGGATTGAAGCAAGCATCGACAATGGAATGCTGAATTTACTACTAAAGTTCAAGAATTTGGTTTTTCGGCAGTCGAGTTATGACCATTGTTTGTTTACAAAATTGACTCCAAAAGGCTTGCTAACATTACTTGTATATGTATATGACATTCTCATTGCAGGAAAAACAGGGGAATCAGTCCATGAAGTGAAGTCCTACCTAAATAGCCTATTTTCTATCAAAGACCTGAGAGCAGCCAAGTATTTCCTTGGCCTGGAGATATCCATAGGAACTCAAGGCATCGCTGTGACGCAATCCAAATATATTAAGGACTTGATTCAAGATGCAGGGGTTACACAAGCCAAGACACCAACTACTCCCCACTGCAGGGATCAAATTTACAGCAGAGGCAGGTAATGCATTGCCCCAACCTTCTTCTTACAGACGAGTGATAGGGCGTGTTCTGTATTTAGGTTTCACACGTCCAGATGTTTGCAATGCTGCACAACGATTAAGCCAATTTATGCAAGCCCCCTGCAAAAAGCACTGGGATGCTTTTATTCATCTGGTCAAATATCTGAAAGGAACTGTCTGCAAAGGACTTTTCTTCCCCTCCGGCAGTTCCAACAAGCTGGTGGCTTATTGTGACGCTGACTGGGCATCATGTGTGGACACTCGTAGCTCCCTGACAGGCTACTGCCTCTTCATGGTTCTGCTTTGATCTCGTGGAAAACTAAGAAGCAGAACACTGTCTCAAGGTCCACAGCAGAGGCGGAGTACATAAACTTAGGCTCAACAACCTATGAGCTCGTTTGGGTCCACAACCTACTTCAGGACTTACAGGTAGTGGCACCAACACCTATACCTTTGATGTGCGATAATCAGGCAGCTCTACACATAGTTGCAAACCCAGTATTTCATGAAAGGACAAAGCATTTAGAATTTGATTGCTATTTGGTAAGGGACAAATATAAAATTGGATTTCTGGTTCCTTAGCATGTTTCATCAAAGGAGCAACTTGCAGATATCTTCACAAAGACACTACCTGATCCATTGTTCGTGAATATGACCTGCAAGTTAAGCTTGGTAAATATACCACCAAGTCCAACTTCAGGAGGGGTGGTTATAAAGTTTGCCTTAGTAAATTTGTTTTAGTCTGCTAGAGTTGTATTACTTAGAAAGAGCACTTTTATGCCCAGAAACGCGTTTCTTGATATCGCATGACTGAGTAAAGTCGCATTAGCAATTCAGTAAATAGAATTACGCTTTATTAGTTAATTAGCTTACAGCAGTTATTTAGTTAGTAGAGTGGTTGATTAGTTTGGTATCAAGAATTGTTTGGCTCTATAAATTAGAGTTGTAACTTGTACCGAATCTCAAGAAATTGTATTGAAGATTGAGCCACTTTTACAGAAAATATATCTCTAAATTATATGCTAATAGTAAAAATATACAATAAAAAATTTGGACGGCACAAACATAACAGATACAATTAAAAATTTCTAGTAGTTGGGTTCATGCTCATTTATCATAGATACTGTTAGATCATTGAGTTACTTATTAATGAATAATTCCTTTTATCATGATGAATTCCAACTTCAACTCATTATTTTTCATCTTGATATTAAACTTGTTAATTACCTGTGATTTTATTTATCTTTTTGTTAGTTTCATCTTCTTTTGAAAGACCAAATAGTAAAAACTAAATAATTTACTCATAAATTTTATTTCTATACATTTTCTCACAAATCTTAATTTTTGGCATGCCATTAAACATAAAAGTATGTCATATTCTAATGACCCCTTACTATGTATAATAGCTCTAACTTATTTATACAAAACTCAATATTGAATTTTTACTAAGTTTATTTACTAAATATTTTAAAAAGGGTAAATTACACTTTGACATCCGAATTATGCTCGTTTTTATATTTTGTCATTTAAAATTTTTTTTCATGTCAACTTACCATCTCAACTTTGTAAAATTTGCACTTTGAAATATGACCATTTTCTGATCGATTTTTCTATCGTAAAAATATCACATCCAGTGCACATGTGATATTTAAGGGCAATATAGTGTTGTGTTTTTCAGCATGTGCACTACATGTAATATTTTTCTAATAGAAAATTTGACTGAAAATGACTATATATGACAAAGTGCAATTTTCGCAAAGTTAAGGTGATAAGTTGACATAAAAAAAATGACAAAGAATAAACGAACATAGTTTGAATCACAAAATGCAAGTTACCTTTTTGAAAAGGGTTAAGTACACTTTGCCCCTCCCCCCCTAACTATTGTTGATGTGACGTTTACCTCCTGAACTAACAAATGTAATACTTATCCCTAATTGAACAAAATTGCCCCTTATGCATTGAATAATTATATTATTCTCAATATATTTTAGCATTTTGCACATTAAAATTATCACCAAATTTTTTTCTAACTAATTTTTTTATTAAGTGAATAATTTAAATTAAAAATATAGTAATAAGTCTATATGTATAATAGATATATAAAAAATGTAATAATTCAACATCTGATATATACTTTTGAAAAGAAATTGACCATATATACGCTCAATTAAAAGTTAAAGACTTTTAGGGAAAAAGATTAATAAATATATTTTGTCATATTTTTTAAAAAATATATATTTAAAAAATGGATATATATTTACTCATTTTTATATAAAAATTAAATTTTAATATATAACTTAATTTTGTCACCAAATTAATAAAGTCTTTTACATGAAAGTTTTTTGTGTATTTATTGTACTCATTCATTAAGTGTAGTATATATGAGTTATTGTGATATTATATTTGTTGTGTATCTATTATATATATATATATAAATTTATTTCTCCACCTTTAATTTAAATTATTCCCTTATTAATTTTTCTTTTAGTTAGAAAATAATTTCGTGATGATTTAACATGCATAATGCTAAATATATTGGGAATAATATAATTATTCATGGCATGAGGGGCAATTTTGTCCAACTAAGGGTGTAAGTGTTACATTTATTAGTTCAGGGAAATAAATGTTACATGAAAAATAGTTCAGGGGGGCAAAGTGTATTCTACGCTTTTGGAAATAACCATAGCATATTATCGTATTTTAGATATTGAAGAAAAACTTGTTTTATAAGTTTCAAATACTATGTATATCTTAAGTAAAATAAAAAATAATGATATTTAAAAAAATATTTTATAAGTTCCTATCATATTTGTCCTATGAAATAAACAAATTTCTCTTAGAAAAAATAATATTCACAATAAATTTTCTCTTTTTTGTAATCCAATTTCTTAAAGAAAAAAAGAGATTATTATCAAATTATTTTTTAATTTCCTTCATAAAAAATAAATTTAACAACATTTAAAACTAATAAAAAATAAAGATATTTATATGTCTAAATTTTATGCTAAAAATACATATATACAATAAGAAGTTTAAAAGGCTACAAATGTAAGATATAATAGTAATAATGTACCTACTAAAGAATTTTTAGTAGTTGGGTTTGTGCCATTAATTATGATAGATGTTGTAAAATGATTGAATTATTTTTTAATGAATAATTTATGTGTTAGGTAGAATTTCTTTCCATGAATTTCTAAATTAAAAAATAAGTAGACAGTGACAATATAAATGTATATATACGTACTTTATGAAAAGAAGATGATTGATACCTAATTAAGAATGAAAAATTAATATGAAACTATACAAAAACATCACTAAATATAAAAAAATGGATGAAGAAATTCGATGGAGGATATCACAAAAAAAAAAAAAAAAAAAAAGTCTATACATATCATTCAATGAGAGTTGGGTGAAAAGGCAGATGGATTTTATTTTAGCCCCAACAGGGCCATTACTGAAGATTTAAGAAGAGAATATACGTGATAGTCTAATGTAACTGATTTAATTTATGGTTCAAATTACTTTGGAGAATAAGCATACTACATTGATGTTTATGCTTATCAAAGAGAAAGTATGGTTGACAAATAAGGGTCATGTACTCTCCCATCCTTCGATCCTTTATTTTTTAAGGATCCCCCGTCCTTCTTAAATATATATTTTTTTGGCACCTATGTTTTGGATGTAAATGAACGCCAATGTTAAACAGTAACAAAGAAAGTATCGTCATGCATAATCAATTATATTTTATAAAAGAGTACAATTTATTTGAAGTACTTGAGAATGTTATTAATGTCACTTTGTTTTTCGAGTAGTTATAAATAACTTAATCAGAACTCAAATTTCATCATTAATATCACTTTGGTACCTAATTGATATTTTTTCTATTTATATTTCTATTATCTTTATAGCTAGTGACCAATTTACCCTTAGACTTTAAAATAAAAAAAATATATATTTACATAAATTTGCAGAAATATATATTCATCATATTCTACTTTACTTTCGCATTTGGGTTATCTAGATTATTATTTTTTAGTTATTTGTTATATTTTACCATCTTTAATTCTAATACTTATGAAAAATAAAAAAACTCATTAGTGAATAACGTACATAATTGTCATGTAAGTCCACTTAAGAAATAGATTTAAAGTAAGAGTTTTGTTCTAATTAATATAATAAAGATATAGGACATAATTATTTTCATTCATTGTCAAATGTACTTTTTTTTTGCATTTAATCGAGAGATTAAAATCTGGTAGAAATTTTTTAAAATTGTATTTAAGACCTTAAATTTAGACCATAAATTTTCAAAAACTAAAAGGAAAATCGAATTTCTTTGAGGTTGCAATACATAATTGGATTTTACTTATAATATAATTAATTACTAAAAAATTAGTTATCTTATTAATATCTATAAATAAAGTTAATGAAAAATTAAAAAAAAAACTAAAAGTATTATTATAAGGTACAATAATCAAATATAAAAAAAGTATTTACAAATGGTTCATTGTGAATCAAGAAGACCTATTAGATATTTTGGAATTTAAGCCTATATTTGGATTCAATATTGGTAGTATATTATCTATTTAAGTAGTAATCCGTTTACTAAAATTTTACTAAAAATAATTTTTTGAAGAAAAAATTATGTCGACTAAAAGATAAATTGAACCAAAAAAAAAAAAAAAAGAACAGCTAAATTTGAACAGACTAGTTTTCAAATTTGTGTAAATTAATTCATGATATAGCATGCAAAAAATAATTCTCAAGGAATACATTATATGAAAAGAAAAAGAACAGAAAAAATTCTCAAAATTCAAACATTTTCTTGATGTAATTTAAAATAAATGTTTATAAATCTATATAATAATAGACCACAAGGTCAGTAAATATTGACTTTCAAATATAAGATGTTCGCGGAACTCTAAATCTTAGAAAAGCCGGACTTTTTGGAATGATTTTTTACAATACGATAAAGAATTAGATAATGAGCATTGCTTTTCAAGGCATAATTAGAGTTTTATTTTTAACTTTGTTAAATCACCAGCTGAACAGGAGGTGTTATCGTACATAGGTATAACTGAGGCTCACTTATACTTAATCCGGTGTTTGTGAAGAATGAAGTGTATTTCCACATATAAGTAAATGAGACTTAGGTGTATCGTACATAGGTATAGTTTAAATAGTTAGATGATATGTTTAGGGCGTTTGTCTGCTTTTAAGTGAACTGTGTAACATTGTTTGATCCTTGTTACATTGTGATTTGTTTGATATTGTGAATATATATAAAAATATGGGAAGAAAACAAAATGCAAGATTTGAAATTTACATGGTCCAGATATAGTCCTATGCCCACAGCTTCTCAAGACCAATTTTTTACCTTTTCCTTGTATGAAAAAAATACAATTTATACACAATAAATATAAAATTACATTGAAATGGATTATTGAATTTTTGTCACATTGGAGTACACAATTTTAAGGCTATGTTTAGGAGGAATATTTCATCCACCATGCGATTAGAACTAAGAGATAGTAGAATGCTTTATCATGCAAGTTGTGATGTATTCTTGTTTCCCGTTGCTGTCTTGTCAGAATATGCTTTTTACCAATGTGATAACTTACGTGAACAAATTTCGAAGGATGTTGTCATATCAATTTACTTGTAACACATGTTCTTATGAGGTAAAAGATCTTGCGTTTGATTTAGTACATTGTAATGTAGCTCGGAGACTAGATTAAGAAAAACCATTACTATTGAAAGTATGTGATGAAAATTTTCATATGGGAAAATGAATAGATTCAAGTAGTTGGTCTTGGTTCAACTTATTCTATAGTGCCATCTAGTGGCTTCATGATGACGGTTAAGGATTCGTAATTCTTCTAAATGATGAAGAACATATCATAAGGAGTCAATTGAATAGTTTAGGATATCAATCTTGGTGTCTGCCGGTTGATGTATATGATGTGAACGTTCTCAAGAACGATCACCATCTAAACAATTGATTGAAAACGGATACTAGTCCTTCGGTATGGTGAAATCGTTCCGGTCATCGTTCACGGTAGGAACACATATGTCTTCCCTCTAAAGATAGTTCATACCACCTATGACGGAATCTCCAATAACCCTATGCTAGTAGGCGTAGAGGATTTCGGTAGATTCTGTAGATCAACGATTGATCAACGGAGAAGACAAGAAACTCGTTTCTTGTCGAGAGTTGAACAAGGGCAAGAGAGCAAGAGAGCAAAGGGAAGAAGAGAGCAAAAGATTATCTTGAATGGCAACCAAGGTCTCCTATTTATAAACCTTCTATTGAAAAAGCCAAGTTCAACTTATCTTCTTTTTGCAAAGAGAAAGACAAGTTTGATTCTTCTTCTTACAAACGGACAAACTTGTCTTGTCATATTAAGAAGAGAAGTTCAACTTTGCTTCTTTATATTACAAAGAGGAAGACAAGTTTGATTCTTCTTACAGAAGGACAAACTTCTGTCATATTAAAAAGAGAAGTTCAACTGTGCTTCTTCTTCTTACAAAATGAAACACTTGTTTTGTCATATTAAGAAGAGAAGTTCGACTTTGCGTCTTCATCTGATGAAGACAAATCCAACTTTGCTTCGTTGTCTTCAAGAAGAAAAATTCAATTTTACTTCTTCATCTTCAAAAAGAGAAGTTCGACTTTGCTTCTTCATTAGAAGACAAACTCAACGTGCTTCTTCATCATCAAGAAAACAAGTTCAACTTTGCTTCTTCATAAGAAGACAAACTCAACTTTCTTTCTTCATCTTCTCCATAATTAATCCAATGAATTATTTTCAAGAATTCCATCATGGATTTGTGTGTGACCCTTTAGGTTCGCTACTCAACTAGACTTGGGCTTGTATCACATATACAATATAATTAGCAATTATTTGTATTAGATTAATTAGATCATATCATAATTAATCACCCTAAATTAATTCCTTAATTGGAGGGTACCCGTTAGCATGGGTGGCCACCTAGTAGTAGTCCATAGCACTAGAGAATAGGTGAATCTACGTGAACTTGTAAGTTACGAGTTCCATGCAAATACTATCCTTCCATCAAGCTAATCTCCCGATCGAAATATAGGGCACGAAATTGCAATCGGTTCCCATCTTGAATTTCGATATATTTGTATCAACTATACACTTTGTGCTACTCGTTTATCAACATAGAAAACTCCTTTTCTATTTGGTCAACCACCATGGCCACAGATTTTGGAGAACACAGCGTAGAGAACATAGGAGATTCCTCATCATCCCATAATGAGCGATGGATCCTATCTTCGAACTCACCAACCTCCATGGATGCTCTGACTATGTTTGAAACATGACTTTTTAACAACTATAGAAGAAATCATAGCTGCGTCAAACATGACCAAGTCATAGCCATTTATGCGCCAGGTTACTATAGAATCTCAACTCAAAGGATCACTTAATGTACTATCATAACAAAGGAAATCAAGTCCTACCGATCATGCCCCGCAAGCCTTGCATATAACATCTTCTACGAGCCAGTTCAGTGAACTTGATAACTCCTTATCAAGCACCCTTTAAAGTGCATAGACGTCATACGTCATTGTCTATGAAACGAAACAATCATCATATGAGCGCATCACTTAGTGCAAGTCTCTAAGGAATCATGATTGATACCCCGTCTCGACTGATTCATTGACTTCAAACATTTTAATTCAAACCATAGAGATTGATTTCATGGTCGCCACCATATGTGCTGGCCAACCCCGTAGCATTATGATCTAAGGGCTTCAACCAAATGCATACAAGTATTGTATAAAGCAACAAATGAAGATGGGCAAAGAACAATCCTTAATATTTACATTTTATTGGAAAAGATCGCTTAGGATAACTGAAAATAAGCCAATAGTTGGGTTGACGGTCCTCAATTCTAACCCAAGTTACATAATGGCGCAAGAAACTATTTTGTAAATTTTTTGTGGTTTCACAGAAACTTCACGTTTGGGTTGTTCTAACCTAATCTATATCTTGATTATAATGCCATTCGAGTGATTGCAATATCTGTGTATCTTTTATTCTGTAATTTATTTTCAACAACAATTTGCTTTATCCCGAAGCAAATCACAAGTTTCGTGAATTTGGGAGGGGTTTTCATAAGATGTTGAATGCCTGCTTATATTATTTTATATTTAGCCTTTTGAGAAAATCCAAATCATTCATGGTTGATTAGCCCAAAGTGAGAGCTTTCGTAATGAAAAGAGAAGTTGGATGTTGCATTACAAACATTACAAAAACTTTTCTTTGGGGTTATTAGTGGTATTGCAACTCCAACGCATTTCTAGATTCTAGAAGAAATGTGCATATTTAGTCATATTAAAAAAAAAAGGGTCATCCATATTTCACAAGAGTTTGATGTCTCCCAAAACTCCTGGTTAGGGAGGAATCCTCTTGTGTGAAAAGTCTGTAGTCCCCTACTATTTGTATTAGGGTTGGACCCCTCGCTTGTACACCTATAAATAGGGTGCTCCTATGGAATGACAAACACAATTGCCATTCGAAGTACACTCTCCCAAAGCCTCTCGCTAAATGCTCTCTCTGTTCTTCCTTGGAGTATCACCAAAAGTCTCCGGGGGTTTAAAGCGTGTAAACTCTGGTGGATAGCTCTGGTAGCAATCTACGTGGAGCGAAAAAAGGACGATCGTGACAAGGAAGAGAAGGGACGTGCTAGAAGATACGAAGATTTAGAAGGCGTGCTTTGCAGATACAAGAGATCATAGAAAGCTTGTAGACGAGCCACAAAGATCTGGGTGTCACAAAGTTAATTCCGCTGCGTGTTGACATACCATAGCATTGAGGTAATAACCAAAATCGATTATGTGCAATATGTGTTAATGTGCTTCACATATATGCTTGATTCTCCTACAGTGGTATCAGAGCCATTTAGGCTTGTACTCGCTTTATATTGCAAAGCATGTGCATATTTAATTTTATGCTATGGGACTATCTTATGAAGCATGAAATTATATATGTAATTAACATGATATGTTTTAACATATTGTACAAAATAGCATGTACAAACCCACTTGTTTCACGGCAAAAACGGAGCCCATTTTTTTTTCACGAGATTTCTGGGTTCCTTTGTAGTCTTTTTCCTTCCATATGTAGTTTTTTTATATAAAGATCACATGGTTAAATTTTGGTGGAAAATAGATGAATGGTTTATGAGAAAATCAAAACCCTAGTTCTTGAAAATCATTTTCTTTGGATAAAATACTGATCTGAATCTGTTCTTTTTTTTCTGAATATTTTTGTGTTATATTGTTGGGCATGAAAAGAGGTTGGAAACGGTATATGATTCATCGAAAACGGCTTTAAAATGAGTGAGATATGGGTTTTTCTATTTTTTCGCCGGAAAAAGCCCAGTTGCCGGAAAACAGCGCCGGAAAAACGTCCGGCGCCGGAGTTTCAAAAAAAAGAAAAAAAAAATATATGGCTGACTGAATGCGCTGACCGCGCACCAGCTGTGTGGCGCGCTGGCTTGCGCCAGCAGGGCTGAGCCGGCTCGCGCTGAGCCGAGCCGAGTCGAGCTGGCAGACACCTTGTTTTTGTTTTTTTTTTGTATTTTTTTTTTTCTGTTTTTCCCTCTTTTCAGATTAAAAAGCAAATAGAAATATTTTCTAAAGGAAATTTGACATTTGTGAAATATTACCTTCATGTCATATTATTTTTCTAAGTGCAAGATCATCATTATATTTTTTTTGGGTGATTATGTGTGCCTTAGAGGATAATTTTTATGAATTTCTTGATAATTGCATACTATGCCTATGAGTGTTTATTGTTATATGATATGTGAATTGAAATTCGGGTGCTCATGAATAATGTACGTTCCTTTTAATTTTATGATTGAAATAATTTATGGAGATGGTGATAATGCGGTATCCCCGTGTTTTTCTAGATTGATGTAGTAGGCCAAATATATGTATTGCATTTTACGGGACATGTATTCTGGGACCCTTTTTGGAGGCCATGTATTTTATTTTGGGGATATGTTTCGCTGATTATTACCATAGGCCATAAGATTATTTCAACATGAAGCACCGTATTCAATTCATCTTTATATTTTATGGAGGCATGTTTTTATTGGACATATGCAATTTTATTCTTGGATTGGTAATTTTTATTATTATCTTTAATTATTGTGGGAGATGATTACTAGCATGAATGCGAAATTTTCGATCCCACTGAATTAACGAAAGTAATAAATTTTTACTTGGATCTAGAATAAAATCATAGCACAGTACCTAATATAAATGCGCATGTTGTACAGCAATGGAGACCGATACAGCTTTTTCTGACCTCTATGGTAGTGCTAAATTAGATGGCCAAAACTATGCAATGTGGCATAGAAAAATTCAGTATTTTCTGCATCACAAAAAAGATTCTTGAGCATCTCACAACCAGCATGCCTGAGCCAGTAGAGCCTGAAAATGGACAAACTGCCCAATATCGTCGTGAACTGGATGCGTAAAATAAGTGGCGGGATCAAGATTTGAGTGCGCACTTTATTATGTTAAGTTGCATGCATGATAATCTGATCCGTGAATATGAGAAATATTCAACGGCTAAAGAGTTATGGGAAGTTTTGAAGGTCGCATATGGTAGCACTTCGGCTACAAGGCTAAGGGCTCTGACCCTTAAGTTCAATCAGTATGTGCTTGACCCAAAACACTCGATGATCCAACATCTTGATGTGATGAAGGATATGATTCGAGAACTCTAGAATGCCGGTATTGAACTCAGTGATGAAAAGCAAGTTCTGGCAGTCCTTAGGTCGCTACCTGAGTAGACTTGGGGACACGTGAAGATGGTGCTAATGCACAATGAGCAAATAAAAACGTTGGAACATGTCTCCAATCATTTGAAACTTGAGGCTGACCGTAGAGAAACTGAACGTGCTCAGCAGGCTGCCCTAGTCGCACATGCCGGTCAGCGTAAGCCCCATAAAGGCAAACGTTGGAATAAATCGGCTGGTGCAAGACAAAGCCAGCCCCAGAGCTAAAGCCAGAACTTGGCCCCACAAGGTGACAAGGCTATGAAGCGTCGCCGAGGTAAACGGGGTGGAAAGAAAAATGTAGCAAAGGCCAAGTGCTATAACTGTCAAAAGATGGGCCACTTTGCTCGTGATTGCACTGAGCCAAAGAAGGTTAGTCCTAACCCTAGCTTTCCAAGGTCTTTTGTGTGCTCACAAGTTTTTGTGGCTAATTCTCTCCTTGGTTGGATTGTAGATACAGGCGCAACAAAACACGTGACAAGGGATCGAGCTGGATTTGTAGATTACCATCGAGTACCAGCATGCAGCCATTACATTGCTATGGGCAATGGCGCACAAGAGGAGGTCCTTGTAATTGGTTCATACCACCTCAAGCTCAGCACTGGGCGTGAGCTACTCCTTAGTGATGTGCAATATGCACCTAGCATTCGATGTAATCTACTTTTAGTTACAGCATTGATGGAACATGATTTTTCTTTTCTGTTTGAACAAATGGGTTTGTCTATTTACTTTGGTAAAGACCTCTATGGCTTAGGATTTATCAATATTGATTTTCTCATGCTAGAATTAGCCAATGAATGTGTTTCTTACATTGTTTCTTCTGTGGATAATATCTCTGTCAATTGGCATGCGAGATTGGGACACATAGGACAAGAAAGGATGACTAGGTTAGCTCGAGAAGGCCTATTAGGTTCTCTCGCTAAAGTCAACCTTCCTCCTTGTGAACCATGTTTGGCGGGAAAAGCCTGCCGAAAGCCTTTTGGGAAGGCTAAGAGGGCTACTCACTCCTTAGAGTTAGTCCACTCAGACATATGCGGGCCAATGAATGTGAGAGCACGTCACGATGCATATTATTTTCTCACTTTCATTGATGATTATTCGTGTTATGGGTCAGTATATCTCCTATCTCACCGTTCAGAAGCGCTTGCTTGTTTTAAGCGATTCTTAGCAGAGGTTGAGAATCAACGAGATACGAACCTGAAAGTTCTAAGAACTGACAGAGGGCGAGAATATCTTTCTGATCAGTTCAAGCAAATTTGTGAGAAAAAAGGAATCATACGGCAATTAACGATTCCACATACTCTGCAACAAAATGGGGTTGTAGAGAGAAGGAATCATACACTTCTGGAAATGGCCAGATCGATGATGGCGCAAGCAAATCTTCCAATATCTTTTTGGGGAGATGCAATTTTGACTGCTGCCTATATCTTAAACCGTGTGCCCTCCAAATCTGTTCCTTCGACTCCCTATGAATTATGGCATGGCAGAAAGCCCAACTTAGAAGGCTTGAGCCCAATGGGGTCGGCAGGGTTTGTTCACAGTACTTCTCATAAGTATGGGAAATTGGGTCCTAGAGTCAACAAACTTATCTTTATAAGATATTGTGAGCACTCTAAAGGCTATGTGATATACGGTGAACACCCTGATAGAGGAATGGCAAAATTGAGTCCCGCGATATAGATTTCCTTGAAGAGGATTTCCCGAGCATAAGTGAAGTCAAAGGGGATCTTGAACTATACGAGTTACGAGATCCTCAGGGCGGCGCATCTATCCCTGGCGAAAGTGAGACTCCACACTCTTACCCAGCACTCGACGGGGATAATGAAAGCGACCCTAAATTGAGTGGGAGTTGTTCGCTAGAAGAACATAACTCTCAAAATCCACAGATGCGAAGAAGCAAAAGGGGAGGAATACCCCGTCGTCGATATGAGATCGAGGGGGAAACCTTTGTATGTGCTTCTGTAGATGTGGATGAAGCAGCTACTTATGAAGAAACTGTGACTTCACTGAATGCAAAAGAGTGGATAGCTGCAATGGAAGAAGAGATGTGCTCTATGGCTAAGAACAATGTTTGGGAGCTAGTTGATCTTCCAGCTGGGTGTAAGACCATTGGGAACAAATGGGTTCTAAAGGTCAAACGTAAGGCAGATGGAAGCATTGACAAATTGAAAGCTCGATTGGTGGTGAAGAGTTATACCCAACAAGAGGGTGTAGACTATGAAGAGACGTTCTCCCTAGTGGTGAGATTTGCCTCTGTTCGCCTACTCCTAGCCATTGTCGCCCACCTAGATCTGGAACTATTCCAGATGGATGTAAAGACAGCATTTCTCAATGGAGAACTGGATGAGGAGATCTACATGGATCAACCTGAAGGTTTTCGGAAAATGGGATGTGAAGGCAAAGTGTGCCGCTTAAAACGTTCCATTTATGGCCTGAAACAATCATCCAGGCAGTGGTACTATCGATTTCATCGAGCTATCACCTCGATAGGCTTCACGATGGTTGAGGAGGACCACTGTGTGTATGTCAAAAGAAGTGGAAAGAAGTTTTTGATTCTTTCACTATACGTGGACGACATTCTATTGGCAGGAAATGACATGGAAATGATTATCGCCACTCAAAAGTGGTTGTCCTCAACATTTGAGATGAAGGACATGGGAGAAGCTGAGTACATAATCGAGTCTTGAGGTGTGTCCAGTTTTGTCGTTGTTCTTAACCCCAAGCCCATTTCCGTTCTCAATAATCTCCATGAAAAGACAACCATGATTTCCGCATGAACCGAGGTAGAGTCAAGGTATGAAAAAACTTTTCTATGATCCAGTTATTTCTAAGTACGTATCATCCGCTGCGTTATCCTCCGTCTCTGCGGCGGCCAAAAGCCTACCCTCTCTCGGATATTAAGCCTTGGTGTTTAGGATTTGGAACTTGCTTGGTCCTTTCTTTTTGTACGTTTTATATATTTGTATAGAGCATAATTATAGATATATGAAAAAAATTGTATATTTTATTTATACTTATGTATACGACATAAAGATAATACTTTTATAAATTAAAATAATGGTTTAAAATACTTTTGAGTCTAATGTAATACATAAGCTGTCTTGGCCTACAAACAGGCTTTCAGCCCTGTCCACAGCCGCTAATGACTAGGTAGCACCCTTAATTCCTTCATAAACTTAGAAATGCTCGGGCACAGATGCTACTTTTTCTTTTAATTCCCAGTGGTATGTATTTTGAATGTTCTAATATTTTAGATTTTAAAACATGCACATATCAATTTATAAAAAGAAATATTAATCTTTCAATAGTATATTTGTTTCAAATTTGTGAAGTTAAAGGCAATAAAATTTTCTAAAATGTATATATATTTCTTTAATATTTTAAAAATTCTAACGGGTCTAGTAGGTCCAACATGTTGAGTCCGAGTTCGAGGTAGGGCAAGTCTCAAATTTTTGCAAAACTACCCTAAACCCGACCTTTTGTCAATCCTACTAACAATTATTTGAACAATAGAAATTAATGCTTTGTAATTGAACTGGTATATGAGGTAGCATTGAATAAGGTTATTAAGATTGAAAGGCTAAATTGATTGTGATAAAGCCAACAACAAAAGTATATATAGAAACCTACCTAGCCAATGGCCATATGGTACTCAAATTAGTAAGCCATTGTAACATTGGCAAGGCATACCCTTGTGCGAATAAGAGAAATAAGATTAGTGGGAGGATATGATGAAGCAAAGAAGGACAAGATTGAAACGTGCTTCAGTGCCCATGTCAAATTCTAATTTTAAAAAAGTAAAAAGAGAAGAAGAAAATGAGTAGCGCCAACCACGAGAGAACTGTGGAAAAAACTAAATTGCGTTATCACGAGAACTTTTCAGTTTACTAATAATTAATTATTGCTTGATTCCTACTAGTAGTGTAACATACATCTTTGACTTATAAGAAGTATTTTAAGTCATTTCACTAAAAAAAATAATAAAAAATACGGGAATTGAAATGGTAACAGGAACGGTTTTTTTTAATTTTTGGGACGGTAAGTAGTTTACTAGAACCTTTTGGACTGAAATTAGAAACGGTTGAGGAACGGGAGGCAATCCGTGGCAATAAGAGGCGATCCTAATTTTGGCATATATTAGGTTACCGTTCCTAATTACCTTTGTACGTATAAATTTATAATTTTTGCATTTGGAACACCTTATAAACTTTAGGAACGGTAGCATCAAAATCAAATCGCGCAATTAAGAATGGTAGTTAGAACACCTTTTGGAATAGTCCCCTTATTTTGTAGATAAAATTTAGCATGGTGTCTGGAATACATATAAGAATGGCTAGTTGTAGAGATTAGGATCGACAACTGGAATATATTTTGTCGCGACACTTAGGAACGGTTTTAGCACTCTAACTTTGGAATACCATTTTGGACCGGTTTTTGGTATTGTCTTTAGAACAAAAGCCTTACCACGAAAGAATTGATTTTGGAATATATGTAGGCACGGTAAGTCCCGTCTTTAGGAACGGTTGACTTGTATAGTTGGATAGGTTATTTCATCGGCAATGGGAACAGTAAGTTTTTAAAACAATCAAACATAGGAACGGTACTTTGCGCTGATTAACCGTCTAAAGTACCGTTCCTAAATAATGAATTATTAATTTTTTTTATATTAATAATTTTTATCATTTAAATATAAATTAAATTATTAATAATATTTTTGATTATATAATTAATATTTAAATATGAAAAATGCATAATTTAGAAATAAAAAATTATATTAAATACGAACATTATCCGATTTAATTATAAAAAATAAAAAAAAATACATAATCTACTCCTCGTCCCCATCGGCCTCGTCCATCTCGTCAATGTCTGGAAGGGTGGGGTCTCTAGGAGGCCGTGACTGGCCGGCGCCGGAGCGACTGGTCTGCATGTCCTTCATCATGCCCATCAAGTCCGCCATCATCTCCTCGAGGCGGCCCAACCGACCCTCCATGTTTGACGAAGGATCTAGTGCAGGCGGTGGCGGTGGTGATGGCGAGGTAACGATCTGGCTGAGACCCAGGGCCTCAGAACCAAGACCAAATACTCAGTCCTTTTTCTTGCCCCGACGCAAATGAGCCACATCTGCTGCTCGGTCTGCGCCATTGAGCCCTCTGATTTGGAAGCAGGATCCTTAGGATTGCACGGGGCCTGAGACTGATGATCCTCCATCATCTTCTGGAACATCTCCTGCAAAAATAATTACAATAGATTAGAAATTTTTCAAACATTTAAAAAAATAACACTACAAAAAAATTCATTTTTTGCAAGAAAAATTTTCCTCACAAAAACTAATAATTTCGTCACATTAGCTTAATGTGAGGAAAAAAATTCGTCACAAGGTCTTCACAAATAGGGCCTCGCATTAGGTCTAATGTAGGATAATGTGACGAAATATAATTTCCTCACATATATAATTGTGAGGAAAATTATTTCCTCACAAATAAATGGTGTATGTGATGAATATATCCTCATTTTAAATACTTTTTTTCCTCGCAATATATTATTTTCTCACAAAAAAGATTATATTTTATTAAATGTGACTAAATATATCGTCACATTAGACTACTTTTTCCTCACGTATTATATTAACAAAATATGACGATAATTTTCTCACATTAGAATTATTCAAAATTAATATTAAAAAACTCAATAACTAAATTTGTGACGATAATTTCCTCACAATAGAATTATCCAAATTAAATTTACACAAATTTAAAAAATCATTTGTGACAAAATAAAATCCTCACATTATAATTTTATTTCAATTAAATATACATTTTTTAAATTTGCTTGTGAGGGGCATTTCGTCACATTAACATTCTAATTTGACATGATTTAGTCATCACAAAAAACGTTAATTGCAATTTTATCACAATATCAACATTTAATAAGATTCATATTGTCATTCATATATCTTGGCTTAGTAAAATGAAATTTCGCATCTCAAGCGCATTTGTCACAAAATAATTCAGTATAAATATTAATCTTGAACTTTTCATAAAAAATTAAAATCTTGTTCAATTAGATAATAAATTGCAAGATATTCGTACATTAATTAAAGTAATGAAAAGAATCATGCATAAGAAAAAATTGGGACAAAATATTTGAATATAAAACATACTTGAAATGCTAAAAAAATTTGAGTAGATTACAAAATCCAAACTAGAAAAGAGAACAATTATGTATCCATATCAATTCCTAAGAATTCAAAAGTACCCTTTAAAAACACGACCAATATAATTTCATCGAAGATGCTATATCTACACAACGTATCAACATTTGACGTGTTCGAATCTCAAGTAGAACCATCTTCTATCGTAGAACCTGAGAAGTATTCAAAGAAAAATCAATATGAATACTCGACAACTAAATAATAATCTATAGCAACGTTCAATATCCATTTCTCCTAAATAAATTGCTTAAATATACAGATTTTGAACAAAATGCATCTTTGCACAAGAGACATATGAATGATAAATTGGACTCCAAAAGTTACCAACAATCAGAAACAGAACAAATATTGAATTATCCAACACCCAAACCTCGCTCATGTTCAAATACAAGTAAACAATCACTTAGAATCTCATTTCTCTTCACTAAAAATAAGTCTCTTTCTCTTTCTTTGTATCTTCTACAGAGGTGCCTTTGTAATAGAGAAACGACTGCTATTTTTGTGTTATAAGAGTAAAAAGAAAAAGCCCTATTTATATGTTTCGGTCCCTAATTCTTTGTTACACGAGCAGCAAAATTGCTGCTCCTATTGCAGAGAAACGGGCTGTTTCTCCATAATAGGAGCAGCAAGTTTGCTGCACCTGTTTCAGAGAAACAGGTGCAGGGGCAGCAAATTGAAACAGGAGCAGCAAATTTGCTGCCCCTGCACCTGTTACAGAGAAACAGGGGCAGCAAAATTGTTGCTCCTGTTTCAGACTGTTTCAGGAGCAGGAGCAGCAAATTTGCTGCCCCTGTTATAGAGAGAAACAGGGGCAGCAAAATTGCTGCTCCTATTGCAGAGAAACAACCCGTTTCTCTGCAATAGGAGTAGCAATTTTGCTGCTCCTAACAGAAAATTGATGCCCCTGAAATAGATAAATATTAAAATGAGCAACATCAATTTGAAACAAATTTTTCCATCATGTTAAATCAACAACAATCACAAAAAGGTCAACGTTTTCAACAACATGCCCCAATTACATTTAGTAGTACTTAGACATATTAATCAAGCAATATCAATTTGAAACAATTCTCCCATCATGTTAAATCAAGAACAATCACAAAAAGATCAACATATTCATCAAAATACCCCAACTACATTAGCAGTACTTAGACATATTAATCAAGCAATATCAATTGAAACAATTCTCCCGTCATGTTAAATCAAGAACAATCACAGAAAGATCAACATATTCATCAACATACCCCAACTACATTAAATATTTTTTTCAAGGGAGAAATTCTTACTAGTGAATATATTCGGAGGAATGCCAGGAAGCTTTTGCAGAAATTGTTGCATTTGCGCCATTTGACTTTGTAAGATATCTATCTTTTCTGAATATGTCCTATTTTGCTCCTTACAGGCATCCATCTCCTTCTTCTGTTCCTCTAATGTCATTCTCTGCTCCTCATATGCTTCAGTAAGGTTGAGAATCTTATCATTGGCTCGGTCCAACTCTAATAATTTTTCTTTGAGTTCAGCATTACCAACTACACTTGGACAGGATTGTCTGTTTTTAACCACCTCGACTCCATGCCCCATTCCCTTTACATACTCTGACCTATGACCTAATGCAGACCTCATAATTGCATCCTCAGAAGGTTGGTCTTCATTTCCATCAATTAGTTCACTTTGCATAGCAACCATGTTCTCCTATAATGCATATGTAAAATATTTAGTCAAACATATAAATAAATTTATTTTCATAAATAAAATTAGAGCTTAACTTACATGTGTTGATTGGGCAATAGAATTCACAAATTCACCACCTCGTTTCTTACTTATGTGAACATCCCTCCATGAAAGCAACTTTACTTTTGTTTTCCTTCATAAGCAAAGATAGTTTATCAAGTTAGATTAAAAAAAATTTGTATATAAATTATTAAAAAAAAAAAAGCTAACATACCATTTTCCTATAGCGGGATAGCAACGTTGTCTTTCCAGAAGTGTGGTTAAACGGCATTTTGTAACGATTTTGTGAATTGATGCGTGACTTTTCCTATAATATTGCACTCAAAAATATGAAAATGATCAAGACAATAACTATTACCAAGAAGAAAGTTAATAGTAGAAATATCATGACATATTCTATGTAAATAATATTTCAATATATTACTTTATAAATTATCACCTGATATTTCTCATCTTGAATGAAGTCACAAGCAACCTGCCATTTTGCCATGCTCAAGTCGGGTCTTGGACATACTTCTCTAGGATTAATGCCTTGATCTACCAACTTCTTATATTCTTGATGAAGAATGTTCCTCCACCGCGTATATGCAACTTGAAATTTATCATCAATAATCTTGTTCACTCGTTCATCAGCATGCCACCCCTCAATATCAAACCATTGCTTCACAAATAATTATGTATCAATAAAGTAAATATTATTAACAATATAACAAAAATAGATACAAATTCTGTGTTCATTACATATAAAATGAATATCGACAATGAATGATTCAAAATGACTTACAAATAGCCTAGCATAACAAACTTCTTTGTTTTCTTCAGGAACTTCCCTCCAATGCGAGACACCTCGTATATCAGCATTTGTCCTTATAACAATCCCAACTCCAGTAGCAAATTCTAGGTGCTTCTCTCCCAAAGAGAGAGCCGCTAGAGTGAGTGATCCTCGGGTGAGGAGCACGAACGGGGGAGCTAAGCAGCAAGAGTGGTCCGACTACCGGTGAACGGAGCTAACGGTAAGTCAGCGAGGAAGACGGCTCGGTACTTCTTGTTTAAAATGTAGCTAAAGCAAAGCTAGTGACTGACTGCCTAGTTGGCAGGCAGGAACGATAAATGAAGTGAGGATGTTCCGCGCGCGCATGAGTAGTCCTACATATTTAACCCTAAAACCCTCAAACTCCATGGGAATGGTTTCTCCAGATGCAAAGACAATCTTATACTTCCCATGCTACAACACATCATCAAAGAAAGTAGTGAAAATAACCAAACTTAAATGCAAATGCATTATTTAGCATGAATACTTACTCTTTTCACAAATATGTCCAACTTATGACCTCTTGCTGGACCACGACCTTTTCTTGTACCCATCGATCCTAACAATTTCAAATAATACATATATAAAATGCTATATCTGAAAATCTTGTTAATTCTTTAACATTTTATTTTGTACTTGTGGCATCTTGACCAACGGAATCATCAGTTCCACTATGTGATTGTCCTTCTATTGGTAATGAGCTTTGAGAAGAGATAGAGTCTCTTGTTCCTATAAATCAAGAACAATAACAAAATATCAATAGTGCCTAAGATACATTTTTTTTTCTTCTTATTCACTTTGTATATGATGTGTTACCTGAAGATGATATATTCTCAGGAAGCGATGTTTTAGATCCAACATGTGATGGTGCTCCTAATCGAGTCGATGTGTGAAACTCTTGTTCCCCACCATGTTGAGGAGCTAAAAAATGACAATATAAAGACAAAATATATAAGACAGTAGGAAGATAATGAATTTACGCCACCTTTTACTAATATTTCTAAGTGATATACAAATAGTATGTGATGAAAAGAAAAATTAGTCAGACTCTTATCGTATAACTACTTGCATTTGTCACTAATTGTTCAAGCGAAGATTGAAGCCCAGCTTGCAAACGAGTTTGTGCTGTCGATACAGGAAAGGTAGATTAGAAGCTAATAAGTCACTTATCGTATTAATACACGAAGAGACGAAGTTTTACTTAATCGTGTAAGCTTGATTCGTTTGAGCCCACCAACTTCCTCTAATCCTAACAAATTAAAAAAAATCAAAATCATGTCATATTCTACTTAATTTGGGGAGCTAACATTATCAGAAAGCAAAACAATATGTTAATTGAAAAAACTTAATGTCTTATTAGATGAAAAACTTTGTTATAATTACCTAGACTTGTCACGTCCTTCTGAAGAGAATTCCCCAGTTCATCTTGTGAATGTACCTGTGACCTTGACCGCAAAGCTCTAATTCTTTTAAATCCACCAGCTCCTCCTGGTCCCGAAGACATCTGAAAAATTATCCAAAATAAATTATATAATATATGTAATCAACAAGTTCAATCATTCAAATTAAATGCATTGAAAATATCAATTAAACTAAATCATTAATTTAATACTACAATCATGTAATGCTCAACTTCATTCAAATATATGTAAAAATTGCAAGCAAGCAAAAATGAGTAACATACTTGATATTGCTAGTTATGCACAAATTAATCCATTTACAAGCTATGTATATCAATCATCATCATCGCTCTCATCTAATTCTGTGCTGTCTTTATCGTCATCAATATTCTCTTCATCATCCTCATCAATATCATCTGAAATGTAATTGTCTTCATTATCTGTTTCCTCATCTTCATCAACATGAAATTCCCTGAGTCAAACCATTCACATTGAAATAATATTGTTTTGCGATCACCAAGATATGTCAACTCAACAACTCTACTTAAAAACCCAAAAAATTCAATCATTCGATTTTTGTGTTGCCCTTCTACAGCCAACCCACTATTTTGAGTTCTACGACGAGCCTCTCGTTCCCTTGTATGAAAACGAACTTCATTCACCATGCAGCCTGAGTAACACTTCGTGTTCAACTTAAAAGGACCATTAGCAAGAGACCATAGTTCTTCTGTAACTTCGGCAACTTTTTGATGGTGTAACAAGTTCATCTACATAAAATCAAATAATTAAACCAAATAAAACTTCTATTGTTTTGATCAATATCAATCATCTAATAAATTATTTTCACTATCAGCTTACACGTTCTCTAAACTATTCTGGGAACTGCTTCATTTGGCTTTCATCATGAACATTCAAATCACTAGCTTCTTCTATCGCTATTCCAAGCAATTCAGCCTTGTAGATTCTAAAATAAAAAAAAATATGTACATTATATTAAGTAAAAACTCTAATAGAATATAAGATTTATTATAAATATGAGCTATATATTAAAACGGACTTACTTCATGTAATGCTCAACTTCTTCACAATTGCTCAAGATAAACCAATGAGCTTTAGTTAACTCTTCATCAGTCAGAGTAGGTTCTGGCCTAATATGTCCAAATGGACGCACTCTCATTGAAAAAACAGAAAGCTCTCCTCTTTCTCCATTTTGGACACCATCATAGTTTCTTCTTCTTCGATTGAATTTAGTTTCAATCCCATTTAAATACATTGACATGAAAGTTAAACTTTCTTTTACAATGTATCCTTCTGCAATAGATCCTTCAGGGCGAGCTCTATTTCTCACGAATCCTTTGAGAGTACCCAAATACCTTTACATGTACATGTCTAATTAAAATGGTAACTTAAACAAAATATATTAACTACAAATGCAAAATTACCTTTCAATTGGATACATCCAACGAGATTGTACGGGGCCAGCAATCTTAGCTTCTCGAGGCAAGTGAACAGCTAAATGGACCATAACAGTGAAAAATGCAGGAGGAAATATTTTTTCCAGTTTACACAAAATGAGAGGGATATTTTTTTCCAACTTCTCCACATCCTCCATCTTCAACGTCTTTGAACACAATTCTCTAAAAAACTCACCAAGCTCATACAAAGTTTCATTTACTTCCTTGCATAAATAACCACGTATTCCTGCTGGGTTAAGTCGTTGAAGAAGAACATGGCAATCATGTGATTTCAAACCAGATATTTTGTTTTCTTTTACACATCTTGAAATATTTGCAGCATAACCATCAGGAAAATTAATTGACTTTAGGAATTCATAAAATCCATTCTTTTCACTGGTGGACATTGTATAACATGCAATTGGCTTTATTAATTTATTGTCACTCGCACGAACTTTGATGTGCAACTCATCTCTAATTTTCATATCACGTAAATCTTCACGTGCATTTTCGGTATCTTTTGTTTTGCCCTTAATATTCAACAGTGTTCCCAGAATATTATCACATATATTTTTCTCAATATGCATCACATCAAGATTATGTCTGATCATTAATTTGTTCCAATATGGTAGCTCAAAGAAAATACTTTTCTTAACCCAATTGGCTTGCTGAGAACTTCGCTTCCTTTTTCGGTTGATTACCGGATGTTTTCCAGGTTTTGAAAACAAATCAGATAGGCTATCTAGCCAATTTAACACATCATCTCCAGATAGTTCCTTGGGTTTTGATCGATGTTCCTCTTCCCCATCAAAAGCATCTTTGTTCTTACGCCATGAATGATTTTTTGCCAAATAACAACGATGTCCCATGAAGCAAGTTTTTGCTCTTAACCTCCTAGAGCGGGTTTGGTCAAAACAACAAGGACATGCCATATAACCACTTGTTACCCAACCAGATACAGAACCATACCCAGGAAAGTCACTTATAGTCCACAAAATTGCAGCATGCAGTTGAAACTTTTCCTTGTTGTAAACATCAAATGTCTCAACACCTATGTCCCACATTTCTCTCAATTCATCAATTAAAGGCCTTAAATAGACATCAATATCTTTACCAGGTGCACGTGGGCCTGGTATAAGCAATGACATCATAAGGTATTCTTCTTTCATGCATTCATAAGGAGGCAAGTTGTATGGAACAAGAATAACAGGCCACATGCTGTATGAGTTGCCTAAATTTGACCAAGGAGTAAAACCATCCGTCGCCAAACCCAATTTTACGTTACGAGGATCTTGAGCAAAATGAGGATATTGGTCATCAAAATGCTTCCAAGCTGGAGAATCAGCAGGATGTCTCATAGTGCCTAATTCATCTTTTCTTCTCTCCTTATGCCACCTCATATTAGAAGCTATTTGCCGAGACATAAAAAGTCTTTGCAGTCTTGGCTTCAACGGAAAGTATCTTAATATTTTATGTGGGACATTCCTCTTAGCATCATTAGTCTTCCATCTTGATTCACCACAGATGGGGCATTTCTTTTTGTCTACATTGTCTTTGTAGAAGAGTGCACAATCATTTTTACAAGCATCAATTTCTTCATATCCCATTCCCATCTCAGCTAGGATTTTTTTTGCTCCGTAAAGTGACGAAGGAAGTATCTCACCTTCTGGCAATATCTCTTTTAAAAACTCAAGCAACATATTAAAGCTTTTGTTGCTCCATTTTCCCATCACTTTAATATGAAGCAATTCCACAATTACAGATAACAACGATTTTTTACAACCTGGGTATAGTTCGCGTTTTGCATCTTTTAATAAGTTTCTAAAACTTTCTGTTTCCCCCTGAAAATTTTGAACCTCACTCATTTCATCTAACATTTCAGTGAAATCATTATGCAAGTTAGATGATTGAGCATTCATCACATTATCATCTATAAGATCGTGTTCATTCTCATCATCACTAAAGATATGTACTTTCTCCCCAAGTAATATCCAATTAGGGTAATTATATGAGAAACCATTTGTATGCAGATCAAGCTTAACTTCATCAAAAGATTTGAACCTTGTATTATTGCAAGAGCGACAAGGACAATGAATCATGTTGTCAGGCCCAGCAGCATTTTCCTTGGCAAAATTGAGAAATGATTCCACACCTTTAATGTATGACTCAGAAAATGTATTTGTCTCATTCGTCCAACTTTTATCCATTACGTTGTCCCTAAAGATAATATGTTTTATATTAACTTATATTCAACAAATAAGTGTTACATAATATTGCATTTATACTATTCCAAGTTAGACAAGTAAATTAAAGTTGTTGCAAAAAGTAATATAGAAATTAAACTCATAGATAAAAAATATCCCAAATAATTGAAAAGACAAAGTTCATGAAAACAAAATCCACAACCAAGACAGATAAAACTTTTGCACTATAACCATCATCCAACAATGCATGTTCAAACATAAGTATAGATTGAATAATATACTTAATGGAATAAGCAAATTAATCAAACTAAAAGCATATATTAAAAACATAAATAACTCAATCTAAAAACGAGAGTTAGCATATAAGATTTTGATAAGGAAAATGCAACTTACGTTAATAGGGAAATTGCTGCACTTTTTGAATTGTACTCGTAACTTCTAATTGCGTTTTTCCTGTAAAGAATAACAGAGAATTTTTGGTTAATTCCAGCAGAATTGTAGCTATTTTACATTTGATCATTCTATATTTTCTGATTTGGAAGAGGCGAAATGTACAGGGGCGGATTTCGCCTGTAACAGAGGCGAAATTCCCCCCTTGTTACAGGCGAAATTCGCCCCTGTACAGGGGGGAATTTCGCCCTGTTACAGGGCGAATCCGCCTCTTTTACAGGGGCGAAATCGCCACTGTAACAGGGGCGAAATCCGCCTCTGTTACAGGGGCAGATCCGCCTTTGTTACAGAGGCGAAATTGCCACTGTAACAAGGGCGAAATCCGCCTCTGTTACGGCGGCGAAATCGCCACTGTAACAGGGGCGAAATCCGCCTCTGTTACGGGGGTGAAATCGCCACTGTTACAGTGGTGAAATCCGCCTCTGTTACAGTGGCGATTTCGCCTCTGTAACAGGGGCGGATTTCTGCCCCTGTAGTGGCGGAATTTTGCCATACAGGGGCGAAGATTCTTCTCCTACGGCTATACAAAAATGCTTAAATTTTAACAAAATTTTCTTTCAAATAGTAATATGAGAGAAGAACTAAATACCTTGTTGATTGGCAAGAGTGATGATGGATTGCTGATGAAAGTAAGAGATGATGGATTGTTGATGAAAGTAAGAGAAGAATTTGAGGAAGAAGAAAGCAGCTGTGTTGAGTTGAAAGATAGAAGAAAGAGAGTTTTGACGGTTTACAAGTATATTTTTTTCTATTTTTCTAATAAAATTAATTGTATATTTTTTTATTAAGAAGTTTATTTATTTAATTTAAGATGAGATTTTGGAATTGATATGTAGAAAAAAATTTATACTTTGAAAAATACTTAAAAAAGAAAAAGATGAGACAACAAAATATTATTTTATTAAGTATAAAATTTAATTGCAAATAAAAAAATAAATTTATCACATAAATAGTTTTAAAAAAATAAGAAAAAATACTAAACAAAAGAGAATATTAATTTTGGGGGGAAAGACAATTATTTATAGGAGGGAATTATTTTCTCACTCATATATATAGTTGTTGTGAGATTTTTTCTTTTTTGTAGCAATATACTAATTAATTGTGAAGAAATAATTTTTCTTTTATCATGAAATTTTAATTCGTTATAAAAAAAGGCAATTACAAGGAATAAAAATTCGTCACATTATGTGATACTTAATGTGAGGATAAATAATTTTGTCACAATATATGATATTTAATGTGATGACATATAATTTCATCACAATAATGATATGAAATAGTGAGAACAAAGTATTTTTAATCCTTTGTTTATGTATTGTGAGGAAATTTTTTTTATCATATATACATCAATTTTTTTTTGTGAGGAATTAAATATTTATTGTGATAAAAAGATAATTTCCTCACAATTGGTCCATGCTTTTGTGAGGCAACTAGAACTCCTCATAATATGAAAAGCCTAATGTGAGGAAACAAGATTTTCTCATATTAACCTTTCTTTTGTGACAATATTTAATTTCCTCACATAACATTGGTCACAAAAAAGGACATTTTTTGTAGTGTAAAGTAGAATGTATTAATTACAACTTACCGCCACCTCCGCCCTCGACCCGCTCCAGCCGCCGTCGGCCTTCTTCTTGAAGCATTTGGAGAATAACTCCATCTGCCTCACTGGCCGGCCGAGCTGCTCCTCCTGTAAAAAGAAATGGGAAACTGTTATTATAATTTTAATTTAATAGTAATAAATAATTGAAATAACATTAGATATCTTACCAATTTCCGCTTGTGCATACTGACGGAGACAGATCCCCCGCGGTACACAGTAGCGGATGCGCCTGGGTTGGGGTTTCGGTTCGCCTTGTTCTTCTCGTACTCCGACTTGAACTCCGGGGACTCCCAATACAGGAGGAGTTGCTGCCACAACTCGTTCGCCAGCCATAGCGGCTTCTACAGGGACTGTCTGGCGAGGATGAACTTCTTCCTAAGGAACCTCCCCACCTAAACGTGGAAGATCTTGAACATCGACTCGTCGTCGGCGTCCCACCAGTACGTCATCTGTATTAAAAAAAAATACATATATCATTACAATAGATTGTTAAAATATTTAAAAACAAAAAATAATTGTCATTACCTTCAAACTCTCGAACCAGAAAAGCTGGTGCTCTGGCGGCACCTTGCGCAAAACTCCCCCAAGGATGGGGATAGTGTCCTCGCACGACCGCGTACATGCGCTCGTGGATCTTCCGATCAGAACTGAAATTATAAAATAATTAGTATGACATTAAAATATTAATATAAATTAAAAAAAATTAAAATATAAATATACCTCGACCGCGTACATGTGATGTACTGGCGCGCGGATAATGGTGGGAGTGGTGGGGCCGGTGGGGGTGGGGCAGCCCATGGACGGGCCGGATCGACCGCCGGTGCAATAGTGGATGGTCCGGGCTGCTGATCCGGCGCAGCGGTAGACGCACCGGGCTGCTGATCCGGTAGACGCACCGCGGTGCCTGCTCTGCCGGTGGTTGTGGTGGTGGTCGGAACACTGGTTCCCCATCCTGGGGAGCAACACCGGCCGGCGGTATAGCCGGTTCGCCGCGACTGCGGCCACGACCACGACCATGGCCATGTCCACCTCCTCAAGGTGGAAAATCACGACCAGACATGATCTAAAAAGTACATGTAAGTATCAATTTATTTCAATAATGAAAATTTTTCTAATTTATTCTAATATATATGCAAACTAAATTCAAAACTGTATATATTTATACTAAATACCATAATTTTACCCTAAAATTGCACTAAATCGAATTATCATATTTTTAATTATCATATTTTTAAAAAAATTCAAATTTCCAGATTTTTAAAAAATTCAAATTTCCAGATTTTCAAAAAAATTAGAATTTTCAGATTTTTAATAAATTCAAATTTCCAAATTTTTAAAAAATTCAAAATTCCAGATTTTTAAAAAATTCAAATTTTCCAATTTTTCAAAAAAAATTCAAATTGACAAATTTTTAAAAAATTCAAAATTCAATATTTTTAAAAAACTCAAATTTCCCGCTTTTCATAAAATTTCAAATTTCCAGATTTTTTAAAAATTTAAAATTTCATATTTTTAAAAAAAGTCAAATTTTCAGATTTTTTAAAAAATTCAAAATTTTAGATTTTTTAAAAAATTCAAATTTCCCGATTTTTTAAAAAAATTCAAATTTCCAGATTTTTTAAAAATTCAAATGTCCAGATTTTCAAAAAAATTCAAATTTTCAGATTTTTAATAAATTCAAATTTCCAAATTTTTAAAAAATTCAAAATTCCAGATTTTTTAAAAAATTCAAATTTCCCGATTTTCAAAAAACTTCAAATTGACAAATTTTTAAAAAATTCAGAATTCCAGATTTTTAAAAAACTCAAATTTCCCGCTTTTCATAAAATTTCAAATTTCCAGATTTTTGAAAAATTCAAATTTCCTGATTTTTAAAAAATTTAAAATTTCATATTTTTAAAAAAATTAAATTTTCAGATTTTTAAAAATTAAAATTTTCAGATTTTTCAAAAATTCAAATTTTCAGATTTTTGAAAAAAAAAAAATACAAATTTCCAGAATTTTAAAAATATCCAAATTTCCACATTTTCCGATTTTTCATAAATTACAGAAATATACCCAAATTACAGAAATAGTAAATTTTCAGATTTTCCAAAAAACACAAATTTCTAGATTTTTCACATTAAATTTTCTGTTTTATATTTTCAGATGTAAAACAGAATTTTTTTTTGAAATTTTTAATAATATTAAAAAATAATATCCTATATTCCATCAAATTTACAGAAATTTGATTAAACTTCAAAAAATTAACCACAAAATTACCATAAATTAGCTACAATTACAGAAAATTAATAAGCTACATTACATTCACAAAAATTACTCAATTACAAAAAATTACATAATTACATAAATTACACAGTTACAAAATTATAGGAAATAATATCATATATTCCAGATTTTCAAGAAAATTTACAGAAAATTACAACATAATATCCTATATCTTACAGAAAATTACAGAAAAATACGACAACTAACAGAATTTACAGATTACTCCCATAACTAAATGGAAATTACAGAAAATTCCCTAACTATTCAAAAATTACAGAAATTACAGAATAAAATTACAAATTTTACAACCAAATTCTTACATGTATTTTCAGAAAATAAAAATAGAAAAAAAATAAAGGTAGGGTTTTTGGAAACCCTACTTGGTACGACGACGGCGGAGGGATGGCGGCGGGGGTGCTGGCGGCGGCGATTGACGACGGGGGCGCTAGCAGCAGCAACTGACGCGGGGGATGGCGGCGGCTGGGGGGGGGGGGGGGGGGCGATGGCGGCCGGTGGGGTATGGCGGCAGTCAGAGGAGTCGGTGGGAGAGGCGCTGATGGCGGCCGGCGGCGAAGGTGGGAGAGTGAGATTGGGAGAGTGAGATTAAGGGGGAAGAGGGAGAGGCAGAAAATGGGTAAAAATCGGCGAAAGGGTGAATTTAAATTAGAATTTTGGAACTGTCACATTTTGTAGTGACCGTTCCTAAGTCCAGCCCAAAGTTCCAAAACGACGTCGTTTTCCTATTAAAATGATGACGTTTTACGACATATACTTATAATAAACTTACTAGGAACGGTCATGTAATATGTCCTGTGTTACAGGTACCGTTCCTAACTTGAAAAACGACGATGTTTTAATACATATTACTTATAATAAACTTACTAGGAACGGTCGTGTAATATGTCCAGTGTTACAGGTATCGTTCCTATCTTCAATAACGACGTCGTTTGTTTACCTGTACATAGTTAACGTTCCTATTTGTATATAGAACCGTTCCTATATGTATTGCAATTTTTTTGTTATTTTCTTAGATAATAAATATGAATTAAGAAAAACACGTTTCGAACACTCATTTGATTGAATAAAGATCTACAATTGGGTATTTAAAGAATTTGAAAATATATAGTAAATTCCAAAAAATAGACACCGTTCACAATATGAAGTATATTTGTATATTTATGTTTGTTAGTATTTCACAGATGTAACTAGGACCCTATGTTGTTGTACTGCACGGCATAATCAGACCGTCAAAATTTTAATTAAATCGTTAGATATGATGTATCATACAAAATAATACATTATATGTAGTTTTGCAAAATTTCGGTGTGCGGTTCTCGAGATATCGTATCCGATCAGTATTCCTCGTAAGAAAAACAGATGCATCCTTAAATCCAGGTTGCTGATTGAAAATCAGACCGTTGGACATCAATTCATATCCATAACCTTGTATGTGTTAAAAACTAGTGTTGATCCGGCTGACGAATGTTGAGATATCGGACCAATTGGTTGGAATTGTAATAATAGGAACGATCACATAATAGACAAGGTGTTCCCAATACCGTTCCTAACGGAAAATATGATGTCGTTTTAATACTCGCACGTATTTACCGTTCCTATTAACCTTTGGAATGGTCATATATAAACAGACCATTCCAATAGTTGAATTTTCCACCAATTTTTCATTGGGCGCCAAAACGAAATATTAGACTTCAGTTTGGAACGGTGTTTAGTTTTCATCTACTGTTCCTAATTCAAATTTTCTTCATTTTTTTTTGGATTGGCCGCCATATTTGAAATATTGTATCTCAAATAGGAATGGTCAATGTAAAAGTTGACCGTTCCTAATTCAAATTTCCCTAATTTTTCTTAATTAACCGCCATAATTGAAATATTGTACCTCAAATAGGAACGGTCCCTTTAATATTTGACCGTTCCTAATTCAAATTTCCCTCATTTTTTTTTAATTAGCCGCCATATTTGGAAAATTGTACCTTAAATAGGAACGGTCCTGATAAATTTTAACCGCTCCTAATTCAAATTCTCTCGTTGTTTTTTGTTTGGCACCTATTCAAATAGTTGTACCTGTAGTAGGAACGGTTGTTAGAATCAAATTTCCATACCTATTTTTAAAATTTATTCTCATTTCTTAGAATAATCAAAATAAATCTATCGAATACAATTTTTACAATATCTTTAATGAAAAATATACAGAATTTTTTTTAAAAATTCAATAAGTCTCTTCATCGGACTCAGCCTCGTCAAAGCTATCTTCATCTTGATCTTCGGATTCACTGTCTGGCGAGCGCGATGATCCGACTCCATGATCAACGACCAATTGTATTCCCGTTGGGTCATGCAGTTCAAATGTTTAGTTATCTATTACAACATCTGGATTAGGTACAACTTCATCCATCCTGAACGGGTGGCGTTTGTTGCTGCTGCACAGGGTGTGCTGTTAATGCTTCAAAGTATTCCTGCACCCTCTCCTCACCATGAAAAGTCCAATTGTAATACTCTGGCATAAATCCTTTCATACACAAATCAAAATTTACCTTGTCTAGTGTTTTGAACCGTTCGTTTTTGCACTTCCGGCAGGGACACTTAATCTTGTCCCCATCCATATATGCACGCTGAGACTGGGCCCATTCTAAAAATATTGTAACACCATCCTCAAACTCCAGCGTCACACCCAGGACGTCTCGATCATACATCCATTTTCTCAACTGTCTTAACATGATTGGTCCTACATATAATTCACAACAGTATGCAATTAAATGAGGAGAGTAAATTATATATATAAATATATACATGCAAAAATAACAGAATTTTGCATACTTACCTGAGCAAAATACCTATCAATATCAATGCAAAATTCGCGCTCGGTAATTAATATGTTCGATTTCCGTATAAAGAATCAAGGGGGAAGTTACAACAAAATGAGTTGGAGAGTAAGTATAAGAACAATGACAAAGAAGGGGGACATATATATAGAAAATATTGGAACGGGCATTGGAATATTATTTGGAACAGAAAACTAGCCATTAAAATATAGTCGTTGTTCCAGCTTTAGGAACGGTTGCAGGAGAAGAAACAGGAACGGTAATGTTACCATTGTAATATAGCCGTTAGCGCATAGTAGGAACGGTATGAGGCACACCAAAATGGACCGTTCCTACATGGAGTACAATTTGGAACGGTCCTTGTAACAATATTGCACTTACTATATACTCATAATTTGGAACGGTAATTGCATTACATTTCTTCCCATGGCGTAAAAGGGTCTTCTGTAGGACTACATGTTGGAACGGTCAGTCCAGGGGTCCAAATAGACCCGGTCTTTGGAACACATATAGTAACGGTAAGTGTTCCCGATCGGCGTGCTGTTCCAATTCTCACACATGTGTTCCAAATTGAAGTCCAAAATATATCAGGTCCCCTTTAGGAATGGTTGTAGGTGTACAAATTGGCCCACCCTTTTTGGCACTCTACTAGGAACGGTCGGTCCGTTCCTATTAATTTGTATTACAATTAGCATGACTGTGACGTTATTAACGGTTTACCATTCCACAACTGTTTCTACAACCGTTCCTATTTGGAACGGTAACTGGAACGGTCGTCTCTATCCGTCCCTATTCCCGCAATTTTTTGTAGTGTTTGAAGTGTAGCTACGAATTCAAGCTAAATAGGCTTATACCGGCCAGTCATGCGCATAGCTACAAACTAAGTTTCGCACTATGCTATAACGACAAAAAGTGGAACAAATATTTTTCACTAGATCATAGAACTTTCTCATGTCGAAATATGAAAATACCAAATTCCAATCAAAAGTATCGAATCTTTTTTGAAATCATATACATACATGAAGTCAAACAAGAAAACACTATCCTCCATGTATTTATGAATAGCAATTTATGTACGCAATTTTCCATAATGATGAATGTATTCTCAAGATAAAAAAAAAATGGCCTAATAACTTGGGTACAACTAATCTTTATTGTGTACCATTGTAGGATTCATTACCTTGTGTTGTTTATGATTTGTGGGGGTTTATTTTTTGGACTTTAAATGCAAACCTTGCACAACAAGGCTTAGTGAGAGATATCCAATTATAATAAGCTTGGCCAACACTACTCGCAAGTTGCTAGTGAAAGCTTATTACGCCAACTTATAGACCCTTTTTAAATATATAAAGTACCATGATTTTTGGCTTGTTGTTTCATTAGAAATTACTGAGAGATTGATTAGATTTGTGATAGTTATCTTCGTATAGTGCAAAAACTAAAAATATAATGAAAAACAACAAAAAACCGGTGCAATATGTAAAGGTCTTTATGTACTCCTAAGATTGTTCTATATTCTCAACATTTTTGTAAGGAAAGAGGTCTTAAATGATTACTTGATGAGAGCCTTTTCTTGGTTCGGTGCAATCTATGCAGCATGCATTTAGTGCTACAGTAAATATAGAATGCAACGACTCGTTTTGTTATAGGGTCTCACGATTCAAGTGTGGATGTGATACTAAAAGGTGCTTCAGTAAGGAATACTTAAAATTTTTCTCCACGCGAGATATGGAGTATTGTGAAGTCTTATTGTTAGCATTACCGTGTACAAAATATAAGATTGTACGAAGCACAAACGGTGACAAACTTTTACAAAGGAAAGTAATACACATTGGTTAAAGAAAAGTAGCGTTAAGATGGAGTTTCATATAGAGGTCTAGTTCATTGGAAATGATAGAAACTAGTCAAATCTCATAAATTAAAGTCTATTATCGTGTATTTTGAAGCACCTACGTTGGCCTTATGATCAATAGAGATGGGCATCATCTCATGCTTAAGATTAGTGTATAACAAAATAAACTACCATGGAGACGGTGTGCCCATACTAGTTAGAACTTATGAAACGATTGCCAAATCCTATGATTTTGGTAAGATAAGATCATGGCCTTCGACCTTCCTCAAGGAAAATAATAAGATCTACCCTTCAACTATGCTTTGCAAACTGAATTATGAAAATGATTTTTTAAGTGTTTTTACTTGTATGGTGTATGCATGTTCAACAGTGCACATATATATGTATGCCTCTTTGTTCTCATTTTGATGTATGATACAGAATGTTCGAAGTTTTTATTATAGTAAATTTTACAAAATGCAGTACTAGAAGTTGAGGTAATTTAGGGGGCAAATTATGTATACAATGCACGAGATTTATCGTATTTATAAACAACTTATTATTAGATGAAAAGTTGCATTTATGTTTCTTGAGGTTTGCTCAGTTTTACATTTATCTCCTTCCTTTAGGATTGCTGCAAATAATTCATCTGAACTTTCAACTTTGTCTTTCCATTTGTATTTAAGCCATATTGATAATCTACACTATTATAAAAGAAAATATTTTTGTGTACCAACTTTTGAATATCCAAATTTACTCTGTAATTAATTTATTTTCTTAAAAAATTTATTGATCATAATATTAATTTTAATATTTTTTTTCCTCTCAACCCACTACTCCATGTTTCTCTCATCTTACTGCACCTTTCTTTCTTCTTACGAACTTTTATCTTTTGCTTCCTTCATAATTTTTTTTTCTCTTCATCTCACACCATAGTTTTTTATTATATGTTCGTGGTCGGGACTACGTGCAACGCCGACTAATTTTATGCAAAAAAAATGTATATTGTAAGTTTATTTTATATGTAGATGGAGGTGTACTTATAATTAATTAAAAATACAAAAGTTGTTTTTGTAATACTTAGTATTCGGCATTTTTATTTATTGATATAAATTAACGTCTTCACGTCTTATTGGATTTAGAATAATTTTCTGAATTTGACATTTTATAGGTACATTATATATTTATGTATAACATTGTGCAATAAATAAAAACATATAAAATGAATTATCAAATTATACGAATATCTATATCCACGCGTTTAAAATGATGATACCATGTTTGTTTATTTTTAAAAAAGTATATACAATTTTAAAAAATTATAAAAACATATGAGCGTATAGAATTTTGAAATATAGGTATATATATGTACGCATATACGTGGAAAGAATTTTTAAGGCCACAAACATAAATACTCTAATATTAAAATACACAAAATATTTATGATATGAATACATAATATAAAAAATTTTAAGTAATAAGCAAAAAAATCAATGAGATACATACAAAAGTATTTGAATATAAATAGTACAAGAAGTATAGTATAGTTCCAGATAAAGACACACAGACACATATCTTATAAAGCACCTTTTTTGTATTGTACATATAAAAACAACTATTTATTCATATAAAAGTACTGCATATATTTTTCTACATATAGATGTTTTTGAGTTATATCTACATTTTATATTACATAAAAACATCTGTATTCAATGAAACATCATATTCGATTATGATTTGAATTAATTGGGAAATAAATAGTTATTTTTGTGCATTGTTAGAAATGTAGCACTTTATTTTTCTTATGTATTACAAAAATTCTTATTTTTTTTTGTTGAATGCCTCCTGTGCCTAGGTGCGGGGTTGATAGACCCCTACCCATTTATTAAGCAAGAATCAACGTATCCATGTACATGTATAAAAGCGTAAATGAGGAGTACTTACTCCCTGTACAGATAAAAAATCGATGGAAACGAAAGCTAGGGAGATGAAGATCCGCCCATAGTAGCCCGGCCAGGGCGCCCTCAGCGTGCCATATGACCCCATTTCCTTGCACTACACAAGCCATGTTCGCTAGGTAATCTGCTGGCTTTTTCCCTTCCCTCAAGATGTGTGTAGACCACACCTCCAGTTGCTGTTGTAGCCGATGGAGACACACCAGATGGTGTTGCAGATACCAAGCCCTAACTCCTCTCTGAATAATGCTAAGGAGTGCCAACATGTCCGTTTCCACCCAACGTCGATAGTAGCCATTCTACAGCGCAAGTTCAAGCCCCGCACTAGCGCAGTGAGTTCCGCAAAGACGTTAGTGTGGACACCTAGAAATGCATAGAAAGCGAGGCAGAGAATGCCTTCGGAGTCTCGGATTAAGCCTCCCGCACCCGCCATACAAGGATTTCCCTTCGTCGCGCCATTGCAGTTGAGTTTGTGCCATCTGACCGAAGGACTATGCGATTGGACAATCCTTGGCTTAGGCGGTGACGACTTGGTGATAGAAAACCCCAGACATGCCGCCACCATAAGGTCGCCTTTCAATTGACTGTAGCCGAATTGTTTCGCTCGGTACAACAACCGTAAATGGTCTGTGACCCAGTGAAGTCGAGAAGCAACCCCAGTTATATCTCACCTCATTCCGAAGGGATCAAATGCACTACAAATGGGGCATGGGACGACCACTCGGGCATGCCCCACATCACAAAATGAGAAGAGATGTTCCAAGCATTCAACATGAGCTGCACATATTTGTTGTTTGGCAAGGAAACCCGAAATAGATCAGCAAAGTGCGCCCAAATAGCTCTTGTGACTGCTCCACAAAAGAAACAAATGAGAGGTGGACTCCATGGCGCAGCAATAGGTATAACGTGAAACTAGGGGCAATCCCTTAGCTTGCATCCGCTAGTCCACTGGGATATAATCATGCAGGAGGCGCCACACGAAGATGGAGATTTTAAGGCGAACGATGGGATGCCAGACTGCCACCAGCAGCGGCTGCAACCTGGGCCTGACTCGGATCAAGTTCTAGGCGGATTTGGTAGTGAACACCCCCTGTAAATTTTCTGTCCACCATGCTCGATCATCCTTCGTCTCAGAAAAAGGAATAGAGAGTACGAACAACAACCAGCAGGATGGCGAGCTGCAGATTGGAGGTGTCCCACTCTCCGTCCTTCTAGTAATAGCTCACGCGCTCATGAAAAGAGCAAGCCGGATCCACAGACGCTGCGAGAGTCCCATCCGCCAACTATTATCATGCCAAAAGCATAACCCACCAAAGCCCAAAGTCTAGCCAATGCTGGCCTCCATACACCTTTGCACCTGACACATCTGTCTCCATAGAGGCATTCATGTAGTGTAAATGTTCGTAGAGGCCGGACATGATCTCTTACAATAATTGTACAAAAGGAAAGTGCCCTACAGGGAATTGCATGTTCGAAAACGCCACCACAACGTTTGAGAGAAGACCTCAACTATATTGGCGAGTTTTCCGCACCCCCAAGCCACCCTCCTCCAGCGGCTTACTCAATCTGTCCCAAGAACACCAATGCAGCCTCTTTTGAGCCGTACAAACCCCAAAAGAACTTATTTAGCAACCTGTCAATCCGCAAGATGACACCCTTTGGCGGCTTAAGGACATGAAGTAAATGTATGGGCATGGACAGTAAAACGAAGCGGATGAGAGCCAGCCTACCTCCATAAGACGGCACCTCTTTTTCCCATCTGGTCACCTTACCCGACATTGCTGCCACGAGCGGCTCAAAAAGCTCAGACTTCTTTCGACCCACATAGATAAGCGCCCCTAGGTATGTAAAAGGGAACGACTTCTGGACGTACCCTGTTGGCCGCTTGATTTTCCAAATCACCAAAGTCGGGGCCGTCGGTGCGACAACAAACAAGCTCTTTGAAACATTAATGCATTATCCAGAAGCGGCCGAAAAATCTTCTAAGAAATCTATGATGCGCCGTAGGCTGCGTTCCTTCGAGTTAGTGAAAATAATGCAATCATCTGCGTAGGCAAAATGCGAGATGCCTTGGCTCCCTATGAAGTGAAGCAAGCCATCACCTTGGAATAACTTTTTCGAACCCCGGGATAAATATTCCGAAGCAAGCACGAAGAGCCTCAAGGACAAAGGATCTCCTTATCGCAAACCCCTCGTAGACTAGAAAAAACCATTCACCCAGCCATAGATAATTATCGAGAACCAGCAATTTCGAGTACACTATCGAATGACATGTAGCTAATGCTCGGGAAACCCCAAACGTGCAAAGACCCACAACAGAAAAATCTAGTCGACCCGATCGTACGCCTTAGCCATGTCTAACTTCCGTACCACATTCCAGTCTGCTCTCCGGGTACTTATAGAATGCATAATCTCCTGTGTCAGCATAATTTTATCCCCAATGAGTTGGGTCGGTGAAAGAATCGGTATGGCCCGGGAACGCGGCGGAAGCATAAAATAAAAAAAATTAAAACGATTTTAAAGGGGTGTTCCCTCTGAATTCCCGGGCATTCGGTGTATTCAAAAGAATCATAACATACGTAAAAATATTCTTGAACATGTGGCTTGAGGAGGAAATGAAAAAGCACAATAATTTTAATCGGAACATTACCTTTTTCGTTTTACATGTAGAACGGCAACAAGCATTGATTCCCTTTTCATTCCTTTTCCGTTCACCTTAGGATTCAAATTAGAACCCCTCTAATTTTTCCACACCACACTTATGGAAGCAAATCAAGATCTACTGCTAAGTAGAAGCTAAGATCAAGGAAGAAACGAAAACCGTATTACACCATTGATTAGTGTAAACGTATTTATCATGTTTTCATCTTGAATCCAATTCAAAGAAAACTAAAAAAATGGAGAAAAAATGAAAGAATTTTCGTGGCTTAGTGAGAGGAGAGCAAGTTAGGGAGTTGAAAAACGTACATGTCTTGTGTGTAGTGTTGTCAAATTACATACAAAACAAGTTGTTTCCAAAATAACTTCTACACACTATGCACAACATGTGCACCACTCTTACATGGAGGATTTTTAGCTTCTCTTCAACTTGCACCAAACCTTTGAGCTTGAATTTCAAGTCATGGGCCGATTTTGACCGGTCTTGATTTAGTCAAATTAAATCAAGTCCAATATAGATCAATGGATTCCATATTAATCAAATTAATATTAAACCTTATTGATTTCCAAAAATTTATTTGATCCAATTAAATAAACATAAGCTCAATCAATAATTAATTGATCCATTCAATTAATTAAACCAAATCCAATAAATTAATTCAATTAATTTAAAGGTGTTAAGCCCAAAATTAATTAATTCAATTAATCAATTCTTGGGCCATCCATCCAATGAATTTTCCAATAAATGATCCAATCATTTATATTCTCCTTGAATTAATTTAATCCAATTAAATTAATTTTCTTTTTCCAGAATTAATTTCAAATTAATTCTACTACTTTCATAGTGATTCGCGTGTGACTCTTTAGGTTCACCCTCAGCTAGACTTGGACTTTTGTCCAACACAATTGATTAATTAAATCCAATTCAATTAATTATTTCAGATTAACCATTAATAAAAAATGCTCGTTACCATGGGTGGGCGTCTAGCAACGGTCCATGGCACTAGAGACTAGGTAAATATTGGTTTGAACATTTAGACTCCGAATTCCATACAGGTACAGTCCTTTCGTCGACCATCTCCCGGCCTTAGTCTAGGGCATGGTCACCTCTCGCCAGATCCAAGATACAACCTTCATATGCATGCAACTGTCATGATTCCTCAAGTCTGAAGACTAATCCCATACTATCGGAACCGAGAATTCCAGTTATACCGACCAAGCCTCCAGGGCTTCCATATGAAGATTCCCGCGAGTCAGTTCAATCAGTCGACTACCTTGCCAACTAACCCACTAAAATTGCATAGACGACCTACGTCTAGCACCAATGAAACTTGACACTCTCCCAGTGAATGCAATAATTAGTGCAAGTCTCCATAGGGCACTCGAGGCCCAGTCTCGAGGTCCTCGACTTGGGATGTTTCAGACCGACCCTCAAGGAGTTGGTTTCATAACCGCCAACCTATGCGCAACTCAACTTAATGGGTTTAACCAATCAGTCTGTGGGCATTTGTTGTGACATCGAAATGCCATTCAATGTGAGTAGTAAGCACAACAAACACATTTTGCGAATGATGAATACTTACTTTATCCATTAGTATAATATTACTTTCATAAAGATCGACGAATAGTTCCCAGAATAGCCAATCTAATTGATTTTCTGGTCACCTATTCTAACAATCTCCCACTTGACCACAAAGCCAATTACCCATGTTACTCAGATCCTTCTGACCACAAGCAATCTATGATACCGGCTCAGTCTCGTGGGTCTACTATATTTCTCTGCCGAAATGACACGGTCTAACCATGTCACCTCTTCCTACCATTGTTGTCTGCAAATGGTGGTTGTCTAAGAATTTTCCATGGATCTGTGATGAGATCTTGGGCCCAAAAGCTTTTGCCAAAGTCTAGTTGTTCGCCTCCGAGGCAACTACTGGCTCGGCCGTGCTAGGCACCACATCCATCCTATGGATCTTTTCAATCCAAACCACTTTCTAGAAATGACTACTGAAGTCGCCATACATTCGACTTTCATGATGACATGTTGTGATATCCCGTTTGAAACCTTTCCAAGAAAGCACACTCACCATTAAGTCCAAATGTACATACATATTGAGAGTAAACATTATTCATATGATTCTGAAAGCTAGTATCGCTATAGCCTTCCAGAATCAACCCTAAAAAAAATGTGCATCAAGAACACTTCTTTAATCCTTATTCAGGTATTAAAGACTGTTCTCAACAGTTGTCTACTGCCTTCTCGGCACAAGCCCAATAACCGTTGTTATGCCCAAAGCATACACAACAGTAGGCCTAATGCACGAACAACATTATCATGATGCCTAAGGCAAAGACGTCGGGGATGCCAAACATCTAAGCTTTCTCATTACTCTACCGTAACTGAGTCTTGAACAGCTTACCCCGTATAAAGAAATCCAATTCCTCTCATGGAGAATTGCGTGAACAACGCTCGTGTTTCAGTGTTTCCTACCATCTTAAATTCATTCCAAATGAATAAGACATTACACACTAAATACTTCGAACAAAACTACCTCCCACTGACCCTAAAGCCCGTTATTAGGGGTGGCAACGAGTCGAGCTCGAGTCGAGCTCGAGCTCGATTTTGAAGGGTGTGGCTCGAGCTCGAGCTCGAGCTCAACGAGCTCGTACAGTTCGAGCTCGAGCTCGAGCTCGAATCTCACCTAATGAGCTCGAGCTCGAGCTCGACCTCGAGTCGAGCTCGAGTTCGTAATTATTTGTAGAATTTTTTTTATATTTTTTAATTATTAGTATACTTTTTTAATAAAATTATATTATTATAAATTATAATAGTATAGAGTATGTATATATATAAATTAATTATTAGGACTTGTTAATTTAAAAAATTAGAAGAGATTACAAATAAATATTAAAATATAACATAGAATTTATATGTGTCATATTAAAAAAAAATTAAAACTTACTAAATTGTTGATTAAGCATGTTGATTCATTATTATTATTACTATTACTATTATCATTATTATTATTATTATTATTATTATTATTATTATTATTATTATTATTATTATTATTATTATTATTATTATTATTATTATTATTATTATTATTATTATCATCATCTTCATCATCATCATCATCATCATCATCTTTAGATTAATTCATGGGAATCACTAAGTTTTGACATAACTTTATAAGTAAAATTTATAGATTGTATAATGTATACTATGTATTTTGATATAAATATAAGACTCACAAATAGATACAAAAATCATAAGTTAATTGTTAGGACTTGTTAATTTAAAAAAGTATAAGAGGTTATAAATAGATATTAAAATATAACATAAAATTTATATGTATGATATTAAATAATTATTTTAAAGAAAATATTAAAATTTACTAAATATTGATTAAGTTTATTTTTATATAAATTATAAAGGTTAAATGTATAAATAAAAGTACCAATACCATAGTTTATTATTATCTAAAATAAAATATATGATATTAATTAATAATTACAATATATGATCAATTTTGAGTATAAAATTGATAAAGTATTGGATATCAAATTAATATATAAAAAATTCTAAACATAAAAAAAATTTAAAAAAATTTAAAAAAAAAAAAAAAGAGAAAAAGCTCGCGAGCCGTTCGCGAGCTAAAAAAATAGAGAGAATTGAGCTCGAGCTCGAGCTCGACTGGAGCTCGAGCTCGAGCTGGCTCGACTCGAGCTCAAAAAACTCAAGCTCGAGTCGAGCTCAAACTCGAGCCGGCTCGCGTAGCTCGCGAGCCGGCTCGACTCGTCTGCCACCCCTACCCGTTATTGATCGAGTCATACTCCGAATGAACTCGTCAAAATGAATATTCTAGTAACACAAAATTTCAAACTCCAGTTTGAATTTTCATGACGGATCCAATAGCTCTAAGCCATTGATCTGAACCCGATGTCCAACATCACTTCTCCTTGTATCTTTTAGATGATACTCTAATTGACTGGACAGGCCCAGAAACCTATACCTCTCAAGTAACTAAAGTATTCTGGTTATCCCTAGGAGGACTGGAATATAGTCAGTGGAACAATATAATTACAAATGATGTTTGCATTATTCTGCATTAAACTTGCACAAATCGGAATCTCAGTCTAATTTGTCTCCCACTAGTCCTTTGACGTATGTGGGACCATCCCATGTACTCAAGAACTTTGTAGGATACAGGCTTGCCAAACCATATCCTATATGGCAATTAGATCATGACTATTAGAAAATGCCATGTTTCTCAACTTGGCAACCTTTCAAGTCCATGTCCAGATGGTTTAATGTAATCTAGTTAAACCCCGATCGAGCCAAGTCTAACAAGTTCGATTTCTCCCTTATCATAGACAGTTCAACCATGGTCCTTATAGGAAGAATTCCACTGAGTGAGAATTCCATTTTCATCTGGATATTCAAGAACTCGCACTAAATACACGCCCCGTCGATCTATTCGAGAGGTTTAATTTTGCAATCAGCTTGGTTCACCACTCCAAGTCTAATTCCCCGAACCTATCAAAGGTCCTTAGACTTGCGAACCCCCTTCTGGTGCTGTATATTCAGTAACCTACGAATGTCTAAATGGATCCAATCTAATAGACTTTTGGCAAGCCCACTTTGTCCATCAAAGAAGCTTTCAGTCTATTCATCTCAGAGAGGACTTGTAAGCTAGTCGACTCAAATTATCTATAGCTAGACTCTTTGAATCTACAAATTCCTTGTCCTTAACCAAAGGAACAACCATCCTAGCTTATGGATGCCAAATTCGTAAGTTTATCCTGATTATCCATTTTAAAAATTTGATATTGAGTACTCATAATCCGATTATGGGATAGTGTTTAAGGATAATTATGTATCCCACCTATCAGACAAGAATAACCATTTTTTGTCAAATAAGGCAATTTTATTGATCAAATGTATGTAATTTAAAAACTGTCCAATAGTACATAAAAACATACTTCGAGCACGCTAGGTTACATAATTCCCATTTAGTTCTATCCTAACATGATCACTGCTATGCTAAGCCTAACTTCCCTAGTCTTTTCAGCAAATGGCCCTGCCATTGCTAAGCTTTTGGACTTGTCTTAGCTTTCTTCCTCTTCCCATATCCGATACCCTTGCCTTTCGCTTTTGAGGTCAAAGCCTCTCCCACTAGTACCGCCGACGTAGATTTTTCAATCGTTGCCTTGTACAGGACCAACATATTTATTAACTCATGAAGGTCTTTCTCAAGCCAATCATGTTGTAGTCGACAATAAATTAGTCGAAGGAGGTAAGAAGATACTGAAGGATCATGTCGATGTACATCTCTTTTTCAAGATCAGCTTGGAGGTCTTTGAGCTTCTCCACAAGGGATTGCATCATCACTCCATGCTCTTGTACAGACGACCCTTCTGTCATCTTAGCTCTGAAGAATGCCTTCATTGTAGCATATCTAATATCTCGGTCCGAGACCGCATAGATATCTTGCAAACGAAGCATAATCAAGCGAACATTATCTAGCCTATCATACTGCTTCTAGATTTCGTTAGCCATCGAGGCCAGTACGATACTGTGGACCTGTTGGTGGTCGACATACAACTTCTCAAGCGCCAAGCATTCTTGAGGCATTAACCTATCCGGCAAGGCCTAAGGAAGATCCTTATCCAGAATGTAAGTCTGGTTCTCGAAATCTAAGACTATCTTAAGATTTCACAGTCAATCATTGTATTTTGTTCCATCAAATTTATTAGCCTCTAGTATTGGCGTTAGTAGATTCTTAGACATCTACATTCAAAATGTAAACATAAAAATATTAAGTAGATTATAGTAATATTATGTTCAAGTCAAGACTTGGTCTTTAGCCATTAACCCCTCCCACTATTTCTGCGAAAGCCCATCACTCTCAAATGAGTTCCGAAAAACCATTTCCTATTGGGCTTGAGGTCCACAAACCCAATTCTCCATGATCCGCTTTTACGATTCACATAGAAAAAGGCTTTATGGGAGGTAACCTATACCATTCTCATCCAATGAGATGACCAAGTGATTTTGCCTTGCCTCTTCACATGATCTTAAAGTCTCCAAGCGAATCATGTTACTCAGCGTTAGGCCCGACCCATCAACCAAATGAATATCTCAACTATTGCTCCTGACGACTCATGAAATAGGGAATTAGGAGCATATTCCTTTGTTCATAACAATAGCGCAACTTTCTTCCATTCCAAACGTGCCCTTGTAAGACCACGAATGGGTGAAAGTAGCTTCCTCACTACATTGCTATGGATGGAAGGCTTGCATTTAAATCAAACCATTTGACTTTTTAATCCATTAATAGGCCTAATATTTACTTGGACCATCCAAGTGAGAGTTAAGTTTATTAGTGACGGAGAGCTCATTATTAAAAAGTTTTGCATGCTTGAGTTTTAACATTGAATATAAAGAGATGCATTCCAAACACATCATACATCAAATATTAAAACATACACCACATGCAAAAATAAGCCTAGCACGCCCTTGTTGGATGATCACAAGCCCAATCCTATGTGATCCACTGAGCCCGCAGTGGATCTAGGGTCAATCTAGGGTAGCCTACACTATTACAAAATTATAACCCATTATCATTCTAATTGGCCTTGTAACACCTCTTCATTCTTTTGGACTCTCCATCGTGGGCTCCGTCCAATGGGCCTCTTCTTACGCCTCCATTGCCATGGAAGTGCTTTCTTACAATTTATTTCAAAAATAAATCATCACCAACCTACCTACACTCATTACAACATAAATAAGAAACCCCAATCATAAGTTGGGGGGAGTACAAAAGGAGGGGGAAAGTAAGCCTTATTATTTCAAGGCTAAAAACGAGAGAGATAGAAAGAATAATAAAACAAAGAGGCACGCAGGCCTCACCCAACAAAAATTAAACCATACATAATGGTCATGGGTTTTGTGATCATCCCCATTGTTTATCCAATAAACAATTAATACACATTTATATCAAATATAAGCATGCCCAACAAATAAATACATCCAATGCATTTTTTAAAATAATATCCAATATCATTAACAACTACATAATTATATGTAGAAAAATATATATTAATCATGCAATTAAAAATGGATATCAAGTATCATACATCCAATGTACCAAAAAATATTTTCTTGTTTGGAAATCATTTCCAAATTAATCTAAGGCATAATTTAATTTTAGAAAAATCCAATTTAACTAAAATTAAAATTAGCCAAAATTAATCATTTCAGAAAATATGCAGAAAAGTGAAAAATCCAATTTTCGGGGTAAAAACGGCAAAAACGGCCCAGCCGTTTGAAACTGGCCGGCCGGTAGCACTGCAGGCCGCGAGCGTGCGCCTGGCCCCCTGCCGGCCGGCAGCTACTATGCCGCACATTTTTTCAAACCCAATTTTTTTTTTTTTATATTTCTGATTAAAACTGAAACTAAATATGCATTTACAGAAAATTCAATTTTCAAAAAATGCATGGATATCCATAATTAAAAGCAAAATTAACATATATTCTTTTACACACATAATTATGCTTAAAACCATAAAACATGATTTCCAAAAGCAAATCAAACATGTTGAACATGCTCATCACATAAAAATATGTTATTCCTAAATCCACAACACTGAACCGGGCTCTGATACCAGTGAAAGAATCGGTACAGCCCGGGAACGCGGCGGAAGCGTAAAATAAAAGAAATTAAAACGATTTCAAAGGGGTGTTCCCTTTGAATTCCCGGGAATTTGGTGTATTCAAAAGAATCATAACATACGTAAAAACATGCTTGAACATGTGGCTAGAGGAGGAAAGGAGAAAGTACAATAATTTTAATTGGAACATTACATTTTTCGTTTCACATGTAGAACAACAACAAGCATTTATTCCCTTTTCGTTCCTTTTCCGTTTACCTTAGGATTTAAATAAGAACCCCTCTAATTTTCTCACACCACACATATGGAAGCAAATCAAAATCTACTACTAGGTAGAAGCTAGATCAAGGAAGAAACGAAAAACGTATTACACTATTGATTAGTGTATACGTATTTCTCATGTTCTCATCTTGAATCCAATTCAAAGAGAACCCAAAAATGGAGAAAATATGGAAGAATTTTCGTGGCTTAGTGAGAGGAGAGAGCAAATTAGGGTGTTGAAAAGTATATACATGTCTTGTGGGTAGTGTAGAAAAATTACATACCAAACAAGTTATTTCCAAAATAATTTCTACACGCTATGCACAACTTGTGCACCACTACCCATCATGGTAAGCCATATCATTGCTTACACGGATGATTTTCAACTTCTCTTCAACTTGCATCAAACCTTTGAGCTAGAATTTCAAGTCATGGACCGATTTTGACCGGTCTTGATTTAATCAAATTAAATCAAGTCCAATCAAGATCAATGGGTTCCATATTAATCCAATTAATATTAAACCTTATTGAAATCCAAAAGTTTATTTAATCCAATTAAATAAACATAAGCTCAAACACTAATTAATTGATCCAATCTATTAGTTACACTAAATCCAATAAATTAATCCAATTAATTTAAAGGTGTTAAGCCCAAAATTAATTAATTCAATTAATCAATTCTTGGGCCATCCATCGAATGAATTTTAAAAAATGATTCAATCATTTATATTCTCCTTGAATTAATTTACTCCAATTAAATTAATTCGTTTTTTTTAGAATTAATTTCAAATTAATTCCACTACTTTCATAGTGATTTGTGTGTGACTCTTTAGGTTCACCCTTAGTTAGACTTGTGCTTGTGTCCAACACAATTGATTAATTAAATCTAATTTAATTAATTATTTCTGATTTACCATTAATCATAAATGCCCTCACCATGGGTGGCCGTCTAGCAACGGTCCATGGCACTAGAGACTAGATGAATGCTGGCGTGAACATTTAGGCTCCGAATTCCAAACAGTTATAGTTCTTTCGTCGACCATCTCCCCGCCTTAGTATGGGGCATGGAATTGGGCGTCGGATCCCATCCTGGACCAAGCAACTATACTTCAAACTCGAGACGCATTTACTCTATTGATCGACCTGGGGAACCATTCCCTACTCGACCAATTGCTACGGCCGAAGACTTGAAGAGTCTAAACCATCTCAAAGCGTATAGGAGACATAGCTGTCAAATACGGACAGGGGATAGATTCTGTCTTGTAATCCACTGTCCTCACTACATAGTCCGACTGCACTAGACAAGGCTTATAATGACCATATCAAAGACACGGTCACCTCTCGCCAGATCGAAGATACAACGTTCATAAGCATGCGACTGCCATGTCCTCAAGTTTGAGGACTAATCCCGTACTATCTGAACCGGGAATTCCAGTTATACCGATCAAGCCTCCACGGCTTCCATATGACGATTCCCGCGAGTCAGTTCAGTCAGTCGATTACCTTGTCAACTAACCCACTAAAATTGCATAGACGACCTACGTCTAGCATCGATGAAACTCGGCACTCACTCAATGAATGCAATACTTAGTGCAAGTCTCTATAGGGCACTTGAGGCTCAATCTCGAGGTCCTCGACTTGGAACGTTTCAGACTGACCCTCATGGAGTTCGTTTCATAGGCGGCAACCTATGCGCAACTCAACTCAATAGGTTTAACCAATCAATCTGTGGACATTTGTTGTGACATTGAAACTTCATTCAATGTGAGTAGTAAGCACAACAAGAACATTTTGCCAATGATGAATACTTACTTTATCTATCTATATAATATTCCTTTGATAAAGATCGATGAATAGTTCCCAGAACCGCCAATCTAATTGACTTTCTTGTCACCTATTCTAACATTAGATACAAAGCCACTCTGGTTAGAGGAGACCAAAGAAGGTAACCAAGGTTTTAGACGATCATTAAGGAGCTTTGTTATGATTTTGTTCGTTGTGTTGCAGAGCCTAATTGGGCAGAACTCACTCCACGCTGTTGGCGCCTTTAATTTGGGGATGAAAATTATAGAAGTGGTTGTGAAGCTCTTGGGCATCGGGGTACTGACAAAGAAGTCCACAACAACATCAAGACATCGGCAAAGATGATGTCCCAACATTTCCTGCAGAACATTGCATTAAATCTGTCCGGGCCAGCAACACTCAACGTGTTCAACTCGAAAATCACCCACCTCACATCCTTAATTGTCGGTGGTGCGCATAAGGCTTGAACCGAGGCTGTGGTGAGGAGCTGCGGGATGTCGGCTACGTCTGCTAAGAGCTGCTGCTGATCAGTGAGAGTAGCCGCTGGAAATACGTCATGACCGAAGGTTGGATATAGTCCAGCTGTAAGAAGAGAATTCCCATCGTCTTTGATCTCGATAGTCACCGTTCAAGCTTGTGTCTTATTAACCAGGGAGTGGAAATATCGCATATTACGTTCCCCTCCGAGACCCATTTGCAGGCTGATTTTTGTTTCAAAAAATCCTCCTCGATCGAGAGTTCTCACTGCATAAGAGTTGTTGCCGGTTCATTGCCTACAGATTCACATCCGTAGGGTACTGATAATACTCACTTTCCGTTGCTGCCACTATTGTTTCCGCCAGATTGAGTGACAGAAAAATATCACCAAACACTTGCTTATTCAAGAATTGCACTCGTTGCTTTAAGCGAAGCAACTTTTCCTTAAGGTGCAACATGCCCAAGTGATGAACAAGCAACACCCAGCACTCCGCGACGACTTGCATGAACTCAAGGTGTCAGCACCACATATTCTAAAAGCGGAAGACCGTCAGTGCCGTAGTCATGGTGGCTCGAACCTAGACCAAAAGAGGGCAATGATCAGAGGAGGATCAAGGTAGACGCTGCACACTCATTTGAGGACATAAATCCATCAACTCGTTGGAGAAAGAAACACGATCTAGTCTCTGCCAGAGCTGGTGATCTTTCCACGTGTACTGACTTCCCTGGATACCCACATCTACCAAGCCACGATAAAAGATTGCCTCCGACAATTCCTCTATAGAGTGATGCATTGGATAGGTACTATTGAGGCATTCGGAGATAGAGAAAACTGAATTAAAATACCCTCTTATGAGCCACAGAACCCCTTGCTCGACGATACTCCGCATGAAAGACCAAATAGCTCTACGGGCTACCTTATCACACTTGCCATAGACGATAGGGCAAAATAGAGGGTGGCAGAAACCCGGTGCTATCACATGAAGATGAAGGGATTGCTCATCATCTACTAGGAGTTCGACATCATCTACCCCTCGAGCCAAAAAACATATTTTATTTTTACAGTTCTTTATCACATCCATGAAGCCAAGACGACAACAAATGAGGACGTCCTCCTAGTGCACGCGAGCGTCAATCATAGCACAAATGGAAACACGGTGCTATTTTGCTATGTTTTTAAGAATCCTATGTTTATTTCCAGTCCCACGAGAATTCCAGACAAGCATATTCATTGCATACGTGGAGGGGGCAAAACTTACTGCACATGAGACATTGCGTGTCATAACCTGATAAGGACGGGACACCGAGGTTGCCCTATGGTGCCTGCCCCTAATCTTGACGTCTATAAAATCATAATTCTCAGTAGAGTGCTCTTGAAAATTCGGTGATTCCTCATATATATATATTTTCACTATAGTTTGCGTGTATCGAAGTTAGCCAAACTTTAGTTGTAATGAGATTTCCAATCTTTAGTAATTTTGCTAAAGTTAATTTCCAATCAAACAACTACTTTTGTCGTACAATGATTTATTAAGTATGTGACCAAAAGAATTATTACATGTTTTTAGTGTGAGGAAGGGAAAGCACACATACTTCGCATATAAAAAATTTCAAGGCCTTCCGAAGTTGGTTGCTTACTCACTGTCCGTGATGGATGGCAAACAGGTAAGGATTGCTCTTCCAAATCACTAGGGTGTAATACATTTGGAGTTGGATATTACGCTGATTTTCATAAGAACTCTAGTTATTCCATCCTCTAATCGGAGGTTGCTAATGGTAGACTAGAATAACTTGGCAAGATTTGTGTGATCATACATGAAAATTTCACTTTACTGAGGTATGTTATATTTTGACATTATCAGTCTTATTTATAATGACTTTGGTCTTTTGCTCAGTGTTAACGTGGTATTATGTTTCTTTAGCTTCAATGAGAATGAATGGTTGAATATGGAGTCATATAAAATTCAAAAGACTACAACTTCTCTCTACATTCTGCATTGGTCTTTTGATTGGTATTTTACCTTATCTTTTTAGTTTTTATATCTCTCGTAACATATAATTTGATGAGGTTTTCATAATGTATATTTCTTTTTTTATGTTTTTCTTGATGAAACAAACATTTTACCCTCCATGGAGTTAATGGTTATATTAATATAGCCTTAGAACAAAATGCGATTAGATTTTTTGTACTAATTATATTGGGAGATCTAACAAATTGTGTCAATTCAATGAAATTCTATTTTTATGTCCCGAGTTATCATCCAAAGAGATTGAATGAATTTTCTATTATTAATTAAATACTTGGCTCCAAATTTTCGAAACAACCGCAACCTTTATAGTACATTGCGATAGGTATGTATGATGGAACGACTTTTAAGTTTAAACCAACGATAGTGGATAGGTAGAAAAAAATCAAAACTTCAATTGGATAATGTCAATAAGTTGCAAGGGTGATTTTTAAGCATGGTGCATAATAATATACAATACTAATATGCTCAAAATTTAGAAAATTGATTGAATGTTTCATGCAAGATATAGGTGAAAATATGTTTGTTCTACAAGCAAAAGTTGATGCTTTGGGAAAAACAACTAACAAACATTCCGTTAAAAAATTTCATTAATTACAAACATTGAAGAGGTAAAATCGGAAATGTTAAGGCAAAAGGTATGAGAAATAAAAGATTATAATGCAAGTTTCAATTTCAAAGATGAGATATGTTGTTGAATGAAAAAATAATTTTCTTCTATATATAAGTTATACTCCTTGTTACTTTGTTGCGACGTCTTATTTTCATAAATTATCTTATTTTTGACAAAACTGTCCTCTTGAGTTTAAGCAATGAGGCGACATCATCAATACTTAACCATTACTTTTTAGGTCATTATATGAAATACATATAATTCACGCTTTTTTGACTCTTACCTAAATTTATAAAGTGGGTTAAATTAGCATTTAATATTGGGATAATAGGAGCATCAAAATTTTAAGTTGGAATCGAGTATCAAGGAGGCAAACTGGTAAAATAAAATAGATATCTGAGTGCAAGGATAAAAGATTCTATTTGGCAGAATAAAAGAACAACAATAATATTCGAAATGCATCATGGTGAGAAAGTGGAAAAGACCGTCTTTAAAAATAAACTTTTAAACACACCAATACACCTTAAAATATAATAAATATCAAAATTCAAAAATTCAAAAAATATTTCATCTTTACATTTGATAATTTTTTCTTCTGCAACTCCCAACTTATGTGTACATTGCAAGAAAATTAATGAACAATTATCTTCTTTTTCACTTAAAAGCACCTCTCGCGTTAAAATAAACGATCAAATTAATTACTTATATTTAAAATTATATAAACCATATTAGTATCAGAATAGTAAACAAGTGCTATATTCTCCTGTAAAATCATGTTTTTAGACAGGCAATGCTGCATTGCACCTGAAACTTTATAGTCTAGTGGAAAGTCTAAATAAATTGTGTCTCTACTTTTCATCAAAACATCTGGTGTTTGTTCTAACCTTCTTTCTTGGTCTTTAAGATAAAGGGAGATAGTTTTTTGTTTATATTTCTTCTTTTAACGTATTACCGTACCTTCTTATTGCTCCAAGGAATACTGAATATGAAAAACACAGACACTTCTGTAACTAACTGATGCGCATGTAGGAGTCTAGGAGAAACCTCCTTACGGGAATTCATGTGACAAAACATTCCTCCGGTGAATGGGAAGGAAAGAAATACAAGGAACCTCCTGTGACTCCTTGGATGCTAGAGTGTCTTCTTAAGTGCAGAAATACTGATTTGGGAACTATGAAACCATCTAAAAGTTAGAAAAAACTTACATATACTCGTGCTATATCCATCATATTCTTTTGGAGTTTGTAGCTAAAGCTCCTAGTATGACAACTGCCGGTCTTTTTCCTAGTTTGTTAGCTCTTAGATTGTGCTCAATTTTTGCTGTTGATGATGCCCATTGCATCCACAATATTCATCATTCTTTTGCTTGCTTCTGATAATGAAACCAGTACTTCATTAGAGTAGTCATTGTCATCACCTGTTGTAACCAGATGATATGAATGTAATTTACCATCTACAAACGAAAAGTAATGAACTGTATTGTATAACCAGCTCAACGAATGAAATCATTAAACTAATAGTGTTAGAATTAGGTGACCATGTAGCCAATCTTGGTAGGCGAATTATAACCTATGTCTGAATGAATTTCGAGGTTTTAATAAATCATTAATGAATAAGAAGTGAAATTCATTTGGCATTTACTTTGTTTGTATTCACTTTATCTGCTTTATATATCTGTTCACTACGCAAACAAAGCCCACAGACTGAAAACACATTTCGGGGACTGGGACTACGCTTGGAGGTAGGTCCATGAAATCAATCCTGCGAATCAGTCTGAAAATCTCCAAGTCAAGGAATCTCGAAAGTGGGGTACCGAGATTCCCTTTGAGACTTGCACTAAGCATCTATTGTCGTATTTCATCGACCGGTGACGAGGGTCGTCTAACCAGTGTTAGTGGGTTGGCCTGCTGGTTGGCTGACTGAGGTAACTTGCCGTCTTACGGAGGACCTTGAGTAGGGTCGGCTAGGTATGATGCGTGTTCCCGGTTCCAACGGTACAGGTCAAGTCCTTTGACTTGAGGAGTTGCTGAGTTTACCTGTATATTGGGATTGTATCTTAGTTATGGTGAGAGATTGCCAAGATGAACTTGAGAAGTCATAAGCTATATCTAGTGCAGCTCCGGTGTGCAGAGTGACAGTAGTTTCCAAGAAAGGATCTGTCTCCTGTCAAATGGTATTGACAGTTGAGTCTCACAAATGCTCTGTGTCTTGTCCCTAAAATCTGTGGCCACAGTAACTGAACAGAAGGGAAGGTTTCCCTTGCGGCGTTTAGTAAATGACAGAACGACACTTAGGTCCAAAATGGGTACATACATTTTCCGTGCCCTAGACCCTAAGTGGTGAGACCACAGACGGAAGGATAGATGTACTGTAGAGCCTAAATGTTCATCCCCGTATATTCACCTAGTTTCTAGTACCATGTACCGTTGCTAGATGGCGACCCATGGTAACGGGTGGATTTTAGGAATCCAAACAAGTTTAGCTGAAGGTGAAACTAAAGAGTCACACACAATCCGCACACATAAAAGTATTTAATTTAGAATTAAATATTTGGAGAAATGGAATGATTAAATTGGATTTAATCGGGTCATTATTTTCTTGGAAAGGATTAATTCCTTTTATTAGATAAAAGGGATATATCTAATAAATTAGATTTATTAGAAAATTAATTTAATGGGCTTAGAATAAATAATTATATTTAATATATTTATTTATTGCCCTTGGAATATTTAAATAGAATTTTAATATTCCATTAAATTAAATTAAAGGTTGAGATTAAAAGGGAGAGATCAATGACTAATATTGGTTTGACCAAAGAAGCTTGATTTTGACTAGGATTTGACTAGGTCAAATCCTAGTTGTAGAGGAGTCTTCCAAATGTAGGAGATTGAAGAGGAAAAGGATTCCTCTTCTACAAATATTCCTTAGCACACACATTGAAGGTGATGATGAATCTTGAAATACACACACACACACAAACTCACGTGTGTTCTCTCTCCTCTCTCTCGTCCGCCTCTCTCTTCTCTCTCCAAGAAAATTATTTCTTGTTCTTTTGTTTTCAACAATTGAACAAAGGAGGATTGATCTCGTTAAACTAATAACGTTTGATCGATCCGTCCTCTCCTAAAATACTTGTTCGTTCTCTAGCACGAAATTCAAGATACGTGGGCGGATTTCATGTCACAAATTAGAGGGTCTCCCATACGAGATCTTGGAGCAAATCGGGGAACAACGCGAGTACCGGTTAGAAGGGAAAAACGACAAATCGGTAGGTTTCCGTTTACGTTTTTTCGTCTTCTCTATTTTACAATCCTATGGCCTCCATGATTCTTATGCATATATATAATTCATGAGATACACCGAACACCCGGGAATTTCAAGGGCACACCCCTTGAACGAGTTTATTTTTAATATTTGTTATGCATGTTTAAATTTTGTAATTTAAATTATACCGCGATTCCGCATTCGCGCTATTCCCGGGACGATCCACACGCCTACCCAAGGCTTTCAAATAGCTCTGTAGTAATCAATTCGTTACCTCTCATCATCAGGATTTGTGCCCATCCTTTTTCTTTTGTTTTGGTCGGGGTGTGTCTCCGTATGTTGGGGCGGTGGTGTACGTTGCGCTTTAATCATTCTGGAACTCTGACTAGGAGGTTGATAAGTTGCTGCTCCTCTATTCTCGCTCTATGATTCGTGTTAACCTACTTGCATGTTCGCCCACGCTCTTTTGGTGCTTACAGGACCAATCTGGTTATTGGTCTTGTAGCACAATGCTTCCTCCTTCGTGCCTTCCCACTAGGAACACATCATATATACTTAGTCCTCTAGCACAATGCTTCCCCCATTCGTGCATTCAGACTAGGAACTCATCACACAGCTCTTAACTTTCTTGAATGGTGTTCCACCAATGTTTTCACACCAGGTATATAGTGAAAGCGAGCGGATCGGCCCGGGAGAGGCGCGGCGGAAGGGCGGGAGTTGCGAATATGAAATTGCAAAGCGTAAATTAAACTGAACGTAATTAAAAGCATACATCAAAAATGCATAAACGGATCAAGGGGTGTGCCCTTGATTCTCCCGGGCATTCATTGTATCTCATGTTCAAGAAAGACACAACATGGAGTCCATATAATTTAGGAACAAGAAACGTAAAAGAGAACGTTACCTCTCGTAGTCATCTTTGTTCGGCTACATGCATTGTTTCCCGTTTTGCACCAAGATCTCAAAGTAGAGACCCTCTAAATCGTCCACACACTACACCGGAAAGCAACGAACTCTCGTGCTAGCAAGAATTTGTTTAGGGGAGAAGAGACATCTATACAACCCTATTGATTAACGCTATCGACGTCTCTAGTATTCAACCTTGAATTAATCAAGAAGAACAAAAGGGAAATTCTAGGAGAGAATAGAGAGAGTTGACAAGAGAGAGAGAGAGAGAGAGAGAGAGAGAGATGTGAGATGAAAAGGTAGAGATTAGTGTGTGTGTGTGTATTTTGAGTATTTATAGAAAATATGTTATCCTATTCCTACTTAACCTCTTCTAAAAAGGCACACTTTGACTAGGATTTTGACCTAGTCAAATCCTAGTCAACCTAGGCTTTGATTGAGTCAAATTAATCATGGCCCTTCATCTTATCAATCTCTAGATCAAATCTCGTCTATCCATCCTTGATGGGCTTTATGGAATGAGCCTATTTAATTCTAAATTGAATAGTCCAAAGGTTCAATGGAGTTTATATTAAATTCTACTTAATATTCCAAGCCCACTAATTAATTCACCCTTTTAATCTAATTAAAAGGAAAGCCCACGCTTCATTAAAGCCATAAATCTAATTTATGAACTCAAGCCCGATTAATTCAATTAATCCATCGAGACTTGAATCTCCAAGAAGTATAATTTAATCCTATTAAATTGAACCTTCTCCCGGAATTTAATTCCAAATTAATTCCTTTAACATCCGGTGAAGCAGGTGTGACTGTTTAGGTTCACCCTCAGCTAGACTTGGACCTACTCTTTGTTATTTCATAACCAAAGTAGTCCATCACCATGGTTGGCCCTCTAGCAACGGTCCATGTCACTAGAGACTAGGTGAATATGTGGTGTGAACATTTAGGCTCTGAGTTAGATATACGTACAGTCCTATTGTCGCCTATCTCCCGACCTTAGTCTAGGGCATGAAATTAGGATGTTGATTCCCATCCTTGACTTAGGCATCTATGCTTCAAACTTGAGATAGGTTTAACTCTATGATTGACATACGAAATCCTTTCCCACTCAATTAAGTTCTATGGTCATAGACTTTGAGAGTCTAAACCATCTCATAGCGCATAGGAAATCTGGCTGTCATAATCTTTGACAAGGGACATATCCCATCTTGGAATCCACCATCCTCTCCACGTACTCCAACTGCACTAAACAAGGCTTATGATGACCATGTCTTATACACGATCACCTCTCGCTAGATCCAAGATACAACCTTCGTACGGGAGCGACTATCGTGATTCCTCAAGTCCGAAGACTAATCCTGTACTATCGAAACCGGGAATACAAGTCACACCGACCAAGCCCATGTGGCTTCCATATGACGATACCCGCGAGTCACCTCAGTCAACCAGCACTACCTTTGTCAACTAACCCACTAATATTGCGTAGACGTCCAACGTCCGTCATCGATGAAACACGGTACTCATGTAATGAATGCAATCCTTAGTGAAAGTCTCTATAGGACCCTCGATACCCAATCTCGAGGTCCTCGACTTGGAGTGTTTCAGACCTATCTACAGAACTTGGTTCCATGATCGCCAACCTATACGCGGTCCAACTTCTTGAATTCATATGTCTGATCTGTGGGTGTTTGTTGTGACATCGAAACGACGTTCAATGCTAGTAGTAAGCACAACAAACTCATCGTTTCCAATGATGAATCCTTACTACATTCATCAACAAAATTACTTTCCTTGAAAGGTTGACGAATGGTTCTCAGAACAGCCAACCACATTGACTTTCTAGTTACTATTCTAACAATCCGACTTGACTATTAAGTCAATTACCCACTCTGTTCAGAACCCTCTAAGCATGAGTAATCTACGATACTGACTAAGGTCTCATGAGTCTGCTATATTTCCTTGTTGTAGCAATACGGTCTAACTGTTTTACCTCTATCCACCATCACCTTCTAGAGATGGTAGTTGTATAAGAATATTCCGTAGATCTTGTGATGAGATCTCGGGCCATAACTTTTGCCATAGCCTGGTTGACCGCCATCTAGGCGACCACCGGCTTGGTCGTGCTAGGCACCACGTCCAACTTATGGACGCGATTTTCATCCATAACCACTATCCTATGCAATCATCATTAAGCTGAACTAACCATTTTTCACTATGCTCTGGAAACTAGTATCGCTTTAGCCTTCCAGAACAACTCTCCACCGACAGTGCATCGAGAACCCATCTTTAGTCCTTATTCAGGTACTAATGATTGTTCTTGACTGTTGTCTTCAACCCCTCAGTGCATTACCGATTTCTATTGAGTTATGTAAGAACCACACTCAACATCGGATTCTGTGTACCGCGTAATCATATCTCAGGTTTATCTAGGGTTAAGACGTAGGGGATACTCAACATCCAAGCCTTCTCATTAGTCTACCATGACTAATTCTTGAATGGCTTAATGCTATATTTCATAGTATCACCATTGATCATAATTTATTTTTGTCAAAGTTGGATATTGGAAGGAGATACGTGGAGTTGTGGTGGTCATTTAAACTAGGCTCTGATACCACTTTGTTGGAAACTATGGTGGGTTCAATTGTATAGCAAAACTTTTGAAGGAAGAGAGGAGGAGTATATATTAGAAAGTTTGTATTCTAAATTTTGCCTCTCTATTCACTTGAATAACATCCGATTACAAGACCTTTTATAGGTATAAACATCAACAAACAAGCATAACAGTTCACAGAAAGAATAAAAACAGAACAAAATTCTAAGCATCATTCTCTGTTTTTGGCAGTCCTTGGTAAAATAGTCATAACTTTCTGTAGAGATTTCCAATGGAATTGAAACTAGGCTCACAGAGATTTAATTCCATATAAGAATCACCAGGAATGGCAACCGTTTGCATTATGAAAACGTGTCTGGAAAATCTGCTCAAAAAACTGTGATTACTGAAAAGCTAGAAGACAATTTTAATTCCTTGTGCAATTCTCAACACAACTATGCATGTCCAAGTGTGATTGCTGATTGACAACTCTTAAGTTATAAAATCCTTCACACTACTTGTTTGTCCTTCACTCATTTTGAAGCATCGCTTCTAACATAAAAGATCTTTATGCTTGTATTCTATATGATGGATGTATCTTTTACAAGCTCTCTCTCTCTCTCTCTCTCTCACACACACACACACACACACAGATATATATATATATATATATATAGGTTAGGGATCTCCTATATTACTTTGTCATAATTGTTTTCTCCCATCAAGAAAACCTTTAGGTTGCCCCACTAAGTGATAAATTAATTCTATCATTCATAACAAAAATGGTTACTCTTCATACTAAATATTCTTAATTCTTATCACTTAACTATAGGTAACTCATGGACTTAAAGCTTGATAAATCATCATTACATGATAAATGATGGTTAGCTCAAGAGTCTCATGCAATTGAAGAGACATAGTCTCTAGAAAATGTAGAGACTTATAGTGGATCCTTGTTTCATTCCCTTTGTGTCAAAAAATGAAGCCATCAAACTCTCAAGCTCTGCTAGAAGTAGAAGGAAACCTATTCTTGGTGCTCATGGCTTGTGGAATATTGTTGAGACCGGGTATGATGAACCCATCGATGAGGGTGCGCTTTTTGTAGCCTAACTAATTGCCTTGCAGAAAAGGAGTGAAGATGAAAGTGCTCTTAGCATCATCCATCAAGGATTAGGTGAAGATATTTTTGAGAAAATCACCAATGATTCAAATGCCAATGATGCATGGGACATTCTAAGGAATTCTGTGGTATGAGTTAATAAAGTGAAGAAGGAACGACTCCAAACTCTAAGGGCTGAGCTTGAGTCACTTTTGATGAAGGAGAATTAATCCATTATGGATTATTACACTCAAGTTTTAGTGGTGGTAAATCAAATAAAGCGGCTTGGTGAAAAATTGACTAGTTAAGAAGATTCTACGCTCTCTTAATGCGAAGTTCAATCATATAGTGGTGGCTATTGAAGAGGCTAAAGACATAGATACCATGACTAGATGAGTTAAATGGATCATTCATATCTCATGAAGAAAGAATTAAAAGAAATCAGCAAGTGCCGGTGGAGCAAGTCTTGCAAGCAAAACATTTCTTTAATCCTAAAGGAAATGCTTCCGATAGAGGAGGACGAAGTCAAGCTCGTGGTAAAAGCTAAAGTCATTGGCATGGTCATGGTCGTTGTCAAGGAAGAGGAGAAGGTCGAAGCCAAGGAAAAGGTGAACAAACTTCATCCCAAGATGGTATAAATTGGAGTTTTCAAAGAAGCCATGGTCGAGGAAGAAACAACAACACTTGGAGAAAAATTGATAAAAGTCATGTTGATTGCTATGAATGCGGAATAACGGAACACTATTTATGGGAGTGTCAATCTAAACTTAATACGGAAGAGACAAACCGTACTGAGCATAAGAATGAAGAAGGTGACGCCCTCTTGCTTTCTTTAAAGGAATGCACTATACAAAATGATGTCACATGGTATCTTGATAGTAGTGCAAGCAACCACATCTGGAGATAGAAGCAAATTTGTGCAAATGGACACTAAAGTAACTGACGACGTTCGTTTCGGAGATGATACTAAAGTGGAGATCAAGGGCAAAGGTATGATAATTTTGACTAGAAAAAATAGAGATCACAAACTTCTCCACAATGTCTACTACATTCCAAGAATGAAGAATATTATTCTGAGTATTGGTCAACTTTTGAAGAGTGGACATAAAGTGAAGATGGATGAGAAATATCTATGGCTTCGAGACCGAGATGATAGGCTTGTCACAAAATTTTTCATGACAAGTAACCGAATGTAAAGCTATATGTGATGACACCAGAAGCAAGTACCTACAAGCTTGCATTAATGATCCTTCATGGATATGGCATATGAGGTTCAGACATCTCAACTTTGAAAGGCTTAAGATGCTAGGAGAAAAGAATATGGTGAGAGGAGTTCCCAAAATAAATCACCAGGATAAGTTATGTGAGGCATGTTTTCTTGGCAAGCATGCAAGAAAAAAGCTTTCCAAAGGAGTCACTTTCAAGAGCAAGCAAACCTCTACAACTAGTGCATGTGGATGTGTGTGGTCCTTTCATCCCACAATCATTTGGTAAGATTTCATACTTTTTACTACTTATCAATGATTTTACAAAGAGGAAGTGGGTTTATTTCGTAAAGCACAAGAGTGAAGCTTTTGAAACTTTTAAAAGATTCAAAACTCGTGTTAAGAAAGAAAACAGTTTTGAACTCAAAGCTCTTAGGACCGATAAAGGTGGTGAGTTCAGTTCTAATGAATTCAAAGTTTTTTGTGAAATGCATGGAATTCGACATCCTATGACTGTCCCAAGAACACCACAACAAAATGGCGTCGCGGAAAGAAAGAATACAACGATTCTAAATATCGCAAGGATGATGCTATAAAGGAAGGTAATGCCAGAGTTTTGGGCAGAAGCAGTTGCATGTGCCGTGTATCTTTCAAACAGATCTCCGATAAAGAGTTTGGAGAACATAAATCCACAAGAAGCATGGAGTGGATGGAAGCCAAATGTGAAGCACTTAAGAGTTTTTAGCTCTATTTGCTATGTTCATGTGCCGTAATAACAAAAAACAAAACTAGATGATCACAGTAAGACGATGGTCTTTCTTGGCTATGATGAGAACTCTAAGGGGTACAAATATTTTGATCCCATTGCTAAAAAGGTTGTGATTAGTAGAGACGTGCAGTTTGAAGAAGACGCCTCATGAAATTGAAACATCCAAAGAGGAGAGAAGTATTGTTTTCTTCCACATCTAGATGAAGAAGAGCATGAGGAAGAAGTTGAAGGTGAGAATTCAACCCCCTCAACACCAAGTTCAAGCGAACAACCTCAAAGGTATCGTAGCATAAGTGACATTTATGGTGCTAAGGAAAGAATGAATGGTGATAATATTTTTTGTTTATTTATGAATGATGAACTTTAAGTTTTGAAGAAACTATAAAGGAAAAGAAATTGGTGCATGCAATGGAGGAAGAAATCCATTCAGTAGAGAAAAATGACACTTGGGAGATAGCTACACTATCAAGTGGTCATGAAGTCATTGGAGTCAAATGGGTGTACAAAATAAAGAAAACTGCAGAAGGAGAAGTGGAAAGATATAAAGCGAGGCTTGTTGCAAAGTAGTATAAACAAAAGCATGGTGTGGACTATGACGAAGATTTTGCTCTCGTTGCTCGCTCGGAGACGACATGATTGTTGGTCGCTCTTGCAACACAAAGCTGATGTCCAATTCATCAAATGGATGTTAAGTCCGCATTTTTGCATGGTACTCGTGAAGAAGAAGTGTATGTTGAACAACCGGATGATTTCATGGTTAATGACCATGAAGAAAAAGTATTAAAGTTGAAGAGAGCTTTATATGGGCTCAAGGAAGCACCAAGGGCATGGTATAGTCGTCTGCAAAAGAATGGTTTCTCAAGATGCCTTCACGATTATGCTCTTTATGTGAAGAAGGAGAAGGGAGATACACATGCGTGTGCTTTTATGTGGATGATCTTACTCTTACGGGAAATAATCCACATATGTATGACAACTGCAAGAAGGCAATGGAGTAAGAATTTGGGATGAGTGACATGAGACTCATGTCATATTATTTGGGATTAGAAGTAAAGCAACAAAATGATGGAATCTTCATCTCTCAAGAGGCGTATGCAAGGGAGATCATAAAAAAGCTCAAAATGATGGAATGCAATCTAGTGAATACTTCAATAGAGTGTGGAGTAAAATTTTGAAAGATTATGGAGCAAGAAAGGTCGACTCAAGTAAATTTCGAAGTCTTGTGGGGAGTCTAGGTACTTGACATGTACTAGACCTGACAGACTATTTGCAGTCCGATTAGTGAGTCGGTTCATGGATAATCCATGTGAAGAACACATGAATGATGTGAAAATAATTCTTCGATATCTAAAAGGTACTCTTGATTATGCCATTTTTTACACCTCTTCTAACAAATGCTTGCTTAAGAGGATACTGTGATAGTGATTATGCCGGTTACGTTGATGATCGAAAAAAGCACTCCTGAATTTATGTTTTCCTTTGGAGAAAATGCAATTACATGGTGCTCAAGGAACTAACCAGTTATGACTCTATCAACATGTCAGTTGGAGTACGTTGCCACAACTGCGGGAACATGTCATGCAATTTGGCAAAGAAGATTGCTAAGTGAACTTTGTTTTGCACAAGATGCAGCAAATAAAATCATGGTGGACAATAAATCAACTACTGCTCTTGCTAAAAATCTGGTGTTTCAAGATCGAAGCAAACATATATATGCAAGGTTTCATTTTACTCGAGATTGCATTGCTACCAAAGAGATTGAGGTGGAGTACATCAAAACTCTTGATCAAGTTGTAGATATTTTTACTAACATCCTCAAGATAGATAGATTCCAGCAGCTTAGAGAGATGATTGAAGTTTAAAGAAGTTAAGTTTACAGGGGGTGTTGAGAATTGCACAAGGAATTAAACTTGTCTTCTAGTTTTCAGCAGTCACAGTTTTTTGGGCAGACTTTCAGATGCATTTTTAGAATGCAAACGATTGTCTTCTAGTTTCAAATGGTCTAAGTTTCAAGTCCATTGGAAATCTCTACAAAAAGTTATGACTATTTTACCAAGGACTGCTAGAAACAGAGAATGATACTTAGAATTTTGTTTTGTATTTATTCTTTCTACGAATTTTTATGCTTGTTTGTTGATGTTTATGCCTATAAAAGGTCTTGTAATCTAATATTATTCAAGTGAATAGAGAGGTACAATTTAGAGTACAAAATTTTCAAGATATACTCCACTTCTCTTCCTTCAAAAGTTTCGTTATACAATTGAATCCACCATAGCTTCCAACAGGCTGGAGGTAATATTATATGAGGTTTTCTTAGATTGTGCTATTAAAGCCATACTCTAGCCATCTTTGTCTAGTAGTATTTTTCTTCAAGTATACCTAAATAAATTGTCCTAATAATTTTGTTCAACAAGTTTTCTTGAGGAACTTAGTTGTTAGCCATGATATCCATGCGTTATATATACTTTATGTATCATGCAATACATGAAAATTTTGTTAATTGATTTGTTTTGAGCCTTTTGAAGTAGGAAGTGTGATAATATTTATTCTTCAATTTGGTTCATGGGCAGTTTATGGAACAAGAAGGGATGTTTTAAACATAAAATAATATTGTTCCATAATATTTGTTACCTTGATGTTATAGAAAGCCTCTAAAGGTTGTTTTTCAATTATCATTACAATGAGACTAGCCTCAGCATCTTATTGTTATGTTTTAGCATTTTAATTTTAAAAGAGACTCTCTATTATGTTATAACATCTATTGCAAGTAAGTTGTTGAAATAATCATTTATTACCACAAGAAAAGTGATTTTTTTTCCACAATATAATTTTCATAAGATGATGAATACTACAATATGTGGAAGGTTGTCTATATCTATAGATATGGGGTCTTTTATTTTATTATAAAACTATTCATCAGTCTTACGATTAAAAATTAGTAAATTCTACGAATGATGCAACCTTTGTCCACAGAGAGGACATGAATTTACTTTTATTCACTTGATGATAGTAAATTTATTTTTTACTGCAACCTTTCCAAGTAACTTTTATGCATTCTTGTTCTCAAATTTCTATGCTAAATGATGACAACTCTTCAAATTGGAAAGATCAAGTTCTTTTCACTTTAGGGTATATGGACCTTGATTTGGCGTTCCGTGTGGATGAACCGACCATTCCTATGGACTTAAGTACGCTTGCTGAAAAAGCTTCTTATGAGTACTGAGAGCGGTCCAACTGTTTAAGTTTGATGCTCATAAAGGAGCATATCAGCAAAGATATTTAAGGTTCCATCCCATAATGCACTAAAGTAAAGGAATTCCTAATATGTGTTTCTGATAATGCTTTGGGCCAACACTCTAATTAAACGACTATATGATATGAAATACAACATTTCTAAGAGTGTGCGTAAACATAACATGCAGATGAGGGAGATTGCAGCACATTTGAAACCCTTAGAAGTTGACATTTATGGTCCATCTCATACTTAACTATCTTCCTAAAGAATATGGTGCTTTCAACATCACTTATAACACACAAAACGAAAAATGGTCAGTTAATGGATTGTTGACCATGTGCGTTCAAGAAGAAGAGAGATTGAAAAATGAGAATATAGAAATTGCAATTCTTGTGACAAAAACAAGAGTAAAGGTAAGGAGGGAAAAGTTGGTCCTTACGAGAAGAAAGCGGGTAATGTTTCAAATGGCTTTTTTGGAAAGATCATTTGTTTCTTCTATAAGAAAATGGGACACAAAAGAAAGATTGCCCAAAGTATAAGAAATGGCTTGAGAAGAAAGGTAATTTACTTTTTGTGTAGGTTATGAGTCAAATATCGTTAAAGTTCCTGATAATACTTGGTGGATTGATTCTAGATCTAGAATGCATATTGCTAATACCATGCAGGGATTTCTCAGCCTAGGGAAATCAATGGGAAGTGAACAAAGCATCTATTCAAGAAACAAATGCGTTCACAAGTGGAGGCTGTTGGAATCTTTAGACTTGTTTTCAAGAATGGTTATATTTTAAATCTTGAAAATACATTCTATGTTCCATCTTTATATTGAAATTTAGTTTCTATTGCGAAATTAGTTTCTTTAGATTATATTTTTAATTTCAACAAATCAAGTTTTTCTGTTATGAAAAAAAAGGTTATTGTTGGTGGTGGTTATTTAGATAATGGTTTATATAAAGTTTATCTTGATCCTATTTTTTATTATACTCACTTAACCTTTAAACAAAGGTATTGGCCCTAAAAGATGCATTATCAAGGAAATCCTCTATGTTAAGGCACAAAAGACTAGATCATATTTCCTTGGAAAGATTAAAAATATTAACTAATGATGGGATATTAAAGGACCTTGATTTTTCAAACTTTGTTACTTGTGTGAATTGCATAAAGACAAATCAAACCAATAAGTCCAGTAAAGGTGCTAAAAAGAGAAATCAAACCAACAAGTCCAGTAGCTAAAAAGAGTTCTACAATTCTTGAACTCATACATACAGATATATGTGGATCATTTCCTCCCTGCTTCAATGGTCTAAGATACTTCGTGTTTTTTACTGATTGACTATTCAAGATATATGTATCTCTATCTCATTTTTTATAAGGTTTTTGCTGCTTTCAAGGCGTATAAAGTTGAGGTAAATAAATCATTAGAAAAGAAAATATGATTGTACGATTTGCTAGGAGTGATGAGTATTATGATCGGTACACAAAAAAGGGGCAAAATCCAAGTCCATTTGCTACACTTTGAAGCTTGTTCCCACCGTGATTGTGCTGTCTCAGTCGACGAAATATGTTTAAGCAAAAGGGCTTATTCAGAGACATTCCTTAAAGAATAAGGCATAATAGCATAATATACAATGCCTGGCACATCACAACAAAATGGTATTGCTGAAAGACGGAATCAATCGCTTATAAACACGGTAGGAACTATGATAAGTGATACCAATATTTCTTTAGAGTTATGGAGTGAAGCTTTAAAAACCGTAGTATGTATTCTAAATAGAGTTCCATCTAAAGTTGTTCCTGAAACTCCTTTTGAGTTGCGGAAACGATGGCAAACTGTTTTAGGACATTTATATATTTGGGGTTGTCCGGTTGAAGTTCGGATTTATAATTTCAATATAAGAAAACTAGATCCGAAGACAATCAACGGATATTTCATTAACTATGTAGAAAACTCTAAAGGATAAAAAATTTATTGTCCTTCTCCTATATTCTAGTTGAAGCAAGAAATGAAAAATTTCTTGAGGATCGTAAGACTAATGGGAGTCATATTCCTAACAAGGAGTGCTTGAAGAAGATCCAGTATCATGTAAGACACCTTAGGAATTGACTATTTATCCAGGTTATGCACTATCTATATTAGCGCAATAGTCTGTTCATAAAACTCGAGAAGTTCTAGAACAACCACCCATTGTAGATCATGAAAATGTATAACCTTATACTTTAAATAATCAAAATTAAGAAGAGCATGTAGAGGTTCATAGATCTTCAAGAGTTGAGAAGAATGCAATTTCTAGCAACTATATAGTTTATCTTCAAGAATCTTATTTTGATGTTGGACCTGAAAATGATCCGACATCTTTTTCACAAGCCATGAGTAGTGAAAATTCTAATCTTTGACATGATGCTATGAAAGAGGAAATAGCATCTATGGGTAAAAATCATGTTTCGGAACTTACCAAACTACCAGAAGGAGCTATAATGGTTGGTTGTAAATGGGTCTATAAGACCAAAAGAGATCCATCTAGTAATACTTGTTCTTATAAGTTATACTCAAAAAAGAGGGTATTGATTACCGTGAGACCTTCACTCTAGTTTCAAAGAAGGACTCTTTTTGAATTATCATGACATTGGAGTCTCATTTTGATTTAGAGTTACACAAAATGGATGTGAAAACAACTTTCTTAAACAGGGATCTTGAAGAGGAAGTATACATGAGCCAACCTGAGGGTTTCTCCAATAATAATTATAATTTGGTTTTCAAGTTAAAGAAATCAATTCATGGATTTAAACAGGATTTCCGTCAATGGTATATTAAGTTTCATAACATTGTTTCTTCATTTGAATTCAATGAGAACATCGTTGATTAGTGAATATACCTTAAAGTTAATGGAGCAAATATATTTTCTTAGTCCTATATGTTGATGATATATTACTTGCAAATAGTGATATGAGATTACTACATGAAACTAAAGAATTTCTCACCAAGAACTTTGAAATGAAATATATGGGTGACCCCTCATTTTTACTTGGTGTTGAAATTCACCGACATAGAAATAAGAGAAACTTAGCACTATCTCAAAAGTCTTACATTGAAAAAGTTTTGGCAAAGTTGAGAATGAGTGATTGTTTATCTACTGCAACACCCATAGTCAAGGAGATACATTTAGCATTTTTAATCTCCACAAAATTCCTTAGCGGAGAATCAGATGAAAAATATTCTCTATACTTCAGTTGTTGGTAGTTTAATGTATGTTTAGGTCTGTACTAGACCTAATATTGCATTTGCAGTAGGAATTTTAGGTAGATATCAAAGCACTCCGGGTCTTGAGCATTGGAAAAGCTGCTAAGAAGGTTATGTGGTGCTTACAAGGAACTAAAGATTTTCAACTCATTTACAAACATACGTAAATCTTGAAGTGGTTGAATATTTAGACTCTGATTTTGCTGGTTGTCTAGATTCCCGTAAATCCACTTCAGGATATATACTGTTGGTAATGGAGCTATTTCGTGGAAAAGTACTAAGCAGAATAATACAGCTACGTCTACTATGGAGGCGGAATTTGTAACATGTTACGATGCTACTTCACAAGCTTTATGGTTGAGACATTATATAACAGGACTAAAGATAGTTGATTCATTCTCCAGACCAATCCAGATTTATTTGTGATAGCTCAGCTGCTATTTTTTTTTTGAAGAAAAATAAAAGTGGCAGCTGAAACCGAGCGTGGATCGTCTTGGGAGGGATCGCAAAAGCGAAAGCGCAATAATTAAAAACATAAAAATTTAAACATGATATAAACGGAAATAAAATACACGTTCAAGGGGTGTTGCCTGGAACCTCCCTGGCGTTCGGTGTATCTCATGAATAATAAATTAAAACACGCTACATTCATGGTGGCCATAGGGTTGCAACGAAAGAAACATCCAAGTAATGTAACCTACCCGTTGTAGTTTTCATCGTCCTGCAACACACTTTGTTCCACGTTTTCATTGTCCCGCAACACATTTCGTATTTCGTATTCATGAGATACACCGAATGCCCGGGAGGTTCAAGGGAACACCCCTTGAACGTGTTATTTACAATTATATATGAGCATGTTTCAAATTCATGTTTTTTGTTTTATATCGTGCTTCCGCATTCGCGCTCCTCCCGGGACGATCCACACGCCATCTATTGACTTTCAGTGGTATCAGAGTCAGATTCGGTGTATACGCCTAGGGTTGTATGTGTGTAAAATCATGAAATACGTCTAAAGCATGATTTACGTTGTTCTTGATTTATATTTAAAGCATGTTGTTTTTCATGAGATTTATCATATTAGTCATACATGAAATCTTGGTGTTCTTGGTAGTTCTTGAATTCTTGGAAAATGCAGCAGGAAAATAAAACGATGTAAGAAACGGAGCACGCGGCAGCCATCGACTGACCATGTGCGCAGTGCGCACGGCCAGACGTGCACAGCCAGCGGCGTTGCCGGCCGCGCGCACTGGATGCGCTGCCAGGCTCGCGCACACGCAGGCGGAGGCGCCTGGGCCGTTTTTACCCAGAAAATTAGATTTTCCACATTTCTGCATATTTTGTGAAATTATTAATTTTGGCTAATTTTAATTTTAGTTAAATTAGATTTTTCTAAAATTAAAGTGTGCCTTAGATTAATTTGGAAATGGTTTCCAAACAAAAAATAATTTTTGGTACATTGGATGTATGATACTTGATATTCATTTTTAATTGCATGATTAATATATATTTTTCTGCATATAATTATGTTGTTGTTGATGATATTGGATATTGTTTTAATAAATGCATTGGATGTATTTATTTGTTGAGCATGTTTATATTTGATATAAATGTGTATTAATTATTTATTGGATAAACAATGAGGATGATCACAAAGCCCATGGCCCTTATTATTATTAAGGCTTGCTTTCTCCCTCCTTTTGTACTCCCCCCAACTTCTGATTGGGGTTTCTTATTTAAAGTTGTAATGAGTGTAGTTAGGTTGGTGAGGTTTTATTCTTTGAATTAAATTGTAAGGAAGCACTCCATGGCGATGAGGCCCAAATAGACGCCTGTTGGACGGAGCCCATGATGGAGAGTCCAAAAGAATGAAGAGGTGTTACAAGGCCCATTAGAATGGTAATCGGTTATAATTTTGTAATAGTGTAGGCTACCCTAGATTGACCATAGATCCACTGCGCGCTCAGCGGATCACATAGGATTGGGCTTGTGATCATCCAACAGGGGCGTGCTAGGCTTATTTTGCATGTGGTGTATGTTTTGATATTTGATGTATGATGTGTTTGGAATGCATCTCTTTATATTCAATGTTAAAACTCAAGCATGCAAAACTTTCTTAATGGTGAGGTCTCGGTCACTAATAAACTTAACTCTCACTTGGATGGTCCAAGTAAATATTAGGCTCATTAATGGATTAAAAAAGTCAAATGGTTTGATTTAAATCCAAACCTTCCATCCATAGCAGTATAGTGAGAAAGCTATTTTCACCCATTCATGGTCTCATGAATCGTGGCATGTTTGGAATGGAAAAAAGATGCGCTATTGTTATGAACAAAGGAATATACTCCTATTTCCCTATCTCACGAGTCGTAGGGGGTGATAGTTGAGATATTCAATTGGTTGATGGGTCGGGCCTAACGCTGAGTAACATGATTCGCTTGGAGTCCTCGGGATCATGTGAAGAGGTGAGGCAAAATAACTTGGGGATCTCATTGGATGAGAATGGTATAGGTTACCTCCCACAATGCCTTTTTCCGTGTGAATCGTAAAAGCGGGGCATGGACAATTGCGTTTGTGGACCTCAAGCCCACTAGGAAATGGTTTCCCGGAACCCCATCTAAGAGTCGAATTTCGTGATGAAATGTCATGGCATCCTGCTTGGAACCTTTCCAAGCTACCACACTTACCATTAAGTCCGAACATACATAGGTATTGAGACTAAATATTATTCACATGATTCTAGAAGCTAGTATCGCTATAGCCTTCTAGAATCAACTCTCCCATATACCGTACATCGAGAATACTTCTCTAATCCTTATTCAGGTCTTAAAGACTGCTCTCAACTGCTGTCTATTGCCTTGTCGGTACACACCCGATATCCGTTGTTATGTACGATGGATAAACACCATCAGGCCATGTGCGCCGAACAACATACCCATGGTGCGTACGACAAAGACGTAGGGGATGTAAAACATCTAAGCTTCCTCATTAGTCAATGGTGACTAAGTTTTGGATAGCTTGGCCCTATTCATGGAGAATTGCGTGAACAATGCTCATGTTTCTAGTGTTTCTTAACATCTTAATTTCATTCCAAATGAATAAGACGTTATACACTTAACACTCGGAAGACTACCACACTCCCACTGACACTAATGCTCGTTATTGACCGAGTCATACATCGTATGGGTTCGTCAAAACGAATATTCCAGTTGCATGAAATCTCAAACCCAGTTTGAATTTCAAGACAGATCCCGCGGCTCCAAGTCATTGATCCAATCCCAATGTCCAACATCGCTTCTCCATGTGTCCTTTCGATCATGCTCCAATTGACCGGTCGGACCCAAAAATCTATATCCATCGGGTATCTAAGGTATTCTGGTCGTTCCTGGGAGGACTGAAATATAGTTAGTGGGAAATAACTTGATATTTGCATTATTTTTCACTAGACCTACACAAATCAGACACTGGGTCTAGGCTGTCTTCCTACTAGTCCCTTGACGTATGCAGGACCATCCCATATACTAAAGAACTTTGTAGGATACAGGTTTTCCAAACCATATCCAATATAGTAACTAGATCATGACTTTAAGAAAGTGCATGTTTCTCAACCTAGCAACTTCCAACAGGGTTCGTTTTCTACCTTATCAGAGACCATTCAACCATGGCTGCTGCAACAAGAATTTTACTGATTGAGAATTCCATTCTCATTCGGATATTCAAGAATTCCCACTGAATACACGTCCTCTCGATCTAATCAAAAGGTAACCAATTTGATTCACCACTCCAAGTCTAATCCTCCGAACCTATCAAAGGTTCTTAGACTTGTGAATCCTCTTATAGTCTTGTGTACTCAGCAACCTCACAGATATCCTACTAGGATCCAATCCAATAGGCTATTGGCACTCCCACTAAATACACACCCTCTTGATCTAATCGAAAAGGTGACCAGTTTGGTTCACCACTCCAAGTCTAATTCCCCAAACCTACCAAAGGTTCTTAGACTTGTGAACCCTCTCCTGGTCCTGTGTATTCAATAATCCATAGACGTCATTTTGGATCCAATCCAATAGACTATCGACAAGCCTACTTTGTCTAACAAAATGGCTCTTTAGTCTTTTCCTCCTCAGAGAAGATTTGTAAGCAAGCAGATCGAAATCATCTATTGCTAGACTCTTTGGATCTTCCAACTTCCTCATCCTTAACTAAAGGAAACTGACCTAGCCATGGCTGCCAAATCCGTAAGTTCATCTTGATTGTATCCATTTTTAGTCATTTGTTTTGAGTACTCATAATCCAATTATGGGACAGTGTCAACTGTTTATGTACCAAACATAGCAAACAAGAATCACCATTCTTTGTCAAATAAAAGTAATTTTATTGATCAAATTATTGTATCCAAAATTGTCCAACAATAAATGAAACATATTTTGATCCTGCTAGGTTACATAATTCCCACAGACACAATCTTAACATGATCACTACTAAGCCTAACTAGTCCTTAGTCTTTGCAGCAACAGTTTCGCCATTGCTAGACCTTAGGATCGTCTGTCTTAGCCTTCTATTCCTGATCATCACCTGTGAGCCATTCACAAGTTATGAACGACTGGTATCCAATACCAAAGAACAGAACAGTGATCATGTTGATACTCAATTCAAATGTTACTTTCATTGGAAATGAGCTTTAGGGAACTCGCTCTTCCAATGTCCCTTTTCTCGCAGTTAATGCAAACATTGTTCGGAACCTCTGACTGTCGAACCCTTTTCCTCTTTCCTTTACCCTCGCCCAGCGGTGTAACAGGAGCACTAAAAGTGCTGACAGCGGTTGATATTGCCTGACCCTTCTTCCTCTTCCTGCGTCCGGCACGCTTGCCTTTCGCTTTAGAGACGAAACCTCCTCACTAGTACCGTCGGTGCAGATTTTTCAATCGTTGCTTTGTACTGGACAAACATTTTTATCAACTCATAAAGGTATTTCTCAAGTCCACTCACGTTGTAGTTGACTATAAATGGGTCGAGTGAGGGGAGAAGAGACTAAAGGATCACATCGATGTACACCTCTCTTTCGAGATCAGCTTGGAGGTCTTTGAGCTTTTCCACAAGGGAAAACATCATCACTCCATGCTCTTGTACCGACGATCCTTCTATCGTCTTCGCTCCAAAGAATGTCTTCATTGCAGCATATCTAACATGCCGGTCTGGGACCGCATAGACTTGCTACAATCGAAGCATCATCGAACCAACATCCTCCAGCCTATCATACTGTTCTGCATCTCATTATCAATGGATGTCAGTATGATGCTGCAGACCTTCTAGTTGTCATCAAGCCTTTTCTTGAACGTCAAACGTTCTTTGGGCGATGACCCTTCCGGCAAGGTCTGAGGAAAAACCATATCCAGAATATAAGTCTGGTTCTTTAAATCTAAGACCATCTTAAGATTTCACAGCCGGGCGTGGTAATACATTCCATTAGACTTATTAGTCTCACGTATAAGGGTTAGTGGATTATTAGACATCAACAGTTAAACAGAAAAATATTCAGTAGATTATAACAATATTATGTTCAAGTTAAGACTTGGTCCTTTAGTCATTAACCCGTCCCACTATTTGTACGAAAGCCCATCACTCTCAAATGGGGTTTCGGAAAACCATTTCCTAGTGGGCTTGGGATCCACAAGCGCAATTCTCCATGCCCCGCTTTTACGATTCACATGGAAAAAGCCTCATGGGAGGTATTGAAAGAAATATGTGGATCGGCCCGGGAGATGAGCGCGTATAGCGGAAGCGCGAAAGAATGCGTAATAAAAATTACAAAGCATAATTAAACAGAATTTAAATCATGCATAACATACATAAATGAATCAAGGGGTGTGCCCTTGATTCTCCCGGGCGTTCGGTGTATCTCATGTTCAATAAAACACAACATGGAGGCCATAGAATTAGAAACGAAAACCATAATTAAAGAACCTACCCGGTTGTAGTTTTGTCTTCGTTCGGCTACATGCACTGTTCCTCGTTTTGCACCAAGATCTCAAAGAAGAGACCCTCGAAATTATCTCACTCGCTCCACCGGAAAGCAAACAACCCTTGTGCTAGCAAGAAATTATTTGGGGAGAAGAGACATCGATACACGCTATGAATTAACGCAATCAATGTCTCTTATGTTCTTAACTTGAATAAATCAAGAAGAACAAAGTAGAAATCTTGGAGAAAAGAAGAGGGGATGGACGAAAATCTTGAGAGAGTGAGAGATGAGAGTTGTAGAGAATAGTAGGTGTGAGTGTGTGTTTTTTTGAGTATTTATAGAAGATGGTTTTTTCTATTCCTTCTCAAACTCTTCCAAAGAGACACACTTTGACTAGGATTTTGACCTAGTCAAATCCTAGTCAAATTAGGATTAAGTCAAATTAATCATGGCCCTTCATCTCATCATTCTCTAGATCAAATCTTGTCCATCCATTTTGATGGGCTTTATGGAATGGGCCTATTTAATTCTAAATTAAATATTCCCATGGATTTTATATTAAATCATATTTAATATACTAAGCCCATTAATTAATTAATGGAAAGGACTTATTTAATTCTAAATTAAATAGTCCCATGGGCTTTATATTAAATCCTATTTAATATACCAAGCCATTAATTAATTCCATTGAATGGGATTATTTAATTCTAAATTAAATAGTCCCATGGGCTTTATATTAAATCCTATTTAATATACCAAGCCCACTAATTAATTAATTCACCCTTTTAATCTAAGTAAAAGGAAATCCCATGCTTTATAAAATTCATAAATCTAATTTATGAAATTAAGCCCGATTATTCCAAAGAATTCATCGAGGCTTGAATCTCCAAGAAGTATAATTTAATTCTATTAAATTAAACCTTCTCCCGGAATTAATTCCAAATTAATTCCCTTTCATTTGGTGTAGCGGGTGTGACTCTTTAGGTTCACCTTTCAGCTAGACTTGGACCTACTTCTTGTTATTTCGTAACCAAAGTAGTCCGTTACCATGGGTGGCCATCTAGCAACGGTCCATGGCACTAGAGACTAGGTGAATTTATGGTGTGAACATTTAGGCTCCGAGTTATACGCAGGTGTGGTCCTACCGACGCTCGATACGTACGGGTAAAGTCCTACTGTTGCCTGTCTCCTGGCCTTTAGTCTAGGGGTCGGTTCCCATCCTTGACTAGGCAATTGTGCATAATGCTCGAGATAGGTTTAACTCGACGTAGGAAATCCTTTCCTACTACATCAAGTGCTATGGCCATAGACTTTGTGAGTCTAAACCATCTCCGAGCGCATAGGAGATCTTGTTGTCATATCCTTTGACAGAGGACAGATCCTATCTTGGAATTCACCGTTCTTACATACTCCGACTGCACTGGACGAGGCTTATGATAACCATGTGATATAATCGGTCAAATTTCACCAGATCCAAGATACAGCCTTAGTATGAGGGGACTGCCGTGATCCTCAAGTCCGAGGACTAATCCCGTACTATCGGAACCGGGAATACGAGTCATACCGACCAAGCCCTAGTAGCTTCCATATGACGATTCCCGCGAGTCACCTCAGTCGGCCGCTCCCCAGCAGGTCGACCCACCTAAAAGGAATTTAAAACCATACACAGGTCAATGGGCTTCGTGATTATCCCTTGTTATTCCAATTAACAAAACACAACATAATTACATATCCAATATAGTCATGCTCCAAATAATACAAACCATGTATAAAATAAACGATATCCAATATCATCCCATAACATAATTAAATGTAGAAAAATACATGTCAAAAATGAATTAAAAATGGATATAGAAACCTCGTACAACCCATGTAATTTTTTTTTTTGGTTTGTTTGGAAACCATTTCCAAAATAATCTTGGGCAATTTAAGTTTAGGAAAAATAATTTTCAACTAAAATTAAATCATCCATAAATTGAATATTTCAGAAAAAATATGCAGAATACCAGAAAATAAAATTTTTCAGAAAAGTGGCGAAAAAACGGCCCAGCCGTTCGGCCGTGCCGGCCGACCGCGCACGCGCGCGCAGGCGTCAATATCTGCGCTGGGCGCGGCACTGCCAGCACGCGGGGGCAGGTGCGCGCGGTCAGCAACACATGCGCGCGGAGTCGGCAGCGCCCTGTGCGCGCAGCTGCCTTGTGCGCCCATGCGCGCGCCTGGGCGCGCATGCGCCTTGCCTACAAGGTGCAGCAGGCAGCCTGCTGCCGACCGGCAGCGGCTGCTGCTGCTGCTGTAATTTTTTTTTTTGTTCGGCACATAAAAACTGAAATAAATACCCAAATTTCAGAAAATCCAATTTTCTAAAATCACCCAAATATCCATGATTAATCAACATATTTAAACATGCAAATTTCAATAAATAATTATAAAAATTAAAAGCAATAAATACATGCTTTTAAAGCCCATCTAAACATATTGAACATTTTTGAAGACATAAAACATGTAATCAATAGCCACATACACCAATCGGGACTCTGATACCACTTGAAGGGAAGCGGATCGGCCCGGGAACGCGGCGGAAGCGCGGTGGAGATAAAAACGTGCGGAATAAAAAGAATTTAAATCGCGTTCAAGGGGTGTACCCTTGAACATTCCCGGGCTATCGGTGTATAAACGCATAATTAAACATATAAAATAAACAAGCGTTCATGGCTATAGACTAAAGAAGAAACCGAGAGCATAAATGTAAATCGGAATACCTTTCTCGATTTTGTATTTCGATCAGCTACACGAGTGGATTCCTCCAAACGTTTATTCACGTGAGGTCCCAATGTAGAGACCCTCTAACGTAGTCCATACCACACCGGGAGAGATCTCGTTTTTCTTGCTAGAGAAAAATGGATCTAGAGGATGAAATCGAAGAAGGAATTATGCTATCAAATTAGTGTTCCTTCTTGATTTTACTTTGTTCTTCAATTGATCCTAGATCAATGAAGCAACAAAGAGGATTTTGGAGAGTGTAGAGAGAGGGTAGAGAGTGTTCATATTTTTCCTAGAAAAAGATGAATAATTAAATTCATCATACATAGGTGTTAGTATATACTCATATATATACATAATTAATGTGATTATTGGAATGTGTCGAGGTTCATCCAAGGATGTCTAGATACATCCCAATCCATCACCATCAATTCTTCAATCAAGCCTACCATCTTTTAAGGTATGATAAAATCATACCAAAAGGGAAGGGCTTGATTGGAGTTGATTTGTCTCTTAGCAAAAGAGACAAGTCAACTAACACCTAGCATCCAACATGGCCAATTTTTACTCCCTTCAAGGTGGCAATTTTTAGCCATGCTTATTTAGGGAAGAAGTCCAACTTCTTCCTATTCCATAAATGGAATTAACGCCCTGTCTCAATAGGACTCTCGATGCCCTGTCTCGAGGTCCTCGACTTGGAACGTTTCAGACCCAACTCTTAATCAGTTGGTTTCATGACCACCAACCAATGCGTGGCCCAATTGCACGAGTTGTTATCCATGGTCTGTGGGCTTTGTTTCGATATAAGTTAAACACTGTTTTAACGAATGTAAGATGAGCGCAACAAAGAAGGTACCATTGGTGACGAACACTCATTTTATTCATCACATAATAATATTACATTTACATCAAGTTGTTAGATAGGTTACAAATCGCCAAACCTATTGGCTTTCTGGTCACCTATTCCAACAATCTCCCACTTGACCTAAAGCCAATCATCCATTGATCTCGAACCTCTTATTCAGATGGTGAGTATGGGCAATTTGCGACATGGGCTTAGCAAGTGGATCTCCTATGTTTTCTGCGGAGCTGACTCGGTCCAACCGAACGTCACTCCTGCTATCCATCTCTCTAAGCAGATGGTAGCGTCTAAGAATATGCTTGGATGGTGATGAGATCTCGGTTCCTTTGCTAACGCTATCGCCCCGTTGTTATCATAAAAGATAATTACAGGCTTAGCAATGCTAGGTACTACATCCAACCCTTGGATGGCTCATCAACCAAACCACTCCTTAGCAGCTTCCAAAGCCGCTATGTATTCAAAACTCTATGGTAGAGTCCGCCGTGGTAGCCTACTTGGAACCCTTCCAAGTAACCATGCCACCATTTAGTCTAAATACAAAACCAGAATGAGACTTGGCATTATCGTCATCCGACTGGAAGCTAGCGTCGCTATAGCCTTCCAATATCAACTCTCCACTGCCGTAGATTAAGAACATGTCCTTAGTCCTTTTCAAGTACTTTAGGATAGTCTTGACTGCACTCCAGTGTGCGTCCCCGGCACACGACTGATATCGGCTAGTTACGCTCAAAGCGAAAGCCACATCAGGTCTAGTGCACTGAATGCCATACTGTATGCTGCCTATGGCTGAAGCATAGGGGATGTCCAACATCCTTTTAAGCTCTCATCAGTCTTAAGAGATTGCTTCTTAGATAACTTAATTCCATGCCTCATAGGAAGGAATCCTCATTTTGAGTTCTCCATCTTGAATCTCTTGAAGACTTTCTCAATATACGAGGACTGGGCCATTCCTAACATCCTTCTAGATCTATCCCTGTAGATCTTGATGCCAAGGATGTGAAAGAAATCGGTGGATCGTCCCGGGAATTGCGCGAATGCGGAAGCGCGATAAAAAATTAAATTTACAAAATAAAAGGCATGCTTTTAATTGAAAAGAACACGCTCAAGGGGTGTGCCCTTGAGGTTCCCGGGCGTTTGGTGTATCTCATGATCATAAAATAAATAAAGAAATCATGGAGGCCATAGAGTTGAAAATTAAAGGGGGACGAAAATCTTAAAACGAGACCTACCCGTTGTCGTTTTCGTCTTCAACTGCTACTCGCCTTGTTCCCCGTTTTGCACCAAGACCTCGTTCTTGAGATCCTCCAAATCGTGACACACGATCCACCCACGTATTCTTGCACGTCGTGCTAGCAACGAACAAGTATAATTTTGGAGAGGATAGATCAATCACGCGTTATGAATTAACGGGATCGATCTTCCTTAGTTCAATTGTTCCAAGAACAAAAGAACAAGAAAAAATAATATTTTCTTGGTGAGAGAGAGAGAGGGGCGGAGGAGAGAGGAGAGGAGAGAGTGTGTGTTGTGTGTGTGTTTTCAAGAATCATCATCCTACAAATGTTGGAAGCTAGAGGTTTATATAGAGGAAGAGTTTAATCCTCTTTAAACTCAAACTCTAAGTACCCTAATTTGACTAGGATTTTGACCTAGTCAAAGTCCTAGTCAAACTAGTGTTTGACCTAGTCAAACGAATCCTAGCCTTCCATCTCCCCTTTCCATCTCAACCGTTGATTTTAATTTAATGGAATATTTAAATCCTATTAAATATTCCAAAAGGCTAAAAGAATAAATATAATATAATAAATAAATATTTTTATTTATTCTAAGCCCAGTAAATCAACCCTTTTTTAATAAATCCTATTTATTAATTTAATTCCCTTTATCAAATAGAAGGAATTAATTTCTCCAAGAAAATATAGAACCCGATTAAATCTAATTTAATCATTTCTTTACTCCAATATTTAATTCCAAATTAAATACTAAGTGTGTGTGGATAGTGCGTGACTCTTTAGGTTCACCATTCAGCTAGACTTGGTCGGATTCCTAGAATCCGTCCGTTACCATGGGTGGCCATCTAGCAACGGTCCATGGCACTAGAGAATAGGTGAAATATTCGGGGATGAACATTTAGGCTCTAACAGTACACTTGTCCTTCTGTCTTCGGTCCCATCACTTAGAGTCTAGGGCACGGAAAAAGCAGGTACCCATTTTGGACCTAAGTGTCGGTCTGTCCTTACTAAACGCCGCAAGGGAAACCTTTCCCTTCTGTTCAGTCACTGTGGCCACAGATTTCAGGGACAAGACACAGAGCATACATGACACTCAACTGTCAATACCTTTTGACAGGAGACAGATCCTTTCTTGGAAACTACTGTCATTTTGTGCACCCGACCTGCACTAGACATGGCTTATGACTACTCAAGAGTATTTTGGCAATCTCTCACCATATCTAAGATATAGACCTGACGCACAGGTAAACTCAGCAGTTCCTCAAGTCAAAGGACTTGGCCTGTACCGTTGGAACCGGGAATACACATCATACCTTGCTGATCATACTCAAGGTCCTCCGTAAGATGTTTCCCGCGAGTCATCTCAGTCAGCTGCTTCCTAGCATGCTGACCCACTAACACTGCTTAGACGACCTTCGTCACCCGTGGATGAAACAAGACAACAGATGCTTAGTGCAAGTCTCAAAGGGAATCCCGGTACCCATTTTTGGGATTCCTTGACTTGGAGATTTCCGGACTGATTCGGTGAGACTGATTTCATGGAACTACCTCCAAGCGTAGTCCCAGTCCCCGAAATCGTTACTCAGTCCGTGGGCTTTGTTTGCATAGTGAACAGAAATGTAAATGCAGATATAAGTGAACGTAAACAAAGTATTGCCATATGAATTTTTCACTTCTTTATTCATAAATGTTTTATCAAATACTAAAGAATTGTCTAGACATAGGTTACATATTCCTGCCAAAATTGGCTTACATGGTCACCTATTCTAACAGGATGTAGGATGCCTCGCCCATATCCTTCATGGAGAATTTCGTTGACAACCAAGCTTTAGTGGTACCCAACATCTTAGCATCATTCCCAATGAGCAAGATGTCATCCACGTAAAGCACCAGAAACGCAACTGAGCTCCCACTGATCTTCTTGTATACACAAGGATCAAACTCGTTTTTGATGAAATCATATCCCCGTATGACTTCACCAAAACGTATGTTCCAGCTTCGTGAAGCTTGTTTGAGGCCATAGATGGACCTTTGGAGACGGCAGACCTTCTGCTCTTCTCCAACAGTTGTGAAATCTTCCGGCTGATCCATATAGATCGCTTCCTCTACGAAACCGTTGAGGAAGGCGGTTTTCACGTCCATCTGCCATATTTCATAGTCATACCATGCTGCTATGGCAAGCAGTATCCGAATGGACTTGGCCATTGCTATGGGGGAGTAGGTTTCCTCAAAATCGACCCCGGGTCGCTGAGTGTAACCTTTCGCCACAAGCCTGGCTTTGAAGGTTGTAACCTCCCCGTCAGCTCCAAGCTTACGTTTGTAGACCCATTTACACCCTACGGGTTAAACCACTTTGGGTGGATCTACTAGGGTCCAAACCTTGTTTGTACCCATCGAGTCCATATTGGATTTCATGGCCTCAAGCCACTTGTCCGAATCGATGTCCGACATCGCTTCTCCGTACGTCTTCGGACATTATCCAACTGACCGGTCAGGCCCATAAATCCATACCTATCAGGTGCATGGGATACTCTGGCCGACCTACGGAGGACTGGAACAATATCAGTGGGAACTACTGGCTCAGATGTCACTGCCGCCTCTTGGGGTGTCTCACTTGATTCCTCAAGGAGCACCTCATCGCGTCGACTATCTGATGGAAAACCTTTTTCCAAGAACACTGCGTTTCGTGAGACAAAAACCTTTTGCTCGGAGGGATCATAGAAATAATACCCCGCAGTTTCTTTTGGATAGCCGATGAACCTGCATAAACTAGACCTCACGTCCAGTTTATCTCCCACTAATCTCTTGACATATGCGGGGCAACCCCACACTTTCAAGTATTTGTAGGAGGCAGGCTTGCCATGCCATATCTCATATGGCGTCTGGTATACCTTTTTAGATGGCGCCAAGTTCAAAACTTTGGCCGCCATCTCAAGAGCGTATCCCCAGAAGGAAAAGGGTAGTTCGGTAAAACTCATCATGGATCGGACCATGTCCAACAAGGTCCGGTTCCTCCTTTCAGATACACCATTAAGCTGCGGTGTTCCAGGAGGGGTCCACTGAGAGAGAATCCCATTCTCTTTTAGATAATCAGTAAACTCACCACTCAAATACTCTCCACCTCGGTCCGACCGAAGGGCTTTGATCTTCCGACCGGTTTAGTTCTCTACTTCAAGTCTGTATTCCTTAAACCTTCCAAAGGCTTCAGACTTGTACCTCATCAGGTAAACATAACCATACCGTGAGTGATCATCGGTAAGAGGTTTATGAAGTACGAGTACCCACCTCTAGCCTGAGTATTTAGTGGACCACAGACATCTGTATGGATCAAATCCAACAGACCACTGGCTAGCGTACTTTGTCCAACAAAGGGTTTCTTGGTCATCTTTCCCTTTAGACAGGATTCGTAGGTCGGTAGGTTGTCCAAATCGTCTATTTCTAGACTCTTTGAGTCCACCAACCTTCTTATCCTATCTTTAGAGATATGACCCTAACCTCGCATGCCATATCTGTGCGTTATTATGATCATCACGTTTTCGTTTGTGTTCTGCAGTCATAATCCAATTAGAATGTTGAAGTATGTACAGACCGTTGACCAATATACCAAGCGAATGAGAAATACCATCTTTGATAATGAAAAAACCGTTTTTATTGATGGTAAATTCGTATCCCTCCTTATCAAGGACCGGGATGGAAACAATGTTTTTAATCATGCTATGTACATAGAAACAGTCGTTCAGTACAATCCTAACATGACTACTAATGGCTAACTCTAGTGATCCTACGGCTTCCGCAGCAACGGCCTTGCCATCGCCTAGCCTCAGGATCATCTCATCCTTGGTTAGCCTTCTGCGTCTTTGCAGTGCCTGCAAATCATTGTAGATGTGAGAACCACACTCGGTATCTAATACCCATGAAGCAGAATTAGTAATCATATTTACTTCAACCACAAACATACCTGCATTGGAGAGGAGTTGTGGGCACTCCCTCTTCCAATGCCCTTTCCCTTGGCAATGCATTCAGACATCATTTGCCTTGGATCGCTGAGGACCACGGGCCTTCCCTTTCCCTTTGCTCGGTCCAACCAGAGCAACAGGGACGCCCGGAGCGCGAGCAGGGGCCACAACCGTCTTCCCTTTGCCCTTCTTCCTCTTCCAGCGTCCGGCCCTCTTGCCATTCGCCTTGGAGGTCGAAGCCTCTCCTATTAATACCACCGGCGCCGACTTGTGGGTCGTTGCCTCGTATTGGACCAGCATGTTGATCAACTCATGAATAGACTTCTCAAGTCCGTTCATGTTGTAGTTTACAACAAACGGGTCATAGGATGGAGGAAGCGACTGGAGGATCACGTCAATGTACGTGTCATTGTTAAACCCAGCTTTAAGGTCCTCGAGTTTCTCCACTAGGGAGAGCATCTTGACCCCATGACTTTGTACAGACGCTCCTTCAGCAAGCTTGGTGCCAAAGAATGCTTTTGTGGCGGCATATCTAATATGCCTATCCGGAACCGCATAAACCTCGTTCATGCGAAGCATTATGTGATCGGTGGATCGTCCCGGGAATTGCGCGAATGCGGAAGCGCGATAAAAAATTAAATTTACAAAATAAAAGGCATGCTTTTAATTGGAAAGAACACGCTCAAGGGGTGTGCCCTTGAGGTTCCCGGGCGTTCGGTGTATCTCATGATCATAAAACAAATAAAGAAATCATGTAGGCCATAGAGTTGAAAATTAAAGAGGGACGAAAATCTTAAAACGAGACCTACCCGTTGTCGTTTTCGTCTTCAACTGCTACTCGCGTTGTTCCCCGTTTTGCACCAAGACCTCGTTCTTGAGATCCTCCAAATCGTGACACACGATCCACCCACGTATTCTTGCACGTCGTGCTAGCAACGAACAAGTATTATTTTGGAGAGGATAGATCAACCACGCGTTATGAATTAACGGGATCGATCTTCCTTAGTTCAATTGTTCCAAGAACAAAAGAACAAGAAAAATAATATTTTCTTGGTGAGAGAGAGAGAGGGGCGGACGAGAGAGGAGAGGAGAGAGTATGTGTTGTGTGTGTGTTTTCAAGAATCATCATCCTACAAATGTTGGAAACTAGAGGTTTATATAGAGGAAGAGTTTAATCCTCTTTAAACTCAAACTCTAAGTAACCTAATTTGACTAAGATTTTGACCTAGTCAAAGTCCTAGTCAAACTAGTGTTTGACCTAGTCAAACGAATCCTAGCCTTCCACCTCCCCTTTCCATCTCAACCGTTGATTTTAATTTAATGGAATATTTAAATCCTATTAAATATTCCAAAAGGCTAAAAGAATAAATATAATATAATAAATAAATATTATTATTTATTCTAAGCGCATTAAATCAACCCTTTTAATAAATCCTATTTATTAATTTAATTCCCTTTATCAAATAGAAGGAATTAATTTCTCCAAGAAAATATAGGACCCGATTTAAATCTAATTTAATCATTCCTTTACTCCAATATTTAATTTCAAATTAAATAATAAGTGTGTGTGGATAGTGTGTGACTCTTTAGGTTCACCATTCAGCTAGACTTGGTCGGATTCCTAGAATCCGTCCGTTACCATGGGTGGCCATCTAGCAACGGTCCATGGCACTAGAGACTAGGTGAAATATTCGGGGATGAACATTTAGGTTCTAAACAGTACACTTGTCCTTCTGTCTTCGGTCTCATCACTTAGAGTCTAGGGCACGGAAAAAGCAGGTACCCATTTTGGACCTAAGTGTCGGTCTGTCCATACTAAATGCCGCAAGGGAAACCTTTCCCTTCTGTTCAGTCACTGTGGCCACAGATTTCAGGGACAAGACACAGAGCATACATGAGACTCAACTGTCAATACCTTCTGACAGGAGACAGATTCTTTCTTGGAAACTACTGTCACTCTGTGCACCCGAGCTGCACTAGACATGGCTTATGACTACTCAAGAGTATTTTGGCAATCTCTCACCATATCTAAGATACAGACCTAACGCACAGGTAAACTCAGCAGTTCCTCAAGTCAAAGGACTTGGCCTGTACTGTTGGAACCGGGAATACACGTCATACCTTGCTGACCATACTCAAGGTCCTCCGTAAGACGGTTCACGCGAGTCACCTCAGTCAGCTGCTTCCTAGCATGCTGACCCACTAACACTGCTTAGACGACCTTCGTCACCCCTCGATGAAACACGACAGCAGATGCTTAGTGCAAGTCTCAAAGGGAATCCCGGTACCCATTTTCGGGATTCCTTGACTTGGAGATTTCCGGACTGATTTGATGAGACTGATTTCATGGACCTACCTCCAAGCGTAGTCCCAGTCCCCGAAATCGTTACTCAGTCCGTGGGCTTTGTTTGCGTAGTGAACAGAAATTTAAATGCAGATATAAGTGAACGTAAACAAAGTATTGCCATATGAATTTTCACTTTTTTATTCATAAATATTTTATCAAATACCAAAGAATTGTCTAGACATAGGTTACATATTCCTGCGAAAATTGGCTTACATTGTCACCTATTCTAACAATCTCCCACTTGACCTTTCAAGCCAATTACCCATATGCTTAATCCCCATCTTCTCAAGATGTTGCGTATGAGCGCTCTGCGACATAGGCTTTGTCAGCGGGTCTGCTGTGTTGTCTGCCGAGTTGACTCGGTCCATCCGGATGTCACCTCTTCCTACCATTTCTCTAAGAAGATGGTAGCGTCTAAGAATATGTTTGGAACGGTGATGAGATCTTGGTTCCTTTGCTTGCGCTATAGCGCCGTTGTTATCACAGAAGATGACAATGGGCTCGGCGATGCTAGGCACCACACCCAACTCTTGGATGTAGTTTCTCATCCAAACCGCTTCCTTAGCAGCTTCTGAAGCTGCTATGTATTCAGCCTCTGTGGTGGAGTCAGCAATGGTTGCTTGCTTGGAACTTTTCCAAGCTACTACTCTCCTCCATTGAGTTTGAATACGTACCCCGATTGAGACTTGGCATCAGCGTCATCAGACTGGAAGCTAGCGTCGCTAAAGCCTTCCAGAATTAGTTCTCCATTGCCATAGACTAGGAACATTTCCTTAGTCCTCCTTAGGTACTTAAGGATGCCCTTAACAGCATTCCAATGTGCCTCTCCTGCGCAGGACTGATATCTGCTTGTCACGCCCAAAGCGTACGCAATGTCAGGCCTAGTGCAGTGGACCGCATATTGTATGCTACCTACGGCAGAAGCATAGGGGATGACCTTCATCCTTTCAAGTTCCTCATCAGTCTGTGGGGACTGTTTCTTGGATAACTTGATCCCATGCCTCATTGGAAGGAATCCTCGTTTGGAGTTGTCCATTGGATATCTCTTTAGGACTTTCTCCATATACGAGTTTTGGGTGAGTCCTAACATCCTTTTAGATCTGTCCCTGACGATCTGGATGCCTAGGATGTAGGAGGCTTCACCCAAGTCGTTCATGGAAAACTGGGTTGACAAACCATGCTTTTGTGTCTCCTAACATTCTAACGTCATTACCAATGAGCAGAATGTCATCCACATAAAGCACTAGGAACACTATTGAGCTCCCACTGACCTTCTTGTATACACAAGGGTCGGATTCGTTTTTGATGAAGTCATAACCCCGTATTACTTTATCAAAGCGAATGTTCCAACTTCGGGAGGCTTGTTTGAGGCCATAGATGGACTTCTAGAGACGACAGACTTTCTGTTCTTCTCCAGTGACCGTGAAACCCTGCGGCTGATCCATATAGATCTCTTCCTCAATGAAACCGTTGAGGAAGGCTGTTTTCACGTCTATCTGCCATATCTCATAGTCATACCATGCTGCTATGGCGAGCAGAATCCGAATGGACTTAGCCATGGCTACTGGCGAGTAGGTATCCTCAAAATCGACCCCGGGTCGTTGAGTGTATCCCTTAGCTACAAGCCTAGCCTTAAAGGTTGTGACTTCTCCATCAACGCCAAGTTTGCGCTTGTAGACCCACTTACAGCCCACTGGCTTAACACCTTTCGGTGGATCTACGAGACTCCAAACTTGGTTCTCGCTCATGGAGTCCATTTCGGCTTTCATGGCCTCAAGCCATTTCCCGGAGTCGATGTCAGACATCGCTTCTCCATACATCTTAGGATCGTTATCCAAAAGATCGGTCGCACCTAGAAAGCCATATCTCACTGGAGGTCTGGACTCTCTAGTGGACCTACGGAGAACGGGAACATCAGTGGTGACTGTGGGCGTTGACTGTATCGGAGCCGGTGGTTCAGGAACCGGGGCTGGCTGTTCCTGAGGCTCTCCTTCATGCCTAGCATGTTGGATTTCTCGAGGTTGGTCAGCCCTTCGGCTATCTATCCTGAATCCTCTAAGTGAGGGTTCCACGGCATCCTCTGATGGCTGGATTCCATCACTTGATTCTTCAAGGATCAGCTCATCAGGTTGGATATCCTCCGGGAAGCCTTGCTCCAAGAATACTGCATTTCTTGAAACAAACACCTTTTGTTCCAAGGGGTCATAAAAGTAATAACCCGCAGTATCTTAAGGGTATCCAATGAACCTGCATAAGCTAGATCTAGATTCTAACTTATCTCCCACTAACCTCTTGACGTATGCGGGGCTACCCCACACTTTCAAGTAGTTGTAGGATGCAGGCTTGCCGTGCCATATCTCATATGGCGTTTGGGTCAATGTACTAGTAGGCGCTAAATTCAATTATTTGGCCGCTGTCTCTAGTGCATAGCCCCAAAACGATAAGGGCAATTTGGTAAAACTCATCATGGACCGAACCATGTCCAACAGGGTTCGATTCCTCCTTTCAGAGACACCATTTAACTGTGGTGTTCCTGGAGGCGTCCATTCTGATATTATATCATGTTCTTTTAGATAATCTAGGAACTCCGTACTAAGGTATTCACCGCCTCGGTCCGACCGTAGGATTTTAATTTTGCAGTTGGTTTGGTTCTCCACTTCAAGTCTGAATTCTTTAAACCTCTCAAGAGCTTCTGACTTGTACCTCATCAGGTAAACATAACTATACCGTGAATGATCATCGGTGAAGGTTATGAAGTAGGAGAACCCACCTCGGGCCTGCGTCCTTAGTGGTCCACATACGTCTGTATGGACCAAGTCCAACAGACCTGTGGCAAGCCTGCTTGGTCCTACAAAGGGCTTCTTGGTCATTTTCCCTCTTAGACAGGACTCACAAGTTGGTAGATCGCTCAAGTCCCCAACCTCTAGGTTCTTTAAGTCTATCAACCTTTTCATCCTATCTTGGGATATGTGACCTAACCTAGCGTGCCACAGACGTGCGTTCCCGTTATTATCTAATTTTCGTTTGTGTTGTGCATTGAGGACGAAATTCGTTTGTTGCAAGATATAGAGTTCGTTATGCAATGTACCAAGTAGATGAGCAATTCCACACCTCATCAAATAAAAGCAATTTTTATTGATTCTAAACTCATAACCACCATTGTCCAACAATGGAATGGAAATGATGTTTTTAATCATACTGGGTACAAAATAAACTTGTTCTAAATCTATGCTAATACCGTCACTAATCACTAGAGTGGCGGATCCTACTGCTTCTGCCGAGATGGCCTTGCCATTCCCAAGCTTCAGGATCATGTCCCCGCTACCCAGTGTTCTGATTCTTTTCAACACCTGCAAGTCATTGCAAATGTGAGCTCCACAGCCGGTATCTAATACCCAAGAGGCAGAACTAGTGACCATATTAACCTCAATCACATATATACCTTGGCTCGAGAAGAGTTTGGGGCACTCTCTCTTCCAATGCCCTTTCTCATGGCAGTTGATACATACGTCATATGCCTTTGACTGTTGCTTGGAGACAACCTTTCCCCTCTTTGGCAATGGGAACACTCTTAGTGTTCGTAGCTGCTTTGACGGCCTTTCCCTTCCCTTTCTTCTTCTTCCAACGTCCGGCACCCTTGCCTTTCGTATTAGAAGTCCAAGCACCTCCAAACAACACCGAAGGCGTGGACTTCTTAGTCGTTGCCTCGTATTGCACCAACATATTGATCAACTCATGAATGCCCTTCTCAAGTGCGTTCATGTTGTAGTTGACGATAAATTGGTCAAAGGAGGGTGGGAGTGACTGAAGGATCACATCTATGTACGTTTCATTATCGAGACCTGCCTTTAGGTCCTCGAGCTTTTCCACCAGGGTAAGCATTTTAACCCCGTGCTTTTGTACAGAGGATCCTTCTGTCATTTTAGTTCCAAAGAACGCCTTGGTCGCGACATACCTAGTATGCCGGTCCGGGACTGCATAGCAATCCTTAAGGCGAGCCATGATGGAAGGGACATCGTCTAGCCTTTCATATTGCTTCTGAATCTCATTTGTCATCGAAGCAAGTATGATGCTACGGACCTTCCGGTTATACTTATGCCAAGTCTCGAACGTCTCACGTTCTTCTGGCGTGGATCCTTCCGGTAAGGTCCTAGGGAGAGGCTCGTCCATGACGTAGCCTTGGTTCTCGTAATCTAGGACTATCCTGAGATTGCGCAACCAGTCATTGTAGTTTGTTCCATTGAATTTGTTTGTCTCAAGAATGGTGGAAAGTGGGTTCTTAGACATTTTAAAATCTACATTTTAGAAAACAGCGTGTGATCAGCAGAAAATAAAATATGGTGGTTTGATAAAATAATTAAATGCATGGACTTTAGTCATTTAATCCTCCCACTATTTATACGAAAACACGGTACTTTCAAACGTGGTTTTCGGGAAATCCTTTCCAAGTGGGCTTGGGATCCACAGCGATTTTTCCCATACCCCGCTTTTACTATTCGCATGGAAAAGATCCTGTGGGAGGTATTCCATACCATTCTCGTTCCACGAGATTCCCAAGATTACTGCCTCACCCTTTCACATGATCCCGAGGACTCCAAGCGAATCATGTTAATTGGGCGTTAGACCCAACCCAATCGACCGAGCCACGGACCCACTGGTACCCCCACGACTCGTGAGACAGGTAGCAGCAGCCCGCTTTTCGTTCATGACATAATGCAGCTTCCTTTAAGTACAATGACGTGCCACGACTCGTGAGACCACGCTATTGACCTAAAGCAGCTTCCTCACTATGCCATGGATTGGAAGGCATGGACAAACTCCTAGAGTTCATGTCCACTTTGTTTAGGGTCTAATATTTTGACATTGGTCCAACCAATGTGAGAGTAAGTAATGACCGAGATCTCAAATAAATAAACATCTACACATACATCCATAATGCGTAAATAAACCATTCATAGCAGTTATATGATAAATAAACAACCCATTCATCCATCATCATAACCACATGCAAAATTAAAGCCTAGCACGCCCCTGTTGGATGATCACGAGCCCGGATCCTATGCGATCCACTGAGCCCGCAGTGGATCTATGGTCAATCTAGGGTTGGTCCTATACTATTACATTAATAGTAACCCAATCCTCATGCTGATGGGCCTTGGTCTCTTTTTCTCTTTCTTCACTTTATGGAAAACTCCAAGGGACCTCCCGTCTGGGCTCTCCATGTGGTCCTTCCTTCTTCTCCACCAATTACAAAAATAGAAACCTCACTCCTAGTCTACTCTCATTACATATTAAAAATAGAAACCCCCGCGAAAACCCGGGGGGAGTACATAAGGAGGGAGGTAGAATGCCTTCTCTAGTTGCCTTGGAATAATAAGGCTTCCAGTCTGATGACGAAGATGCCAAGTTTCAATCGGGGTACGTATTCAAACTCAATGGAGGAGTAGTAGCTTGGAAAAGTTTCAAGCAAGCAACCATTGCTGACTCCACCATAGAGGCTGAATACATAGCAGCTTCAGAAGCTGCTAAGGAAGCGGTTTGGATGAGAAACTACATCCAAGAGTTGGGTGTGGTGCCTAGCATCGCCGAGCCCGTTCTCATCTTCTGTGATAACAACTGCGCTATAGCGCAAGCAAAGGAACCGAGATCTCATCACCGTTCCAAAAATATTCTTAGACGCTACCATCTTCTTAGAGAAATGGTAGGAAGAGGTGACGTCCGGATGGACCGAGTCAACTCGGCAGACAACACAGCAGACCCGCTGAGAAAGCCTATGTCGCAAAGCGCTCATACGCAACATCTTGAGAAGATGGGGATTAAGCATATGGGCAATTGGCTTTAAAGGTCAAGTGGGAGATTGTTAGAATAGGTGACCATGTAAGCCAATTTTGGTAGGAATATGTAACCTATGTCTAGATAATTCTTTGGTATTTGATAAAACATTTATGAATAAAGAAGTGAAAATTCATATGGCAATACTTTGTTTACGTTCACTTATATCTGCATTTACATTTCTGTTCACTACGCAAACAAAGCCCACGGACTGAGTAACGATTTCGGGGACTGGGACTACGCTTGGAGGTAGGTCCATGAAATCAGTCTCACCGAATCAGTCCGAAAATCTCCAAGTCAAGGAATCCCGAAAATGGGTACCGGGATTCCCTTTGAGACTTGCACTAAGCATCTGCTGTCGTGTTTCATCGACGGGTGACGAAGGTCGTCTAAGCAGTGTTAGTGGGTCAGCATGCTAGGAAGCAGCTGACTGAGGTGACTCGCGGGAACCGTCTTACGGAGGACCTTGAGTATGGTCAGCAAGGTATGACGTGTATTCCCGGTTCCAACGGTACAGGCCAAGTCCTTTGACTTGAGGAACTGCTGAGTTTACCTGTGCGTCAGGTCTGTATCTTAGATATGGTGAGAGATTGCCAAAATACTCTTGAGTAGTCATAAGCCATGTCTAGTGCAGCTCGGGTGCACAAAGTGACAGTAGTTTCCAAGAAAGGATCTGTCTCCTGTCAAAAGGTATTGAGAGTTGAGTCTCATGTATGCTCTGTGTCTTGTCCCTGAAATCTGTGGCCACAGTGACTGAACAGAAGGGAAAGGTTTCCCTTGCGGCGTTTAGTAAGGACAGACCGACACTTAGGTCCAAAATGGGTACCTGCTTTTTCCGTGCCCTAGACTCTAAGTGATGAGACCGAAGACAGAAGGACAAGTGTACTGTTAGAGCCTAAATGTTCATCCCCGAATATTTCACCTAGTCTCTAGTGCCATGGACCGTTGCTAGATGGCCACCCATGGTAACGGACGGATTCTAGGAATCCGACCAAGTCTAGTTGAATGGTGAACCTAAAGAGTCACACACTATCCACACACACTTAGTATTTAATTTGGAATTAAATATTGGAGTAAAGGAATGATTAAATTAGATTTAATCGGGTCCTATATTTTCTTGGAGAAATTAATTCCTTCTATTTGATAAAGGGAATTCAATTAATAAATAGGATTTATTAAAAGGGTTGATTTAATGGGCTTAAAATAAGTAATAATATTTATTTATTATATTATATTTATTCTTTTAGCCTTTTGGAATATTTAATAGGATTTAAATATTCCATTAAATTAAAATCAACGGTTGAGATGGAAAGGAGAGATGGAAGGCTAGGATTCGTTTGACTAGGTCAAACACTAGTTTGACTAGGACTTTGACTAGGTCAAAATCCTAGTCAAATTAGGTTACTTAGAGTTTGAGTTTAAAGAGGATTAAACTCTTCCTCTATATAAACCTCTAGCTTCTAATATTTGTAGGATGATGATTCTTGAAAACACACACACAACATACACTCTCTCCTCTCCTCTCTCGTCCGCCCCTCTCTCTCTCTCACCAAGAAAATATTATTTTTTCGTATTCTTTTGTTCTTGGAACAATTGAACTAAGGAAGATTGATCCCGTTAATTCATAACGCGTGGTTGATCTATCCTCTCCAAAATAATACTTGTTCGTTGCTAGCACGACGTGCAAGAATACGTGGGTGGATCGTGTGTCACGATTTGGAGGATCTCAAGAACGAGGTCTTGGTGCAAAACGGGGAACAACGCGAGTAGCAGTTGAAGACGAAAACGACAACGGGTAGGTCTCGTTTTAAGATTTTCGGTTAATTTTCAACTCTATGGCCTCCATGATTTCTTTTATTTGTTTTATGATCATGAGATACACCGAACGCCCGGGAACCTCAAGGGCACACCCCTTGAGCGTGTTGTTTTCAATTAAAAGCATGCCTTTTATTTTTGTAAATTTATTTTTTATCGCGCTTCCGCATTCGCGCAATTCCCGGGACGATCCACCGATTTCTTTCACTAAATTATTACAATAATAATAAACCCATTGTCATTCCAATGGGCCTTGAAGTGCTTCTTGTTTCACGCCTTGATGCTCCTCCTTGGGGTCTCCGACTCCAATTGCTTGTTAAAAGTAAAACCTCACCAATCCTATCTACTCTCATTACAACTGAAAGTAATACACTGGTAATAAAGAAAACAAGCCTTAACATCATGAGACTGATAATACGGGAGATGATAGTCCCAAAAACAAAAGGCACGCAGGCCCCACCCAACAGAAAAATAAATGATCATACATTCATCCATACATAAGGCCTAGGGCTCTTGTGATCATCCCATATTGATTCCATCAACTCACATAACACAATTATTCCAAATAATCATGCATAAATAACCAATGGATATTCCAAATACCCAAGTGATGTCCAACATCACAAAAGTATAAACATACAAATAATATGCAAAATTCAAATTTCAAATTTAACGGACATTTTAAACAATGCATCCAATGCATGTATTAATCCCAAATTAATTAAGCAAATTTAATTCAAGGAATAATCTAATTATTCCAAAATAAAAAATGCAAAATTAATATATATTTTCAGAATATTGTGCAGAAAATATAGAAAATCAAATTTTCCAAAGAAAGTCGAAAAACGGCACAAAACGGCCCAGCCGTTGTGCTGGCCGGCCGGCCGCGCGCACAGGGCAGCGCACGCGCTCTGTGCCGCGCGCGCTGGCCTCGACCGGCAGCGGCCGGCTGCGCACAGCGCGCGCCTGTGCGCAGCGTCCGCGCGCATGGCGCGCGCGCAGGCGCCCGCCTGCGCGCGCCACTGCCGGTCTGATCCAATTTTTTTTTTTTTTTTTGTTTTTCAAAACTGTTTCAGCACAATAATAGTAATATTATTCTGAAAATAAGCATGCAATTTTAGATCTAATCTAACAAAATAAAGCATGCCAAAAGTCCATTAAATCCAAACAATTGAATTATCATATTACTCATATATTTATACAATCTAACATGCCAATAAAGCCATTAAAAGCAAGTAGATCATGCCAAACACATAGATCGATGCCCCTTACATCGATCCGGGCTCTGATACCACTTGAAGGACAAGCGGATCCGCCCGGGAGCGCGAGCGGAAGCGAGGAAGCGAGGAAATACCGTAAATTAAATCAAATCTAATTTAAAATATGAATCCCAAGGGTTGTGCCCTTGGGTGCTCAACCGGGCGTTCGATGTAGGATGTGTAAATATTGGAAATGAATATTAAACACATAGGGCATAGATAAAGATATATAATCAATCAAAGCGTAATAAACCATTATCTTTGATTGCTTAGCGTATGCTCCCGGCTACTTGCCTTGTTCCTTCTCCGGAATGCTCACGAAATCCAAACGTATGGATTCTCCAAAGGTGATCCACACCACACCGGAAGAAACACACGTTCTTCTTGCTAGAAAAGAACGGGTTTAAGAAGGAATCGGTTTAAGAGAAGAATACTATGAATTAGTGCTCTCTTAAACTTACTTTCTTCTTCTTGATTCAAAATCAAGTGAAGAACACAAGTGTAAGAGAGAGAGAGAGAGGGCCGAGAGTTGAGAAAGAGGAGAGGGATTTTGTCTTCTCTTTTTTTTTTTTAGAAAAAGATGAATAATGAATCACTTATGCTTGGTGTTGTATATTTTCATATATATACATAATTAATGTGATTATTGGAATGTGTCTAGGTTCATCCAAGGATGTCTAGATTCATTCCAATCAATCACCATCAATTCTTCAATCAAGCCTACCAAAATTTATGGTATGATCAAATCATACCAAAAGGGAAGAGCTTGATTTGAGTTGATTCGTCTCTTTCCAAAAGAGATAAGTCAACATACCACCTTGCATGAAATATGGCTAATTTTGCTTCCTCCAAGGGAGCATGTCGGCCATATTTAATTAAGGGAAGAAGTCCAACTTCTTCCTATTCCAAAATAGGAATTATTTCTCCTCTCGGGTATAATTTAACGGACCGGGTTTTATCGTAATCCAATTACGACGAACCCAACACTAAATCCAATTTAATGTCCATTTAAATTATTCCTGTTGATCTTTTAATCCAATTAAAAGATCCAACGTCTCAACGTCTCAACTTTCCATCGAAAATCTAATTTATCGATTAAACGAAAGCCCGATACAATATCGGCCCATCCATCCAATGGACTTTCCCTTCAGTAATCCAATTACTTATTTATCCTTCGAGATTGACTCCAAGTCGATCTCTCAACCTCCTCGGTGATTTGTGTGTGACCCTTTAGGTTCACCCTCAGCTAGACTTGGGCCCGTGTCCCACAAGGACCCATTACCATGGGTGGCCGTCTAGCAACGGTCCATGGCAGTAGAGACTAGGTGAATTAGCGTGAACATTTAGGCACCGATTCCTTCCGTCTACCGTCTCCCGGCCTTAGTCTGGGGTATGGAATTGGGCGTCGGTTCCCATCTCTGACTAGGCATCTATGCTTAATACTCGAGACCACGTATGCTTCATTGCGTCGACACAGGAAACCATTCCCTGTTCGACCAACCACTGTGGCCACAGCTTCAAACAGTATGAACGTGTCTCCGAGTGCATAGGAGATACCTCTGTCACATACTGACAGGGGACGAATCCTCTTCTTGGAATCCACCGTCCTCGCTAGACATTCTGACTGCACTGGACAAGGCTTATGATAATCATCTTACAGAATGATTACCTCTCGCCAGATCCAAGATACAGCCGTCATGTGCACGCGACTGCCATGATTCCTCAAGTCTGAGGATTACTCCCGTATTATCGGAACCGGGGAAAACCAATCATACCGACCAAGCCTCCAAGGCTTTCATATGATGATCCCCACGAGTCAGTTCAGTTGGCTCGACCCCAGTCGACCAACCTATCAAGATCGTGTAGGCGTCCCACGCCTGTCGCCGATGAAATACGGCACTCATCCAATGAACACGACTCTTGACGCAAGTCTCAATAGGACTCTCAATGCCCTGTCTCGAGGTCCTCGACTTGGAACGTTTCAGACCCAACTCTTAATCAGTTGGTTTCATGACCACCATCCAATGCGTGGCCCAACTGCACGAGTTTTTATCCATGGTCTGTGGGCTTTGTTGTGATATAAGTTAAATACCGTTTTAACAAATGTAAGATGAGCGCAACAAAGAAGGTACCATTGGTGATGAACACTCATCTTATTCATCACATAATAATATTACATCTACATCAAGTTGTCGAATAGGTTACAAATCGCCAAACCTATTGGCTTTCTGGTCACCTATTCTAACACTACTGTCAACCGTCTCCCGGCCTTAGTCTAGGGTATGAAATTGGGTGTCGGTTCCCATCCTTAACTAGGTAACTATGCTTCATACCCGAGATGCGTTTACTCTATCGATCGATGTAGGAAATTCTTTCCTACTCAATCAATTGCTATGGCCATACACTTTTAGAGTCTAAACCATCTCAGAGTGTATAGGATCTAACCATCATATACTGACAGGGGACAGATCCTATCTTGAAATCCACCGTCCTCGCTACATACTCCAACTACACTGGACAAGGCTTATAATGACCATCTTACAAAATGATCACCTCTCGCAGGATCCAAGATACAGTCTTCATATGCACGTGACTGCCATGATTCCTCAAGTCCGAGGACTAATCCCGTACTATCGGAATCGAGAATTCCAGTCATACCGACCAAGCCTCCAAGGCTTCCATATGACGATTCCCGCAAGTCACTTCAGTCAGTCGACCACCTTGTCAAGTAACCCACTAAAATTGCATAGACGACCTTCGTCTGTCGCCAATGAAACTCGGCACTCACCCAGTGAATGCAATACTTAGTGCAAGTCTCAATAGGACACTCGATTCCCAGTCTCGAGGTCCTCGACTTGAAATGTTTCAGACCAACCCTCAGAAGTTGGTTTCATAGCCGCCATCCAATGCGCTACCCAACTACATGGGTTATCCAATTGGTCTGTGGGCATTTGTTGTGACGTTGAAACACCGTTCAACGTTAGTAGTAAGCACAACAAACGCAATGCCAGTGATGAATACTTACTCTATTCATTAGGATAATACTGTATTAATAAAGATTGACGAATAGTTCTCAAAACCGCCAATCCAATTGGCCTTCTGGTCATCTATTCTAACAATAGATGCATGCCCTAGACTCTAAGCAGTAAGATTGTAGATGGAAGGATAAATGTACTAAAGAGCCTAAATGTTCACACCATAAACATTCACCTAGTCTCTAGTGTCATGGACCGTTGTTAGACGGCCACCCATGGTGATTGACGAATTCCTGTCATGAGATGATTGAGAATTCGGTCAAGTCTAGCGAAGGGTGAACCTAAAGAGTCACACACAATCCGCCCGCAACAAAGGTATTTAATTCAGAATTAGTTTAGAGATGTTGAACGACATAAAATTAGATTTAATCGGTTCCCTTTCCTTTCTTGAGATGTTGATTCCTTTACTTAGATTAAATGGAATTAACTAATAAATAAATTAGATTTATTGGACTATATTAAGTGGGCTTAAAATAAATATTAATATTATTATTATTTATTTAAAAGCTCTATGGTCTATTTAAATAGGATTTAAATATTCCATAATTAAATCCATCATAGTGATGGACGGATGAGATTAAAGAGGTGAGATCAAGGGCCTAGATTAGTTTGACTAATGCAAGCCTAATTTGACTAGGACTTTGACTAAGTAAAAATCCTAGTCAAACAACACTTCTAAAGTTGGAGTTAAAAGAGGAATAGGATTCTCCTTCTATAAATACTCCTAGGTAGAGACTTTAGGAGGATGATCAACAAGTGTACACACACAAGTGACGCTTGGTCGATCCTGTTAGAATAGATGACCGTCAAGCCAATTGATTGGTTCTTTGTAAACTATTCTAGACGATCTTTTTCAATAATATGTTAATTTAAGAAATGTTCTTTGGCCATCTTCATCATATGCTTTAAACATTATATTTATATGAGCATTTGGGTGAAGCCCTTAGATCGATTATGCTAAGGGGTTGGCTCGCGCATATGATGGTGACCATGAAACCAACCTCTATGGTTTGATCTAAAATATTCCAAGTCGATGAATCAGTCGAGACAGGGCATTGACTATTCGTTAAAGACTTGCACTAAGTGATGCGTTCATATGATGAATGTCGAGTTTCATAGACAGAGACGTATGACGTTTGCGCACTTTAGTGGGTGATTGATAAAGAGTTATTAAGTTCATTGAATTGACTGGCATGAGTTGTCATATGGACGCCCTATATGGCATGATTGGTATGACTAGAACTCCTAGGCTACGATAGTGCCCTAACTAGTCCTTAGACTTGATGTTCCACAGTAACCTTGTGCATAGGACGGCTATAACTTGATCATGTCCAATGTGGTCTTAGGTTTCATCCCGAATCACTATACGGTCATGTTTCAGAAATAGTTGAAGCATGCATGGAGGTTAGTGAGTTCCAAGATAGGCTATGCTTCTTATCTTGAGATGATAACGGACCTCTTATGTTCTCTACAGTATGCATTCCTCGAAGCCCATGGCCATGGCTGTTGATCAAAGAGGAGAAAAGATTTTCCTATATTGATAAATTGGAAGCATAACTTGAAGAGTTGATACATTGACATCAAAGTCGATAATGGAAATCGGTAACTAATTCCATGCCCTAGACTTTGATCGGGAGGTTAGTAACGGAGGGACCGTATCTGCATGGTACACGTAGCTCATAGGTTCACGCAATAATTCACCTATTCTCTAGTGCCATGGACCATTGCTAGATGGCCACCCATGGTGACGGGTACCCTCCAATTAAGGAGTTAATCAAGGGTGATATATTATGATAAGATCTAATTAATCTAATGCAAGTAAGTTGTTAATTAAATTGTATATGTGATACAAGCCCAACTCTAGCTGAGTAGTGAACCTAAAGGGTCACACACAAATCCATGATGGAATTATTGGAATTAATTTATATAAGTAATTATGGAGAATAAACGAATTAATATAAGGAGTTAAATTAATTGATTGAAATGATTTATGAAATCATTTCATGGGAATATTAAATAAATATGATTATTAATATGGAGTCTAAATTCACAAGCATTAATTTAATTAAGACTTGTGATAGATTAATTAAGATTAATCTATTTGAGCTTGAAAATTAATTAATTAGATTAATTGATTTGGGCTTATATTTAATTAAACAATCAAATATCACGGGCTAGATAAATTAGTTGGGATTAATTAAAATTGGACATAGTCCAATCAAGCATTAAGATAACGCCCAAGACCTTAGCCCAAGCCCACAAGCCCACAGGACAAGATTCATTGAACATAGACATGACTTGTTTGCATCTTTAGATGAAGAAGAAAATATGAGTCATGCTAAAACTTATCTATAAAGAAGACAAGTGTAAATGGAGAAAGATGAGTCATGCTAGAACTTGTCTATGAAGAATACAAGTGTTCTAAGAGCAAGACAAAAGGCCTTGTCTACATTCATTGTATCTAGTGAAAAGGAATGCCTATAAAAAGGGGTACAAAGCAAGAGATTCATATACCATTTTGTACATACAAAGATACAAAAACTCTTACTTTCCTTTTCCTCTCTAGCTCTTAGACTTTCTCTCCTTCAAAGCTAGAAAGTGTAGCTTTCACTTTAGCCTTGGTCTTATGTTCATTTCTCATCTCCAAAAATCAAGAATTCCTTGATTTCTCCATAGATCAATAGTTGATCTACCTTAATCCTCCAATACCTACTAGCATAGGTTTGAGGGTGATTCCATCATAGGTGGTGTGGACTAGCTTTGGAGGGAAGACACTTGTGTTCCTACCGTGAACAACGATACCGTTTTGACATTCCACCATTTTTAAGGTAAGGCCGTTCTTGACAAAGTTCAAGTAATCAACACCAACCAGATAGCAAGAAAGGTTGGTTTCTCTTAACCATTCAATTGACATCCTTTTATGCATGAGATCCACATCGTAATAGTAACGAGATTGGCGATTTGATCGCTAATTATAATCCTTTTTGTAATTATAATCTTAATTTCTGCTGCGTTTAACGTCTCGGGGCTTATACGAAGCTAACAGTGGTATCAGAGCCCGGTCATGCAAGTCAATTGAATTTATTTTGGTTTGATGTGATATAGGATTACATTGATTAACGATTTAATTTTATGTGTTAATCTCTTGATGTGTTGAATTTAATTATTCGGCATACTTCACTTGTTGAAATTTGATTATATTGTGTTTCGCCTTCCGCCTATATGGCCGGATTTATCCTCTGCCTACGTGGTCAGATTCATCCACCATGTGGTTGGATTTAGTACCGAATTTTGTATATTCCCAACTCAATTTTTATTTGAGGATAATAATATATATATTTATATTATTTTCATAATTTATATGTGGATATAAATTGAGAAAGAAAATTGGTTTTTCACTTTCTTTTGATTAGGAATATTCAACATATTCTCGTAATATGATTAGGATAATTTCTTGGAAAGTCCAAGTTAATTTGACATTATGAATCAAGTGCCCATGAATTAAATTCAATTTCATTCCATGAAAAACATCATGTGATTTAACATAAGAAATTAAATTCTTTTGTTTCATTTTACCTAAATATATATACATGATATATATTATTTACATATATGATATGTTATTTCTTTATGTGATAAATGTACGTGATGACTACGGGCTCATGATCATCCAACTAGGGCATGCTAGGTTTTATTTCTTATATATATATTTATATGGTTGTGCTTGATGTCATACCTACACTTTACATTGTATATGATAAACAAGCAAACAAGAATAAAACATCGTGATGAGGTCTTGCGTAAATAAATTGTTTGACCCTCACTTGGAATGTCCAAGTTAAAATATTAAGCCTGTGATGGATAAGATCAAATTGGATTTGATAATCTAGACCTTCCATCCATGGTGACGATGTATGAGATGCTATCACCTTTCACTTCATTGTCTCACGAGTCGTGGAATGATTTGAAAGTACTGAAAAGTTGTACTGTCACTGTGAACAAGTATATTACATGCTATTTCCCTGTCTCACGAGTCATGGGGGGAGATAGTATGGGGGTCCTTTTGGTTGATGGGTTGGGCTTAACATGCAGTAACATAATTCACTTGGAGTCCTTGGGATTATGTGAAAAATGAGGTAAAACACCTTGGGGATCTCATAAGATGAGAATGGTGAAAGTCACCTCCCATAGAATTGTTTTCATGTGAATAGTAACAGCGGGGTATGAAATTCGTTCTACGGACCTCAAACCCACTAGGAAAAATATTTCCCGAAAATCCATATAGGGGTTTATGGGATTTTGAAGAAACAGTGGGACCAATTTATGATTAAAGACCATATCGTAAATTTAATTAACATTGATCGAAAGAATGCTAAAATCTCCATTGTTTCTTCTTTTCTTTCTTGTAGATCGAAAATGTCTAAAAGCCCACTTGCTACCATACTTGAGCAAACAAACTTGTTGGAACCAACTATGCTGACTGGCTTAGGAATCTCAAAATCGTTTTGGATTCTGAGAAACACTCTTATGTGTTGGAATCTCGTCCTCCCACTAAGCTTCCCGAGGGTTCAACTGACGAAGAACGTGTGACATTCCAACGTTGGAATGATGATGACCTTCAGGCCCGTTTCCTTATGCTAGCATCTATGAGCAATGAACTGCAAAAGCAACATGAACACCTTAAGCATGCATATGAAATATTTGTACGCTTACAAGAGTTGTTTGCGATACAAGATCGGCATATGAGATATGCAGCATCAAAGGAGCTCTATCGGGCAAAGATGACTGAGGGGTCGTCTATTCATGACCACAGCGTCAAGATGCTTTCTCTCATTGAGAAGTTAAAATCTCTGAATGCAGGCATGAATAATGACTCCTAAATGTGATCTTACAGTCATTACCGTCGTCTTTTGATCAATTTTTTGTTAATTACAATATGAACGGTCTTGAAAAGACTGTTCCTAAATTGATCAACATGCTTATGCAATACGAGGCTATTATAAAGAAGCCTGCACCAGTAATGCTAGCAACCCCATCCACATCTTCCTCCATGATAAAAGGGTCAAGAAATGGATGAGAAATGGAAAGGGAAGGAAGAAAAGCAATAAGGACAGCCGAGGGAAGGGAAAAGGGAAGAAGATAATCAAGGCCAATCCAGAAAATGATGAGTGTCATCACTGCCGCGAAAAAGGCCATGGAAGAGAAATTGCAAGAAGTTTCTTGCAATAGTCCAAGGTATTCTCGTTGTTGAAATTAACATTGTTGCTAATAATGCTTCTTGGGTATTAGATACCGGTTGTGGAGCTCATATTTGCAATGATTTGCAGGTAATGAGAAGAAGCAAAAAGTTAGGTGAAGGGGATGTGATCATCAGGCTTGGAGACGGCAAGCAGGCTACTGCTGAAGCCGTTGGAACTGTTCACTTAACTATTAGCAATATGTTAGGATAGTACTTAATAGTTATTATTATGTACCCAGTATGATATGAAACATTGTATCTATACCTACTCTTGATGAAGAGGGGTATGAATTTTGTGTATCAAAACAATATTTCTACTTAATGAGGAATGGTTCTTCTGTTTTACTTGGCACTTTAATGAATGGTTTATATACTATCGAACAACATAATATGGTTATGAACGTTTAACATAAACGAAAATTGGATGATCAAGAAAATGCACAAACATGGCACGCTAGGTTGGGTCACATTTCCAAGGATAAGATGAAGAGATTGATCGACTCTAAGAATCTAGAAATAGAGAACTTAGATGCTCTTTCAACTTGTGAATCTTGTCTCAAGGGAAAAATTGCAAAAACACCATTTATTGGACAAAGTAGCCGTGTCACTGCACTGTTGGATTTAATCCACACGGATGTTTGTGGACCTTTAAGTATTCTAGCTAGGGGAGGATTTTCTTACTTCAGAACCTTTACCGATAATCACTCACGGTTTGGTTAAGTATACTTAATGAAATACAAGTTTGAAGCATTTGAAATGTTCAAAGAATTCAAACTTGAAGTACAAAATCAAACTAGACGAAAAATTAAGACCATTCAATCTGATCGTGGTGGTGAATACTTAAGTGGTGAATTCTTGAATTACTTAAAAGAGAATGGGATCCTTTCTCAGTGGACTCCTCCTGCAACGCCACAACTTAATGGCGTGGCTAAAAGGAAGAACTGAACTTTGTTGGACATGGTTCGTTCCATGATGAGTTCTACTACATTACCTCTTTCTTTTTGGGGCTATGCGTTAGAAACAGCTGCCAAGTTACTAAACATGGTGCCATCTAAAGCTGTACCCAAAACACCATATGAAATATGGCATGGCAAACCACCCTCTTATAAGTATTTGAGAATATGGGGGTATCCCGTATATGTCAAAAGACTAGTGGGAGATAAGTTGGATATGAGATCCATCTTATGTAGATTTGTTGGATATCCGAAAGAAACTATAGGATACTACTTCTATGATCTCTCGGAACACATGCATTGTTCTTGGAAAATGATTTTCCTTCGGATACTCAAAATGAAGAGGAGCAACTCGAAGAGTCGAGTGATGCATCGCCTATGGCAGAAATGACGCCCAAACTGCCTCACAATGAACCTTTTGATTGTACACATCCTCTGAGAAAGTCGGCTAGAGTCTCTAAACAACCTGAGAGATATAGTATGCTAGCCTTGACTGGTCAAATGGATAATGATCCGAGGACATTCGAAGAGGCGATGCCTGACATCGATTCAAGTAGATGGCTTGAGACCATGAGATCCGAAATGGACTCCATGAACTCCAACAAGGTATGGACCATGGTGGACGCACCTAAGGGAGTTAGGCCCGTTGGGTGCAAATGGGTCTACAAGCGCAAGCTTGGAGCCCATGGAGAGGTATCGACCTTTAAGGCCCGATTGGTAGTGAAAGGCTACACTCAAAGGCTTGCTGTGGACTTTGAGGAGACCTACTCGCCCGTTGCTATGGCCAAGTCCACAAGGATCTTACTTGTTATAACTGCGTATTATGACTATGAGATATGCAAATGGATGTGAAAACTGCATTCCTTAATGGATTCTTTGAGGAAGAAATCTATATGGATCAGCCACAATGTTTTACATCTAAAGGAGAAGAGCAAAAAGTTTGTAAACTCCAGAGGTCTATTTATGGGCTCAAACAGGCATCCTGAAGTTGGAAACATTAGTTTTGATGAGGTTATAAAATGTTATGACTTCATCAAGAACGAATATGATCCCTGTGTATATAAAAAGGTTAGTGGGAGCTCTATTGTGTTCCTCGTGCTTTATGTGGATGATAGTTTACTCATCGGGAATGATGTTAAAATTTTAGGTGACACTAAAGCATGGTTATCTACTAAATTCTCCATTAAGGACTTGGATGAAGCTTCCTATATTCTTGGCATAAAGATCTACAGCGATAGATCTAAAAGAATGTTAGGAATGACCCAAGTCTTGTACATTGATAAAGTCTTGAAAAGGTTCAAGATGGATGAATCTAAAAGGGGTTTTCTTCCCATGAGGCCTGTAATTAAACGCTCCAAGACTCAGTCTCCCAAGACTAGTGAGGAAGTTAAGAAAATATCAGAAATTCCCTATGCTTCTGCTGTTGGCAGCAAACAATATGTTGTTCAATGTACGAGGCCTGATATAGCTTACGCTCTAAGTGTTACGAGTCGTTATCAGGCATGTGCCGGCCACGATCACTGGACTACTATAAAAAATATCCTTAAGTACTTGAGAAGAACTAAGGATTTATTTTTGGTGTACGGTGATGGAGAATTAATATTGGAAAGGTATACTGATGCCAGCTTCCAATTGGATGTGGATGACGCTAAGTCTCAATCTGGTTATGTATTTCGGTTGAATGGAGGAGCTATCAGTTGGAAAAGTTCCAAGCAAGATACCGCAGCGGATTCCACGACGAAAGTCGAATACATTGCAGCTTCTAAAGCTGCAAAGGAGGCTGTTTGGATGAATTACTACATCCAAGAGTTTGGTGTGGTGCCTAGCATTGCCAAACCTGTAGTTGTACTTTGTGATAACAATGGGGCTATTGCGCAAGCGAAGGAGCCAGGACCTGATCACAAAGCCAAACACATAATTAGATGCCACCATCATCAGAGAGATGGTAGGAAGAGGTAACGTGCGAGTGGATAGCGTTGCATTAACAGGGAACATAGCAAACCCGCTTACAAAGCTGATATTACAAATTGCTCATTCTCAACATCTTGAGAAGATGGGATTAAAAAATATGGGCAATTGGCTTTAGGTCAAGTGAGAGATTGTTAGAATAGGTGACCGTCAAGCCAATTGATTGGCTGTTTGTAAACTAATCTAGACGATCTTTTTCAATAATATGTTAATTTAAGAAATGTTCTTTGGCCATCTTCATCATATGCTTTAAACATTATATTTATATGAGCATTTGGTTCAAGCCCTTAGATCAATTATGCTACGGGGTTGGCTCGCGCATATGGTTTGATTTAAAATATTCCAAGTCGATGAATCGGTCCAGACAGGGCATCGACCATTCCTTAAAGAGTTGCACTAAGTGATGCGTTCATATGATGAATGTCGAGTTTCATAGACAGAGACGTATGACGTCTGCGCACTTTAGTGGGTGCTTGATAAAGAGTTATCAAGTTCACTGAATTGACTCACAGGAGTTGTCGTATGAAAGCCCTATATGGCATGATTGGTATGAGTAGAACTCCTAGGCTACGACAGTGCACTAACTAGTCCTTAGCCTTGAGGTTCCACAGTAACCTTGTACATAGGACGGCTATGACTTGATCATATCCAATGTGGTCTCAGGTTTCATCCTGGATCACTATACGATTATGTTTCAAACATTGTTGAAGCATGCATGGAGGTTGGTGAGTTCCAAAATAGGATCTACTACTTATGTTCTCTACAGTATGCATTCCTCGTAAGCCCATGACCATGGCTTTTGATCAAACAGGAGAAAAGATTTTTCCTATATTGATAAATTGGAAGCATAACTTGAAGTGTTGATATATAGACATCAAAGTCGATAATGGGAACCGATAACTAATTCCTTCCCCTAGACTTTGATAGGGAGGTTAGTAACGGAGGGACCGTGTCTGCATGGTCCGCGTAACTCACAGGTTCACGTAATAATTCACCCATTCCATAGTGTCATGGACCATTGCTAGATGGCCACCCATGGTGACGAGTACCCTCCAAGTAAGGAGTTAATTGAGGGTGATTAATTATGATAAGATCTAATTAATCTAATGCAAGTAAGTTCCTAATTAAATCGTATATGTGATACAAGCCCAAGTCTAGTTGAGTAGTGAACCTAAAGGGTCACACACAAATCATGATGTAATTATTGGAATTAATTTATAGATTTAATTATGGAGAATAAACCAATTAATTTAAGGAGTTAAATTAATTGATTGAAATGATTTATTAAATCATTTCATGGGAATATTAAATAATATGATTATTTAATTTGGAGTCCAAATTCACAAGCATTAATTTGATGTAGTAAGACTTGTGATAGATTAATTAAGATTAATCTATTTTAGCTTGAAAATTAATTAATTAGATTAATTGGCTTGGGCTTATATTTAATTAAACAATTAAATATCACGGGCTAAATAATTAGTTGGGGATTAATTAAAATTGGACTAAGTCCAATTAAGAATTAAGATAAAGTCCAAAACCTTAGCCCAAGCCCACAAGCCCACAAGAAAAGATTCATTGAACATAGACATGACTTGTTTTCATCTTTAGATGAAGAAGAAAATATGAGTCATGCTAAAGCTTGTCTATAAAGAAGACAAGTGTAAAAGGACAAAAGATGAGTCATGCTAGAACTTGTCTATGAAGAAGACAAGTGTTCTAAGAGCAAGACAAAAGGCCTTGTCTACACTCATTGTATCTAGTGGAAAGGAATGCATATAAAAAGGGGTACAATGCAAGAGATTCATATACCATTTTTTACATACAAAGATATAAAAACTCTTTCTTTCCTTTTTCTCTCTAGCTCTTAGACTTTCTCTTCTTCAAATCTAAAAAGTCTAGCTTTCACTTTAGCCTTAGTCTTATGTTCATTTCTCATCTCCAAAAGATAAGAATTCCCTTGATTTCTCCATAAATCAATAGTTGATCTACCTTAATCCTCCAATACCTACTAGCATAGGTTTGAGGGTGATTACATCATATGTGGTGTGGACTAGCTTTAGAGGGAAGACACTTGTGTTCCTACCGTGAACAACGATACCGTTTTGACGTTCCACCATTTTTAAGGTAAGGTCGTTCTTGAGAAAGTTCAAGTAATCAACATCAACCGGATAGCAAGAAAGGTTGGTTTCTCTTAACCATTCAATTGACATCCTTTTATGCATGAGATCCACATCGTAATAGCAACGAGACGGGCAATTTGATCGCTAATTATAATACTTTTTGTAATTATAATCTTAATTTCCGCTGCGTTTAACGTCTCGGGGCTTATACAAAGCTAAAAGATCCATCCTCTCTAAAATATACACTCTGTTTTTTCGCTAGCATGAGGATCAAGATAAGTGGTCGGATTGCGTGTACGACTTATAGGTCTCTTGTTCGAGATCTTGGTGCAAAACGGGGAACAACGCGAGTAGCAGTTTGAAGACAAAACTACAACCGGGTAGGTTCTTTTTAATGTTGAGCCTTCGATTTTGTTACCTTATGGCCTCCATGATTTGTATGTTTATTTATTCATGAGATACACCAAATGCCGGTGAGGTTCAAGGGTACACCCCTTGAACGGGTTATTTACAATATTGTATGAGCATGTTTTAAATTCATGTTTTTTATTTTATATTGCACTTCCGCATTCGCGCTCCTCCCTTGATGATCCACACGCCATCCATTGGCTTTCATTCTAATTCTATCCTAACATGATCACTAAATACTAAGCTGGCGTTTCCTACTGCTTCTGCAGCAACGACCTTGTCATCGCCAAGCTTTAGGACTATTTCGCCTGTACTTAGCTTTCTGCTTCTTTTCAGCACCTGCAAGTCATTGCAAATGTGAGCTCCACCGCCAGTATCCAATACCCAAGAGGCAGAGTTAGTGACCATATGAACCTCAACCACAAACGTACCTTGCTCAGAAAGGAATTTGGGGCAATCCTTCTTCCAATGCCCTTTCTCACGGCAATGAACGCATATGTCATTTGCCCTTGACTATTGCTTTGAGTCAACCTTCCTCTTTCCCTTGCCTTTTCCCATTTTGGCAACGGGAATGCTCCTAGCATTTGTGGTGGCTATGACGGCCTTTCCTTTTCCCTTCTTCCTTTTCCAACGTCTGGCACCCTTGCCTTTCATTTTGGAAGTTGAAGCCTCTCCAATCAACACAAATGGCGCAGACTTCTTGGTCGTTGCCTCGTATTAGACCAACATATTAATGAACTTATGTATGCGCTTCTCAAGTGCATTCATGTTGTAGTTAACAATAAATTGGTCAAAGGAGGGTGGGAGTGACTGAAGGATCACATCTATGTACGTCTCGTTATCGAGCCTGCTTTGAGGTCTTCGAGCTTTTCCACCAAGGTAAGCATCTTGACCCATGCTCATGTACAGAGGATCCTTCGGTCATCTTAGTTCCAAAGAACGCCTTTGTAGCGACATACCTAGTATGCCAGTCCGGGACTGCATAGCAATCCTTCAGGTGAGCCATTATGGAAGGAACGTCGTCTAGCCTCTCATACTGTTTCTGCATCTCATTAGTCATAGATGCTAGTATGACACTATGGACTTTCCGGTTATCCTGGTGCCAAAGCTCGAATGTCTCACATTCTTCTGGCGTGGATTCTTCCGGTAAAGTATTAGGGAACGGCTTGTCCATGACATAGCCTTGGTTCTCATAACCAAGGACTATCCTCAGATTGCGCAATCAGTCGTTGGAATTCGTTCCATTATATTTGTTTGTCTCAAGTATGGAGGATAATGGATTCTTAGACATTGTTTTAAATATCCATTTAAAATAAAGCATACAATCAGCAAAATTAAAGTGGTGCCAAATAACAAATAAATAGTTGGACTTCAGTCATTTAATGCTCCCACTATTTTATGAAAACACACCACTCTCAAACATTGTTTTTGGAAAACCTTTTTCTAGTGGGCTTGGGATCCACAATGAAATTTTCCATACCCCACTTTTAAGATTCGCATGGAAAATAACTTTGTGGGAGGTATTCCATATCATTCTCATCCAACGAGATTCCCAAGATATTTTTCCTCACCCTTTTACGTGATCCCGAGGATTCCAAGCGAATCACATTATTCAGGCGTTAGACCCAACCCAATCAACCGAATTATAGCACTCACTACTATCCCCATGACTCGTGAGATAGGTAATAGGAATGTATTCACTTCGTTCACAACAAACGTGCAGCTTATTTTCAGAACAAGAGGCGTGCCACGACTCGTGAGACCACACAATTGATTGAAACTAGCTTCCTCACTTTTTCATGGATGGAAGGCTTGGACGAACAAATTAGATTCTCCATTTATTAAGGTTCTAATCTTTTAGCTTGGTCCAACCAAGTGAGAGTTTAAAAAACTGAGACCTCATCACACCAAATACATACATCTTATGCGTAATACATTTCGCATGATATAGCAATAATACGATAAATAAACCATTCATCCATCACATATGACACATGCAAAATAAATCCTACCATGCCACTATTGGATGATCACAAGCCCAATTCCTATGCGATCCACTAAGCCCGCAGCGGATCTATGGTCAATCTAAGGTTGGACCTACACTATTACATTTAATAGTGGAAACCCATCAACACACTGATGGGACTTGCCTCTTTGTCCACCGGGCCTCCATGTACCTTCTTGGGATCGTCCTTCATCTTCCGGGGGGAATACATAAAACCGGGGGGAATATATTTGGATGGAGATAGAAGGCCTTATTATTCTAAGGCAACTAGAAAAGAGAGAGGAAACAATAAAACGAGGCACACAGGTCCAACATAAAATAAACCATACATGCGGTCTAGGGCTTTGTGATCATTCGCTCTCATCAACACAAATAGCATTTCACATAATCAAGTATACATGCCATTCACATAATCTCATGATAACCAATATCATAAAACGCATAAAAATAACACATAATTTCAACACAAAAAAATTTTACCATCTACGCAACCATTGCAATTTTCTTCCTAGGAAATCCTTTCCTCATTATTTAAACAATATAAAATTTTTAGTTGGTTTCAAACAAAAAATAAAATTAAATATTTCTAAATAATGTCTTTTAAGAAAACACATGCAGATAATCCAAGAAATAATTCCAGAAAACAACCACGGGAACAGAAAATAAACAACGGGCGCTGCAGCCGACAGCAACCTTGTAGGATGCACGCGCTGGTCGAGCTAGCCTGTCTTCTGCGCGCTGGGCACGCTTGTCGGGCACGCGCGGACAGGCTGCCCTGCCTGCAAGCGCGCGTGCTTGGCTGCGCCTCCTGCGCATGCAGACAGGCCAGATCTGTCGCCTCCGTGCGCTGGCCACGCCAGCCGGGCGGCTGCACACAGGCTCCCCTGTTGCGCAGGCGCCTCTGCTTGCGTGCGGGCACCCATGGCCGCACCTCCTGCTTGTGCGGCCGACAGAGCTTGCCCACTATGCGCGCACGGTCAGGAGGTGACTACGGCGCTTACCATTTTCTGTTTCCGTTGGTATTTCTGCCCCATTTTTCCTTCAAGAAACAAGGAAAATATTTCAGGAAACAAGAAAGATCCAAAATTTATGTGCAAAATTAACGCATTAAATCCTAGTATATACGACATGCCATAAAACGTAAATTAAGCCATGTAAACCATGTCTTTACACGTATAGCACATAAAATCCTAGGCCAATACACTGAGTCGGGCTCTGATACTACTGAAAGCAAGCATGGATCGTCCTGGGAGGGAATGCGAATGCGAAAGCGTGATAATTAAAAAATATGAAAATTTAAACATGCTATAAATGAAAATAAAATACACATTCCAGGGGTGTTCCCTTGAATCTCCCAGGTGTTCGGTGTATCTCATGAATAATAAAATAAACACGTTACGTTCATGGTGGCCATAGGGTTGCAACAAAAGAAACATGAAAGAAACGTAACCTAGCCGTTGTGGTTCCACGTTTTGCCACCAAGATTCCACGTTTGGTTCCACATTTTGCCAGCAAGATTCCAAATTTGGAACCTCTAAATTGTCCACGCAATCCACCGAATCTTGATCCCTGTGCTAGCAAGAAATCAAGAGGAATATAGGAGGACAAATCGACCTAGCGTTATGAATTAATATGATTGATTTGCCTAGGTTCTCTTGTATCAAAGACAAGGAACTAGACAATTCTTGGAGAGTGGAGAGGAGGTGGACAAGAGAGAGAGGTGCCGTGTGTGTGTATGTGTGCACTAGAGATCATCACCTTGTGTGTGTGTGTCTCTATGAGAATTTATAGAAGAGGAATTCTCCTAGTCCTCTTCAAACTCTCATTTAGAGGCATAGGTCGACTAGGATTTTGACCTAGTCAAATCCTAGTCATCTTAGGCTAGAGACTAAGTCAAACTTAATCTGATCCATTGATCTCTCCATTCGATATCGTCCGTCCATCACTAGAGGATCTTAAAAGGATGTTGGACATCCCCTATGCTTCAGCCGTAGGCAGCATACAGTATGTTGTTCAGTGCACTAGACCTGATGTGGCTTTCGCTTTGAGCGTAACTAGCCGATATCAGTCGTGTGCCGGGAGGCACACTGGAGTGCAGTCAAAACTATCCTGAAGTACCTGAAAAGGGACTAAGGACATATTCTTGATCTACGGCGGTGGAGAGTTGATACTGGAAGGCTATAGCGACGCTAGCTTCCAGTCGGATGACGATGATGCCAAGTCTCAGTATGGTTTTGTATTTAGACTAAATGGTGGCGTGGTTACTTGGAAAGGTTCCAAGTAGGCTACCACGGCGGGCTCCACCATAGAGTTTTGAATACATAGCGGCTTTGGAAGCTGCTAAGGAGTGGTTTGGTTAATGAGCTACATCCAAGGGTTGGATGTAGTACCTAGCATTGCTAAGCCTGTAATTATCTTTTATGATAACAACGGGGCGATAGCGCTAGCAAAGGAACCGAGATCTCATCACAATCCAAGCATATTCTTAGATGCTACCATCTGCTTAGAGAGATGGATAGCACGAGTGACGTTCGGTTGGACCGAGTCAGCTCCGCAGAAAACATAGCAGATCTACTTGCTAAGCCCATGTCGCAAGTTGCCCACACTCACCATCTGAATAAGAGATTTGAGGTCAATGGGTGATTGGCTTTAGGTCAAGTGGGAGATTGTTGGAATAGGTGACCAGAAAGCCAATAGGTTTGGCAATTTGTAACCTATTTGACAACTTGATGTAAATGTAATATTATTATGTGATGAATAAGATGAGTGTTCGTCACCAATGGTACCTTCTTTGTTGCGCTCATCTTACATTTGTTAAAACGGTGTTTAACTTATATTGCAACAAAGCCCACAGACCATGGATAACAACTCGTGTAGTTGGGCCACGTATTGGATGGTGGTCATGAAACCAACTGATTAAGAGTTGGGTCTAAAACGTTCCAAGTCGAGGACCTCGAGACAGGGCATCGAGAGTCCTATTGAGACTTGCGTCAAGAGTCGTGTTCATTGGATGAGTGCCGTGTTTCATCGGCGACAGGCGTGGGATGCCTACACGATCTTGATGGGTTGGTCGACTGGGGTCGAGTCGACTAGACTGACTCACGGGGATCATCATATGGAAGCCTTGGAGGCTTGGTCGGTATGATTGGTTTTCCCCGGTTCCGATAGTACGGAAGTAATCCTCAGACTTGAGGGATCATGGCAATCGCGTGCACAGGACGACTGAATCTTGGATCTAGCGAGAGGTAATCATTCTGTAAGATGATTATCATAAGCCTTGTCCAGTGCAGTCGGAATGTGTAGCGAGGACGGTGGATTCCAAGAAGAGGATCCGTCCCTGTCAGTATGTGACAGAGGCATCTCCTATGCACTCGGAGATACGTTCATGCTGTTTGAAGCTGTGGCCACAGTGGTTGGTCGAACAGGGAATGGTTTCCTGTATCGATGCAATGAAGCATACGTGGTCTCGAGTATTAAGCATAGATGCCTAGTCAAGGATGGGAAACCGACGCCCAATTCCATACCCTAGACTAAGGCCGGGAGACGGTAGACGGAAGGATCGTACCCGTACAGAATCGGCGCCTAAATGTTCACGCCAATTCACCTAGTCTCTAGTGTCATGGACCGTTGCTAGACGGCCACCCATGGTAACGGGCCCTTGTGGGACACGGGCCCAAGTCTAGCTGAGGGTGAACCTAAAGGGTCACACACAAATCACCGAGGAGGTTGAGAGATCGACTTGGAGTCAATCTCGAAGGATAAAAATAAGTAATTGGATTACTTAAGCGAAAGTCCATTGGATGGACGGGCCGATATTGTATCGGGCTTTCGTTTAATCGGTAAATTGGATTTTAGATTAAATATGGAAAGTTGAGACGTTGAGACGTTGGATCTTTTAATTGGATTAAAAGATCAACGGGAATAATTTAAATGGACATTAAATTGGATTTAATATTGGATTCGTCGTAATTGGATTACGATAAAACCCGGTCCGTTAAATTATGTCCGAGAGGAGAAATAATTTCTATTTTGGAATAGGAAGAAGTTGGACTTCTTCCTTAATTAAACATGGCCGACATGCTCCCTTGGAAGAAGCAAAATCAGCCATGTTTCATGCTAGGTGGTATGTTGACTTATCTCTTTTGGAAAGAGACAAATCAACTCCAATCAAGCTCTTCCCTTTTGGTATGATTTGATCATACCATAAATTTTGGTAGACTTGATTGAAGAATTGATGGTGATTGATTGGAATGAATCTAGACATCCTTGGATGAACCGAGACACATTCCAATAATCACATTAATTATGTATATATATGAGAATATACAACACCAAGTATAAGTGATTCATTATTCATCTTTTTTCTAGGAAAAAGAGAAGACAAAATCTCTCTCCTCTCTCTCAAATTTCGTGCTCTCTCCCTCTCTTACACTTGTGTTCTTCACTTGATTTTGAATCAAGAAGAAGAACAAAGTAAGTTTAAGAGAACACTAATTCATAGTGTTCTTCTCTTAAACCGATTCCTTCTAAACCCGTTCTTTTCTAGCAAGAAGAACGTGTGTTTCTTCCGGTGTGGTGTGGATCACCTTTGGAGAATCCATACATTTGGATTTCGTGAGCATTCCGGAGAAGGAACAACGCAAGTAGCCGGGAGCATACGCTAAACAATCAAAGGTAACGGTTTATTACGCTTTGATTGATTTCATTTATATATCTATGCCCTATGTGCTTAAATATATGTTTTAATATTTACACATCCTACATCGAACGCCCGGTTGAGCACCCAAGGGTACACCCCATGGAATTCGCATATTTAAATTAGATTTAAATTACACACTATTTTCTCGCTTTCTCGCTTCTGCTCGCGCTCCCGGGCGGATCCGCTTGTCCTTCAAGTGGTATCAGAGCCCGGTTTGATGTAAGGGGCATAGATCTATGTGTATGGCATGATCTACTTGCTTTTAATGGCTTTATTGGCATGTTAGATTATATAAATATATGAATAATATGATGATTCAATTGTTTGGATTTAATGGACTTTTGGCATGCTTTATTTTGTTAGATTGGATCTAAAATTGCATGCTTATTTTCAGAAAAATATTACTGTTATTGTGCTGAAACAGTTTTGAAAAACAAAAAAAAAAAATATTTGGGATCGGTCGGCAGCGGCCGCGCACAGGGAGCGCAGGCTTGCTGCCTGGGCGCGCGCGCGCTGCACTTTTTCGATTTTCGACTTTTTTCGGAAAATTCGATTTTCTATATTTTCTGCACAATATTATGAAAATATGTTAATTTTGCATTTTTGATTTTGGGATAATTGGATTATTCCTTGAATTAAATTTGCTTAATTAATTTGGGATTAATACATGCATTGGATGCATTGTGTAAAATGTCCATTAAATTTGAAATTTGAATTTTGCATATTATTTATATGTTTATGCTTTTGTGATGTTGGATATCACTTGGATATTTGGAATAATTATGTTATATGTGAGTTGATGGAATCAACATAGGGATGATCACAAAGCCCTAGACCTTGTGTATGGATGAATGAATGTTTATTTATTTTCTGTTGGGTGGGGCCTGCGTGCCTCTTATTTTTGGGACTATCATCTCCCGTATTATTAGCCTCATGATGTTAAGGCTTGTTTTCTTTATTACCAATGTATTACTTTCAGTTTTAATGAGAGTAGATAGGATTAGTGAGGTTTTACTTTTAACAAGCAATTGGAGTCGGAGACCCCAAGGAGGAGCATCAAGGCGTGAAACAAGAAGCACTTCAAGGCCCATCGGAATGACAATGGGTTTATTATTATTGTAATAATTTAGGACCACCCTAGACAGACCATAGACTCACTGCGGGCTCAGTGGGTCGCATAGGTTGGGCTTGTGATCATCCTAACAGGGGTATGCTATGTTTTATGCATGCGGCGTTTTTTATTTATCGCTTTAAATATTGGATATTTATGCATGCTAAAACACCATAATGTCATGATGTCTCGGTCACACTTAAACTCTCATTTGGTTGGACCAAATTAAATATTAGGCCCAGAACGGACTTGGATCAAAATGGTATTTTGGTCTGTCCGAGCCTTCCATCCACAGCAATGTGGTGAGGAAGCTACCACTACCCAAGTGTGATCTCACGAGTCGTGGCACACTTGGAATAGGGGAAAGCTGCACTATTGCTGTGAACAAAAAGACTGCGCTCGCTGTTTTCCTGTCTCACGAGTCGTGGGGGGCGACAGTTTGAGGTATGATTTGGTTGATGGGTCGGGCCTAACACTGAGTAACATGGTTCGCTTGGAGTCCTCGGAACCATGCGAATAGGTGAGGCAAAATATCTTGGGAATCTCATTGGATGAGAATGATATTGGATATCTCCCACGAGGTCTTCTTCATGTGAATCGTAAAAGCGGGGCATGGAGATTACGCTTGTGGATCCCAAGCCCACTAGGAAATGGTTTTCCCGAAACTCCGCTTGAGAGTGACGGACTTTCGTATAAGTAGTGGGAGGGTTAAAGACTAAAAGACCAAGTCTTCAACTTGAACAATAATATTACAGTCATTTGCTAATTTCTGCTTTACATTTTCATTAATGTAGATATGTCTAAGAACCCATTAACCATGATTCTCGAGACTAACAAATTCAACGGAACGAACTACTCAAACTGGCTGAGAAACCTGAGGATTGTCCTCGGTTTCGAGAACCAAGGCTACGTCTTGGACGAGCCGCCACCGAGCGACTTACCAGAGGGGTCCACGCCTGAAGAACGTTTGACGTTCGAGAAATGGCATGAGGACAACAGGAAAGTACGCAGTATCATACTGGCTTCGATGTCTAACGACATCCAGAAGCAGTATGAGAGGCTGGACAACGTCTCCGCCATAATGCTCCGCATGAACGAGGTTTATGCGGTTCCGGATAGACATATTAGATATGCCGCCACAAAAGCATTCTTTGGCACCAAGCTTGCTGAAGGAGCGTCTGTACAAAGTCATGGGGTCAAGATGCTCTCCTTAGTGGAGAAACTCGAGGACCTTAAAGCTGGGCTTAACAATGACACGTACATTGACGTGATCCTCCAGTCGCTTCCTCCATCCTATGACCCGTTTGTTGTAAACTATAACATGAACGGACTTGAGAAGTCTCATGAGTTGATCAACATGCTAGTCCAATACGAGGCAACGACCCACAAGTCGGCGCCGACGGTATTGATAGGAGAGGCTTCGACCTCCAAGGTGAATGGCAAGAGGGCCGGACGCTGGAAGAGGAAGAAGGGCAAAGGGAAGACGGTTGTGGCCCTGCTCGCGCTCCAAGCGTCCCTGTTGCTCCGGTTGGACCGAGCAAAGGGAAAGGGAAGGCCCGTGGTTCTCAGCGGTCCAAGGCAAATGATGTCTGCATGCATTGCCAAGGGAAAGGGCATTGGAAAAGGGAGTGCCCACAACTCCTCTCCAACCCAGGTGTGTTTGTGGTTGAAGTTAATATGATTACTAATTCTGCTTCATGGGTATTGGATACCGGGTGTGGTGCTCACATATGCAATGATTTGCAGGCACCGCAAAGAAGCAGAAGGCTAACCAAGGATGAGATGATCCTGAGGCTAGGCGATGGCAAGGCCGTTGCTGCGGAGGCCGTAGGATCACTAGAGTTAGCCATTAGTAGTCATGTTAGGATTGTACTGAACGACTGTTTCTATGTACCTAGCATGATTAAAAATATTGTTTCCATCCCGATCCTTGATAAGGAGGGATATGAATTTACCATCAATAAAAACGGTTTTTTGATTATCAAAGATGGTATTTCTCATCTACTTGGTACATTGGTCAACGGTCTGTACATACTTCAACAGTCTGATTGGATTATGACTGCAGAACACAAACGAAAACGTAATGATCACAATAACGCATAGATATGGCATGCGAGGTTAGGTCATATCTCTAAAGATAGGATAAGAAGGTTGGTGGACTCAAAGAGTCTAGAAATAGACGATTTGGACAACTTACCGACCTGCGAATCCTGTCTAAAGGGAACGATGACCAAGAAACCCTTTGTTGGACAAAGTACGCTAGCCAATGGTCTGTTGGATTTGATCCATACAGATGTCTGTGATCCACTAAATACTCAGGCTAGAGGTGGGTACTCGTACTTCATAACCTTTACCGATGATCACTCACAGTATGGTTATGTTTACCTGATGAGGTACAAGTCTGAAGCCTTTGGAGGGTTTAAGGAATACAGACTTGAAGTAGAGAACCAAACCGGTCGAAAGATCAAAGCCCTTCGGTCAGACCGAGGTGGAGAGTATTTGAGTGGTGAGTTTATTGATTATCTAAAAGAGAATGGGATTCTCTCTTAGTGGACCCCTCCTGGAACACCGCAGCTTAATAGTGTGTCTGAAAGGAGAAATCGGACCTTGTTGGACATGGTCCGATCCATGATGAGTTTTACCGAACTACCCCTTTCCTTCTGGGGATAGGCTCTTGAGACGGCGGCCAAAGTTTTGAACTTGGCGCCATCTAAAAGGGTATCCCAGATACCATATGAGATATGGCATACAAATACTTGAAAGTGTTAGGTTGCCCCGCATATGTCAAGAGATTAATGGGAGATAAACTTGACTCGAGGTCTAGTTTATGCAGGTTTATCGGCTATCCGAAAGAAACTGCGTGGTATTATTTCTATGATCCCTCCGAGCAAAAGGTTTTTGTCTCGCGAAACGCAGTGTTCTTGAAAAAAGGTTTTCCATCGGATAGTCAACGCGATGAGGTACTCTTTGAGGAATCAAGTGAGGTATCCCATGAGGCGGCAATGACATCTGAGCCAGTGGTTCCCACTGATATTGTTCCAGTCCTCCGTAGGTCGGCCAGAGTATCCCATGCACCTGATAGGTATGGATTTCTGGGCCTGACTGGTCAGTTGGATAATAATCCGAAGACATACGGAGAAGCGATGTCGGACATCGATTCGGACAAGTGGCTTGAGGCCATGAAATTCGAGATGGACTCGATGGGTACAAACAAGGTTTGGACCCTAGTAGATCCACCCAAAGGGGTTAAACCCGTAGGGTGTAAATGGGTCTACAAACGTAAGCTTGGAGCTGACGGGGAGGTTACAACCTTCAAGGCCAGGCTTGTGGCGAAAGATTACACTCAACGACCCGGGGTCGATTTTGAGGAAACCTACTCGCCCGTAGCAATGGCCAAGTCCATTCGGATACTGCTTGTCATAGCAGCATGGTATGACTATGAAATATGGTAGATGGACGTGAAAACGGCTTTCCTCAACGGTTTCGTAGAGGAAGAGATCTATATGGATCAGCCGGAGGGTTTCACAACTGTTGGAGAAGAGCAGAAGGTCTGCCGTCTCCAAAGGTCCATCTATGGCCTCAAACAAGCTTCCCGAAGCTAGAACATACGCTTTGATGAAGTCATTCGGCCACCTGCAACATTGGCTAAGGATGTGTAAGTGCTAGTTCTATCTTTGGCAGCTGAGTGTGGAATGAAGGTTGATTCGCGAGGAATTCTAGACATGGATGCAGATTGCATCCTTTCATTTCAAACCCAGGAGAGCAGATCGCACTGATGAATTGGTATGGCATTATGAGAGATCAGACCAATACTTTGTCCGTAATGCTTACAGTTTGCCTGCTAATCTAGCGGCAGCTGCAGGTTCCTCGATGGGTATGCATTCTTCTTTGAAAGAGTCTTAAGTCCACCACATTATTATTTTTGTTTTTCTCTTTTTTTTTGGGTTAAAGTCGCCTGTGTCGAGGCGGGCGGTTTAGTAGGGCCCCTATCGATTTATTGAGAAAGAATCATGGTATCCTATATAAAATTTAAGTTGTAAACGAGGAGTACTTACTCCCATTATAAATCTAAGCAATGAAACTATCCAAAGCGAAAGTTCGGTATAATTCCACCACATTATATTTACACTTACACATCAATTTAGGTCATTCTGTTCCCTCCTAAATTCTCACTCGTGCATATATTATATTTTATTTTATGTTAAAAAATAAAATAATTCCAGTTAACTTCTAAAAAACATTATATATATATATATAAATGAGTTAATTAATCTGTTTGATATGATTAGTGCAACCACGTAACCAAACTCATAAGTTTTTCAAGAGCAAATTTTTTTTCCCGTAAAACTAGGTCATTATTTGTTTTGGTACCCCAACTTAGGTAGTTGGCTGTTTTGATTAGTCCCATAAAATACATTTTTCAGATTTTTAGTCCCAAAATATCATGTGCCTTGCACATAGGACATGACATTTTAAGACCAGAAAAACTGAAAAACGTGCCATATTGAGACGAAAAAAGCTAAAAAATGTGTTTTATAGGACTAAAACAGCCACCTACCTAAGTTGTGGTATCAAAACAAATAATACCTTAATTTTACATGACTAAAAAATCATTTTGCTTGTTTTGCAATAAGAAAAACAAGATGAAAGGATATGAGAATTAAAACATAAGTGATATTTGCAATTGACTTATTAAATTTTGAAAAAAATAGAATGACGTAATTTAGATTATGCTTGGGATATATAGCATATGATTTTGTAAAATCTTATCACAAGTTAGATATATTAAAATTTTAAAATAAGTAAGTATAAATTAGATAAATTTTAAATGCGTTTGTATAAACATTGTCAAACTTTTAGAGATACTTTTATAAATTGTGAACAGTTAATCCAAATTTTATCATATATTAAAATATAATGCTTTTCGCACCATAAAATATTAAAATTATATTTAGAATGATAATAAATATTATTGAAGGTTATGTAATTTTAGAAACTTCAAGGGGTTGGATCTGCACTTAGATCAGACTTCAAGGGGATTTCTAATTTTCAAACAATCAAGTTATTAAGTTTAAGGGTAAAATTAAATTTTCATTTAATTCTTATGCAGATATCAGCGGACTTCTTTAATAGCATTAACGATTGGGTCTATTTATTGAATAATAACAAATGATAAGAATACTAGATGTATTTTTCCAAATTTATGGGATTTACATATCATTAGACCAAATCTTAGAAGCGAACGTTGTAATTATCCTTTAAAATGGTCTCAAAATTGGGAACACTAGAGATTTTTTTTTTTTTTTTTTATGTGTACAAATTGAAAATAGTAAACAAAAAGTACTTACTCCCTTTACAAATCAGAATCTATCCTACCAAAGAACTAAGGATCCTAAACTAGCGACCATACTCATCACCTGTTGTGTCCATTTTTCCTCCAATCTCAAGTCTTACCCTAATATCCAAGGGTTGACCGGGCTGTACTCCTCGTGACTCTTCGACGAGGCGGTGAAACCGCCTTCCCAGGAACACTCGAGGGGGTTTACACTTTTAGTCTCATAGGACAGGGGTTCAATACTTTCAGTTCTCTACTTTACGAAATCTTTAAAATTATCCCAAAATTGAGAAAAATCAGCACATTTAATCCCCTGCTTTATAATATCTTCAAAATGGTCATAAAATTTATAAAAACTCGCCATACTTAGTCCATGTCCAAGTTTCCCTAAAAAAATAGATGGCAGGGAAACGTGCAATGCGCATGTCGATAAACTTGCCTGCTCATACAAATGATGGCCACGCACATTGCACGTATCTTACTGTCTATTTTTTGATGAAAATTTGGATATGGGACTAAATGTGTCAAATTTTTTCAAACTTAGGATCATTTTAAATTTATAGAAAAATAAATGGCTAAATGTGTTGAATTTTTTAAATTTTGGACCATTTCAAAATTTCATAAAGCCGAAGACCAAAGCATTGAACTCCCTATGAGTCTAAAATTATAATTTCACCATATAATTAGGGATAGGCTCATATTGTTTTTGTTGCTAATTGACAAACCCAGTCATACTAATAATACCACAAGTACTATAAAAACCTAGCTATAAAGAAACTTGCTTCATTTATCTTCTGAACCATCAATACAGAAGAACTTAAGATCAACATACCAATCAAACGTAGAGTATTTTAAGAATAATGTGAATACCAGATTAAAGTCTTTCCATAAATTCTCATATCGTTGTATGTTTGAAAGAAATGGAAATATTGTATTGGATCCCCGTCATTATCAATTGTTGAAATCTTAGAGGCTAACAAGAATTTCCAATTTGATTCTTCTTGTTTCATGTTTCACGTAAAAATTTGAAAGTTCGAGTGTAAGCTGTAAAGATTGAGAGCATGGCATGTAGACTTTGGAGGTGAAGGTGGTCAAAGATCCCACCTGGTTTGTATTTAAGCATCTGCCTCGCATCATTTCATCTATTGAGAAATACAGGTCCAGAAATACATGGCCTATGCTTCAATAATGGTGTTGCACTGTTGGCGTTCTCAACATGGTATCAGAGCCTTCTTTTGAAGGTCTCTGATCACCAGCTTCCGTTGAAATACATCTGATCTATTGCTGTGATACTGAGCAATGGCAATTGCAGTTGAGGAAGGGAATACTGCTGATAAAACAGCAATTGATGCTCGAACACAGTATGTACCGGAGGTATTACAGCTTCAAAGCTCCGATCATCTAGGTATGATAATCGTTTCATCACCACTTGATGGTATTTCCTCACATGGAGTAGAGCAGTTAGACATGCACTTGTGCAAAGTTGAAGTTAGGTTTTATTACTGGTACCTGCAAGAAGCCTACTGAAAATCCGGAGTTTATCAGACAATGGACGCGAGTCGATTGTATGGTCGTGCCGTGGTTGTTGAATGCTATGAATAAGAATATTTCGAATGCTTTCATTATGCTAAATCTGCAAGGATGATGTGGATTGATTTAAATGAAATGTATGGTGAGTTCAACGATCCAGTATTGAATGAGCTAGAGAGAGAGAGAGCTTCTGTTACATAAAGAGATCCCACGATTTTGTATTATTTTACAAAAATACAAATGCTTTGGGATGAATTGGTGCAATTGAGGCTTTTGTGGGAATGCACCTGCGGATGTGCATGTACGTTTGGCCTCGCAAAGGCAGCTGATTTGATTGAGCAAAACTCCTTATGCAGTTCCTAATGGGGCTGAACGATGAGTATGATAATGTGCTTAATTAGATCTATTAGAATAGGTGACCACAACCAATTAGAATGACGGTTTTGGGAACTATTTCACAATCTTTATTAAAGTAATGTTGACTTGATGAATATAGTAAGCATTCGTTTGTGGCACTATGTGGTTGTTGTGCTTACTGATTACGTTAAACGGCATTTTAACGCCACAACAAATGCCCACGGACCATTTGAATAACCCATGTAGTTGGGTTGCGCATTGGATGACAGCTACGAAACCAACTTGTGAGGGTTGGTATGAAACGTTCAAGTCCTATAGAACTTGCACTAAGTATTGCATTGATGAGATGAGTGTCGTGTTTCATCGGCAATAGACGTAGGTCATCTATGCAATTTTAGTCAGTTAGTTGACAACATTGTCAGCCGACTGAATTGACTTGCGGGAATCATCATATGGAAGCCTTTCAGGTTTGGTCAGTATGACTGGTATTTTCGGATCTAATAGTATGAGATTAGTCCTCGAACTTGAGAGATCATGGCAATCACATGCATATGATAGTTGTATCTTGGATCTAGCAAGAGATGTTTGTATCTGGATACGTTCACTATGAGCCTTATCTAGTGCAGTCAGAGTATGTAATGAGGACGGTGGGTTCCAAGATAGGGTCCATCACCTGTCAGTATATGACAATCGAGGCTCCTATGCGCTTTGAGACGGTTTGAACTCTTTAAGTCTGTGGCCATAAGGATTGGTCGAGTAGGAAATAGTTTTCTAGTTCGACCAATAGAGCAAACGTGCCTCGAGTTATTGAGAATAGTTGTTTTGTCCAGAATGGGAACTAACGCCCAATTTCATGCCCTAGACTTAGACCGGGAGACGGGTGATGGAGGGACCTTACCCGTATGTACTGGGGAGCCTAAATGTTACGGCAACACTCACCTAGTCTCTACTTCCATGGACCGATGCTAGACGTCGACCGATGGTGACGGCCGTTTTCGATTAATGGTTAATTAAAAATAATTGATTAAATTGGATTTAATTGACTAATTGTGTTGGACAAAAGCCCAAGTCTAGGTGAGGATGAACCTAATGAGTCACACATAAATCACTATGGGATTGGTAGAATTAATTTGGAATTAAAACTCTAGAAGAAACGAATTAATTTAATTGGATTAAATCAATTCAATAAGAATATAAATGATTGGGTCATTTATTTAGGAATGTGCGTTTCATGGATAGTACAATATTTAATTACTTTGATTAGTTAATTGTTGAGGTAAATAACATTGACACCCCTGAGGTTAGGCCCAATTACACAAACACCCCCTGTCTTTTGCGAAATTACAGCTACACCACTTGAGAGGTGTCAGTGTAATATTTTTTCGAGGGTATTAGTGTAAGCTTTGCCTTTGAATAGGGGGTGTAGTTGTAATACAGTTACAAACTTAGGGGGTGTAGCTGTAATGTTGCAAAAGACAGGGGGTGTTTGTGTAATTGGGCCTAACATGGGTGGTGCCATTGTAATTTACCCTAATTGTTGGGCTTAGCATCCTTAAATTAATTGAATTAATTTATTGAGTTTGGTTTAATTAATTGATTGGATCAATTAATTAGCGTTTTGGCTTATGTTTTTTGATTGGATTAAATAAATCTTTGAATTTAAATAAGGTTTAAAATTAATTGGATTATTTGGAACCTACGGATCTTGGTTGGTCTTGATTTAATTTGATCAAATAAAAATCGATCAAAATTTTTCCATGATTTGAAGTCAAAATTACAAGGTTGATTGTAAATTGAGAAGTTGAAGAACTCCTCCACAAGTGCATGTGAATGGCTTAGTGGTGTGAAGGTTGTGGAAGTTATCTAGCATAACTTATGCATTTTAAATTTGGAATTCACAGTCTTGCATATACATACAACTCTCAATTTTTCTTGCTTGCTCTCACTTGAAGAAAAATACAAAAGCCACATTTTTGTCCCTTAGAAGAACTGATAAAAATCTCCTCTTTGTGTTCTAATTGAATTGGACTAAAAGTTAGAACTTAAACATTCCGAAAGGCACTAATCAATAGTGTTACATTGAAATTATTTCTTCTTTGTTTCTCTACTACTATATAGCAATAGTTTAGAGGACTATTCCCTTGTTTGGTGTGAACAATACTTAGAGGAATTCTTTTGAATTCTCAAGTGAACGAAGAGGAAGAAGAAAGGAAACAAAGCTAGTACCGGTTCTACGTATGTGAAACAAAAGATAGAATTTCCTATTTACGTTAATGTATTCTTTTTGTTTACATCCTAAGCCATATGTTCAACATCTCTCTTTCTATTCTTATGTTCTTGACATACACCAAACGCCCGGACTGTACTTGATTCTTTCAAGATCTTGGCTACTGAACTTATGCCTAGTATAAAGAAGGTGTATTCGATGGTTCCACTGTTGAAAAACAAAGGCGGGTTCATCAGAATATAAGTGAAGTACGTGAAGGAGCAACAATGTTCAATGTGAATTTTGAGAAAAAGGAGATAAATAAACTTTAGAAGGAAATGAGCTGTGGATAAACGCAGCCTGCAATGTGAGAATCGTCATAGGCTAGGACATTACAAGAGCACATGTTTCAAAATACATGGTGTTCCTGGTATAAGGAACTAAGTGATTTAAGGAAAAAGAATAATTCTGATGCGAAGGACTTTTTTGTGCATGGATAAGAAGTTAAAAACCACAATCAAAATGAGTTGAAGAAGGATGATAAAACTTCACTCTATGATATGATGGTGGAGCTTATGAAGGTGCTGAAACGGATACCCAATGATCCAATTCAGTGAACTATGCGGATGAGTATGCACGTATGAATTTTACTCTTTTTGGAGCTGAGCATTTGAGTGTGGATACTTTGATAATAGACTCTAGAGCAACAAGCCATATGTGCAGCGATCCTAATTTTTTTCCATTTGAGTACTTCTCCTTCTACTTATATTTTCCTACCAGAGGGTTCAACCAAACAGGTCACTCAGTCAAGCCTTGTGAGCTTGTTTGGAAAGCTTGCACCCAAAGACACTCTTTATGTCCCTACCTTCCATTCAAACTTGATCTCTGTTAATAAAGCATGTGCAACGTCTAACACTCGGTTCATCTTTTTGCCATCTCACTGCATCTTGCAAGACCAATTGACTTAGAAAGTTGTAGGTGTATCAAGGTAGTCCAAACACTTTTACATCCTGGACAGAGACTCTTTCAGTCAAACACTCATCAAGTAGTTTCCTTTATTGCAATTTCAGCTTTGCCTCTCATGTTGTAGAACTAGATGTGTTGCTATGGCACAAATATTAGGTCATCCATCTCATAGAGTACTTGAACATGTATCTGTTGTAAATACTGAAATAAAGAGAAATGATATATGCGCTATTTGTCCCATAGCTAAGGAACATCGTCTACCATTTCCACACATTACTACATCTTCCCCCAAACTTTTGATCTTATTCATGTAGACATTTGGGACCTTATCATCAACCTTCATTGTCAAATTGCCATTACTTCTTAACAATTATAGATGATTATAGTCGAGCGACTTTGACTTATTTGATGAGGCATAAAAATCAGTCATTTACATTGTTAAAGAACTTTCAAAGTGTCGAAACCTAATTTAATTGTTCTATCAAACATATCAGAACTAATAATGGGGCATAATTCTTGGGGAGTGAGTACCAAACACTTTTCAGTTCCTTGGGAACTAACAACCAAAAGACTTTCCCTTACACCCCACAACAGAATGTGCTGGTGGAGAGGAGACATAAGCAGCTCTTGGAGATTGTGAGGTCCTTAATCTTTTAGACATGCCTACCTACTAAATTCTGGGGTGAGGCTTTGCTCACAGCCACATACCATTTGGACCTGTTACCTTCTTCCGTTATAGCTTGGAAATCGCCATATGAGATGCTTCATGGAAAATCTCCATGATATGATAATCTGCACGTGTTTAGCTGTTTATGCTTTTCCACCCTCATCAAACCCGAGAGAGATAAATTTTGATAAGAGAGCTATGAAATGTGTATTCCTTGGCTAAAGTGCATATCACAAGGGATTCAAGGTTTATGATCTTGAGAATAAAAAAATGATCATCTCTAGACATATCATATTTCATGAGCATCACCATCCTCTCTATTCTCATTCCCCTTCATCTGACTCCAAATAGACTCCACTACCTATAGTTCCTCTCTCTATCGGTGATGATGTTCCTATTTCCCCTCACCGAGCACAGCTTTCCTCCTCCTCTAATGATGCCTCCTTACCTACAGAATCTATCCTTAACACTTCAAACTCTCCTTCTACACTTCCTCCTATCTTTGTCTCACTCTGATGTTCCACTCGACCCACATATAAGCTTGCTTGGCTATCAGACTTTGTTTGTAACAAAGTTTCTACCTTTTTAGACGCACATATGCAATTTGCCGCTAAATTGTTTATTTTGTAGGAGCCCAGATCTTAAGCTCAGACCCAAAGCCATATAGAGTGGGAGAATGCCATGGCAGAAGAGATACATGCACTTGAAGCAAATGAAACTTGGAGCATCACTTCTCTTCCAACATGGACGAGAGCTATTGGTTCAAAGTGGATTTTAAGCTGAAGTTGAACCCTGATGGCAGTGTTAACAGGTACAATGCTCATCTTGTAGCTAAAGGATATACCCAAATTGAGGGTGTCGACTACATAGAAAGCTTCTCCGTAGTTGTCAAGACTATTATAGTAACGTTGTTCCTTGACATTGCATTAGCTTACTCCTGGCCGGTCCACCAACTTGACATTTATAATGCATTCCTCCATGAACACTTAGATGAGGAGATGTACATGTCTCCACTTGAAGGGTATAACATAAAGGCCAAGCAGGTATGCAAGCTACAGAAATCCCTCTATGAGCTGAAGCAGGCTTCACGTCAGTGGAATTGTGAGTTTACTTTAAAATTGAGTGAGAATGGGTTCAAGCAGTTAGCTCATGATCATCGTTTGTTCATCAAATCCACCTTGGATGGTTTCCATGCATTGATTATCTATGTGGATGACATATTCGTTATAGGACTTTCGGAGCACTTAATTGTAGAAGTTAAGGACTTGGATGCTCTCTTTACAATCAAACACCTTTGGTATGCCAAGTACATTTTGGGGTTGGAGATAGCTCGCTCCTCCGAGAGTATGAGTGTTACACAACATAAATATGCAATGGACATCATCTCTGACATGGGCATGAATGTAGCTAAAGCTGTATCTACACCTTTTCCTTAGGGGTTGAAGCATAGTATTGAGAAGGGAGAACCCTTTAAGGAAACTGAACAATACAGAAGAGTCAATGGACACTTATTGTATCTTGGTTTCAAAACACCTGATCTTTCCTTTGTTGTAACTCAACCAATTTTTGTAACAGCCCACTAATCAGCATTGGGATGCTGCTCTACATGTCGTATGTTATCTCAACGGCACTCCTTCCATTGGTTCTGTTCTTTCCTACATCAAACAATTTTCAGCATACTGTGTACACGGATGCGGACTGTGGGTCTTGCGTTAACTCTCGTAGATTATGTTAGAATAGGTGACCATGTAGTCAATCTTGATAGGCGAATTGTAACCTATATCTGAACAATCTCGAGGTTTTAATAAATCATTAATGAATAAGAAGTGAAATTCATTTGACATTTACTTTGTTTGTGTTCACTTTATCTGCTTTATATATATCTGTTCACTACGCAAACAAAGCCCACGGACTGAAAACGCATTTCGGGGACTGGGACTACGCTTGGAGGTAGGTCCATGAAATCAGTTCCGCCGAATCAGTTCGAAAATCTCTAAGTCAAGGAATCTCGAAAGTGGGTACTGAGATTCCCCTTGAGACTTGCACTAAGCACCTGCTGTCGTATTTCATCGACGGGTGACGAGGGTCGTCTAAGCAGTGTTAGTGGGGTTAGCCTGCTAGGGAGCAGCTGACTGAGGTGACTCACGGGAACCGTCTTACGGAGGACCTTGAGTAGGGTCGGTTAGGTATGACGTGTGTTCCCGGTTCCAATGTTACAGGTCAAGTCCTTTGACTTGAGGAACTGTTGAGTTTACCTGTACATTAGGGCTGTATCTTAGATATGGTGAGAGATTGCCAAGATGTGCTTGAGTAGTCATAAGCCATATCTAGTGCAGCTCCGGTATGCAGAGTGACAGTAGTTTCCAACAAAGGTTCTGTCTCCTGTCAAGATGTTGACAGTTGTGTCTCACTAATGCTCTGTGTCTTGTCCCTAAAGTTTGTGGCCACAGTAACTGAACGGAAGGGAAGGTTTCCCTTGCGGCGAATAGTAAAGGACAGACCGACACTTAGGTCCAAAATGGATACCTGCATTTTCCGTGCCTTAGACCCTAAGTGGTGAGACCGTAGACGAAAGGATAGATGTACTGTAGAGCCTAAATGTTCATCTCCGTATATTCACCTTGTCTCTAGTGCCATGGACCGTTGCTAGATGGCCACCCATGGTAACGGGCGGATTCTAGGAATCCGACCAATTCTAGCTGAAGGTGAACCTAAAGAGTCACACACAATCCGCACACATAAAAGTATTTAATTTAGAATTAAATATTTGGAGAAATGGATGATTAAATTGGATTTAATCAGGTCCTTATTTTCTTGGAAAGAGTTAAATCCTTTTTATTAGATAAAAGGAATTTATCTAATAAATTATATTTATTAGAAAATTAATTTAATCGGCTTAGAATAAATATTTATATTTAATATATTTATTTATTGCCCTTGGAATATTTAAATAGGATTTTAATATTCCATCAAATTAAATTAATGGTTGAGATTAAAAGGGAGAGATCACTTGGCTATTATTGGTTTGACCAAAGAAGCTTGATTTTGACTAGGATTTGAGTAGGTCAAATCCTAGTTGTAGAGGAGTCTTCAAAGTGTAGGAGATTGAAAAGAAAAGGGATTCTTCTTCTATAAATACTCCTTAGCACACACATTGAAAAGGATGATGAATATTGAAACACACACACACACACACACACACTCGTCCTCTCCTCTCCTCTCTCTCTCGGTCGCGCCTCTCTCTCTCAAGAAAATTATTTTCTTGTTCTTTTGTTCTTCAACAAATGAACATAGGAGGGTTGATCTCGTTAAATTAATAACGTTTGATCGATCCGTGCTCTCCCAAAATAATACTTGTTCGTTCGCTAGTACGAAGTTCAAGATATGTGGGCGGATTGCGTATCACGAATTAGAGGGTTTCCCATACGAGATCTTGGAGCAAATTGGGGAACAACGCGAGTACCGGTTAGAAGAGGAAAACGACGAATCGGTAGGTTTCTCTTTACGTTTTTTGTCCTCTTTTATTTTAGAATCCTATGGCCTCCATGATTCTTGTGCATGTTTATTATTCATGAGATACACCAAACACTCGGGAGTTTCAAGGGCACACCCCTTGAACGAGTTTATTTTTAATATATGTTATGCATGTTTAAATTTTGTAATTTAAATTTATACCGCGCTTCCGCATTCGCGCTTCTCCCAGGACGATCCACACGCCTACCCAAGGGTTTCAGTGGTATCAGAGCCCGGTTCAGTGTATAGGCCTAGGTTTTGTGTGCGTTTTAAGCATGAAAACGTGTTTGGCATGTTTTAATTTATTTCTTGATATTTTTATCATAAAGCATGTCGTTTTCTTGCTTTCAATTACGTATGGTTTTTGTGATGTTGGTATTTTCTGTTTTTCTTGGGAAACGGGGGAAAAATCGAATGAAACGGAGAAAAACACAGCACGCGACCAGCCGGTGGCTGACCGCGCGCGCTGTGCGTTCAGGCGAGGCAGGCGCGCGTAGGCAGGGGAGCCTGCGCGCGGCTGCCGTCGCCAGGCGTGCATGGCGCGTGCAGATCTGGGCCACCGGGCGTGTTAGAATAGGTGACCATGTAGCCAATCTTGGTAGGCAAATTGTAACCTATGCCTGAAAAATTTCGACCATTTGATAAATTATTAATGAATAAGAAGTGAAATTCATTTGGCATTTACTTTGTTTGTGTTCACTTTGTCTGCTTTATATTTCTCTTCACTACGCAAACAAAGCCCACAGACTGAAAACACATTTCAGGGACTGGGACTACGCTTGGAGGTAGGTCCATGAAATCAGTCCCACCGAATCAGTCCGAAAATCTCCAAGTCAAGGAATCTCGAAAATGGGTACCGAGATTCCCCTTGAGACTTGCACTAAGCATCAGCTGTTGTATTTCATCGACGGGTGACGAAGGTCGTCTAAGCAGTATTAGTGGGTCAGCATGCTAGGAAGCAGCTGACTGAGGTGACTCGCGGGAACCATCTTACGGAGGACCTTGAGTAGGGTCGGCTAGGTATGACGTATGTTCCCGGTTCCAACAATACAGGTCAGGTCATTCGACTTGAGGAACTGCTGAGTTTACCTGTATATCAGGGTTGTATCTTAGATATGGTGAGAGATTGCCAAGAAGCACTTGAGTAGTCATAAGCCATGTCTAGTGCGACTCCGGTGTACAGAGTGACAGTAGTTTCGAAGAAAGGATTTGTCTCCTGTCAAAAGGTATTGACAGTTGAGTCTCACAAATGCTCTGAGTCTTGTCCCTAAAATTTGTGGCCACAGTAACTGAGAAGAAGGGAAGGTTTCCCTTGCGGCGTTTAGTAAAGGACAGACCGACACTTAGGTCCAATATGGGTACTTGCATTTTCCGTGCCCTAGACCTTAAGTGGTGAGACCGTAGACGGAAGCACAAATGTACTGTTAGAGCCTAAATGTTCATCCCCGTTTATTTACCTAGTCTCTAGTGCCATGGACCGTTGCTAGATGGCCACCCATGGTAACGGGCAAATTCTAGGAATCCAACCAAGTCTAGCTGAAGGTGAACCTAAAGAGTCACACACAATCCGCACACCTAAAGTATTTAATTTATAATTAAATATTTGGAGAAATGGAATGATTAAATTGGATTTAATCGGGTCCTTAATTTTCTTGAAAAGAACTAATTCCTTTTATTGGATAAAAGGGATTTATCTAATAAATTAGATTTATTAGAAAATTAATTTAATGGCCCTAGAATAAATATTTATATTTATTATATTTATTTATTTCCCTTGGAATATTTAATAGGACTTAAATATTCCATTAAATTAATTGGATGGTTGAGATTAAATGGAGAGATGAATGGCTAGGATTCATTTGACTAGGACTTTGACTAGGTCAAAATCCTAGTCAAATTAGTCTTCCTAGAGTTGGAGTTTGAAGAGGAATAAACTCCTCCTCTATATAAACTCCTAGCCCTTCACTTGTAGAAAGATGATGAATCTTCACACACACACACACACACACACACACACACACACACAATTTGTGTGCTCTCTCCCTCTCTACCTCTCGTTCGCCTCTCTCTCTCCAAGAAAATAACTTTTCTTGTTCTTTTGTTCTTCAACAATTGAACATAGGAGGATTAATCCCGTTAAACTAATAACGTGTGATTGATCCGTCCTCTCCAAAATACTTGTTCGTTTGCTAGCACGAAGTTCAATATACGTGGGCGGATTGCGTGTCACGAGTTAGAGGGTCTCCCATACGAGATCTTGGAGCAAATCGGGAACAACGCGAGTACCGGTTAGAAGAGAAAAACGACGAATCGGTAGGTTTCTATTTACGTTTTCCGTCTTCTTTATTTTACAATCCTATGGCCTCCATGATTGCTATGCATGTGTTTTATAATTAATGAGATACACCGAACACCCGGGAATTTCAAGGGCACACCCCTTGAACGTGTTTTATTTTAATACGTATTGTGCATGTTTAAATTTTGTAATTTAAATTATACCGCGCTTCCGCATTCGCGCTATTCTCGGGACGATCCACACGCCTACCCAAGGCTTTCAGTGGTATCAGAGCCCGGTTCAGGCGACAGGCGCAGGCGGGTGGCCGGGCGCTCGCGCAGGCGGGCAGGGAAGCCCCCGCGCGCGTGCCAGTCCAACACCCCGGGGCGCCTGCGTGCCCGGACGTGTGGCCAGAGAGGCCGGGCGCGAGCGCGCGCATGAGGTGGGGCCGCCAGGCGCGCGCGCACGTAGACCATGGTGTCTGCGTGCGCGAGACTTACGTGCTCCAGGGCCACGCGCGCGCGACTTACGTGCTCGAAGGGCAGTGCACGCGCGCTCACAATGCGCGTAGGGCAGGCGCACGCAGGCGGCCGGCAGGCTGGCGCGCGGGCAGAGGTGAGGAAGGGTCTTCCTAAATGAGAAAAATTATTGCCAACGCTTGTAACATATTTTTTCATACGTAGCGCATTTATTTATCATGAATTGATGCGATTGGTAATCATGGAATATTTGCATGTATTTATGTGATAGGATCATGTGATTATGTGCGTTTAATAGAAATGGATGATCGCGAGCCCTAGACCGAATGTATGGTTTAAGTTTATGTTGGGCCTGTGTGCCTCTTTCTGCTTTCTCCTTCTCTCCTTCTAGTTGCCTTGGATTAATAAGACATTCTTTCTCCCTCCTTATTTATTCCCCTCGGGTTTTCACTGGGGTTTCTTTTTACATATGTAATGAGAGTAGAATAGGAGTGAGGACTTTATTTTTATGTATTTGGTGGAGAAAAAAAGGCCCATCAGAATGATAATCAGGTTACTATTAATGTAATAGTGTAGGACCAACCCTAGATTGACCATAGATCCACTGCGGGCTCAGTGGGTCGCATAGGATTCGGGCTCGTGATCATCCAACAGGGGCATGCTAGCCTTTAATTTTGCATATGGTTGTTATGATGAATGAATGGTTTTATTTATCGTATAACTGCTATGGGATGCAATTTATTTATTTACGTATTATGGAGGAATGTGTTTATATTTACATATGAGATTTCGGTCATTTACAACTCTCACATTGGTTGGACCAATGTCCAAATACTAGACCCTAGACAAAGTGGGCATGGACTTTAGGAGTTAGTCAATGCCTTCCAATCCATGGCATAGTGAGGAAGCTGATTTAGGTCGATAGCGTGGTCTCACGAGTTGTGGCACGTCTATCGTACTTAAAAGAAGCTGCACAGTGTCATGAACGAAAAATAGACCACTGTTACCTATCTCACGAGTCGTGGAGGTAGCAGCGGGTCTATGATTCGGTTGATTGGGTCGGGTCTAACGCCCGATTAGCATGATTCGCTTGGAGTCCTCGGGATCATGTGAAAGGGTGAGGCAATTATCTTAGGAATCTTGTGGAACGAGAATGGTATGGCATACCTCCTACAGGATTCTTCCCATGCGAATCGTAAAAGAGGGGTATGGAAAAATTCACTGTGGATCCCAAGCCCACTAGGAAAAGGGTTTCCCGAAAACAACGTTTGAGAGTATCGTGTTTTCGTATAAATAGTGGAAGCATTAAATGACTAAAGACCAAGCGTTTAAATATTTATCAAAACCTCCGTCTTTTAAATTCTGTTGATCGCGAGTGCTGTTTTTTAAAATGTAGATTTCAAATGTCTAAGAACCCATTATCAACCATACTTGAGACCAACAAGTTTAATGGAACAAATTACAACAACTGGTTGGGCAATCTGAGGATAGTCCTAGATTACGAGAACCAAGGCTACGTCATGGACGAGCCTCTCCCTAGGACCTTACCGGAAGGATCCACGCCAAAAGAACGTGAGATGTTCGAGACTTGGCATAAGGATAATCGGAAGGTCCACAGCATCATACTTGCTTTTATGACGAATGAGATTCAGAAGAAGTATGAAAGGTTGGACGGTGTCCCTTCCATTATGGCTTGCCTGAAGGATTGCTATGCAGTCCCAGACCAGCATACTGGGTATGTCTCGACAAAGGCGTTCTTTGGAACTAAAATGACCGAAGGATCCTCTGTACAAGTGCACGGGGTTAAAATGCTTACCTTGGTGGGAAAGCTCGAGGACCTAAAGGCAGGCCTCGATAATGAGATGTACATAGATGTGATCCTTCAGTCTCTCCCACCCTCCGTCGACCAATTTATTGTTAACTATAAAATGAATATACTTGAGAAGGGTATTCATGAGTTAATCAATATGTTGGTGCAATACGAGGCAACGACCAAAAATTCCACGCCATTGGTATTGTTTGGAGGTGCTTCAACTTCCAAGGCGAAAGGCAAGGGTGCCAGACGTTGGACAAGGATGAAGGGAAAGGGAAAAGCCGTCAAAGTAGCTACATACACTAAGCGTATTCCCATTGCCAAAGAGGGGAAAGGCAAACGAAAGGGGAAGGTTGTCTCCAAGCAACAGTCGAGGGCATATGACATATGTATCAATTGCTGTGAGAAAGGGCATTAGAAGAGGCAGTGCCCCAAACTCCTCCCGAACCAAGGTATTTTTGTGATTGAGGTTAATATGGTTACTAACTCTGCCTCTTGGGTATTAGATACCGGCTGTGGAGCTCACATTTGCAATGATTTGCAGGTGCTGAAAAGAAGCAGAAAATTAGGTAGCGGGGATTGAAGGACAAGCGGATCCACCCGGGAGCGCAAGCGGAAGCGAGAAAGCGAGGAAATAGTGCGTAAATTTAAATCTAATTTAAATAAACGAATCCCAAGGGGTGTACCCTTGGGTGCTCAACCAGGCGTTCGATGTAGGATGTGTAAATATTATAAATGAATATTAAACACATAGGGCATAGATAAATATATATAATCAATCAAAGCGTAATAAACCATTACCTTTGATTGTTTAGCGTATGCTCCCGGCTATTTGCGTTGTTCCTTCTCCGAAATGCTCACGAAATCCAAACGTATGGATTCTCCAAAGGTGATCCACACCACACCAGAAGAAACACACGTCCTTCTTGTTAGAAAAGAACGGGTTTAAGAAGGAATCGGTTTAAGAGAAGAACACTATGAATTAGTACTCTCTTAAAAGTACTTTTATCTTCTTCTTGATTCAAAATCAAGTGAAAAACACAAGTGTGAGAGAGCGAGAGAGGGCCGAGAGTTGAGAGAGAGGAGAGGGATTTTGTCTTCTCTTTTTCCTAGAAAAAGATGAATAATGAATCACTTATGCTTGGTGTTGTATATTCTAATATATATACATAATTAATGTGATTATTGGAATGTGTCTAGGTTCATCCAAGGATGTCTAGATTCATTCCAATCAATCACCATCAATTCTTCAATCAAGCCTACCAAAATTTATGGTATGAACAAATCATACCAAAAGGGAAGAGCTTGATTTGAGTTGATTTGTCTCTTTCCAAAAGAGACAAGTCAACATACCACCTAGCATGAAACATGGCTGATTTTGATTCCTCCAAGGGAGCATGTCGGCCATGTTTAATTAAGGGAAGAAGTCCAACTTCTTCCTATTCCAAAATAGGAATTATTTCTCCTCTCGGGTATAATTTAACGGACCGGGTTTTATCGTAATCCAATTACAACGAATCCAACATTAAATCCAATTTAATGTCTATCTAAATTATTCCCATTGATCTTTTCATCAAATTAAAAGATCCAACGTCTCAACTTTCCATATTTAATCGAAAATTCAATTTACCGATTAAACGAAAGCCCGATATAATATCGGCCCGTCCATCCAATAGACTTTCCCTTAAGTAATCCAATTACTTATTTTATCCTTTGAGATTGACTACAAGTAGATCTCTCAACCTCCTCGGTGATTTGTGTGTGACCCTTTAGGTTCACCCTCAGCTAGACTTGGACTCGTGTCCCACAAGGGCATGTTACCATGGGTGACCGTCTAGCAACGGTCCATAGCACTAGAGACTAGGTGAATTGGCGTGAACATTTAAGCGCCGATTCCGTACGGGTACGATCCTTCCGTCTACCGTCTCCGGCCTTAGTCTAGGGTATGGAATTGGGCGTCGGTTCCCATGTTTGACTAGGCATCTATGCTTAATACTCGAGACCACGTATGCTTCATTGCATCGACACAGGAAACCATTCTCTGTTCGACCAACCACTGTGGCCACAACTTTACACAGCATGAACGTGTCTCCGAGTGCATAGGAGATACCTCTGTCATATACTGATAGAGGATGGATCCTCTTCTTGGAATCCACCGTCCTCGCTACACATTCCAACTGCACTGGACAAGGCTTATGATAATCATCTTACAGAATGATTACCTCTCGCCAGATACAAGATACATCCGTCATGTTCACGCGACTGCCATGATCCCTCAAGTCTGAGGATTACTCCCGTACTATCGGAACCGGGAAAAACCAATCATACCGACCAAGCCTCCAAGGCTTCCATATGATGATCCCCGCAAGTCAGTCCAGTCGGCTAGACCCCAGTCGACAAACCCATCAAGATCGTGTAGGCGTCCCACGCCTGTCGCCGATGAAATACGGCACTCATCCAATGAACACGACTCTTGACGCAAGTCTCAATAGGACTCTCGATGCCCTGTCTCGAGATCCTCGACTTGGAACGTTTCAGACCCAACCCTTAATCAATTGGTTTCATGACCACCATCCAATGCGTGGCCCAACTGCACGAGTGGTTATCCTGGTCTGTGGGCTTTGTTGTGATATAAGTTAAACACCGTTTTAACAAATGTGAAATGAGCGCAACAAAGTAAGCACCAGAAGTGATGAATACTCATTTTATTCATCACATAATAATATTACATTTACATCAAAGTTGTCAGATAGGTTACAAATCGCCAAACCTATTGGCTTTCTGGTCACCTATTCTAACAATCTCCCACTTGACCTAAAGCCAATCACCCATTGACCTCTTATTCAGATGGTGAGTATGGGTAACTTTCGACATGGGCTTAGCAAGTGGATCTGCTATGTTTTCTGCGGAGCTGACTCGGTCCAACCGAACATCACTCCTGCTATCCATCTCTCTAAGCAGATGGTAGCGTCTAAGAATATGCTTGGATCGTGATGAGATCTCGGTTCCTTTGCTAGCGCTATTGCCCAATTGTTATCATAAAAGATAATTACAGGCTTAGCAATGCTAGGTACTACATCCAACCCTTGGATGTAGCTCATCAACCAAACCACTCCTTAGCAGCTTCCAAAGCTGCTATGTATTCAAAAATCTATGGTGGAGTCCGCCGTGGTAGCTTGCTTGGAACCCTTCCAAGTAACCACGCCACCATTAAGTCTGAACACATAACCAGACTGAGACTTGGCATCATCGTCATCCGACTGGAAGCTGGCGTCGCTATAGCCTTCCAGTATCAACTCTCCAACTCCGTAGATCAAGAACATGTCCTTAGTCCTTTCAGGTACTTTAGGATAGTCTTGACTGCACTCCAGTGTGCCTCCCCGGCACACGATTGATATCGGCTAGTTACGCTCAAAGAGAAAGCCACATCAGGTCTAGTGCACTGAACAACATACTGTATGCTGCCTACGGCTGAAGCATAGGGGATGTCCAACATCCTTTTAAGCTCCTCATCAGTCTTAGGAGACTGCTTCTTGGATAACTTAATTCCATGCCTCATAGGAAGGAATCCTCGTTTTGAGTTCTCCATCTTGAATCTCTTCAAGACTTTCTCAATGTACGAGGAATGGGCCATCCTAACATCCTTTTAGATCTATCCCTGTAGATCTTGATGCCAAGAATATAGGATACCTCGCCCATATCCTTCATGGAGAATTGCGTTGACAACCAAGCTTTAGTGGTACCCAACATCTTAGCATCATTCCCAATGAGCAAGATGTCATCCACGTAAAGCACCAAAAAACGCAAATGAGCTCCCACTGATCTTCTTGTATACACAAGGATCAGACTCGATCTTGATGAAATCATATCCCCGTATGACTTCATCAAAACGTATGTTCCAGCTTCGGGAAGCTTGTTTGAGGCCATAGATGGACCTTTTGGAGACGGCAGACCTTCTACTTTTCTCCAACAGTTATGAAACCTTCCGGCTGATCCATATAGATCTCTTCCTTTACGAAACCGTTGAGCAAGGCCGTTTTCACGTCCATCTGCCATATTTCGTAGTCATACCATGCTGCTATAGCGACCAGTATCCGAATGGACTTTGGCCATTGCTACGGGCGAGTAGGTTTCCTCAAAATCGACCCCGGGTCGCTGAGTGTAACCTTTCGCCACAAGCCTGGCTTTGAAGGTTGTAACCTCCCCGTTAGCTCCAAGCTTACGTTTGTAGACCCATTTACACCCTACGGGTTTAACCCCTTTGGGTGGATCTACTAGGGTCCAAACCTTGTTTGTACCCATCGAGTCCATCTCGGATTTCATGGCCTCAAGCCATTTGTCTGAATCAATGTCCGACATCGCTTCTCCGTATGTCTTTGGATCATTATCCAACTGACCGGTCAAGCCCAGAAATCCATACCTATCAGGTGCCTGATAAAAGAATATGTGGATCGTCCCGGAAAATTGCGCGAATGCGGAAGCACGATATAAAATAAAATACAAAAATTTAAAGCATGCTTTAATCAAATTAAAGAATACGCTCAAGGGGTGTACCCTTGAGATTCTCAGGTGTTCGGTGTATCTCATGAGTAAACAACATGTAAATGATCATGGAGGCCATAGGGTAGAAAATTAAAGAGGACGAAAATATTAAACGAGACCTACCTGTTGTCGTTTTCGTCTTCAACAGCTACACGCGTTGTTCCCCGTTTTGCACCGAGATCTCGTTCTTGAGACCCTCCAAATCGTGACACACGATCCACCCACGTATCTTGCACGTCGTGCTAGCAACGAACAAGTGTATATTTTGGAGTGGATGAATCAACAACACGTTATGAATTAACGGTATTGATTCATCTAAGTTCTAATGTTCCAAGAACAAGCGAACTAGAAAAGAATTTCTTGGAGAGAGTGGAGAGAGAGGGCGGACGAGAGAGAGGGGAGAGAGAGCCGAAAATGAGTGTGTGTTGTGTGTGTGTTGAAATTTCATCATCCTTCAAAAGGTGCAAGGCTAGGGGTTTATATAGAGGAAGAGTTTAATCCTCTTTAAACTCCACTTCTTTAGAAGCTTAATTTGACTAGGATTTTGACGTAGTCAAAGTCCTAGTCAAAGTAGAATTTAACCTTGTCAAATTCAATCCTAGCCTTTGATCTCTCCCATTAAATCTCAACCATTAATTTAATTTAATGGAATATTAAAATCCTATTAAATATTCCAAAAGGCCAAATAAATATAATAAATAAATATTAATATTTATTCTAGGCCCATTAAATTAATTCCCTTAATAAATCCAATTTATCAATTTAATTCCTTTTATCAAATAGAAGGAATTATTTTCTCCAAGAAAATATAGGACCCGATTAAATCCAATTTAATCATTCCTTTACTCCAAATTTTAATTCCAAATTAAATACTAAGTGTGTGTGGATAGTGTGTGACTCTTTAGGTTCACCTTTCAGCTAGACTTGGTCGGATTCCTAGAATCCGTCCGTTACCATGGGTGGCCATCTAGCAACGGTCCACGGCACTAGAGACTAGGTGAAAATAATCGGGGATGAACATTTAGGCTCTAACAGTACACTTGTCCTTCTGTCTTCGGTCTCATCACTTAGAGTCTAGGGCACGGAAAATGCAGGTACCCATTTTGGACCTAAGTGTCGGTCTGTCCTTACTAAACGCCGCAAGGGAAACCTTCCCTTCTGTTCAGTTACTGTGGCCACAGATTTGAAGGACAAGACACAGAGCATACATGAGACTCAACTGTCAATGCCTTTTGACAGGAGACAGATCCTTTCTTGGAAACTACTGTCACTCTGTACATCCGAGCTGCACTAGACATGGCTTATGACTACTCAAGAGTATTTTGGCAATCCCTCACTATATCTAAGATACAGACCTGATGTACAGGTAAACTCAGCAGTTCCTCAAGTCAAAGGACTTGACCTGTACCGTTGGAACCGGGAACTCACATCATACCTTGCTGACCATACTCAAGGTCCTCCGTAAGACGGTTCCTGCGAGTCACCTCAGTCAGTTGCTTCCTGGCATGCTGACCTACTAACACTGCTTAGACGACCTTCGTCACCCGTCGATGAAATACGACAACAGATGCTTAGTGCAAGTCTCAAAGGGAATCCCGATACCCATTTTCGAGATTCCTTGACTTGGAGATTTTCGGACTGATTTGGTAAGACTGATTTTATGGACCTACCTCCAAGCGTAGTCCCAATCTCCGAAATCGAGTCCGTGGGCTTTGTTTGCGTAGTGAACAGATATGTAATAGCAGATATAAGTGAACGTAAACAAAGTGTTGCCATATGAATCTTCACTTCTTTATTCATAAATGTTTTATCAAACACCTGAAATTGTCTAGACATAGGTTACATATTCCTGCCAAAATTGGCTTACATGGTCACCTATTCTAACAATCTCCCGCTTGACCTTTAAAGCCAATCGCCCATATGTCTAATCCCCATCTTCTCAAGATGTTGTGTATGAGCGCTCTGCGACATAGGCTTTGTCAGGGGATGTGCTGTGTTGTCTGCTGAGTTGACTCGGTCCATCCGGACGTCACCTCTTCCTACCATTTCTCTAAGAAGATGGTAGCGTCTAAGAATGTGTTTGGAACGGTGATGAGATCTCGGTTCCTTTGCTTGCGTTATTGCACCGTTGTTATCACAGAAGATGACAACAGGCTCGGCGATGCTAGGCACCACACCCAACTCTTGGATGTAGTTTCTCATCCAAACCACTTCCTTAGCAGCTTCTGAAGGTGCTATGTATTCAGCCTCTGTGGTGGAGTCAGCAATGGTTGCTTGCTTGGAATTTTTCCAAGCTACTACTCCTCCATTGAGTTTGAATATGTACCCCGATTGAGACTTGGCATTATCGTCATCAGACTGGAAGCTAGCGTCGCTAAAGCCTTCCAGAATTAGTTCTCCATTGCCATAGACTAGGAATATTTCCTTAGTCCTCCTTAGGTACTTAAGGATGCCCTTAACAACATTCCAATGTGCCTCTCCTGCGCAGGACTGATATCTGCTTGTTACGCTCAAAGCGTATGCAATGTCAGGCCTAGTGCAGTGGACCGCATATTGGATGCTACCTACGGCAGAAGCATAGGAGATGACTTTCATCCTTTAAAGTTCCTCATCAGTCTGTGGGGACTGTTTCTTGGACAACTTGATCCCATGCCTCATGGGAAGGAATCCTCGTTTGGAGTTGTCCATTCGATATCTCTTTAGGACTTTCTCCACATACGAGTTTTGGGTGAGTCCTAACATCCTTTTAGATCTGTCCCTGACAATCTGGATGCCTAGGATGTAGGAAGCTTCACCCAAGTCCTTCATGGAAAACTGGGTTGACAACCATGCTTTAGTGTTTCCTAACATTCTAACGTCATTACCAATGAGTAGAATGTCGTCCACATAAAGCACTAGGAACACTATTGAGCTCCCACTGACCTTCTTGTATACACAAGGGTCGGATTCGTTCTTGATGAAGTCATAACCTCGTATTACTTCATCAAATCAAATGTTCCAACTTCGTGATGCTTGTTTGAGGCCATAGATGGACTTCTGGAGACGACAGACTTTCTGTTCTTCTCTAGTGACCGTGAAACCCTCCGGCTAATCCATATAGATCTCTTCTTCAACGAAACCGTTGAGGAAGGCCGTTTTCACGTCCATCTGCCATATCTCATAGTCATACCATGCTGCTATGGCGAGCAGGATCCGAATGGATTTAGCCATGGCTACTGGCAAGTAGGTATCCTCAAAATTGACCCCGGGTCGTTGAGTGTATCCCTTAGCTACAAGCCTAGCCTTAAAGGTTGTGACTTCTCCATCAACGCCAAGTTTGCGCTTGTAGACCCACTTACAGCCCACTGGCTTAACACCTTTCGGTGGATCTACAAGACTCCAGACTTGGTTCTCGCTCATGGAGTCCATTTCGGCTTTCATGGCCTCAAGCCATTTCCCGGAGTCGATGTCAGACATCGCTTCTCCATATGTCTTAGGATCGTTATCCAAAAGATCGGTTGCTCCTAGAAAGCCATACCTTACTGGAGGTCTGGACTCTCTAGTGGACCTACGGAGAACGGGAACGTCAGTGGTGACTGTGGGCGCTGACTGTATCGGAGCTGGCAGTTCAGGAACTGGGGCTGGCCGTTCCTGAGGCTGTCCTTCATGCCTAGCATGTTGGACCTCTCGAGGTTGGTCAGCCCTTCGGCTGTTTATCCTGAATCCTCTAAGTGAGGGTTCCGTGGCTGCCTCTGATGGCTGGATTCCATCACTTGATTCCTCAAGGATCAGCTCATCAGGTTGGATATCCTCCGAGAAGCCTTGCTCCAAGAATACTGCATTTCTTGAAACAAAGACCTTTTGTTCCAAGGGGTCATAAAAGTAATAACCCGCAGTTTCTTTAGGGTATCCAACGAACCTGCATAAGCTAGACCTAGATTCTAGCTTATCTCCCACTAACCTCTTGACGTATGCGGGGCTACCCCACACTCTCAAGTAGTTGTAGGACGCAGGCTTGCCGTGCCATATCTCATATGGCGTTTGGGTCAATGCACTGGTAGGCCCCAAATTCAACAACTTGGCCGCCGTTTCTAGTGCATAGCCCCAAAAGGATAAGGGCAGTTTGGAAAACTCATCATGGACCGAACCATGTCCAACAGGGTTCGATTCCTCCTTTCAGAGACACCATTTAACTGTGGTGTTCCTGGAGGTGTCTATTCTGATATTATACCATGTTCTTTTAGATAATCTAGGAACTCCTTACTAAGGTATTCACTGCCTCGGTCTGACCGTAGGACTTTAATTTAATCAAAGCGTAATAAACCGTTACCGTTGATTGTTTAGCGTATGCTCCCGGCTACTAGCGTTGTTCCTTCTCCGGAATGCTCACGAAATCCAAACGTATGGATTCTCCAAAGGTGATCCACACCACACTGGAAGAAACACACGTTCTTCTTGCTAGAAAAGAACGGGTTTAAGAAGGAATCGGTTTAAGAGAAGAACATTATGAATTAGTACTCTCTTAAAAGTACTTTGTTCTTCTTCTTGATTCAAAATCAAGTGAAGAACACAAGTGTAAGAGAGGGAGAGAGCACGAAAATTGAGAGAGAGGAGAGGATTTTTTTGTCTTCTCTTTTTCCTAGAAAAAGATGAATAATGAATCACTTATGCTTGGTGTTGTATATTCTAATATATATACATAATTAATGTGATTATTGGAATATGTCTAGGTTCATCAAAGGATGTCTAGATTCATTCCAATCAATCACCATCAATTCTTCAATCAAGCCTACCAAAATCATACCAAAAGAGAAGAGCTTGATTGGAGTTGATTTGTCTCTTTCCAAAAGAGACAAGTCAACATACCACCTAGCATGCAACATGGCTGATTTTGATTCCTCCAAGGGAGCATGTCGGCCATGTTTAATTAAGGGAAGAAGTTCAACTTCTTCCTATTTCAAAATTAGGAATTATTTCTCCTCTCGGGTATAATTTAACGGACCGGGTTTTATGGTAATCCAATTACGACGAACCCAATATTAAATCCAATTTAATGTCCACTTAAATTATTCCCGTTGATATTTTAATCCAATTAAAAGATCCAACGTCTCAACATCTCAACTTTCCATATTTAATCGAATATCCAATTTCCCGATTAAATGAAAGCCCGATACAATATCGGCCCGTCCATCCAATGGACTTTCCCTTAAGTAATCCAATTACTTTATTTATCCTTCGAGATTGACTCCAAGTCGATCTCTCAACCTCCTCGGTGATTTGTGTGTGACCCTTTAGGTTCACCCTCAGCTAGACTTGGGCCCGTGTCCCACAAGGGCCCGTTACCATGGGTGGCCGTCTAGCAACGGTCCATGGCACTAAAGACTAGGTGAATTGGCGTGAACATTTAGGCGCCGATTCCGTACGGGTATGATCCTTCCGTCTATCGTCTCCCGGCCTTAGTCTAGGGTATGGAATTGGGCGTCGGTTCCCATCCTTGACTAAGCATCTATGCTTAATACTCGAGACCACGTATGCTTCATTGCGTCGACACAGGGAACCATTCCCTGTTCGACCAACCACTGTGGCCACAGCTTTAAACAGCATGAACGTGTCTCCGCGTGCATAGGAGATACCTCTGTCACATACTGACAGGGGACGGATCCTCTTATTGGAATCCACCGTCCTCGCTACACATTCCGACTGCACTGGACAAGGCTTATAATGATCATCTTACAGAATGATCACCTCTCACCAGATCCAAGATACAGCCGTCCTGTGCACGTGACTGCCATGATTCCTCAAGTCTGAGGATTACTCCCGTACCATCGGAACCGGGGAAATCCAATCATACCGACCAAGCCTCCAAGGCTTCCATATGATGATCCCCGCGAGTCAGTCCAGTCGGCTCGACCCCAGTCGACCAACCCATCAAGATCGTGTAGGCGTCCCACGCCTGTCGCCGATAAACACAGCACTCATCCAATGAACATGACTCTTGACGCAAGTCTCAATAGGACTCTCGATGCCCTATCTCGAGGTCCTCGACTTGGAACGTTTCACACCCAACTCTTAATCAGTTGTTTTCATGACCACCATCCAATGCTTGGCCCAACTGCACGAGTTGTTATCCATCGTCTGTGGGCTTTGTTGCGATATAAGTTAAACATCGTTTTAACAAATGTAAGATGAGCGCAACAAAGAAGGTACCATTGGTGATGAACACTCATCTTATTCATCACATAATAATATTACATCTACATCAAGTTGTCGAATAGGTTATAAATTGCCAAACCTATTGGCTTTCTGGTCACCTATTCCAACACCTGCGTCCTTAGTGGTCCACATACGTCTGTATGGACCAAGTCCAACAGACCTGTGGCAAGCCTACTTTGTCCTACAAAGGGCTTTTTGGTCATTTTCCCTTTTAGACAGGATTCACAAGTTGGTAGATCACTCAACTCCCCAACCTCTAGGTTCTTTGAGTCTACCAACCTTTTCATCCTATCTTGGGATATGTGACCTAGCCTAGCGTGCCACAGACGTGCGTTCCCGTTATTATCTAATTTTCGTTTGTGTTGAGTGTTGAGAACAAAATTCGTTTGTTGCAAGATATAGATCCCGTTATGCAATGTACCAAGTAGATGAGCAATTCCACACCTCATCAAATAAAAGCAATTTTTATTGATTCTAAACTCATAACCACTATTGTCCAATAATGGAATGGAAATGATGTTTTTAATCATACTAGGTACAAAATAAACTTTCTCTAAATCTATGCTAATACTATCACTAATCACTAGAGTGGCGGATCCTACTGCTTCTGCCGAGATGGCCTTGCCATTCCCAAGCTTCAGGATCATGTCCCCGCTACCCAGTTTTCTACTTCTTTTCAACACCTGCAAGTCATTACAAATGTGAGCTCCACAGCCGGTATCTAATACCCAAGAGGCAGAATTAGTGACCATATTAACCTCAATCACATAAATACCTTGGTTCGAGAAGAGTTTGGGGCACTCTCTCTTCCAATGCCCTTTCTCACGGCAGTTGATACATATGTCATATGCCTTCGACTGTTGCTTGGAGACAACCTTTCCCTTTCCTTTGCCCTTCCCCTCTTTGGCAATGGGAACACTCTTAGTGTTCGTAGCTGCTTTGACGGCCTTTCCCTTCCCTTTCTTCTTCTTCCAACGTCCGGCACCTTTGCCTTTCGTATTGGAAGTCGAAGCACCTCCAAACAATACCGAAGGCGTGGACTTCTTAGTCGTTGCCTCGTATTGCACCAACATATTGATCAACTCATGAATGCCCTTCTCAAGTGCGTTCATGTTGTAGTTGACGATAAATTGGTCGAAGGAAGGTGGGAGTGACTGAAGGATCACATCTATGTACGCTTCATTATCGAGACCTGCCTTTAGGTCCTCGAGCTTTTCCACCAGGGTAAGCATTTTGACCCCGTGCTCTTATACGGAGGATCCTTCTGTCATTTTAGTTCTAAAGAACGCCTTGGTCGCGACATACCTAGTATGCCGGTCCGGGACTGCATAGCAATTCTTAAGGCGAGCCATTATGGAAGGGACGTCGTCTAGCCTTTCATATTGCTTTTGAATCTCATTGGTCATCGAAACAAGTATGACGCTACGGACCTTCCGATTATCCTTATGCCATGTCTCGAACGTCTCACGTTCTTCTGGCGTGGATCCTTCCGGCAAGGTCCTAGGGAGAGGCTCATCCATGACGTAGCCTTGGTTCTCGTAATCTAGGACTATCCTGAGATTGCGCAACCAGTCGTTGTAATTTGTTCCATTGAATTTGTTTGTCTCAAGAATGGTTGAAAGTGGGTTCTTAGACATTTTTTTTTTAAATCTACATTTAGAAAACAGCGCGCGATCAGCAGAAAATAAAAGACGGTGGTTTGATAAAAATGATTAAATGCATGGACTTTAGTCATTTAATCCTCCCACTATTTATACGAAAGCACGGTACTCTCAAACGTGATTTTCGGGAAATCCTTTCCTAGTGGGCTTGGGATCCACAGCGATTTTTCCCATACCCCGCTTTTACGATTCGCATGGAAAAGATCCTGTGGGAGGTATTCCATACCATTCTCGTTCCACGAGATTCCCAAGATTATTGCCTCACCCTTTCACATGATCCCGAGGACTCCAAGCGAATCATGCTATTTGGGCGTTAGACCCAACCCAATCGACCGAGCCACAGACCCACTGGTAGCCCCACGACTCGTGAGACAGGTACAACAGCCTATTTTTCGTTCATGACAAAGTGCAGCTTCTTTTAAGTACAATAACGTGCCACGACTCGTGAGACCATGCTATTGACCTAAAACAGCTTCCTCACTAAACCATGGATTGGAAGGCATGGACAAACTCTTAGAGTTCATGTCCATTTTGTCCAGGGTCTAATGTTTCAACATTGGTCCAACCAATGTGAGAGTAGTGAATGACCGAGATCTCAAAATAAATAAACATTCACACATCCATCCATAATGTGTAAATTAAACCATCCATAGCAGTTATATGATAAATAAAAAACCCATTCATCCATCATAATAACCACATGCAAAATTAAAGCCTAGCACGCCCCTGTTGGATGATCACGAGCCCGAATCCTATGCGATCCACTGAGCCCGCAGTGGATCTATGGTCAATCTAGGGTTGGTCCTACACTATTACATTAATAGTAACCCAGTCATCATGCTGATGGGTCTTGGTCTCTTTTCTCTTTCTTCACTTCATGGAAAACTCCAAGGGGCCTCCCGTCTGGGCTCTCCATGTGGTCCTTCCTTCTTCTCCACCGATTACAAAAAAGGAAACCTCACTCCTAGTCTACTCTCATTACATATATAAAAATAGAAAGAAACCCCAGCGAAAACCCGGGGGGAGTACATAAGGAGGGAGGTAGAATGCCTTATTATTCCAAGGCAACTAGAAAGACAGAAGGAGAAAGCAGTAAAAGAGGCACACAGGCCCAACAGAAATTAAACAATACATTCGGTCTAGGGCTCGTGATCATCCATTTCCATCCAACACACATAATCACATGATCTAATCACATAATTACAATATACCAACAATTCATGATTTTCAATCATAATTATACAAAATAAGAAATAAATGAATATGTGCGTAACGTGTGAAAAAAATAAAACATAAATATTGGTAATAATATTTTCTCGTTTTAGGAAAACCTTTCCTCATTATTTCAAGTAAAATAACCCCGAGATTCCAAATCCAATGTATTTTACTCCTAAAATAATGTCTTTAGAAAAATAGGCATAATTGAACCCCATAAACGATTTTTTCAGAACTAATTCAAAATAAAAACTGAAAATAATTAAATAATAAAAAAAAACACTACAAGGGTTTAAAAACCCTAGCAGCAGCACCGGCCGCCGCCGCCGCCGGCAGCGGCCTGCCGGCGCGCGCACAGGGCATCAGGCTCAGCCTGCCGCCCTTGCGCGCACGCAGGCGCTGCCTGGCCGGGCGCGCGCGCAGGCCCCCTGCCTGCGTGCGCGCGCGCCTGGCCGGCAGCGTACTGCGCGGCCTGGCGTTCCGGCAGGCCGTCGCGCGCGCAGGCTCCCTTGCCTCGCGCGCGCGCTGGCTGCTGGCTGCCGGCCGCGCCCTTGCCCTGTGCAGTGCGCGTGCAGACTCCTCCGTCTGTGTGCGTGCGAGCCTGGCGGCGCTGCCCGGTGTCCGTCCGCGCGCAGACTCTCAGGCGCGCAGCTTTGCGCGCGCAGACACCCTCGTCTGCCTGCACGCAGCCACCCTGGCTGCGCACTGCGCCTGTGTGACCGGCTGGCCGGCTGCGGAGTTTCTCGTTTTCCGTTCAATTATTCCACCCCATTTCCCAAGAAAAATAGAGAAATACCAATATTCAGAAATTTACACGAATCAAAAGCCATAAAACAACATGCTTTAAAATCAAGAAAATCAAGATTTAATTAAAAACATGCCAATATCATGTTTCATGCTTAAAACGCACATAAACCCTAGGCCTATACACCGAACCGGGCTCTGATACCACTGAAAGAATATGTGGATCGTCCCGGGAAATTGCGCGAATGCGGAAGCGCAATATAAAATAAAATACAAAAATTTAAAGCATGCTTTAATTAAATTAAAGAACACGCTCAAGGGGTGTACCCTTGAGATTCCCGGGTGTTCGGTGTATCTCATGAGTAAACAATATGTAAATGATCATGGAGGCCATAGGGTAGAAAATTAAAGAGGACGAAAATATTAAACGAGACCTACCCATTGTCGTTTTCATCTTCAACAGCTACACGCGTTGTTCCCCATTTTGCACCGAGATCTCGTTCTTGAGACCCTCCAAATCGTGACACACGATCCACCCACGTATCTTGCACGTCGTGCTAGCAACGAACAAGTGTATATTTTGGAGTGGATGAATCAACAACACGTTATGAATTAACGGTATTGATTCATCTAAGTTCTATTGTTCCAAGAACAAGAGAACTAGAAAAGAATTTCTTGGAGAGAGTGGAGAGAGAGGGCGGACGAGCGAGAGGGGAGAGAGAGCCGAAAATGAGTGTGTGTTGTGTGTGTGTTGGAATTTCATCATCTTTCAAAAGGTGCAAGGCTAGGGGTTTATATAGAGGAAGAGTTTAATCCTCTTTAAACTCCACTTCTTTAGAAGCTTAATTTGACTAGGATTTTGACGTAGTCAAAGTCCTAGTCAAAGTAGAATTTGACCTTGTCAAATTCAATCCTAGCCTTTGATCTCTCCCATTAAATCTCAACCATTAATTTAACTTAATGGAATATTTAAATCCTATTAAATATTCCAAAAGGGCAAATAAATATAATAAATAAATATTAATATTTATTCTAGACCCATTAAATTAATTCCCTTAATAAATCCAATTTATTAATTTAATTCCTTTTATCAAATAGAAGGAATTATTTTCTCCAAGAAAATATAGGACCTGATTAAATCCAATTTAATCATTCCTTTACTCCAATATTTAATTCCAAATTAAATACTAAGTGTGTGTGGATAGTGTGTGACTCTTTAGGTTCACCTTTCAGCTAGACTTGGTCGGATTCCTAGAATCCGTCCGTTACCATGGGTGGCCATCTAGCAACGGTCCATGGCACTAGAGACTAGGTGAAATAATCGGGGATGAACATTTAGGCTCTAACAGTACACTTGTCCTTCTGTCTTCGGTCTCATCACTTAGAGTCTAGGGCACGGAAAATGCAGGTACCCATTTTGGACCTAAGTGTCGGTTTGTCCTTACTAAACGCCGCAAAGGAAACCTTCCCTTCTGTTCAGTTACTGTTGCCACAGATTTTAGGGACAACACACAGAGCATACATGAGACTCAACTGTCAATGCCTTTTGACAGGAGACAGATCCTTTCTTGGAAACTACTATCACTCTGTACACCCGAGCTGCACTAGACATGGCTTATGACTACTCAAGAGTATTTTGGCAATCTCTCACCATATCTAAGATACAGACCTGATGTACATGTAAACTCAGCAGTTCCTCAAGTCAAAGGACTTGACCTGTACCGTTGGAACCGGGAACTCACGTCATACCTTGCTGACCATACTCAAAGTCCTCCGTAAGACGGTTCCCGCGAGTCACCTCAGTCAGCTGCTTCCTAGCATGCTGACCCACTAACACTGCTTAGACGACCTTCGTCACCCGTCGATGAAATACGACAGCAGATGCTTAGTGCAAGTCTCAAAGGGAATCCCGGTACCCATTTTCGAGATTCCTTGACTTGAAGATTTTCGGACTGATTCGGTAAGACTGATTTCATGGACCTACCTCCAAGCGTAGTCCCAGTCTCCGAAATCGATTCTCAGTCCGTGGGCTTTGTTTGCGTAGTGAACAGATATGTAATAGCAGATATAAGTGAACGTAAACAAAGTGCTGCCATATGAATCTTCACTTCTTTATTCATAAATGTTTTATCAAACACCTGAAATTGTCTAGACATAGGTTACATATTCCTGCCAAAATTGGCTTACATGGTCACCTATTCTAACACCTGGGATACTCTGGCCGACCTACGGAGGACTGGAACAATATCAGTGGGAACCACAGGCTCAGATGTCACTGCCGCCTCATGGGGTACCTCACTTGATTCCTCAAGGAGTACCTCATCGCGTCGACTATTTGATGGAAAACCTTTTTCCAAGAACACTGCGTTTCGCGAGATAAAAACCTTTTGCTCGGAGGGATCATAGAAATAATACCCCGCAGTTTCTTTTGGATAGCCGATGAACCTGCATAAACTAGATCTCGAGTCCAGTTTATCTCACACTAATCTCTTGACATATGCGGGGCAACCCCACACTTTCAAGTATTTGTAGGAGGCAGGCTTGTCATGCCATATCTCATATGGCGTCTGGGATACCCTTTTAGATGGCGCCAAGTTCAAAACTTTGCCTGCCGTCTCAAGAGCGTATCCCCAGAAAGAAAGGGGGAGTTCGGTAAAACTCATCATGGATCGGACCATATCCAACAAGGTCCGATTCCTCCTTTCAGACACACCATTAAGCTGCCGTGTTCCAGGAGGGGTCAACTGAGAGAGAATCCCATTCTCTTTTAGATAATCAGTAAACTCGCCACTCAAAGACTCTCCACCTCGGTCCGACCGAAGGGCTTTGATCTTTCGACCGGTTTGGTTCTCTACTTCAAGTGTGTATTCCTTAAACCTTCCAAAGGCTTCAAACTTGTACCTCATCAGGTAAACATAACCATACCGTGAGTGATCATCGGTAAAGGTTATGAAGTACGAGTACCCACCTCTAGCCTGAGTATTTAGTGGACCACAGACATCTGTAAGGATCAAATCCAACCAACCACTGGCTAGCGTACTTTGTCCAACAAAGGGTTTCTTGGTCATCTTTCCCTTTAGACAGGATTCGCAGGTCGGTAGGTTGTCCAAATCGTCTATTTCTAGACTCTTTGAGTCCACCAACTTTCTTCTCCTATCTTTAGAAGATATGACCTATCCTCGCATGCCATATCTGTGCGTTATTATGATCATCACGTTTCCGTTTGTGTTTTGCAGTCATAATCCAATTAGACTGTTGAAGTATGTACAGACCATTGACCAATGTACCAAGCAGATGAGAAATACCATCTTTGATAATGAAAAAACCATTTTTATCGATGGTAAATTCATATCCCTCCTTATCAAGGACCGGGATGGAAACAATGTTTTTAATCATGCTAGGTACATAGAAACAGTCGTTCAGTACAATCCTAACATGACTACTAATGGCTAACTCTAGTGATCCTATGGCCTCCGCAGCAACGGCCTTTCCATCGCCTAGCCTCAGGATCATCTCATCCTTGGTTAGCCTTCTGCTTCCTTGCAGTGCCTACAAATCATTGCAGATGTGAGCACCACACCTAGTATCCAATACCCATGAAGCAGAATTAGTAATCATATTTACTTCAACCACAAACATACCTAGGTTGGAGAGGAGTTGTGGGCACTCCCTCTTCCAATGCCCTTTCCCTTGGCAATGCATGCAGACATCATTTGCCTTGGACCGCTGAGAACCACGGGCCTTCCCTTTCCCTTTGCTCGGTCCAACCGGAGCAACAGGGATGCCCGGAGCGCGACCAGGGGCCGCAACCGTCTTCCCTTTGCCCTTCTTCCTCTTCCAGCGTCCGGCCTTTTTGCCATTCACCTTGGAGGTTGAAGCCTCTCCTATCAATACCACCGGCGCCAACTTGTGGGTCGTTGCCTCGTATTGGACCAGCATATTGATCAACTCATGAATAGACTTCTCAATTCCGTTCATATTGTAGTTTACAACAAACGGGTCATAGGATGGAGGAAGCGACTGGAGGATCACGTCAATGTACGTGTCATTGTTAAGCCCAGCTTTAAGGTCCTCGAGTTTCTCCACTAGGGAGAGCATCTTGAAGCCATGACTTTGTACAGACGCTCCTTCAGCAAGCTTGGTGCCAAAGAATGCTTTTGTGGCGGAATATCTAATATGCCTATCCGGAACCGCATAAACCTCGTTCATGCGGAGCATTATGGCGGAGACGTTGTCCAGCCTCTCATAGTGCTTCTTGATGTCGTTAGACATCAAAGCCAGTATGATAATGCGTACTTTCCGGTTGTCCTCATGCCATTTCTCAAACGTCAAACGCTCTTCAGGCGTGGACCCCTCCGGTAAGTCGCTCGGTGGCGGCTCGTCCAAGACGTAGCCTTGGTTCTCAAAACCGAGGACAATCCTCAGGTTTCTCAGCCAGTCCGAGTAGTTCATTCCATTGAATTTGTTAGTCTCGAGAATCATGGTTAATGGGTTCTTAGACATATCTACATTAATGAAAATGTAAAGCAGAAATTAGCAGATGACGGTAATATTATTGTTCAAGTTGAAGACTTGGTCTTTTAGTCTTTAACCCTCCCACTATTTATACGAAAATCCACCACTCTCAAGCGGAGTTTCGGGAAATCATTTTCTAGTGGGCTTGGGATCCACAAGCGTAATCTCCATGCCCCGCTTTTACGATTCACATGAAGAAGACCTCGTGGGAGATATCCAATATCATTCTCATCCAATGAGATTCCCAAGATATTTTGCCTCACCTATTCGCATGGTTCCGAGGACTCCAAGCGAACTATGTTACTCAGTGTTAGGCCCGACCCATCAACCAAATCATACCTCAAACTGTCGCCCCCCACGACTCATGAGACAGGGAAACAGCGAGCACAGTCTTTTTGTTCACAACAATGGTGTAGCTTTTCCCTAGTCCAAGTGTGCCACGACTCGTGAGACCACACTTGGGTAGTGGTAGCTTCCTCACCACATTGCTGTGGATGGAAGGCTCGGACAGATCATAAATACCATTTTGATCCAAGTCCGTTCTGGGCGTAATATTTAATTTGGTCCAACCAAATGAGAGTTTAAGTGTGACCGAGACCTCATCACATTATGGTGTTTTAGCATGCATAAATATCCAATATTTAAGCGATAAATAAAAACGCCGCATGCATAAAACATAGCATACCCCTGTTAGGATGATCACAAGCCCAACCTATGCGACCCACTGAGCCCGTAGTGAGTCTATGGTCTGTCTAGGGTGGTCCTAAATTATTACAATAATAATAAACCCATTGTCATTCCAATGGGCCTTGAAGTGCTTCTTGTTTCACGCCTTGATGCTTCTCCTTGGGGTCTCCTACTCCAATTGCTTGTTAAAATTAAAACCTCACCAATCCTATCTACTCTCATTACAACTGAAAGTAATACATTGGTAATATAGAAAACAAGCCTTAACATCATGAGGCTGATAATACGGGAGATGATAGTCCCAAAAACAAAAGGCACGCAGGCCCCACCCAACAGAAAATAAATGATCATACGTTCATCCATACATAAGGTCTAGGGCTCTTGTGATCATCCCATGTTGATCTTATCAACTCACATAACACAATTATTCCAAATAATCATGCATAAATAACTAATGGATATTCCAAATACCCAAGTGATGTCCAACATCACAAAAGCATAAACATACAAATAATATGCAAAATTCAAATTTCAAATTTAATGGACATTTTAAACAATGCATCCAATGCATGTATTAATCCCAAATTAATTAAGCAAATTTAATTCAAGGAATAATCCAATTATTCCAAAATCAAAAAAATGCAAAATTAATATATTTTCAGAATATTGTGCAAAAAATACAAAAAATCAAATTTTTCGAAAAAAGTCGAAAAACGGCACAAAATGGCCCAGCCGTTGTGCTGGCCGACCGGCCGCGTGCACAGTGCAGCCCGCGCGCTCGCGCAGGCAGCAAGCCTGCGCACCCTGCGCGCGCGCACTCTGTGCCACGCGCTGGCCTCGGCCAGCAGCGGCCGGCTGCGCACAGCGCGCAGGCGCCCGCCTGTGCGCGGCCACTGCCGGTCCGATCCAATTTTTTTTTTTTTTGGTTTTTCAAAACTGTTTCAGCACAATAACAGTAATATTATTCTGAAAATAAGCATGCAATTTTAGATCCAATCTAACAAAATAAAGCATGCAATAAGTCCATTAAATCCAAACAATTGAATTATCATATTACTCATATATTTATACAATCCAACATGCCAATAAAGCCATTTAAAAGCAAGTAGATCATGTCAAACACACAGATCTATGCCCCTTACATCGAATCGGGATCTGATACCACTTGAAGGACAAGCGGATCCGCCCGGGAGCGCGAGCGGAAGCGAGAAAGCAAGGAAATAGTGCGTAAATTTAAATCTAATTTAAATAAATGAATCCCAAGGGGTGTACCCTTGGGTGCTCAACCGGGCGTTCGATGTAGGATGTGTAAATATTAGAAATGAATATTAAACACATAGGGCATAGATAAATATATATAATCAATCAAAGCGTAATAAACCGTTACCTTTGATTGTTTAGCGTATACTCCCGGCTACTTGCGTTGTTCCTTCTCCGAAATGCTCACAAAATCCAAACGTATGGATTCTCCAAAGGTGATTCATACCACACCAGAAGAAACACACGTCCTTCTTGCTAGAAAAGAACGGGTTTAAGAAGGAATCGGTTTAAGAGAAGAACACTATGAATTAGTGCTCTCTTAAACTTACTTTGTTCTTCTTCTTGATTCAAAATCAATTGATGAACACAAGTGTGAGAGACGGAGAGAGGGCCGAGAGTTGAGAGAGAGGAGAGGGATTTTGTCTTCTCTTTTTCCTAGAAAAAGATGAATAATGAATCACTTATGCTTGGTGTTGTATATTCTAATATATTTACATAATTAATGTGATTATTGGAATGTGTCTAGGTTCATCCAAGGATGTCTAGATTCATTCCAATCAATCAAGCCTACCAAAAATTTATGGTATGATCAAATCATACCAAAAGAGAAGAGCTTGATTGGAGTTGATTTGTCTCTTTCCAAAAGAGACAAGTCAACATACCACCTAGCATGAAACATGGCTGATTTTGCTTCCTCCAAGGGAGCATGTCGGCCATGTTTAATTAAGGGAAGAAGTCCAACTTCTTCCTATTCCAAATTAGAAATTATTTCTCCTCTCGGGTATAATTTAACGGACCGGGTTTTATCGTAATTCAATTACGACGAACCCAATATTAAATCCAATTTAATGTCCACTTAAATTATTCCCGTTGATCTTTTAATCCAATTAAAAAGATCCAACGTCTCAACATCTCAACTTTCCATATTTAATCGAAAATACAATTTACCGATTAAATGAAAGCCCGATACAATATCGGCCCATCCATCCAATGGACTTTCCCTTAAGTAATCCAATTACTTATTTTATCCTTCGAGATTGACTCTAAAGTCGATCCTGAAAGAAAATCCGGTGGATCGTTCCGGGAATTGCGCGAATGTGGAAGCGCGGTAAAAAACAAACATATTAAAATTTACAAAATAAAAGGCATGCTTTTAATATAAAGAACACGCTCAAGGGGTGTGCCCTTGAGGTTCCCGGGCGTTCGTTGTATCTCATGATCATAAAACAATTAAATAAATAATGGAGGCCATAGAGTTGAAAAATAAAGAGGGACGAAAATCTTAAACGAGACCTACCCGTTGTCGTTTTCGTCTTCAACTGCTACTCGCGTTGTTCCCCGTTTTGCACCAAGACCTCGTTCTTGAGATCCTCCAAATCGTGACACACGATCCACCCACGTATCTTGCACGTCGTGCTAGCAACGAACAAGTATTATTTTTGGAGTGGACGAATCAATAACTCGTTATCAATTAACGGTATTGGTTCGTCTAAGTTCTTGATGTTCCAAGAACAAAAAGAACAAAAGAAAAATATATTTTCTTGCTAGAGAAAGAGAGAGGGGCGGACGAGAGGTAGGAGAGGGGAGAGTATGTGTTGTGTGTGTGTTTCAAGAATCATCAATCTCTTAAATGTTGGAAGCTAGGGGTTTATATAGAGGAAGAGTTTAATCCTCTTTAAACTCAAACTCTAAGTAACCTAATTTGACTAGGATTTTGACCTAGTCAAAGTCCTAGTCAAACTAGTGTTTGACCTAGTCAAACGAATCCTAGCCTTCCATCTCCCCTTTCCATCTCAACCGTTGATTTTAATTTAATGGAATATTTAAATCCTATTAAATATTCCAAAAGGCTAAAAGAATAAATATAATATAATAAATAAATATCATAATTTATCCTAAGCCCATTAAATCAACTCTTTTAATAAATCCTATTTATTAATTTAATTCCCTTTATCAAATAGAAGGAATTAATTTCTCCAAGAAAAATATAGGACCCGATTAAATCTAATTTAATCATTCCTTTACTCCAATATTTAATTCTAAATTAAATACTAAGTGTGTGTGTGGATAGTGTGTGACTCTTTAGGTTCACCATTCAGCTAGACTTGGTCGGATTCCTAGAATCCGTCCGTTACCATGGGTGGCCATCTAGCAACGGTCCATGGCACTAGAGACTAGGTGAAATTTTCGGGGATGAACATTTAGGCTCTAACAGTACACTTGTCCTTCTGTCTTCGGTCTCATCACTTAGGGTCTAGGGCACGGAAAATGCAGGTACCCATTTTGGACCTAAGTGTCGGTCTGTCCTCACCAAACGCCGCAAGGGAAACCTTTTCCCTTCTGTTCAGTCACTGTGGCCACAGATTTCAGGGACAAGACACAGAGCATATATGAGACTCAACTGTCAACACCTTTTGACAGGAGACAGATCCTTTCTTGGAAACTACTGTCACTTTGTACACCCGAGCTGCACTAGACATGGCTTATGACTACTCAAGAGTATTTTGGCAATCTCTCACCATATCTAAGATCCAGACCTGATGTACAGGTAAAACTCAGCAGTTCCTCAAGTCAAAGGACTTGGCCTGTACCGTTGGAACCGGGAATACACGTCATACCTTGCTGACCATACTCAAGGCCCTCCGTAAGACGGTTCCCCGCGAGTCACCTCAGCCAGCTGCTTCCTAGCACGCTGACCCACTAACAACTGCTTAGACGACCTTCGTCACCCGTCGATGAAATACGACAGCAGATGCTTAGTGCAAGTCTCAAAGGGAATCCCGGTACCCATTTTCGGGATTCCTTGACTTGGAGATTTCCGGACTGATTCGGTGAGACTGATTTCATGGACCTACCTCCAAGCGTAGTCCCAGTCCCCGAAAACGTTACTCAGTCCGTGGGCTTTGTTTGCGTAGTGAACAGAAATGTAAATGCAGATAAGTGAACGTAAACAAAGTATTGCCATATGAATTTTCACTTCTTTATTCATAAATATTTTATCAAATACCAAAGAATTGTCTAGACATAGGTTACATATTCCTGCCAAAATTGGCTTACATGGTCACCTATTCTAACAATCTCCCACTTGACCTTTAAAGCCAATTGCCCATATGCTTAATCCCCATCTTCTCAAGATGTTGCGTATGAGCACTCTGCGACATAGGCTTTGTCAGCGGGTCTGCTGTGTTGTCTGCCAAGTTGACTCGGTCCATCCTGACGTCACCTCTTCCTACCATTTCTCTAAGAAGATGGTAGCGTCTAAGAATGTGTTTGGAACGGTGATGAGATCTCGGTTCCTTTGCTTGCACTATAGCGCCGTTGTTATCACAGAAGATGACAACGGCTCGGCGATGCTAGGCACCACACCCAACTCTTGGATGTAGTTTCTCATCCAAACCGCTTCCTTAGCAGCTTCTGAAGCTGCTATGTATTCAGCCTCTGTGGTGGAGTCAGCAATGGTTACTTGCTTGGAACTTTTCCCAGCTACTACTCCTCCATTGAGTTTGAATATGTACCCCGATTGAGACTTGGCATCATCGTCATCAGACTGGAAGCTAGCGTCGCTAAAGCCTTCCAGAATTAGTTCTCCATTGCCATAGACTAGGAACATTTTCTTAGTCCTTCTTAGGTACTTAAGGATGCCCTTAACAGCATTCCAATGTGCCTCTCCTGCGCAGGAGTGATATCTGCTTGTCACGCTCAAAGCGTACGCAATGTCAGGCCTAGTGCAGTGGACCGCATATTGTATGCTACCTACGGCGGAGGCATAGGGGATGACCTTTATCCTTTCAAGTTCCTCATCAGTCTGTGGGGACTGTTTCTTGGATAACTTGATCCCATGCCTCATTGGAAGGAATCCTCGTTTGGAGTTGTCCATTCGATATCTCTTTAGGACTTTCTCCATATACGAGTTTTGGGTGAGTCCTAACATCCTTTTAGATCTGTCCCTGACAATCTTAGATGCCTAGGATGTAGGAGGCTTCACCCAAGTCCTTCATGGAAAACTGAGTTGACAACCATGCTTTTTGTGTTTCCTAACATTCTGACGTCATTACCAATGAGCAGAATGTCATCCACATAAAGCACTAGGAACACTATTGAGCTCCCACTGACCTTCTTGTATACACAAAGGTCGGATTCGTTTTTGATGAAGTCATAACCCCCGTATTACTTCATCAAATCGAATGTTCCAACTTCGGAGGCTTGTTTTTGAGGCCATAGATGGACTTCTGGAGGCGACAGACTTTCTGTTCTTCTCCAGTGACCGTGAAACCCTGCGGCTGATCTATATAGATCTCTTCTTCAACGAAACCATTGAGGAAGGCCGTTTTCACGTCCATCCTGCCATATCTCATAGTCATACCATGCTGCTATGGCGAGCAGAATCCGAATGGATTTAGCCATGGCTACTGGCGAGTAGGTATCCTCAAAATCGACCCCGGGTCGTTGAGTGTATCCCTTAGCTACAAGCCTAGCCTTAAAGGTTGTGACTTCTCCATCAACGCCAAGTTTGCGCTTGTAGACCCACTTACAGCCCACTGGCTTAACACCTTTCGGTGGATCTACAAGACTCCAAACTTGGTTCTCGCTCATGGAGTCCATTTCGGCTTTCATGGCCTCAAGCCATCTCCCGGAGTCGATGTCAGACATCGCTTCTCCATAAGTCTTAGGATCGTTATCCAAAAGATCGGTCGCACCTAGAAAGCCATATCTCATTGGAGGTCTGGACTCTCTAGTGGACCTACGGAGAACGGGAACGTCAGTGGTGACTGTGGGCGCTGACTGTATCGGAGCCGGTGGTTCAGGAACCGGGGCTGGCTGTTCCTGAGGTTGTCCTTCATGCCTAGCACGTTGGACTTCTCGAGGTTGGTCAGCCCTTCGGCTGTTAATCCTGAATCCTCTAAGTGAGGGTTCCGCGGCTTCTTCTGATGGCTGGATTCCATCACTTGATTCCTCAAGGATCAGCTCATCAGGTTGGATATCCTCCGGGAAGCCTTGCTCCAAGAATACTGCATTTCTTGAAACAAACACCTTTTTGTTCCAAGGGGTCATAAAAGTAATAACCCGCAGTTTCTTTAGGGTATCCAACGAACCTACATAAGCTAGACCTAGATTCTAACTTATCTCCCACTAACCTCTTGACGTATGCGGGGCTACCCACACTTTTCAAGTAGTTGTAGGATGCAGGCTTGCCGTGCCATATCTCCTATGGCGTTTGGGTCAATGTGCTAGTAGGCACCAAATTCATAATTTGGCTGCCGTTTCTAGTGCATAGCCCCAAAACGATAAGGGCAATTTGGTAAAACTCATCATGGACCGAACCATGTCCAACAGGGTTCGATTCCTCCTTTCAGAGACACCATTTAACTGCGGTGTTCCTGGAGGTTTCCATTCTGATATTATACCATGTTCTTTTAGATAATCTAGGAACTCCGTACTAAGGTATTCACCGCCTCGGTCCGACCGAAGGATTTTAATTTTGCAGTTGGTTTTGGTTCTCCACTTCAAGTCTGAATTCTTTAAACCTCTCAAGAGCTTCAGACTTGTACCTCATCAGGTAAACATAACCATACCGTAAATGATCATCGGTGAAGGTTATGAAGTAGGAGAACCCACCTCGGGCCTGCGTCCTTAGTGTCCATATACGTCTGTATGGACCAAGTCCAATAGACCTGTGGCAAGCCTGCTTTGTCCTACAAAGGGCCTCTTGGTCATTTTCCCTCTTAGACAGGACTTACAAGTTGGTAGATCGCTCAAGTCCCCAACCTCTAGGTTCTTTGAGTCTACCAACCTTTTCATCCTATCTTGGGATATGTGACCTAGCCTAGCGTGCCACAGACGTGCGTTCCCGTTATTATCTAATTTTCGTTTGTGTTGTGCATTGAGGACGAAATTCGTTTGTTGCAAGATATAGAGTCCATTATGTAATGTACCAAGTAGATGAGCAATTCCACACCTCATCAAATAAAAGCAATTTTTATTGATTCTAAACTCATAACCACTATTGTCCAACAATGGAATGGAAATGATGTTTTTAATCATACTGGGTACAAAAATAAACTTGTTCTAAATCTATGCTAATATTATCACTAATCACTAGAGTGGCGGATCCTACTGCTTCTGCCGAGATGGCCTTGCCATTTCCAAGCTTCAGGATCATGTCCCCGCTACCCAGTTTTCTGCTTCTTTTCAACACCTGCAAGTCATTGCAAATGTGAGCTCCACAGCCGGTATCTAATACCCAAGAGGCAGAACTAGTGACCATATTAACCTCAATCACATATATACCTTGGTTTGAGAAGAGTTTGGGGCACTCTCTCTTCCAATGCCCTTTCTCACGGCAGTTGATACATATGTCATATGCCTTTGACTGTTGCTTGGAGACAACCTTTCCCTTTCCTTTGCCTTTCCCCTCTTTGGCAATGGGAACACTCTTAGTGTTCGTAGCTGCTTTGACGGCCTTTCCCTTCCCTTTCTTCTTCTTCCAACGTCCGGCACCCTTGCCTTTCATATTAGAAGTCGAAGCACCTCCAAACAATACCGAAGGCGTGGACTTCTTAGTCGTTGCCTCGTATTGCACCAACATATTGATCAACTCATGAATGCCCTTCTCAAGTGCGTTCATGTTGTAGTTGACGATAAATTGGTCAAAGGAGGGTGGGAGTGACTGAAGGATCACATCTATGTATGTTTCATTATCGAGACCTGCCTTTAGGTCCTCGAGCTTTTCCACCAGGGTAAGCATTTTAACCCCGTGCTCTTGTACAGAGGATCCTTCTGTCATTTTAGTTCCAAAGAACGCCTTGGTCGCGACATACCTAGTATGCCGGTCCGGGACTGCACAGCAATCCTTTAGGCGAGCCATAATGGAAGGGACATCGTCTAGCCTTTCATACTGCTTCTGAATCTCATTGGTCATCGAAGCAAGTATGATGCTACGGACCTTCTGGTTATCCTTATGCCAAGTCTCGAACGTCTCACGTTCTTCTGGCGTGGATCCTTCCGGTAAGGTCCTAGGGAGAGGCTCATCCATGACGTAGCCTTGGTTCTCGTAATCTAGGACTATCCTGAGATTTCGCAACCAGTCGTTGTAGTTTGTTCCATTAAATTTGTTTGTCTCAAGAATGGTTGAAAGTGGGTTCTTAGACATTTTTAAAAATCTACATTTTAGAAAACAGCGCGCGATCAGCAGAAAATAAAAGACGGTGGTTTGATAAAATAATTAAATGCATGGACTTTAGTCATTTAATCCTCCCACTATTTATACGAAAACACGGTACTCTCAAACGTGATTTTCGGGAAATCCTTTCCAAGTGGGCTTGGGATCCACAGCGATTTTTCCCATACCCCGCTTTTACGATTCGCATGGAAAAGATCCTGTGGGAGGTATTCCATACCATTCTCGTTCCACGAGATTCCCAAGATTATTGCCTCACCCTTTCACATGATCCCGAGGACTCCAAGCGAATCATGTTAATTGGGCGTTAGACCCAACCCAATCGACCGAAGCCACGGACCCACTGGTACCCCCACGACTCGTGAGACAGGTAGCAGCAGCCCGCTTTTCGTTCATGACATAATGCAGCTTCCTTTAAGTACAATAACGTGCCACGACTCGTGAGACCACGCTATTGACCTAAAGCAGCTTCCTCACTATGCCATGGATTGGAAGCATGGACAAACTCCTAGAGTTCATGTCCACTTTGTCTAGGGTATAATATTTTGACATTGGTCCAACCAATGTGAGAGTAAGTAATGACCGAGATCTCAAATAAATATCTACACATACATCCATAATGCGTAAATAAACCATTCATAGCAGTTTATATGATAAATAAATAATCCATTCATCCATCATCATAACCACATGCAAAATTAAAGCCTAGCACGCCCCTGTTGGATGATCACGAGCCCGAATCCTATGCGATCCACTGAGCCCGCAGTGGATCTATGGTCAATCTAGGGTTGGTCCTATACTATTACATTAATAGTAACCCAATCATCATGCTGATTGGCCTTGGTCTCTTTCTCTCTTTCTTCACTTCATGGAAAACACCAAGGGGCCTCCCGTCTGGGCTCTCCATGTGGTCCTTCCTTCTTCTCTACCAATTACAAAAAGGAAACCTCACTCCTAGTCTACTCTCATTACATATTAAAAAATAGAAACCCCAGCGAAAACCCGGGGGGAGTACATAAGGAGGGAGGTAGAATGCCTTATTATTCCAAGGCAACTAGAAAGAGAGAAGGAGAAAGCAGTAAAAGAGGCACACAGGCCCAACAGAAAATAAACCATACATCCGGTCTTAGGGCTCGCGATCATCCATTTCCATCCAACACACATAATCACATGATCCAATCACATAATTACATAATACCAACAACATATGATTTCCAATCATAAATATCCAAAATAATTAATGAATATGTGCACAACGTGTGAAAAATAAACACAAATATTGGCAATAATATTTTCTTGTTTTAGGAAAGCCTTTCCTCATTATTTTAAGTAAAATAACCCCGGGATTCCGAATCCAATTTATTTTACTCCTAAAATAATGTCTTTAGAAAATTAGGCATAATTGAACCAAAAACGATTTTTCAGAATTAATTCAAAATTAAAACTGAAAATAATTAAAATAAAAGAATAATACTGCTAGGGTTTTGAAACCCTAGCAGCAGCAGCTGCCGCCGCCGCCGCCGCCGGCGGCGGCTCGCCGGCACGCGCGCAGGGCAGCAGGCTCAGCCTGCCGCCCCTGCGCGGCGCAGGCACTGCCTTGCCGGGCGCGCGCGCGCAGGCCCCCTTGCCTGCGTGCGCGCGCGCCTGGCCGGCAGCGCGCTGCGCGGCCTGGCATGCCGGCATGCCGCCGCGCGCGCAGGCCTGCTGGCTGCCGGCCGTGCCGTGCGCAGTGCGCGCGCAGACGCGCACTGGGCACGCCTGCCAGGCGCGCGCGCGCAGACTCCTTCGTCTGCGTGCGCGCGCGCCTGCGCGCAGCCTTCCTGGCTGCGCGCTGCCCCCGCGCGGCCGGCTGGGCGGCGCGCGCGCAGGCCTCCCTTGCCTGCGTGCGTCTGCCCTGCCGGCAGCGTGCGGATGCGCGCGGCCAGCCCTCCCGACTGGCCGGCTGCGTCGTTTCTCGTTTTTCGTTCAATTTTCCACCCCGTTTCCCAAGAAAAACAGAAAATAACCAACATTCATAAATTCTGACGAATCAAAAGCAATAAAATTGTCATGCTTAAAATCAAGAACAATCAAGATTTAATAAACAACATGCCAATTTCACGTTTCATGCTTATGATGCACATAAACCCTAGGCCTATACACCGAACCGGGCTCTGATACCACTGAAAGAAAATCCGGTGGATCGTCCCGGGAATTGTGCGAATGCGGAAGTGCAGTAAAAACAAACATATTAAAATTTACAAAATAAAAGGCATGCTTTTAATATAAAGAACACGCTCAAGGGGTGTGCCCTTGAGGTTCCCGGGCGTTCGGTGTATCTCATGATCATAAAACACTTAAATAAATCATGGAGGCCATAGAGTTGAAAAATAAAGAGGGACGAAAATCTTAAACGAGACCTACCCGTTGTCGTTTTCGTCTTCAACTGCTACTCGCGTTGTTCCCCGTTTTGCACCAAGACCTCGTTCTTGAGATCCTCCAAATCGTGACACACGATCCACCCACGTATCTTGCACGTCGTGCTAGCAACGAACAAGTATTATTTTTGGAGTGGACGAATCAATAACTCGTTATCAATTAACGGTATTGGTTCGTCTAAGTTCTTGATGTTCCAAGAACAAAAAAACAAAAGAAAAATATATTTTCTTGCTAGAGAAAGAGAGAGGGGCGGACGAGAGGTAGGAGAGGGGAGAGTATGTGTTGTGTGTGTGTTTTCAAGAATCATCAATCTCTTAAATGTTGGAAGCTAGGGGTTTATATAGAGGAAGAGTTTAATCCTCTTTAAACTCAAACTCTAAGTAACCTAATTTGACTAGGATTTTGACCTAGTCAAAGTCCTAGTCAAACTAGTGTTTGACCTAGTCAAACGAATCCTAGCCTTCCATCTCCCCTTTCCATCTCAACCGTTGATTTTAATTTAATGGAATATTTAAATCCTATTAAATATTCCAAAAGGCTAAAAGAATAAATATAATATAATAAATAAATATTATAATTTATTCTAAGACCATTAAATCAACCCTTTTAATAAATACTATTTTATTAATTTAATTCCCTTTATCAAATAGAAGGAATTAATTTCTCCAAGAAAATATAGGACCCGATTAAATCTAATTTAATCATTCCTTTACTCCAATATTTAATTCTAAATTAAATACTAAGTGTGTGTGTGGATAGTGTGTGACTCTTTAGGTCACCATTCAGCTAGACTTGGTCGGATTCCTAGAATCCGTCCGTTACCATGGGTGGCCATCTAGCAACGGTCCATGGCACTAGAGACTAGGTGAAATTTTCGGGGATGAACATTTAGGCTCTAACAGTACACTTGTCCTTCTGTCTTCGGTCTCATCACTTAGGGTCTAGGGCACGGAAAATGCAGGTACCCATTTTGGACCTAAGTGTCGGTCTGTCCTCACCAAACGCCGCAAGGGAAACCTTTTCCCTTCTGTTCAGTCACTGTGGCCACAGATTTCAGGGACAAGACACAGAGCATATATGAGACTCAACTGTCAACACCTTTTGACAGGAGACAGATCCTTTCTTGGAAACTACTGTCACTTTGTATACCCGAGCTGCACTAGACATGGCTTATGACTACTCAAGAGTATTTTGGCAATCTCTCACCATATCTAAGATACAGACCTGATGTACAGGTAAACTCAGCAGTTCCTCAAGTCAAAGGACTTGGCCTGTACCGTTGGAACCGGGAATACACGTCATACCTTGCTGACCATACTCAAGGCCCTCCGTAAGACGGTTCCCGCGAGTCACCTCAGCCAGCTGCTTCCTAGCACGCTGACCCACTAACACTGCTTAGACGACCTTCGTCACCCGTCGATGAAATACGACAGCAGATGCTTAGTGCAAGTCTTAAAGGGAATCCCGGTACCCATTTTCGGGATTCCTTGACTTGGAGATTTCCGAACTGATTCGGTGAGACTGATTTCATGGACCTACCTCCAAGCGTAGTCCCAGTCCCGAAAACGTTACTCAGTCCGTGGGCTTTGTTTGCGTAGTGAACAGAAATGTAAATGCAGATAAGTGAACGTAAACAAAGTATTGCCATATGAATTTTCACTTCTTTATTCATAAAATATTTTATCAAATACCAAAGAATTGTCTAGACATAGGTTACATATTCCTGCCAAAATTGGCTTACATGGTCACCTATTTCTAACAGATCTCTCAAACCTCCTCGGTGATTTGTGTGTGACCCTTTAGGTTCACCCTCAGCTAGACTTGGGCCCGTGTCCCACAAGGGCCCGTTACTATGGGTGGCCGTCTAGCAACGGTCCATGGCATTAGAGACTAGGTGAATTGGCGTGAAACATTTAGGCGTCGATTCCGTACGGGTACGATCCTTCCGTCTACCGTCTCCCAGCCTTAGTCTAGGGTATGGAATTGGGCGTCAGTTCCCATTCCTTGACTAGGCATCTATGCTTAATACTCGAGACCACGTATGCTTCATTGCGTCGACACAGGAAATCATTCCCTGTTCGACCAACCACTGTGGCCACAGCTTTACACAGCATGAACGTGTCTCCGAGTGCATAGGAGATACCTCTGTCACATACTGACAGGGGACGGATCCTCTTCTTGGAATCCACCGTCCTCGCTACACATTCCGACTGCACTGGACAAGGCTTATGATAATCATCTTACAGAATGATTACCTCTTGCCAGATCCAAGAAACAGCCGTCATGTGCACGCGACTGGCATGATGCCTCATGTCTGATGATTACTCCCGTACTATCGGAACTGGGACAAACCAATCATACCGACCAAGCCTCCAAGGCTTCCATATGATGGTCCCCGCGAGTCAGTCCAGTCGGCTCGACCCCAGTCGACCAACCCATCAAGATCGTGTAGGCGTCCCATGCCTGTCGCCCATGAAAACACGGCACTCATCCAATGAACACGACTCTTGACGCAAGTCTCAATAGGACTCTCGATGCCCTGTCTCGAGGTCCTCGACATGGAATGTTTCAGACCCAACTCTTAATCAGTTGGTTTCATGACCACCATCCAATGCGTGGCCCCAACTGTACGAGTTGTTATCCATGGTCTGTGGGCTTTGTTGTGATATAAGTTAAACACCGTTTTAACAAATGTGAAATGAGCACAACAAAGTAAGCACCAGAAGTGACGAATACTCATTTTATTCATCACATAATAATATTACATTTACATTAAAGTTGTCAGATAGGTTACAAATCGCCAAACCTATTGGCTTTCTGGTCACCTATTCTAACAGGGATATGATCCTGAAGCTTGGGAATGGCAAGGCCATCTCAGCAGAAGCAGTAGGATCCGCCACTGTAGTAGTTAGTGATCGTATTAGTATAGAGTTAGAGCTAGTTTATTATGTACCTAGTATGATTAAAAATATCATTTTCATTCCGTTGTTAGACAATAGTGGGTATGAGTTCATGATCAATAAAAATCGCTTTTATTTGATGAGGTGTGGAATTGCTCATCTACTTGGTACACTTAATAATGGACTCTATATCTTACAACAAAACGAACTTCGTTCTAAACGCTCAACACAAACGTAAATAAATAACAACGGGAACGCACGACTGTGGCACGCTAGGCTTGGTCACATATCCAAGACAAGATGAAGAAATTGGTAGACTCAAAGAACCTAGAGGTAGGGGACTTGAGTGAACTACCAACTTATGAATCTTGTCTAACAGGGAAAATGACCAAGAAGCCCTTTGTAGGACAAAGCAGGCTTGCCACAGGTCTGTTGGACCTGGTCCATACAGACATATGTGGACCACTAAGGACGCAGGCCCGAGGTGGGTTCTCATACTTCATAACCTTCACCGATGATCATTCACGATATGGTTGTGTATACTTGATGAGTACAAGTCTGAAGCTCTTGAGAGGTTTAAAGAATTCAGACTTGAAGTTGAGAACCAAACCGGCTACAAAATTAAAGTCCTACAGTCAGACCGAGGTGGAGAATAGCTTAGTACTGAGTTCCTTGATTATCTTAAAGAAAATGGTATAATATCTGAATGGATACCTCTCGGGACACCATAGTTGAATGGTGTCTCTGAAAGGAGGAATCGAACCCTGTTGGACATGGTTCGATTCATGATGAGTTTTACCAAATTGCCCTTGTCCTTTTGGGGCTATGCATTGGAAAACGGCGGCCCAGTTATTAAATTTAGCGCCAACCAGTGTATTGACCCAAACGCCATATGAAATATGGCACGGCAAGACTGCGTCCTACAACTACTTGAAAGTGTGAGGTAGCCACGCATACATCAAGAGGTTAGTGGGAGATAAGCTAGAATCCAGGTCTAGCTTATGCAGGATCGTTGGATACCCTAAGGAAACTGCAGGTTATTACTTCTATGACCCCTTGGAACAAAAGGTATTTGTTTAAAGGAATGCAGTGTTCCTGGAACAAGGCTTTCCAGAGGATATTCAACCTGATGAACTGATCTTGAAGAGTCAAGTGATGGAAACAAGTCATCAGTGGGAGCTGCAGAATCCTCACTTAGAGGATTCAGGATAGATACCCGAAGGACTGGCCAACCTCGAGAAGTCCAACATGTTGGGCATGAAGGACAACCTCAGGAAATGCCAGCCTCGGTACCTGAACCGCCAGCTCCTATACAATCAGCGCCCACAGTCACCACTGACGTTCCCATTCTCCGTAGGTCAACTAGAGAGTCTCGACCTCCAGTGAGATATGGCTTTCTAAATACGACCGGTCTATTGGATAACGATCCTAAGATATACGGAGAAGCGATGTCTGACATCGGCTCTGGGAAAAGGCTTAAGGCCATGAAAACCGAAATGGACTCCATGAGCGAGAACCAAGTCTGGAGACTTGTAGACCCACCGAAAGGTATTAATCCAGTTGGTTGTAAGTGGGTCTACAAGCGCAAACTTGGCGTTGATGGAGAAGTCACACCATTTAAGGCTAGGCTAGTAGCTAAAGGGTACACTCAACGACCCGGGGTCGATTTTGAGGACACCTACTCACCAGTAGCCATGGCTAAATCCATTCGGATCCTGTTTGCCATAGCAGCATGGTATGACTATGAGATATGGCAGATGGATGTGCAAACGACTTTCCTCAATGGTTTCGTTGAGGAAGAGATCTACATGGATCAGCCGGAGGGTTTCACAGTCACTGGAGAAGAACAGAAGGTCTGTCGTCTCCAGAAGTCCATGTATGGCCTCAAACACGCATCCTGAAGCTGGAACATTTGTTTTGATGAAGTAATACGGGGTTATGACTTCATCAAAAACGAATCCGACCCTTGCGTATACAAGAAGGTCAGTGGGAGCTCTATAGTGTTCCTAGTGCTTTATGTGGATGACATTCTACTCATAGGTAATGACGTTAGAATGTTGGGTGACACAAAACCATGGTTATCAACCCAGTTTTCCATGAAGGATTTAGGTGAAGCCTCCTACATTCTAGGCATCCAGATTGTCAGGGACAGATCTAAGAGAATGTTAGGACTCACCCAAAACTCGTATATGGAGAAAGTCCTGAAAAGATTTCAGATGGACAACTCCAAACGAGGATTCCTTCCCATGAGGCATGGGATCAAGTTATCCAAGAAACAGTCCCGCAGAATGATGAGGAACTTGAAAGGATGAAAATCATCCCCTATGCTTCTGCCGTAGGAAGCATCCAATATGAGGTCCACTGCACCAGACATGACATTGCTTACGCTTTGAGTGTAACAAGCAGATATCAGTCTTGTGCAGGAGAGGCACATTGGAATGCAGTTAAGGGCATCCTTAAGTACCTGAGGAGGACTAAGGAAATGTTCTTGGTCTATGGCAATGGAGAACTGATCCTGGAAGGCTTTAGCGATGCTAGCTTCCAGGCTTATGACGATGATGCCAAGTCTCAATCGGGTTATATATTCAGGCTCAATGGAGGAGTAGTGGCTTAAAAAAGTTCCAAGAAAGCAACCACTGCTGATTCCACCACTGAGGCCGAACACATAGCAGCTTCAGAAGCTACCAAGGAAGCGGTTTGGATGAGAAACTACATCCAAGAGTTGGGTGTGGTGCCTAGCATCGCCGAGCCCGTTGTCATCTTTTGTGATAACAACGAAGCAATAGCGCAAGCATAGGAACCGAGATCTCTTCACCGTTCCAAACATATTCTTAGACGCTACCATCTTCTAAGAGAAATGGTAGGAAGAGGTGACGTTCAGATGGACCGAGTCAACTCAGCAGACAACACAGCAGATCCGCTAGCAAAGCCCATGTCGCAGAGTGCTCATACGCAACATCTTGAGAAAATGGGGATTAGGCATATGGGCGATTAGCTTTAAAGGTCAAGTGGGAGATTGTTAGAATAGGTGACAATGTAGCCAATCTTGGTAGGCGAATTGTAACCTATGTCTGAACAATTTCGCATTTAATAAATCATTAATGAATAAGAAGTGAAATTCATTTGGCATTTACTTTTTTTGTGTTCACTTTATCTGTTTTATATATATCTGTTCACTGCGCAAACAAGCCCACGGACTGAAAATGCATTTCGGGGACTGGGACTACGCTTAGATGTAGGTTCATGAAATCAGTTCCGCCGAATTAGTCCGGAAATCTCCAAGTCAAGGAATCTCGAAAGTGGGTACCGAGATTCCCTTGAGACTTGCACTAAGCACCTGTTGTCGTATTTCATCGACGGGTGACGAGGGTCGTCTAAGCAGTGTTTGGGGGTTAGCCTGCTAGGAGCAACTGATTGAGGTACTCGCAGGAACCATCTTACGGAGGAACTTGAGTAGGGTCGATTAAGTATGACGTGTGTTCCCGGTTCCAACGTACAGGTGAAGTCCTTTGACTTGAGGAACTGCTGAATTTACCTGTACATTAGGGCTGTATCTTAGATATGGTGAGAGATTGCCAAGATGTGCTTGAGTAATCATAAGCCATATCTAGTGCAGCTCCGGTGTGCAGAGTGACAGTAGTTTCCAAGAAAGGATCTGTCTCCTGTCAAGATGTTGACAGTTGTGTCTCACTAATGCTCTGAGTCTTGTCCCTAAAATCTGTGGCCATAGTAACTGAACAGAAGGGAAGGTTTCCCTTGCAGAGTTTAGTAAAGGATAGACCGACACTTATGTTAGAATAGGTGACCATGTAAGCCAATTTTGGCGGGTATTATGTAACCTATGTCTAGACAATTATAGGTGTTTTGATAAATCATTAATGAATAAAGAAGTGAATTTTCATTTGGCATTACTTTGTTTGTGTTCACTTGCACCTATTTATCCATATCTGTTCACTACGCAAACAAAGCCCACGGACTGAGAATCAATTTCGGGGACTGGGACTACGCTTGGAGGTAGGTCCATGGAATCAGTCTTCCCGAATCAGTCCGGAAATCTCCAAGTCAAGGAATCCCGAAAATGGGTACCGGGATTCCATTTGAGACTTGCACTAAGCATCTGCTGTCGTGTTTCATCGACGGGTGACGAGGATCGTCTAAGCAGTGTTAGTGGGTTAGCATGCGAGGACGCAGCTGACTGAGGTGACTCGCGGGAACCGTCTTACGGAGGACCTTGAGTATGGTCTGCAAGGTATGACGAGTATTCCCGGTTCCAACGGTACAGGTCAAGTCCTTTGACTTGAGGAATTGCTGAGTTTACCTGTACATCAGGGCTGTATCTTAGGTATGGTGAGAGATTGCCAGAATTCTCTTTGGTAGTCATTAAGCCATGTCTAGTGCAGTCCTGGTGTGCAAAGTGACAGTAGTTTCCAAGAAAGGATCTGTCTCCTGTCAATAGGCTTTGACAGTTGAGTTCATGTATACTCTAGGTCTTGTCCCTAAAACTGTGGCCACAGTGACTGAACAGAAGGGAAGGATTCCCTTGCGGCGTTTAGTGAGGACAGACCGACACTTGGGTCCAAAATGGGTACCTGCATTTTCCGTGCCCTAGACTCTAAGTGATGAGACCGAAGACAGAAGGACAAGCGTACTGTTAGAGCCTAAATGTTCATCCCTGAATATTTCACCTAGTCTCTAGTGCCATGGACCGTTGCTAGATGGCCACCCATGGTAACGGACGGATTCTAGGAATCCGACCAAGTCTAGCTGAATGGTGAACCTAAAGAGTCACACACTATCCACACACAATTAAATATTTAATTTGGAATTAAATATTGGAGTGAAGGAATGATCAAATTAGATTTAATCGGGACCTTTATTTTTCTTGGAGAAATAATTCTTTCTGTTTTTGATAGAAGGAATTAAATTGATAAATTGGATTTATCAAAGGGATTTATTTAATGGGCTTAAATAATATTTATATTTATTTTAGCCTCTTGGAAATATTTAAATAGGTTTTAAATATTTCCATTAAATTAAATTAAATCAACGGTTGAGATTAATGGGAGAGATGGATGGCTAGGATCGTTTTGACTAGGTCAAAACACTAGTTTGACTAGGACTTTGACTAGGTCAAAATCCTAGTCAAATTAGAGTTCTTAAAAGAGGAGTTTAAAGAGGATTAAAACTCCTCTTCTATATAAACCCCTAGCATCCTACAATTTACATGATGATGAATCTCCAACACACACACTACTACACACACACACGGATCTCTCCCTCTCATCTCTCGTTCGCCTCTCTCTCTCTCCAAAGAAAATTATTTTCTTTGTTCTTGTTCTTGGAACATTAGAACTTGATGAATCATACCGTTAATTCATAACGTGTCGTTGATTCATCCACTCCAAAAATATAAACTTGTTCGTTGCTAGCACGACGTGCAAGATACGTGGGTGGATCGTGTGTCACGATTTGGAGGTCTCAAGAACGAGATCTTGGTGCAAAACGGGGAACAACGCGTGTAGCCGTTGAAGACGAAAACGACAACGGGTAGGTCTCGTTTATGTTTTTCGTCCTCTTTTATTTTCCAACCCTATGGCCTCCATGATTTATTTTATGTTATTCGTTCATGAGATACACCGAACGCCCGGGAAATTTCAAAGGCACACCCTTTGAAACGTGTTTTAATTTAAAAAGCATGTTTTAAATTCCGCATTTATTTTTTAATTATACCGCGCTTCCGCATTCGCGCTTTTCCCGGGACGATCCACATAATCTTTCAGTGGTATCAGAGCCCGGTCGGTGTATAGGCCTAGGGTTTATGTGCGTTTTAAGCATGAAACGTGAAATAGCATGTTGTAATTAAATCTTGAATTTCTTGATTCTTGAAGCATGTTATTTTATTGCTTTTAATTCGTGTGAATTGCTGAATATTGGTATTTTCTGTTTTTCTTGGGAATCGGGATGGGAATTAATCTGAAAAACGAGAAAACGTCACAGCCGGCCAGCCGGGAAGGCTGGCCGCGCGCAGCCGAGCGCTGCCGGCAGGGCAGACGCGCGCAGGCATGGGATGCCTGCGCGCGCGCGCGCTGCCGGCCGCGCAGGGGCAGCGCGCAGCCGGGTTGGCTACGCGCGGGCGTGCGCGCATGGAAACGCCTCCAGGCGCGCGCGCGGGCAGACAGAGGTGTCTGCGCGCGCGCGCCCGGCAGGCGCGCCCATGCGCGCGCGCGCGCAAGGCTGGCGGGCGGAGGAGCCCGCGCGCGGACGGGCACCAGGCGCGCGCGCACGCAGACGGAGGCGTCTGCGCGCGCGCGCCCGGCAGGCACGCCCAGTGCGCGTCTACGCGCGCGCTCTGCGCGCGACGCAGGGACGCGGCCGGTGGCCAGCAGGCCAGCGCGCGCGCACAGGCAAAGGAGCCTGCGCGCGCGTCGGCCTGCCGGAGCACCAGGCCGCGCAGCGCGCTGCCGGCCAGGCGCGCGCGCACGCAGGCAAGGGGCCTGCGCGCGCGCGCCCGGCCAGGCAGTGCCTGCGCGCGCAGGGGCGGCAGGCTGGGCCTGCTGACCTGCGCGCACGGCCTGCTGGCTGCTGCCGGTGGCGGCGGCCGGCGGCTGCTGCAGCTAGGGTTTTTTGAAACCCTAGCATTATTATTTTATTTTTAAAATTTATTTTCAGTTTTTAATTTTGAATTAATTCTGAAAATTCGTTTTTTTGGGTTCAATTTTGCCTAAATTCCTAAAGACATTATTTTAGGAGTAAAATAAATTGGATTTAGAATCCGGGGTTATTTTACTTAAAATAATGAGGAAAGGTTTTCCTAAAACGAGAAAAATTTTATTACCAATATTTGTGTTTTATTTTTCACACGTTACGCACATGTTCATTTATTTTGGATTGATGTGATTGGAAATCATGTGTTGTTGGAATATTATGATTATGTGATTGGATCATGTAATTATGTGTGTTGGATGGAAATGGATGATCACGAGCCCTAGACCGAATGTATGGTTTAATTTACTGTTGGCCTGTGTGCCTCTTTAAACTGCTTTTTCCTTCTCTCTTTCTAGTGCCTTGGAATAATAAGGCTTTCTACCTCCCTCCTTATGTACTCCCCCGGGGTTTCGCTGGGGTTTCTAATTTTTTTATATGTAATGAGAGTAGACTAGGAGTGAGGTTTCCATTTTTTTGTAATTGGTGGAGAAGAAGGAAGGACCACATGGAGAGCCCAGACCGGAGGTCCCTTGGCGTTTTCCATGAAGTGAAGAAAGAGAAAAAGAGACCAAGGCCCATCAGAATGATGATTGGGTTACTATTATTGTAATAGTATAGGACCAACCCTAGATTGACCATAGATCCACTGCGGGCTCAGTGGATCGCATAGGATTCGGGCTTGTGATCATCCAACAGGGGCGTGCTAGGCTTTAATTTTGCATGTGGTTATTATGATGGATGAATGGCTTTTATTTATCATATGACTGCTATGGATGGATTTTATTTATGCATTATGGATGAATGTATGGATATATTATGAGATCTCGGTCATTCACTACTCTCACATTGGTTGGACCAATGTTGAAATATTAGACCCTAGATAAAGTGGACATGAACTCTAGGAGTTCGTCCATGCCTTCCAATCCGTGGCATAGTGAGGAAGCTGTTTTAGGTCAATAGCGTGGTCTCACGAGTCGTGGCACGTTATTGTACTTAAAGGAAGCTGCACTATGTCAATGAACGAAAAATGGGCTGCTGCTACCTGTCTCACGAGTCGTGGGGGTACTAGTGGTCCATGGCTCGGTCGATTGGGTCGGGTCTAACGCCTAATTAGCATGATTCGCTTGGAGTCCTCGGGATCATGCAAAAGGGTGAGGCAATAATCTTGGAATCTCGTGGAACGAGAATGGTATGGAATACCTCCCACAGGATCTTTTCCATGCGAATCGTAAAAGCGGGGTATGGGAAAAATCGCTGTGGATCCCAAGCCCACTAGGAAAGGATTTCCCGAAAACTACGTTTGAGAGTACCGTGTTTTCGTATAAATAGTGGGAGGATTAAATGACTAAAGACCAAGCATTTAATTATTTTTATCAAACCACCGTCTTTACTTCTGCTGATCGCGCGTTGTTTTTTCAACATGTAGATTTTAAAATGTCTAAGAACCCACTTTCAAACCATTCTTGAGACAAATAAATTTAATGGAACCAACTACAACGACTGGTTGCGCAATCTCAGGATAGTCCTGGATTATGAGAACCAAGGCTACGTCATGGACGAGCCTCTCCCTAGGACCTTACCGGAAGGATCCACGCCAGAGGAACGTGAGACGTTCGAGGACTTGGCATAAGGATAACCGGAAGGTTCGTAGCATCATACTTGCTTCGATGACCAATGAGATTCAAAAGCAATATGAAAGGCTAGACGATGTCCCTTCCATAATGGCTCGCCTTAAAGGATTGCTATGCAGTCCCGGACCGGCATACTAGGTATGTCGCGACCAAGGCGTTCTTTGGAACTAAAATGACAGAAGGATCCTCTGTACAAGAGCATGGGGTTAAAATGCTTACCCTAGTGGAAAAGCTCGAGGACCTAAAGGCAGGTCTCGATAACGAAACGTACATAGATGTGATCCTTCAGTCACTCCCACCCTCCTTTGATCAATTTATTGTCAACTTCAACATGAATGCACTTGAGAAGGGTATTCATGAGTTGATCAATATGTTGGTGCAATACGAGGCAACGACTAAGAAGTCCACGCCTTCGGTATTGTTTGGAGGTGCTTCTACTTCCAAGACGAAAGGCAAGGGCGCCGGACGTTGGAAAAGGAAGAAAGGGAAGGGAAAGGCAGTCATAGCAGCTACGAACACTCAGAGTGTTCCCATTGCCAAAGAGGGGAAAGGCAAAGGAAAGGGAAAGGTTGTCTCCAAGCAACAGTCGAAGGCATATGACATATGTATCAACTGCCGTGAGAAAGGGCATTGGAAGAGAGAGTGCCCCAAACTCTTCTCAAACCAAGGTATATTTGTGATTGAGGTTAACATGGTCACTAATTCTGCCTCTTGGGTATTGGATACCGGCTGTGGAGCTCACATTTGCAATGATCTGCAGGTGTTGAAAGGAAGCAGAAAACTAAGTAGCGGGGACATGATCCTGAAGCTTGGAAATGGCAAGGCCATCTCGGCAGAAGCAGTAGGATCCGCCACTTTAGTTATTAGTGATACCATTAGCATAGAATTAGAGCAGGTTTATTTTGTACCCAGTATGATTAAAAACATCATTTCCATTCCATTGTTGGACAATAATGGTTATGAGTTTAAAATCAATAAAAAATTGCTTTTATTTGATGAGGTGTGGAATTGCTCATCTACTTGGTACATTTACATAATGGGCTCTATATCTTGCAACAAACAAATTTCGTTCTTAACGCTCAACACAAACGGAAATTAGATAATAACGGGAACGCACGTCTGTGGCACGCTAGGCTAGGTCACATATCCCAAGATAGGATGAAAAGGTTGGTAGACTCAAAGAACCTAGAGGTTGGGGACTTGAGTGATCTACCAACTTGTGAATCTTGTCTAAGAGGGAAAATGACCAAGAAGCCCTTTGTAGGACAAAGCAGGCTTGCCACAGGTCTGTTGGACTTGGTCCATACAGACGTGTGTGGACCACTAAGGACGCAGGCCCGAGGTGGGTTCTCCTACTTCATAACCTTCACACCGATGATCATTCACGGTATGGTTATGTTTACCTAATGAGGTACAAGTCTGAAGCTCTTGAGAGGTTTAAAGAATTCAGACTTGAAGTGGAAAATCAAACCAACTGCAAAATTAAAGTCCTACGGTCAGACCGAGGCGGTGAATACCTTAGTGCCGAATTCCTAGATTATCTAAAGGAACATGGTATAATATCAGAATGGACACCTCCTGGAACACCACAGTTAAATGGCGTCTCTGAAAGGAGGAACCGAACCCTGTTGGACATGGTTCGTTCCATGATGAGTTTTACCAAATTGCCCCTATCGTTTTGGGGTTATGCATTAGAAACGGCAGCCAAGTTATTGAATTTGGCGCCTACTAGTGTAGTGACCCAAACGCCATATGAGATATGGCACGGCAAGCCTGCATCCTACAACTACTTGAAAGTGTGGGGTAGCCCCGCATACGTCAAGAGGTTAGTGGGAGATAAGCTAGAATCCAGATCTAGCCTATCCAGGTTCGTTGGATACCCTAAAGAAACTGCGGGTTATTACTTTTATGACCCTTTGGAACAAAAGGTATTTGTTTCAAGGAATGCAGTATTCTTGGAGCAAGGCTTCCCAGAGGATATCCAACCTGATGAGCTGATCCTTGAGGAATCAAGTGATGGAACTCAGCCATCAGAAACAGTCGCGGAAACCTCACCTAGAGGATTCAGGATAGACACTAGGAGGACTGACCAACCTAGAGAAGTCCAACATGCCAGGCATGAAGGACAACCTCAAGAAAGGCCAGTCCCGGTCCCTGAACCGCCGGCTCCGATACAGTCAGCGCCCACAGTTACCACTAAACGTTCCGTTCTCCGAAGGTCCACTAGAGAATCCAGACCTCCGGTGAGATATGGATTTCTAGGTGCGACCGATCTTCTGGATAACGATCCTAAGACATACGGGGAAGCGATGTCAGACATCGACTCTGGGAAATGGCTTGAGGCCATGAAAAACCGAAATGGACTCCATGAGCGAGAACCAAGTTTGGAGACTTGTAGATCCACCGAAAGGTGTTAAGCCAGTGGGCTGTAAGTGGGTCTACAAGCGCAAACTCGGCGTTGATGGAGAGGTCACTACCTTCAAGGCTAGGCTTGTAGCTAAGGGATACACTCAACGACCCGGGGTCGATTTTGAGGATACCTACTCGCCAGTAGCCATGGCTAAATCCATTCGGATCCTGCTTTGCCATAGCAGCATGGTATGACTATGAAATATGGCAGATGATGGACGTGAAAACGGCTTTCCTCAACGGTTTCGTTGAAGAAGAGATCTATATGGATCAGCCGGAGGGTTTTCACGGTCACTGGAGAAGAACAGAAGGTCTGTCGTCTCCAGAAGTCCATCTATGGCCTCAAAACAAGCTTCCCGGAGTTGGAACATTCGATTTGATGAGGTAATACGGGGTTATGACTTCATCAAAAACGAATCCGACCCTTGTGTATACAAGAAGGTCAGTGGGAGCTCCATAGTGTTCCTAGTGCTTTAACGTGGATGACATTCTGCTCATTGGAAATGACGTCAGAATGTTAGGAAACACGAAAGCATGGCTGTCAACCAAGTTTTCCATGAAGGACTTGGGTGAAGCATCCTACATCCTAGGCATCCAGATTGTCAGGGACAGATCTAAAAGGATGTTAGGGCTCACCCAAAACTCGTATGTGGAGAAAGTCCTAAAGAGATATCGAATGGACAACTCCAAACGAGGGTTCCTTCCTATGAGGCATGGGATCAAGTTGTCCAAGAAACAGTCCCCGCAGACTGATGAGGAACTTGAAAAGATGAAAGTCATCCCCTATGCGTCTGCCGTAGGTAGCATCCAATATGCGGTCCACTGCACCAGGCCTGACATTGCATACGCTTTGAGCGTGACAAGCAGATATCAGTCCTGTGCAGGAGAGGCACATTGGAATGCAGTTAAGGGCATCCTTAAGTACCTAAGGAGGACTAAGGAAATGTTCTTTAATCTATGGCAATGGAAACTAATTCTGGAAGGCTTTAGCGACGCTAGCTTCCAGTCTGATGACGATGATGCCAAGTCTCAATCAGGGTATGTATTCAAACTCAACGGAGGAGTGGTGACTTGGAAAAGTTCCAAGCAAGCAACCACTGCTGACTCCACCACTGAGGCTGAATACATAGCGCTTCAGAAGCTGCCAAGGAAGCGGTTTGGATGAGAAACTACATCCAAGAGTTGGGTGTGGTGCCTAGCATCGCCGAGCCCGTTGTCGTCTTCTGTGATAACAACGGTGCAATAGCGCAAGCGAAGGAACCGAGATCTCACCACCGTTCCAAACACATTCTTAGACGCTACCATCTTCTTAGAGAAATGGTAGGAAGAGGTGACGTTCGGATGGACCGAGTCAACTCAGCAGACAACACAGCAGACCCGCTGACAAAGCCTATGTCGCAAAGTGCTCATACGCAACATCTTGGGAAGATGGGGATTAGGCATATGGGTGATTGGCTTTAAAGGTCAAGTGGGAGATTGTTATGAATAGGTGACCATGTAAGCCAATTTTGGCGGGTATATGTAACCTATGTCTAGACAATTATAGGTGTTTTGATAAATCATTAATGAATAAAGAAGTGAATTTTCATTTGGCATTACTTTGTTTGTGTTTCACTTGCACCTATTTATCCATATCTGTTCACTACGCAAACAAAGCCCACGGACTGAGAATCAATTTCGGGGACTGGGACTACGCTTGGAGGTAGGTCCATGGAATCAGTCTTCCCGAATCAGTCCGGAAATCTCCAAGTCAAGGAATCCCGAAAATGGGTACCGGGATTCCATTTGAGACTTGCACTAAGCATCTGTTGTCGTGTTTCATCGACGGGTGACGAGGATCGTCTAAGCAGTGTTAGTGGGTTAGCATGCGAGGACGCAGCTGACTGAGGTGACTCGCGGGAACCGTCTTACGGAGGACCTTGAGTATGGTCTGCAAGGTATGACGAGTATTCCCGGTTCCAACGGTACAGGTCAAGTCCTTTGACTTGAGGAATTGCTGAGTTTACCTGTACATCAGGGCTGTATCTTAGGTATGGTGAGAGATTGCCAGAATTCTCTTTGGTAGTCATAAGCCATGTCTAGTGCAGTCCTGGTGTGCAAAGTGACAGTAGTTTCCAAGAAAGGATCTGTCTCCTGTCAATAGGCTTTGACAGTTGAGTCTCATGTATACTCTAGGTCTTGTCCCTAAAAACTGTGGCCACAGTGACTGAACAGAAGGGAAGGATTCCCTTGCGGCGTTTAGTGAGGACAGACCGACACTTGGGTCCAAAATGGGTACCTGCATTTTCCGTGCCCTAGACTCTAAGTGATGAGACCGAAGACAGAAGGACAAGCGTACTGTTAGAGCCTAAATGTTCATCCCTGAATATTTCACCTAGTCTCTAGTGCCATGGACCGTTGCTAGATGGCCACCCATGGTAACGGACGGATTCTAGGAATCCGACCAAGTCTAGCTGAATGGTGAACCTAAAGAGTCACACACTATCCACACACAATTAAATATTTAATTTGGAATTAAATATTGGAGTGAAGGAATGATCAAATTAGATTTAATCGGGACCTTTATTTTTCTTGGAGAAATAATTCTTTCTGTTTTGATAGAAGGAATTAAATTGATAAATTGGATTTATCAAAGGGATTTATTTAATGGGCTTAAATAATATTTATATTTATTTTAGCCTCTTGGAAATATTTAAATAGGTTTTAAATATTTCCATTAAATTAAATTAAATCAACGGTTGAGATTAATGGGAGAGATGGATGGCTAGGATCGTTTTGACTAGGTCAAAACACTAGTTTGACTAGGACTTTGACTAGGTCAAAATCCTAGTCAAATTAGAGTTCTTAAAAGAGGAGTTTAAAGAGGATTAAAACTCCTCTTCTATATAAACCCCTAGCATCCTACAATTTACATGATGATGAATCTCCAACACACACACTACTACACACACACACGGATCTCTCCCTCTCATCTCTCGTTCGCCTCTCTCTCTCTCTCCAAAGAAAATTATTTTCTTTGTTCTCTTGTTCTTGGAACATTAGAACTTGATGAATCAATACCGTTAATTCATAACGTGTCGTTGATTCATCCACTCCAAAATATAAACTTGTTCGTTGCTAGCACGACGTGCAAGATACGTGGGTGGATCGTGTGTCACGATTTGGAGGGTCTCAAGAACGAGATCTTGGTGCAAAACGGGGAACAACGCGTGTAGCCGTTGAAGACGAAAACGACAACGGGTAGGTCTCGTTTATGTTTTTCGTCCTCTTTTATTTTCCAACCCTATGGCCTCCATGATTTATTTTATGTTATTCGTTCATGAGATACACCGAACGCCCGGGAAATTTCAAAGGCACACCCTTTGAAACGTGTTTTAATTTAAAAGCATGTTTAAATTCCGCATTTATTTTTTAATTATACCGCGCTTCCGCATTCGCGCTTTTCCCGGGACGATCCACATAATCTTTCAACTTAGGTCCAAAATGGGCACCTGCATTTTTCGTGCCCTAGACCCTAAGTGGTGAGACCGTAGACGGAAGGATAGATGTACTGTAGAGCCTAAATGTTCATCCCCGTATATTGACCTAGTCTCTAGTGCCATGGACCGTTGCTAGATGGCCACTCATGGTAACGGGTGGATTCTAGGAATCCGACCAAGTTTAGCTGAAGGTGAACCTAAAGAGTCACACACAATCCGCACACATAAAAGTATTTAATTTAGAATTAAATATTTGGAGAAATGGAATGATTAAATTGGATTTAATCGGGTCCTTATTTTTTTGGAAAGAGTTAAATCCTTTTTATTAAATAAAAGGGATTTATCTAATAAATTAGATTTATTAGAAAATTAATTTAATGGGCTTAGAATAAATATTTATATTTAATATATTTATTTATTGCCCTTGGAATATTTAAATAGGATTTTAATATTCCATCAAATTAAATTAATGGTTGAGATTAAAAGGGAGAGATCAATGGCTATTATTGGTTTGACCAAAGAATCTTGATTTTGACTAGGATTTGACTAGGTCAAATTCTAGTTGTAGAGGAGTCTTCAAAGTGTAGGAGATTGAAGAGGAAAGGGATTCTTCTTCTATAAATACTCCTTAGCACACACATTCAAATGGATGATGAATCTTGAAGAGGAAAGGGATTGCGTGTCACGAATTAGAGGGTCTCCCATACGAGATCTTGGAGCAAATCGGTGAAAAACGCGAGTACCGGTTAGAAGAGAAAAACGACGAATCGGTAGGTTTCTGTTTACATTTTTTGTCCTCTTTTATTTTAGAATCCTATGGCCTCCATGATTCTTGTGCATGTTTATTATTCATGAGATACGCCAAACACTCGGGTGTTTCAAGGGCACACCCCTTGAACGAGTTTGTTTTTAATATATGTTATACATGTTTAAATTTTGTAATTTAAATTTATACCGCGCTTCTGCATTCGCGCTTCTCCCGGGACGATCCACACGCCTACCCAAGGCTTTCAGATTAGTGACTGTATATTGTGTGTTTCTTGGTTCCTCCTTAGTCTCTTGGAGGACCAAGAAACCGAATACGGTATCTAGGTCCTCAGTCGAGGTGGAATATAGGGCCATGGTAGCAACGTTTGTGAAATATAGTGGATTTTGCTTCTCCTTGGTGATTTCCAGATTCGTGTTGCTACACTTTGAAAGATTATGTGGATCGTCCCGGGAAAAGCGCGAATGCGGAAGCGCGGTATAATTAAAAATTAAAACGGAATTTAAACATGCTTTTAAATTAAAAACACGTTTCAAAGGGTGTGCCTTTGAAATTTTCCCGGGCATTCGGTGTATCTCATGAACGTATAACATAAAATAAATCATGGAGGCCATAGGGTTGAAAATTAAAGAGGGACGAAAATTTAAAACGAGACCTACCCGTTGTCGTTTTCGTCTTCAACGGCTACACGCGTTGTTCCCCGTTTTGCACCAAGATCCCGTCCTTGAGACCCTCTAATTCGTGACACACGATCCACCCACGTATCTTGCACGTCGTGCTAGCAACGAACAAGTGTATAATTTTGGAGTGGATAAATCAATAACACATTATCAATTAATGGTATTGATTCATCAAGATTCTAATGTTCCAAGAACAAAAGAATCAAGAAAAAACTATTTTCTTGAGAGAGAGAGGGGCGGACGAGAGAGATGGGAGAGAGAGAGAGAAAACCGTGTGTGTGTGTTGTGTGTGTGTGTTGGAGTTTCATCATCATGTAAATTGTAGGATGCTAGGGGTTTATATAGAAGAGGAGTTTAATCCTCTTTAAACTCCCCTTTCAAGAACTCTAATTTGATTAGGATTTTGACCTAGTCAAAGTCCTAGTCAAACTAGTGTTTTGACCTAGTCAAAAACGATCCTAGCCATCCATCTCTCCCATTAATCTCAACCGTTGATTTAATTTAATTTAATGGAAATATTTAAAACCTATTTAAAATATTTCCAAGAGGCTAAAATATTATTTAAGCCCATTAAATAAATCCTTTTGATAAATCCAATTTATCAATTTAATTCCTTCTATCAAATAGAAAGAATTATTTCTCCAAGAAAAATAAAGGTCCCGATTAAATCTAATTTAATCATTCCTTCACTCCAATATTTAATTCCAAATTAAATATTTAATTGTGTGTGGATAGTGTGTGACTCTTTAGGTTCACCATTCAGCTAGACTTGGTCGGATTCCTAGAATCCGTCCGTTACCATGGGTGGCCATCTAGCAACGGTCCATGGCAATAGAGACTAGGTGAAATATTCAGGGATGAACATTTAGGCTCTAACAGTACGCTTGTCCTTCTGTCTACGGTCTCAACACTTAGAGTCTAAGGCACGGAAAATGCAGGTACCCATTTGGACCTAAGTGTCGGTCTGTCCACACTAAACGCCGCGAGGGAACCCTTCCCTTCTGTTCAGTCACTGTGGCCACAGTTTTTAGGGACAAGACCTAGAGCATACATGAGACTCAACTGTCAAAACCTATTGACAGGAGACAGATCCTTTCTTGGAAACTACTGTCACTTTGTACATCAGAACTGCACTAGACATGGCTTATGACTACCAAATGGAATTCTGGCAATCTCTCACCATATCTAAGATACAATCTGATGTACAGGTAAACTCAGTAATTCCTCAAGTCAAAGGACTTTACCTGTACCGTTGGAACCGGGAATACACGTCATACCTAGCAGACCATACTCAAGGTCCTCCGTAAAGACGGTTCCCGCGAGTCACCTCAGTCAGCTGCGTCCTAGCAGGCTAACCCACTAACACTGCTTAGACGATCCTCGTCACCCGTCGATGAAACACGACAGCAGATGCTTAGTGCAAGTCTCAAATGGAATCCCGGTACCCATTTTCGGGATTCCTTGACTTGGAGATTTCCGGACTGATTCGGGAAGACTGATTTTCATGGACCTACCTCCAAGCGTAGTCCCAGTCCCCGAAATCGAATCTCAGTCCGTGGGCTCTGTTTGCGTAGTGAACAGATATGGAAAAATAGGTGCAAGTGAACACAAACAAAGTAATGCCAAATGAAAATTCACTTCTTTATTCATTAATGATTTATCAAAACACCTATAATTGTCTAGACATAGGTTACATATACCCGCCAAAATTGGCTTACATGGTCACCTATTCTAACAATCTCCCACTTGACCTTTAAAGCCAATCACCCATATGCCTAATCCCCATCTTCTCAAGATGTTGCGTATGAGCACTTTGCGACATAGGCTTTGTCAGCGGGTCTGCTGTGTTGTCTGCTGAGTTGACTCGGTCCATCCGAACGTCACCTCTTCCTACCATTTCTCTAAGAAGATGGTAAGCGTCTAAGAATGTGTTTGGAACGGTGGTGAGATCTCGGTTCCTTCGCTTGCGCTATTGCACCGTTGTTATCACAGAAGATGACAACGGGCTCGGCGATGCTAGGCACCACACCCAACTCTTGGATGTAGTTTCTCATCCAAACCGCTTCCTTGGCAGCTTCTGAAGCTGCTATGGTATTCAGCCTCAGTGGTGGAGTCAGCAGTGGTTGCTTGCTTTGGAACTTTTCCAAGCCACTACTCCTCCGTTGAGCTTGAATACATACCCCGATTGAGACTTGGCATCATCGTCATCAGACTGGAAGCTGGCGTCGCTAAAGCCTTCCAGAATTAGTTTTCCATTGCCATAGACTAAGAACATTTCCTTAGTCCTCCTTAGGTACTTAAGGATGCCCTTAACTGCATTCCAATGTGCCTCTCCTGCACAGGACTGATATCTGCTAGTCACGCTCAAAGCGTATGCAATGTCAGGCCTGGTGCAGTGGACCGCATATTGGATGCTACCTACGGCAGAAGCATAGGGGATGACTTTCATCTTTTCAAAGTTCCTCATCAGTCTGCGGGGACTGTTTCTTGGACAACTTGATCCCATGCCTCATAGGAAGGAACCCTCGTTTGGAGTTGTCCATTCGATATCTCTTTAGGACTTTCGCCATATACGAGTTTTGGGTGAGCCCTAACATCCTTTTAGATCTGTCCCTGACAATCTGGATGCCTAGGATGTAGGATGCTTCACCCAAGTCCTTCATGGAAAACTTGGTTGACAGCCATGCTTTCGTGTTTCCTAACATTCTGACGTCATTTCCAATGAGCAGAATGTCATCCACGTAAAGCACTAGGAACACTATGGAGCTCCCACTGACCTTCTTGTATACACAAGGCTCGGATTCGTTTTTGATGAAGTCATAACCCCGTATTACTTCATCAAATCGAATGTTCCAACTCCGGGAAGCTTGTTTGAGGCCATAGATGGACTTCTGGAGACGACAGACCTTCTGTTCTTCTCCAGCGACCGTGAAACCCTCCGGCTGATCCATATAGATCTCTTCTTCAAACGAAACCGTTGAGGAAGGCCGTTTTCACGTCCATCTGCCATATTTCATAAGTCATACCATGCTGCTATGGCAAGCAGGATCCGAATGGATTTAGCCATGGCTACTGGCGAGTAGGTATCCTCAAAATCGACCCCGGGTCGTTGAGTGTATCCCTTAGCTACAAGCCTAGCCTTGAAGGTAGTAACCTCTCCATCAACGCCGAGTTTGCGCTTGTAGACCCACTTACAGCCCACTGGCTTAACACCTTTCGGTGGATCTACAAGTCTCCAAACTTGGTTCTCGCTCATGGAGTCCATTTCGGTTTTCATGGCCTCAAGCCATTTCCCAGAGTCGATGTCTGACATCGCTTCCCCGTATGTCTTAGGATCGTTATCCAGAAGATCGGTCGCACCTAGAAAATCCATATCTCACTGGAGGTCTGGATTCTCTAGTGGACCTTCGGAGAACGGAACGTTAGTGGTAACTGTGGGCGCTGACTGTATCGGAGCCGGCGGTTCAGGGCCGGGGCTGGCCTCCCTTGAGGTTGTCCTTCATGCCTAGCATGTTGGACTTCTCTAGGTAGGTCAGTCCTCCTAGTGTCTATCCTGAATCCTCTAGGTGAGGTTTCCGCGACTGTTTCTGATGGCTGAGTTCCATCACTTGATTCCTCAAGGATCAGCTCATCAGGTTGGATATCCTCCGGGAAGCCTTGCTCCAAGAAATACTGCATTCCTTGAAACAAATACCTTTTGTTCCAAAGGGTCATAAAAGTAATAACCCGCAGTTTCTTTAGGGTATCCAACGAACCTGCATAGGCTAGACCTGGATTCTAGCTTATCTCCCACTAACCTCTTGACGTATGCGGGGCTACCCCACACTTTCAAGTAGTTGTAGGATGCAGGCTTGCCGTGCCATATCTCATATGGCGTTTGGGTCACTACACTAGTAGGCGCCAAATTCAATAACTTGGCTGCCGTTTCTAATGCATAACCCCAAAACGATAGGGGCAATTTGGTAAAACTCATCATGGAACGAACCATGTCCAACAGGGTTCGGTTCCTCCTTTCAGAGACGCCATTTAACTGTGGTGTTCCGGGAGGTGTCCATTCTGATATTATAACCATGTTCCTTTAGATAATCTAGGAATTCGGCACTAAGGTATTCACCGCCTCGGTCTGACCGTAGGACTTTAATTTTGCAGTTGGTTTGATTCTCCACTTCAAGTCTGAATTCTTTAAACCTCTCAAGAGCTTCAGACTTGTACCTCATCAGGTAAACATAACCATACCGTGAATGATCATCGGTGAAGGTTTATGAAGTAGGAGAACCCACCTCGGGCCTGCGTCCTTAGTGGTCCACACACGTCTGTATGGACCAAGTCCAACAGACCTGTGGCAAGCCTGCTTTGTCCTACAAAGGGCTTCTTGGTCATTTTCCCTCTTAGACAAGATTCACAAGTTGGTGGATCACTCAAGTTCCCAACCTCTAGGTTCTTTGAGTCTACCAACCTTTTCATCCTATCTTGGGATATGTGACCTAGCCTAGCGTGCCACAGACGTGCGTTCCCGTTATTATCTAATTTCCGTTTGTGTTGAGCGTTAAGAACGAAATTCGTTTGTTGCAAGATATAGAGCCCATTATGTAATGTACCAAGTAGATGAGCAATTCCACACCTCATCAAATAAAAGCAATTTTTATTGATTTTAAAACTCATAACCATTATTGTCTAACAATGGAATGGAAATGATGTTTTTAATCATACTGGGTACAAAATAAACTTGCTCTAATTCTATGCTAATGGTATCACTAATAACTAAACTGGCGGATCCTACTGCTTCTGCCGAGATGGCCTTGCCATTTCCGAGCTTCAGGATCATGTCCCGCTACTTAGTTTTCTGCTTCTTTTCAACACCTGCAGATCATTGCAAATGTGAGCTCCACAGCCGGTATCCAATACCCAAGAGGCAGAATTAGTGACCATGTTTTTGTTTCTAGTAAACTCCAACTTGCTGATATGTTTACCAAGTCGTTACCGGGTTGGTTTTACCTCGCTGTTCTCCAACCTAGCCTTACTCCACATTCATATAGCCTCAGCTTGAAAGGGGTGTAAGTTTGTGGATCGGTCCTGGAACACGGTGGAAGCGTGACAAATGGTATTTTAAAATAAAACCCAAATGTTTAACAAATGGTAAAGGATAATAAAAGAGAACAGAAAAATAACCAAAAAATTATCTTTTTCTTTATTTTTCTGTTCGGCTACTCGCGTTGACTCCTTTATCCATTGGATCATCCATGCTAGTATCCAATGTAGCATACCTCTATTGATAACGCACACCACACAACGAAAATAGATTTAATTTTCTTGCTAGAAAGAATTAGACCGATCAAAGAAACAAACTCCAGATAACACTATTTATTAGTGTATTCAGATTTTCCTTGTTCTCTACTTGAATCTAAATCAAGGAGAAGACCTAGCATTCATGGAGATGAAGTGATTTTCTTTGTAAAGCTATTAGAGAGAAGCAGCCATGTGCCTTCAAGAAAGGTGGAGAGAGAGAGAGAAAGCGACTATCACACACATGTGTGTGCTCGTGTCTATGAATATAGTGGAGAGAGTTGTGAGAAGCTTAGATAAAACCCAGGATCAGCATCTCATCTCCATCTTAGGAGTTTTGAAAACCTATCAACCAGTTGCACTCTTTCTGCAATTAACAAGGTGGTAGCTAGGGCAATAAAATATTTGGACCGGGGTTATTTTAATTTGTCCAACAAATTAAATCAAGCCCAATACTTAATCTACTAGGTTAATTATCGAATCCAATTATTTGAATACCCAATAGAAAGCCCCTATGAATATTTAATCTAACTAAATATACATAAGTCCAAATATACTCAATTAATCAATCCAATTTATTAATCAAGCACAAACATGTAACCAGTCCAACATATAAAGAAGCCCAGTCTTAAGGTCCTCGACTTGAAACATTTCAGACCAACCCTCGGAGTTGGTTTCATAGCTGCCAACCTATGTGCCACCCAACTCAATGTGTTTAACCATTCAGTCTGTGGCAATTGTTGTGATGTCAAAACGCCATTTAACGTGAGCAATGAGCACACAAACACTTATGCCATAGACGAATACTCATGCTATCCAATTGGCTTTCTAGTCACCTATTCTAACAGGAGGTGTAAACATTGAGAGCATGGCATGCAATTGCAGCCTTTGGAGGTGCACGTGGTCAAAGATTGTTAAAAGGTAGTTGGAGCTAAGGTTGGGAAGACATGTATTTCTCTAATGACAATTATATAAGTGTCTTACGCTACTTGCATTACGTCTTTTTCTTCCTTTGTCTCCCCATGTACAAAGTTGCTTTTGTAGGCTAGCATTTCTATTAGTTGTTTCACACTTTCTTAAGTGTGCTGATGTGTTAGATTACTTGGCATTTAGCTGGGTTGGCGGTTAGAAGTTATTTAGAAGATTCCCACCTGGTTTGTATTTATGCATCTGCCTCGCTTCATTTCATCTATTGTGAAATGCAGATCTAGAATATTCTTCTTATGGCTTGTCCTGGTGTTGCAATTTTGGCATTCTCAATATATGTTAGAATAGGTGACCGAAAAACCAATTTGATTGGCCTTGATGTAATCTATTTCTGGCAATTTCAATGTAATTGTAATATTGTTTATGAATAAAGTTAGTATTCATGTTGTGGCAATTCTATTTGTTGTGGTTACTATTTATGTTTATACTATTAACATCACAACAAAGCCCACAGACCAAATGTACAAACCATGTAGTTGGGTTGTGCATTGGATGGCAGCTATGAAATCAACTTCTAAGGGTTTGGTTTGAAACATGAAAGTTGAGGACCTCGAGATAGGGCATCGAGGGTCCTAAAGAGACTCCCACTAAGGATTGCATTCATTGCATGAGTGTCGTGTTCATCGGTATGCAATATTAGTGGGTTAGTTAACAGGGGTGTCAGCTGACTGAACTAACTCGCGGTAATCGTTATATGGAAGCCTTGGAGACTTGGTCGGTATGACTGGAATTCTCGATTCTGATAGTATGAGATTAGTCCTCGGATTTGAGTAATCATGGCAGTCACATGCATATGATGACTGTATCTAGGATCTGGAAAAAAGATGTATCTGGGATACGTTCATCATAAGCGTTATCCGATGCAATCGGAATATGAATTGAGGATGGTTGGTTCCAAGATAACATCCGTCACCTGTCAGTATATGAAAGTCGAGTCTCCTGTGCGCTTTGAGACAGTTTAAGCTCTTTGAGTCTGTGGCCACAACACTTGGTCAAGTAGGAAAAGGTTTCCTACATCAATCAATAGAGCAAATGTGTCTCGAGTTATCGAGAATAGTTGTCTAGTTAAGGATGGGAGCTGATGCCCAATTCATGCCCTAGACTTAGAACGGTAGATGGATGATGGAAGGACCGTACTCGTATGGAACTCGGGAGGCTGATTATTCATGCCAACATTCATCTAGTCTCTAGTGACATGGACCATTGCTAGACGGCCAACCATGGTGACAGGCGTTTTTCGGTTAATGGTTAATTAGAAATAGTTGATTAAATTGGATTTAATTGACCAAATTGTATTAGACACAAGCTCAAGTCTAGCTAAGGGTGTACCTAATGAGTCACACACAAATCATTATGGATTTGGTAGAACAAATTTAGAATTAATTCTAGAAGAAGCAAATTAATGTAATTGAATTAAATTAATTCAAAAATAATATAAATGATTATATCATTTATTGAGAAATCCATTTGATAGATGGTCCAAGAATTAATTAATTGGATTAGTTAATTTTTGGACTTAGAACCTTTAAATTAATTAGATTAATTTATCGTGTTTTGGCTAGATTAATTGATTGGATCAACTATTCATAGTTTGGACTTATGTTTATTTAATTGATTAAATAAATTATTGGGCTTCAATTGGATTAATTAATGCCCAATGAATTCTTGTTTGGACTTAATTTAGTTAGATTAGATAAAAGTCCAAAACATGGAATCCAAGTCCACATCTTTTGCAACATAAAGCAAGTTAAAGGAGGGTTTGAAAACTCCTCTACATGGGAGCAAAGTGGGTTGGCCAGTTTGGTGTAGGCTGACCGAGGTGACTCGCAGGAATCGTCATATGAGACACCTTGAGTGGGTTGGTCGGTATGACCAGTATTCCCAATTCCGACAGTACTAGCTCTGTCCTCGGACTTGAGGGACTACGGCACTCACATGCACTTCATGTTTGTATCTTAGGCAAGAGACTACCAAGACAAAGGACTTGGTTGTTATAAGCTATGTCTAGTGCAGTCAAGATGTGCAGTGTAGACGGTGAGTCCCAAAAAAGGATCCGTCTCCTATCAAACGATTGACAGAGTGTCTCACCTATACTCTTACACTCATCCTCCATAAATCTGTGGCCACAGTGACTGAACAGTGGGATGGGATCCCAGTGATGTTTAGTGTGTCGATGGGTCTAGGCTTAAGTCAAGAATGGGTACCGACGTCCATGGTCCATACCCTAGACTGTAGCTGTGAGATATTAGACGGAAGGACATACGTATTTGAGAAACTAAATCTTCAAGCCATAATTTCACCTAGTCTCTTGTGCTATTGACCATTGCTAGATGGTCACCCATGGTGACAGACGAATACTTGTCATGGGATGATTGGAGATTCGGCCAAGTCTAACTGAGGGTGAACCTAAAAAGTCACAGACGACTCACCGAAAACGAAGGAATTAATCTGGGATTAATTCCGGGAGATCAAACAATTTAATTAGATTAAATTGGTTCTCTTCTTAGAGTGACAAGTCTTTAATTAGATTAATTAGGCTTGATTCATAAATTGAATTTATGAAATTAGAGAATGGGCTATTTCCGTGTTTAACCAAGATGAAAATATTATTATTGGCTTAAATATTTATTTGATATTTATTAGAAGTCCATTGGACTATTTAAATAGGATTTAAATATTCCATTAAGCCATCAAAGGATAGGAACGAGATTCTACCTTTGGTTTGATGAGATCTAGGGCTATGATTAAGTTTGACTTAATTAAAGTCTAGGTTGACTAGGATTTAACTTGGTCAAAATCCTAGTAAAGTGTGCTTCTTTAGAAGAGTTTGAGTGGGAATAGGAAACTATGTTTCTATAAATACTCAAAACACACGCGCGCACACTAATCTCTATACTCTCATCTCACATACACACACACACACGGGTGCCCTCTTCCTCTCAATCTCTCGTCCCCTCTCCTCTATTCACTCCAAGAAACCTCTTGTTTCCTTGTCTTTGATACAAGGGAATGTTAGAAGAATTGATCATGTTATTCACAATGTTCGGCCGATTCATTCTCCCCTTTCTTCTTGATCTCTTGCTAGCACGAGGGAATCAAGATCCGGTGAATTGCGTGGACGATTTAGAGGATTCCAACATTGGGATTTGGTGGCGAAATGTGGAACAACGCGTGTAGCCGAACGAAAAAATCTGCAATGGGTAGTAATGTTTACTATGTTTTCTTTCGTTCCAACCCTATGGCCTCCATGAATCTAGCATGTATATTTTTTTTTTATTCATGAGATACACTGAATGCCTAGGAGATTCAAGAGAACACCCCTTGAGCGATCTCTTTAAATTCCGTCGTTAATGTATGATTTATGATTTATGTTCTTTTCATACCGCGTTTCCGCACTCGCTTCCTCCCTAACAATCCATGTCACCTTACAGTGGTATTAGAGTCCGGTTAGGTGTATTGGCCTAGGGTTTATGTGTATAAGCATGTTCTAACGGAGCTTTAATTTCTGTTTTAAAGCATGTTGCAGATTGTAGGGTTTATCGCGCTAATTTTGCACTAGAAATGTAGATCATGGAATTCATGTGTTTCTTGAATTATTTTCTTGGTTTATTGGAGAAAACAGTGCAGAAAATATCGGAGAAAATGGAAAACGACGACAGCAGCAACAGTCTGCTGCCCGCGCGCATAGTGCGCACGGCCAGGCTCACTCACGCAGGTAGAAGAGCCTGCGCCCGGGCGGCCGGCCAGCGTGCCCAGCCCGCGCGGGCAACAGATCCAGCCAGCCAGGGGTCGCGCGCGCACGACACCAGCCAGGCGCGCGTGCAGGCAAGGAAGCCTGTGTGCGCGCACCCGGCCAGCATGCCCACCGCGCGCACGACAGGCTAGGTAGGCCATGCACGCGCACGGCCGGGCAAGCACTGCTGGCGCGGCAGCCGTCACCATTTTTGTTTTCGTGTTATTTTTTTTTGAAATTATTATTTTTGGAATTTTTCTGAATTATTTTCTACATGATTTTCTAAAGAATATTATTTTGAAATATTTAATTTTGGGTTTGGTTTGTAACCACCTAAAATTCAATATTGTCTTAATAATGGGAAAAGGATTTCCTACCAAGAAATATTGCAATAGTTGCACTGATGGTCAAATATCTTGTGTAGAAATTCTGCGATTATTTCTCTATGGATGATATTGGTTATCATGTATTTGTGTGGATAGTATGTTTTACTTAGATATGTAATATTGCTATTGCGTTGATGAGATTAACGTAAGGATGATCATAAAGCCCTTAGACCGAATGTATGGTTTATTTTCTGTTGGGCCTGTATGCCTAGTTTTTTATAACTCCTCTCTCTCTTTCTGGGTGCCTTGGAATAATAAGGTTTTCTATCTCCCTTCTCATGTACTCCCCCCGGGTGTTCGTCGGGTTTCTTTTTAAGTTGTAATGAGAGTAGGTAATGGTGAGGCGTTTTTTATTTTATTTTGTAAATGAAGATCAAGGAAGGCCAAGATGGAAAAGTCCAAGGAGAGCCTAGAAGGAAGAGCCCAATGAGGTCCATGGAGATATGAATCCTTTGAGGGCCGATGGACGAAGAGGCAAGGCCCATTAGTGTGTTCATGGGTTTCTACATTAAAATATAATAGTGTAGGACCAACCCTAAATTGACCATAGATCCACTGCAGGCTCAGTGGGTCGCATAGAACTCGGGCTTATGATCATTCAAAAGGGGTGTGCTAAGCTTTTATTTTGCATGTAATGTATGATGGATGAATGCTTTATTTATCATATTTTTGTCGAAGCATGCAAATTATATATATGTTTATATGATATGTGTTGAGGTCTCGATCTATTAAACTCTCACTTGGTTGGACCAAGTTAAAAATATTAGATCCCTAATAAATGGACTAGAACCCACGCCGTTCGTCCAAGCCTTCCATCCATGACAATAGGGAGGAAGCTAGTATTAGCCAAATGCGTGGTCTCACGAGTCGTGTCACGTCTTTGGTTTGAAAACAAGTTGCACATTGTTGTGAACGAAGTTCATACACACCTGTTGCCTGTCTCACGAGTCATGGGGGTGGCAATGAGTGTAATGATTCGGTTCATGGGATGTGTCTAACGCCTGAATAACGTGATTCGCTTGGAGTCCTCTGGATCACGTGAAAGGGTGAGGCAAAACAACTTGGGAATCTCGTTTGACGAGAATGGTATGGAATATATCCCACAAAGCTATTTTTCATGCGAATCGTAAAAGCAGGGTATGAAAAATTTCATTTGTGGATCCCAAGCCCACTAGGAAAAGGTTTCCCGAAAACGACGTTTGAGAGTGACGTGTTTTCGTAGAATAGTGGGAGTATTAAACGACTGAAGTCTGAGTGTTTAAATTTGTTATTTAGTACCACTACATACTGTTGATTGTTTGCTTTTATTTTTAAATGTAGTTTTAAATATGTCTAAGAGTCCATTATCCTACGTACTTGAGACAAAAAGTTTCAACGGAACAAACTATAATGACTGGTTGCACAATCTAAGGATAGTCCGTGATTATGAGAACCAAGGCTATGCCATAGACAAGCCATCGCCAAAAGAACGTGAGACGTTCAAACTTTGGCATCAGGATAACCAGAAAATTCGTAGCATCATACTTGCATCTATGACTAATGAGATGCAGAAACAGTATGAGAGGCTAGACGATGTTCCCTCCATAATGTCTCATTTCAAGGATTGCTATACAGTCCCGAATCGGCATACTAGGTATGTCGCTACGAAAGCATTCTTTGGAATGAAGATAACCAAAGGATCTTCTGTACATGAGCATGGGGTCAAGATGCTTACCTTAGTGAAATAGCTCGAAGACCTCAAAGCAGGGTTCAATAACGAGACGTACATTGATGTGATCCTTCAGTCACTTCCACCCTCCTTCGACCAATTTATTATTAACTACAACATGAATGCACTTGAGAAGGGCATACATGAGTTAATAAGTATGTTGGTCCATACAAGGCGATGACTAAAAAGTCTGCGTTGTTAGTATTGATTGGAGAGGCTTCGACCTCCAAGACGAAAGGCAAGGGTACCAGACGTTGGAAGAGGAAGATGTGGAAAGGAAAAGCCGTCAGAGCCGCTGCAAACGCTAAGAGCGTTCCTATTGCCAAAGAGGGTAATGGAAAGGGAAATAGGAAGATTGGTTCGTACCAACAGTCGAGGGCAAACGACATATGTGTACACTGCCGTGAGAAAGGGCATTGCAAGAGGGATTGCCCCAAATTCCTCTCCGAGCTAGGTACATTTGTGGTTTAGGTTAATATGGTCACTAACTCGGCTTCTTGGGTATTAGATATCGGCAGTGGAGCTCACATTTGCAATGACTTGCAGGTGCTGAAAAGAAGCAGAAAACTAAGTAAAGGCAAGATAGTTCTAAGGCTTGGTGATGGCAAGGTTGTTGCTGCTGAAGCCGTAGGAAGCGTTAGCTTAGTAATTAGTGATCATGTTAAGATAGAATTAAAGGATTGTTATTATGTACCTAGCATGATCAAAAATATCATTTCCATTCTGTTATTAGACAATAGTGGTTTGGAGTTTTCGATCAATAAAGATTGCTTTTATTGAATGAAGGATGGATTTACTCATCTGCGAGGCACACTTAACAATGGTCTTTACATTCTATCAAAGTCTTATTTAATCATGACTGCTCAACATAAACGTAAATTAGATAATTTTGAGAACGCACAATTGTGGCATGCAAGGCTAGGTCACATCTCTCAAGACAGGATTAAGAAATTGGTAGACTCACAGAATTTAGAGGTTAGATACTTGAGCAATCTACCAACCTGTGAATCCTGCCTGAAAGAGAAAATGACCAAGAAGCCCTTTGTTGGACAAAGCACGCTTGTCACCAGTCTGTTGGACTTAGTCCATACAGACATATGTGGACCATTAAGTACTCAAGCTAGAGGTGGTTTCTATTATTTCATAACCTTCACCGATGATCACTCACGGTATGGTTATGTTTACATAATGAGGTACAAGTCTGAAGCTCTTGTGAGGTTTAAAGACTTTAGACTTGAGTTGAGAACCAAACCGGCTGCAAAATTAAAGTCCTACAGTCAGACCGAAGCGGCGAGTACTCTAGTGGGGAATTTCTCAGTTATCTAAAAGAAAATGGTATAGTCTCTGAATGCACACCTCCTGGGACACCTCAATTGAAGGGAGTCTCTGAAAGGAGGAATCGAACTCTATTGGACATGGTTCGATCCATGATGAGTTTTACCAAATTGCCCTTATCTTTCTGGGGCTACGCACTTGACACAGCAGCCAAGTTGTTAAACCTGGCACCGTCCAGTGTAGTAACCCGGACACCATATGAGATATGGCACGGCAAGTCTGCATCCTACAAATTCTTGAGAGTGGTGGGGTAGCCCTGGCATAAGCCAATAGGTTAGTGGGAGACAAAGTTAGAATCGAGATTTAGCTTGTGCAGGTTCGTTGGGTATCCAAAGAAAACTGCAGGTTATTATTTCTGTGACCCCTCATAATAAAAGGTATTTGTTTCGCGGAATGCAGTATTCTTGGAAAATGATTTTCCATCGGATTCTCAACATGATGAACTGTTCCTTGAGGAATCCAGTGAGACACATCAGTCATTAGCACCACAGCTACGGTGGCTACCTTAAGAGGTTTTAGGTAAAGTACCCAACGGATTGGGTAACCTTGCGAGACTCAGTTTGTTGGACAGGCTCTTCAGGCCCAGCATATTGAACAACCTCCCGAGGAGCCAACCACGGTACCAGAACTGTCGGCTCCTATTGTGTCTGCGCCCACGATTCCCACTAATGTTCCAGTCCACCGTAGGTCAGCAAGAGTGCCAAGTCCTCCCGAGAGGTATGGCTTCTTGGACTTGACCCTAAGACATACGAGGACGCAATGTCAGACATCGACTCAAGGAAGTAGCTTGAGGTCATGAAAGCCGAAATGGATTCCATGAGCACAAACTTTTTAGAACAGGTGACCGTGAAGCCAATCCTGTTAGGCTTATGTAACCTATCTCTGACAATTTGGTGTTTAAATACAGTTCATGAATAAAAGTGATATTCATATTTGAGTTTTATTCTTTGTTTGTGTTCACTTTGAAGGAAAAGCGGATCCGCCTGGGAGCGCGAGCGGAAGCGAGAAAGCGAGAAAAATAGTGCGTAAATTTAAATCTAATTTAAATAAACGAATCCTAAGGGGTGTACCCTTGGGTGCTCAACCGGGCGTTCGATGTAGGATGTGTAAATATTATAAATATATATTTAAACACATAGGGCATAGATGTATATTAAATCAATCAAAGCGTAGTAAAACCGTTACCTTTGATTGTTTACCGTATGCTCCCGGCTACTAGCATTGTTCCTTCTCTGGAATGCTCATGAAATCCAAACGTATGGATTCTCCAAAGGTGATCCACACCACACCGAAAGAAACACACGTTCTTCTTGCTAGAAAAGAACGAGTTTAAGAAGGAATCGGTTTAAGAGAAGAACACTATGAATTAGTGCTCTCTTAAACTTACTTTGTTCTTCTTCTTGATTCAAAATCAAGTGAAGAACACAAGTGTAGGAGAAGGAGAGAGGGCCGAGAGTTGAGAGAGAGGAGAGGGATTTTCGTCTTCTCTTTTTCCTAGAAAAAGATGAATAATGAATCACTTATGCTTGGTGTTGTATATTCTCATATGTATACATAATTAATGTGATTATTGGAATGTGTCTAGGTTCATCTAAGGATGTCTAGATTCATTCCAATCAATCACCATCAATTCTTCAATCAAGCCTACCAAAATATATGGTATGATCAAATCATACCAAAAGGGAAGAGCTTAATTGGAGTTGATTTGTCTCTTTCCAAAAGAGATAAGTCAACATACCACCTAGCATGAAACATGGCTGATTTTGCTTCCTCCAAGGGAGCATGCCGGCCATGTTTAATTAAGGGAAGAAGTCCAACTTCTTCCTATTCCAAAATAGGAATTATTTCTCCTCTCGAGTAAATTTAACGGACCGTGTTTTATCGTAATCCAATTATGACGAACCCAACATTAAATCCAATTTAATGTCCATTTAAATTATTCTCGTTGATCTTTTAATCCAATTAAAAGATCCAATGTCTCAATGTCTAAACTTTTCATATTTAATCGAAAATGTAATTTACCGATTAAACGGAAGCCCGATACAATATCGGCCCGTCCATCCAATGGACTTTCCCTTAAGTAATCCAATTACTTATTTTATCCTTCGAGATTGACTCCAAGTCGATCTCTCAACCTCCTCGGTGATTTGTGTGTGACCCTTTAGGTTCACCCTCAGCTAGACTTGGGCCCGTGTCCCACAAGGGCCCGTTACCATGGGTGGCCGTCTAGCAACGGTCCATGGCACTAGAGACTAGGTGAATTGGCGTGAACATTTAGGCGCCGATTCCGTATGGGTACGATCCTTCCGTCTACCGTCTCCCGGCCTTAATCTAGGGTATGAAATTGAGCGTCGGTTCCCATCCTTGACTAGGCATCTATGCTTAATACTCGAGACCACGTATGCGTCATTGCGTCGACACAGGAAACCATTCCCTGTTCGACCAACCACTGTGGCCACAGCTTTAACCAGCATGAACGTGTCTCCGAGTGCATAGGAGATACCTCTGTCACATACTGACAGGGGACGGATCCTCTTCTTGGAATCCACCGTCCTCGCTACACATTCCGACTGCACTTGACAAGGCTTATGATTATCATCTTACAGAATGATTACCTCTCGCCAGATCCAAGATACAGCCATCATGTGCACGCGACTGCCATGATTCCTCAAGTCTGAGGATCACTCCCGTACTATCGGAACTGGGGAAAACCAATCATACCGACCAAGCCTCCAAGGCTTCCATATGATGATCCCCGCTAGTCAGTCCAGTCGACTCGACCCCAGTCGACCAACCCATCAAGATCGTGTAAGCGTCCCACGCCTGTCGCCGATGAAACACGGCACTCATCCAATGAACACGACTCTTGAGCCAAGTCTCAATAGGACTCTCGATGCCCTGTCTCGAGGTCCTCGACTTGGAACGTTTCAGACCCAACTCTTAATCAGTTGGTTTCATGACCACCATCCAATGCGTGGCCCAACTGCACGAGTTGTTATCCATGGTCTGTGGGCTTTGTTGCGATATAAGTTAAACACCGTTTTAACAAATGTAAGATGAGCGCAACAAAGAAGGTACCATTGGTGACGAACACTCATCTTATTCATCATATAATAATATTACATCTACATCAACTTGTCGAATAGGTTACAAATTGCCAAACCTATTGGCTTTCTGGTCACCTATTCTAACACACTTAACTTCTTTATTTTACAAACTGTTCAATGCACAAACAAACCCCACAGACCGAAAGCTTAATCCAAGAAACATGACTGCACATAGGATGGCAGGTCATGAAATTAGTTTCTGTGGATCGGTCTGATATACTCCAAGTCGAAGGACCTCGAGATAGGGTATCGAGAGTCCGTTTGAGACTTGCACTAAGCGATTGTAGTCGCGTTTCATCGAAAAGTGACAAAGGTCGTCCATGCAATGTTAGTGGGTTAGCCAGCTTGGTGTCGGCTGACTAAGGTAATTCGTGGGAATCGTCATATGCAAAACCTGGAGTGGGTTGGTCGGTATGACTCGAATTTCCGGTTCCGATAGTACGGGTTTGGTCCTCAAACTTGAGGGACTATTGTGGTCACAGGTTGTATCTTAGATTTGGCAAGAGGCTCCCAAGTAATAGACTGGGTTGTCATAAACCCTATCTAGTGCAGTCAAGGTGTGTAGTGTGAACAGTAGGTCCTAATATAGAATCTATCTCTTGTCAATATGATTGATAGTAATGTCTCACTTACACTCTGAGACTCGTCCTCCAGTAAATCTATGGCCACAGTAACTGAACGGTGGGATAAGATCCCTGTGACGTTCGGTATGGACGAGCCAAGGCCGTAGTCGAGAATGGGTACCAACACCTATTGTTCACACCCTAGACTATAGCCGTGAGATGGAAGAGGGAAGGACAAACATACTAAAGAACCTAAATGTTCACGCCATAAATATTCACCTAGTCTTTAGTGTCATGGACCGTTTCTAGACGGCCACCCATGGTAACGGATGATTTTCCATCATAGGATGATTGGAAATTCGGCCAAGTCTAGTTGAGGGTGAACCTATAGAGTCACACACAATCCATCGGTAGCGGAGGCATTAATTTTCAATTAATTCCGGGAGGTAGAACAATTTAATTTGATTAAATTGGTTCACTTTTCTTGGATTGTTAATTCGTTAATTAGATTAAATAGAATTAACTAATAAAGTAAATTTATTATTTTGAGAAAATAGGCTTAAAATTAGGGATTATTTTAAATTAGATTTAAAATATTCCATCGAATCCATCTAACAGATGGACGGACGAGATTGAATGGAGAGAATGGCCAAGATCAAGTTTGACTTGGTCATTTACCTAAGTTGACTAGGATTTAACTAGGTCAAAATCCTAGTCAACCTAGGCTTCTCTATGAGAATTTGAAGAGGACTAGGAGAAGTCCCCTTCTATAAATACTCATAGAAACACACACCACATTATGTTGAAACTCTAGCACACACACACACACTCGGCCTCTCTCTCCCTCTCTCTCTCGGTCGATCCCTCTCCTCTCCTCTCCAACAAATTGTTATAGTTCCTTGTTTTTGATACAAGAGAACTATAGGCAAATCGATCACGTTAATTCACAACGCTATGTCGATTTGTCCTCCTATATAAATGCCTCTTGATTTCTTGCTAACACGGGCGATCAAGATCCGGTGGATTGGGTGGACAATTTAGAGGGTTCCTGATTTGGAATCTTGGTGACAAAACGTGGAACAACGCACGTAGCAGTTTGAAGAAAATGAAATGCGTAGGTTTCACGCTCCCTTTGTTACAACCCTATGGCCACCATGATATTGCATATTTTATTTTGATCATAAGATACACCAAACACCCGGGAGGTTCAAAAGAACACCCCTTGAACGTGTATTTATTTTTCATTTAAGCATGTTTTATTTTTCATGTTTTAATTGAAAGATTATGTGGATCGTCCCGGGAAAAGCGCGAATGCGGAAGCGCGGTATAATTAAAAATTAAAACGGAATTTAAACATGCTTTTAAATTAAAAAACACGTTTCAAAGGGTGTGCCTTTGAAATTTTCCCGGGCATTCGGTGTATCTCATGAACGTATAACATAAAATAAATCATGGAGGCCATAGGGTTGAAAATTAAAGAGGGACGAAAATTTAAAACGAGACCTACCCGTTGTCGTTTTCGTCTTCAACGGCTACACGCGTTGTTCCCCGTTTTGCACCAAGATCCCGTCTTTGAGACCCTCTAATTCGTGACACACGATCCACCCACGTATCTTGCACGTCGTGCTAGCAACGAACAAGTGTATAATTTTGGAGTGGATGAATCAATAACACATTATCAATTAATGGTATTGATTCATCAAGATTCTAATGTTCCAAGAACAAAAGAATCAAGAAAACTATTTTCTTGAGAGAGAGAGAGGGCGGACGAGAGAGATGGGAGAGAGAGAGAAACCGTGTGTGTGTGTTGTGTGTGTGTGTTGGAGTTTCATCATCTAAATTGTAGGATGCTAGGGGTTTATATAGAAGAGGAGTTTAATCCTCTTTAAACTCCTCTTTTAAGAACTCTAATTTGATTAGGATTTTGACCTAGTCAAAGTCCTAGTCAAACTAGTGTTTTGACCTAGTCAAAACGATCCTAGCCATCCATCTCTCCCATTAATCTCAACCGTTGATTTAATTTAATGGAAATATTTAAAACCTATTTAAATATTTCCAAGAGGCTAAAATAAATATAAATATTATTTAAGCCCATTAAATAAATCCCTTTGATAAATCCAATTTATCAATTTAATTCCTTCTATTAAATAGAAAGAATTATTTCTCCAAGAAAAATAAAGGTCCCGATTAAATCTAATTTAATCATTCCTTCACTCCAATATTTAATTCCAAATTAAATATTTAATTGTGTGTGGATAGTGTGTGACTCTTTAGGTTCACCATTCAGCTAGACTTGGTCGGATTCCTAGAATCCGTCCGTTACCATGGGTGGCCATCTAGCAACGGTCCATGGCACTAGAGACTAGGTGAAATATTCAGGGATGAACATTTAGGCTCTAACAGTATGCTTGTCCTTCTGTCTTCGGTCTCATCACTTAGTGTCTAGGGCACGGATAACGCAGGTACCCATCTTGGACCTAAGTGTCGGTCTGTCCTCACTAAACGCCGCAAGGGAAACCTTCCCTTCTGTTCAGTCACTGTGGCCACAGTTTTAGGGACAAGACCTAGAGCATACATGAGACTCAACTGTCAAAACCTACTGACAGGAGACAGATCCTTTCTTGGAAACTACTGTCACTTTGCACACCAGGACTGCACTAGACATGGCTTATGACTACCAAAGAGAATTCTGGCAATCTCTCACCATATCTAAGATACAGTTCTGATGTACAGGTAAACTCAGTAATTCCTCAAGTCAAAGGACTTGACCTGTACCGTTGGAACCGGGAATACTCGTCATACCTTGCAGACCATACTCAAGGTCCTCCGTAAGACGGTTCCCACGAGTCACCTCAGTCAGCTGCATCCTAGCAGGCTAACCCACTAACACTGCTTAGACGATCCTCGTCACCCGTCGATGAAACACGACAGCAGATGCTTAGTGCAAGTCTCAAATGGAATCCCGGTACCCATTTTCGGGATTCCTTGACTTGGAGATTTCCGGACTGATTCGGGAAGACTGATTCCATGGACCTACCTCCAAGCGTAGTCCCAGTCCCCGAAATCGAATCTCAGTCCGTGGGCTCTGTTTGCGTAGTGAACAGATATGGAAAAATAGGTGCAAGTGAACACAAACAAAGTAATGCCAAATGAAAATTCACTTCTTTATTCATTAATGATTTATCAAAACACTTATAATTGTCTAGACATAGGTTACATATACCCGCCAAAATTGGCTTACATGGTCACCTATTCTAACAATCTCCCACTTGACCTTTAAAGCCAATCACCCATATGCCTAATCCCCATCTTCTCAAGATGTTGCGTATGAGCACTTTGCGACATAGGCTTTGTCAGCGGGTCTGCTGTGTTGTCTGCTGAGTTGACTCGGTCCATCCGAACGTCACCTCTTCCTACCATTTCTCTAAGGAGATGGTAGCGTCTAAGAATGTGTTTGGAACGGTGGTGAGATCTCGGTTCCTTCGCTTGCGCTATTGCACCGTTGTTATCACAGAAGATGACAACGGGCTCGGCGATGCTAGGCACCACACCCAACTCTTGGATGTAGTTTCTCATCCAAACCGCTTCCTTGGCAGCTTCTGAAGCTGCTATGTATTCAGCCTCAGTGGTGGAGTCAGCAGTGGTTGCTTGCTTGGAACTTTTCCAAGCCACTACTCCTCCGTTGAGCTTGAATATATACCCCGATTGAGACTTGGCATCATCGTCATCAGACTGGAAGCTGGCGTCGCTAAAGCCTTCCAGAATTAGTTTTCCATTGCCATAGACTAAGAACATTTCCTTAGTCCTCCTTAGGTACTTAAGGATGCCCTTAACTGCATTCCAATGTGCCTCTCCTGCACAGGACTGATATCTGCTAGTCACGCTCAAAGCGTATGCAATGTCAGGCCTGGTGCAGTGGACCGCATATTGGATGCTACCTACGGCAGAAGCATAGGGGATGACTTTCATCTTTTCAAGTTCCTCATCAGTCTGCGGGGACTGCTTCTTGGACAACTTGATCCCATGCCTCATTGAAAGGAATCCTCGTTTGGAGTTGTCCATTCGATATCTCTTTAGGACTTTCTCCATATACGAGTTTTGGGTGAGCCCTAACATCCTTTTAGATCTGTCCCTGACAATCTGGATGCCTAGGATGTAGGATGCTTCACCCAAGTCCTTCATGGAAAACTTGGTTGACAGCCATGCTTTCGTGTTTCCTAACATTCTGACGTCATTTCCAATGAGCAGAATGTCATCCACGTAAAGCACTAGGAACACTATGGAGCTCCCACTGACCTTCTTGTATACACAAGGGTCGGATTCGTTTTTGATGAAGTCATAACCCCGTATTACCTCATCAAATCGAATGTTCCAACTCCGGGAAGCTTGTTTGAGGCCATAGATGGACTTCTGGAGACGACAGACTTTCTGTTCTTCTCCAGCGACCGTGAAACCCTCCGGCTGATCCATATAGATCTCTTCTTCAACGAAGCCGTTGAGGAAGGCCGTTTTCACGTCCATCTGCCATATTTCATAGTCATACCATGATGCTATGGCAAGCAGGATCCGAATGGATTTAGCCATGGCTACTGGCGAGTAGGTATCCTCAAAATCGACCCCGGGTCGTTGAGTGTATCCCTTAGCTACAAGCCTAGCCTTGAAGGTAGTGACCTCTCCATCAACGCCGAGTTTGTGCTTGTAGACCCACTTACAGCCCACTGGCTTAACACCTTTCGGTGGATCTACAAGTCTCCAAACTTGGTTCTCGCTCATGGAGTCCATTTCGGTTTTCATGGCCTCAAGCCATTTCCCAGAGTCGATGTCTGACATCGCTTCCCCGTATGTCTTAGGATCGTTATCCAGAAGATCGGTCGCACCTAGAAATCCATATCTCACTGGAGGTCTGGATTCTCTAGTGGACCTTCGGAGAACGGGAATGTTAGTGGTAACTGTGGGCGCTGACTGTATCGGAGCCGGCGGTTCAGGGGCCGGGACTGGCCTTTCTTGAGGTTGTCCTTCATGCCTAGCATGTTGGACTTCTCTAGGTTGGTCAGCCCTCCGTGCGTTAATCCTAAATCCTCTTGGTGAGGTTTCCGCGGCTATTTCTGATGGCTGAGTTCCATCACATGATTCCTCAAGGATCAACTCATCAGGTTGGATATCCTCCGGGAAGCCTTGCTCCAAGAATACTGCATTCCTTGAAACAAAATACCTTTTGTTCCAAAGGGTCATAAAAAGTAATAACCCGCAGTTTCTCTAGGGTATCCAACGAACCTGCATAGGCTAGACCTGGATTCTAGCTTATCTCCCACTAACCTCTTGACGTATGCGGGGCTACCCCACACTTTCAAGTAGTTGTAGGATGCAGGCTTGCCGTGCCATATCTCATATGGCGTTTGGGTCACTACACTAGTAGGCGCCAAATTCAATAACTTGGCTGCCGTTTCTAATGCATAACCCCAAAACGATAGGGGCAATTTGGTAAAACTCATCATGGAACGAACCATGTCCAACAGGGTTCGGTTCCTCCTTTCAGAGACGCCATTTAACTGTGGTGTTCCGGGAGGTGTCCATTCTGATATTATACCATGTTCCTTTAGATAATCTAGGAATTCGGCACTAAGGTATTCACCGCCTCGGTCTGACCGTAGGACTTTAATTTTGCAGTTGGTTTGATTCTCCACTTCAAGTCTGAATTCTTTAAACCTCTCAAGAGCTTCAGACTTGTACCTCATCAGGTAAACATAACCATACCGTGAATGATCATCGGTGAAGGTTATGAAGTAGGAGAACCCACCTCGGGCCTGCGTCCTTAGTGGTCCACACACGTCTGTATGGACCAAGTCCAACAGACCTGTGGCAAGCCTGCTTTGTCCTACAAAGGGCTTCTAAAGGTCATTTTCCCTCTTAGACAAGATTCACAAGTTGGTAGATCGCTCAAGTCCCCAACCTCTAGGTTCTTTGAGTCTACCAACCTTTTCATCCTATCTTGGGATATGTGACCTAGCCTAGCATGCCACAGACGTGCGTTCCCGTTATTATCTAATTTCCGTTTGTGTTGAGCGTTAAGAACGAAATTCGTTTGTTGCAAGATATAGAGCCCATTATGTAATGTACCAAGTAGATGAGCAATTCCACACCTCATCAAATAAAAGCAATTTTTATTGATTTTAAACTCATAACCATTATTGTCTAACAATGGAATGGAAATGATGTTTTTAATCATACTGGGTACAAAATAAACTTGCTCTAATTCTATGCAAATGGTATCACTAATAACTAAAGTGGCGGATCCTACTGCTTCTGCCGAGATGGCCTTGCCATTTCCGAGCTTCAGGATCATGTCCCTGCTACTTAGTTTTCTGCTTCTTTTCAACACCTGCAGATCATTGCAAATGTGAGCTCCACAGCCGGTATCCAATACCCAAGAGGCAGAATTAGTGACCATGTTAACCTCAATCACAAATATACCTTGGTTTGAGAAGAGTTTGGGGCACTCTCTCTTCCAATGCCCTTTCTCACGGCAGTTGATACATATGTCATATGCCTTCGACTGTTGCTTGGAGACAACCTTTCCCTTTCCTTTGCCTTTCCCCTCTTTGGCAATGGGAACACTCTGAGTGTTCGTAGCTGCTATGACTGCCTTTCCCTTCCCTTTCTTCCTTTTCCAACGTCCGGCGCCCTTGCCTTTCGTCTTGGAAGTAGAAGCACCTCCAAACAATACCGAAGGCGTGGACTTCTTAGTCGTTGCCTCGTATTGCACCAACATATTGATCAACTCATGAATACCCTTCTCAAGTGCATTCATGTTGTAGTTGACAATAAATTGATCAAAGGAGGGTGGGAGTGACTGTAGGATCACATCTATGTACGTTTCGTTATCGAGACCTGCCTTTAGGTCCTCGAGCTTTTCCACTAGGGTAAGCATTTTAACCCCATGTTCTTGTACAGAGGATCCTTCTGTCATTTTAGTTCCAAAGAACGCCTTGGTCGCGACATACCTAGTATGCCGGTCCGGGACTGCATAGCAATCCTTAAGGCGAGCCATTATGGAAGGGACATCGTCTAGCCTTTCATATTGCTTCTGAATCTCATTGGTCATCGAAGCAAGTATGATGCTACGAACCTTCCGGTTATCCTTATGCCAAGTCTCGAACGTCTCACGTTCCTCTGGCGTGGATCCTTCCGGTAAGGTCCTAGGGAGAGGCTCGTCCATGACGTAGCCTTGGTTCTCATAATCCAGGACTATCCTGAGATTGCGCAACCAGTCGTTGTAGTTGGTTCCATTAAATTTGTTTGTCTCAAGAATGGTTGAAAGTGGGTTCTTAGACATTTTAAAATCTACATGTTGAAAAACAACGCGCGATCAGCAGAAAGTAAAGACGGTGGTTTGATAAAAAATAATTAAATGCTTGGTCTTTAGTCATTTAATCCTCCCACTATTTATACGAAAACACGGTACTCTCAAACGTAGTTTTCGGGAAATCCTTTCCTAGTGGGCTTGGGATCCACAGCGATTTTTCCCATACCCCGCTTTTACGATTCGCATGGAAAAGATCCTGTGGGAGGTATTCCATACCATTCTCGTTCCACGAGATTCCCAAGATTATTGCCTCACCCTTTTGCATGATCCCGAGGACTCCAAGCGAATCATGCTAATTAGGCGTTAGACCCGACCCAATCGACCGAGCCATGGACCCACTAGTACCCCCACGACTCGTGAGACAGGTAGCAGCAGCCCATTTTTTCGTTCATGACATAGTGCAGCTTCTTTTAAGTACAATAACGTGCCACGACTCGTGAGACCACGCTATTGACCTAAGACAGCTTCCTCACTATGCCACGGATTGGAAGGCATGGACGAACTCCTAGAGTTCATGTCCACTTTATCTAGGGTCTAATATTTTAACATTGGTCCAACCAATGTGAGAGTAATAATGACCGAGATCTCATACTATATCCATACATTCATCCAAAAATGCATAAATGAAATTCATCCATAGCAGTTATACATGATAAATAAAACCCATTCATCCATCACAATAACCACATGCAAAATTAAAGCCTAGCACGCCCCTGTTGGATGATCACAAGCCCGAATCCTATGCGATCCACTGAGCCTGCAGTGGATCTATGGTCAATCTAGGGTTGGTCCTATACTATTACAATAATAGTAACCCAATCATCATTCTGATGGGCCTTGGTCTCTTTTTCTCTTTCTTCACTTCATGGAAAACGCCAAGGGACCTCCGGTCTGGGCTCTCCATGTGGTCCTTCCTTCTTCTCCACCAATTACAAAAATGGAAACCTCACTCCTAGTCTACTCTCATTACATATAAAAAAATTAGAAACCCCAGCGAAAACCCCGGGGGGAGTACATAAGGAGGGAGGTAGAAAGCCTTATTATTCCAAGGCACTAGAAAGAGAGAAGGAGAAAGCAGTTAAAGAGGCACACAGGCCCAACAGTAAATTAAACCATACATTCGGTCTAGGGCTCGTGATCATCCATTTCCATCCAACACACATAATTACATGATCCAATCACATAATCATAATATTCCAACAACACATGATTTCCAATCACATCAATCCAAGATGAAAATAAATGAACATGTGCGTAACGTGTGAAAATAAAATATAGATATTGGCAATGTAAAATTTTTCGTTTTAGGAAAACCTTTCCTCATTATTTTAAGTAAAATAACCCCGGGATTCCAAATCCATTTATTTTACTCCTAAAATAATGTCTTTAGGAATTTAGGAAAAATTGAACCCAAAAAACGAATTTTTCAGAATTAATTCAAAATTAAAACTGAAAATAAATTTAAAAAATAAAATTACACTAAGGTTTCAAAACCCTAGCCAAGGAGCCACCGCCGCCGCCGCCTGCAGCAGTCGGCCGCCGGGCGCGCAGGGCAGCAGGCCCTGCCTGCCGCCTCTGCGCGCGCGCAGGCACCGCCTTGCCGGGCGCGCGCGCGCAGGCCCCTGCCTGTGTGCGCGCGCGCCTGGCCGGCATCAGTCTGCGCGGCCTGGCGCATCGGCAGGCCGACGCGCGCGCAGGCTCCTTTGCCTGTGCGCGCGCGCTGGCCTGCTGGCCACCGGCCGCGTCCCTGCGTCGTGCGCAGAGCGCGCGCGCAGACGCGCACTGGGCGTGCCTGCCGGGCGCGCGCGCGCAGACGCCTCCGTCTGCGTGCGCGCGCGCCTGGCGGCGCGCCTGGTGCCCGTCCGCGCGCGGGCTCCTCCGCCCGCAAGCCTTGCGCGCGCGCGCGCATGGGCGCGCCTGCCGGGCGCGCGCGCGCAGACACCTCTGTCTGCCGCGCGCGCGCGCCTGGAGGCGTTTCCATGCGCGCACGCCCGCGCGCAGCCAACCCGGCTGCGCGCTGCCCCTGCGCGGCCGGCAGCGCGCGCGCGCGCAGGCTTCCCATGCCTGCGCGCGTCTGCCCTGCCGGCAGCGCTCGGCTGCGCGCGGCCAGCCTTCCCGGCTGGCCGGCTGTGACGTTTTCTCGTTTTTCAGATTAATTCCCATCCCGATTCCCAAGAAAAACAGAAAATACCAATATTCAGCAATTCACACGAATTAAAAGCAATAAAATAACATGCTTCAAGAATCAAGAAATTCAAGATTTAATTACAACATGCTATTTCACGTTTCATGCTTAAAACGCACATAAACCCTAGGCCTATACACCGAACCGGGCTCTGATACCACTGAAAGATTATGTGGATCGTCCCGGGAAAAGCGCGAATGCGGAAGCGCGGTATAATTAAAAATTAAAACGGAATTTAAACATGCTTTTAAATTAAAAAACACGTTTCAAAGGGTGTGCCTTTGAAATTTTCCCGGGCATTCGGTGTATCTCATGAACGTATAACATAAAATAAATCATGGAGGCCATAGGGTTGAAAATTAAAGAGGGACGAAAATTTAAAACGAGACCTACCCGTTGTCGTTTTCGTCTTCAACGGCTACACGCGTTGTTCCCCGTTTTGCACCAAGATCCCGTCTTTGAGACCCTCTAATTCGTGACACACGATCCACCCACGTATCTTGCACGTCGTGCTAGCAACGAACAAGTGTATAATTTTGGAGTGGATGAATCAATAACACATTATCAATTAATGGTATTGATTCATCAAGATTCTAATGTTCCAAGAACAAAAGAATCAAGAAAACTATTTTCTTGAGAGAGAGAGAGGGCGGACGAGAGAGATGGGAGAGAGAGAGAAACCGTGTGTGTGTGTTGTGTGTGTGTGTTGGAGTTTCATCATCTAAATTGTAGGATGCTAGGGGTTTATATAGAAGAGGAGTTTAATCCTCTTTAAACTCCTCTTTTAAGAACTCTAATTTGATTAGGATTTTGACCTAGTCAAAGTCCTAGTCAAACTAGTGTTTTGACCTAGTCAAAACGATCCTAGCCATCCATCTCTCCCATTAATCTCAACCGTTGATTTAATTTAATGGAAATATTTAAAACCTATTTAAATATTTCCAAGAGGCTAAAATAAATATAAATATTATTTAAGCCCATTAAATAAATCCCTTTGATAAATCCAATTTATCAATTTAATTCCTTCTATTAAATAGAAAGAATTATTTTCTCCAAGAAAAATAAAGGTCCCGATTAAATCTAATTTAATCATTCCTTCACTCCAATATTTAATTCCAAATAAATATTTAATTGTGTGTGGATAGTGTGTGACTCTTTAGGTTCACCATTCAGCTAGACTTGGTCGGATTCCTAGAATCCGTCCGTTACCATGGGTGGCCATCTAGCAACGGTCCATGGCACTAGAGACTAGGTGAAATATTCAGGGATGAACATTTAGGCTCTAACAGTATGCTTGTCCTTCTGTCTTCGGTCTCATCACTTAGTGTCTAGGGCACGGATAACGCAGGTACCCATCTTGGACCTAAGTGTCGGTCTGTCCTCACTAAACGCCGCAAGGGAAACCTTCCCTTCTGTTCAGTCACTGTGGCCACAGTTTTAGGGACAAGACCTAGAGCATACATGAGACTCAACTGTCAAAACCTACTGACAGGAGACAGATCCTTTCTTGGAAACTACTGTCACTTTGCACACCAGGACTGCACTAGACATGGCTTATGACTACCAAAGAGAATTCTGGCAATCTCTCACCATATCTAAGATACAGTTCTGATGTACAGGTAAACTCAGTAATTCCTCAAGTCAAAGGACTTGACCTGTACCGTTGGAACCGGGAATACTCGTCATACCTTGCAGACCATACTCAAGGTCCTCCGTAAGACGGTTCCCACGAGTCACCTCAGTCAGCTGCATCCTAGCAGGCTAACCCACTAACACTGCTTAGACGATCCTCGTCACCCGTCGATGAAACACGACAGCAGATGCTTAGTGCAAGTCTCAAATGGAATCCCGGTACCCATTTTCGGGATTCCTTGACTTGGAGATTTCCGGACTGATTCGGGAAGACTGATTCCATGGACCTATCTCCAAGCGTAGTCCCAGTCCCCGAAATCGAATCTCAGTCCGTGGGCTCTGTTTGCGTAGTGAACAGATATGGAAAAATAGGTGCAAGTGAACACAAACAAAGTAATGCCAAATGAAAATTCACTTCTTTATTCATTAATGATTTATCAAAACACTTATAATTGTCTAGACATAGGTTACATATACCCGCCAAAATTGGCTTACATGGTCACCTATTCTAACATTAATTTATCGTGCTTCCGCATTCGCGCTCCCTCCCGGGACGATCCACACATGCGTTCAAAACCAAGTATGGACGCTTGTGGACTCTCCCAAAGGTGTTAAACCCGTCAACTTGGGGTTGATGGAGAAGTAACCACCTTTAAAGCTAGGCTAGTGGCGAAGGCTGTACTCAACAACCCGGGGTCGACTTTTAGGATACCTACTCGCCATTGCTAAGTCCATTCGGATTATGCTTGACATAGTTGCATGGTGTGACTATGAAATATGGCAAATGCATGTGAAAACGTCCTTCTTTAACGGTTTCTTTGAGAAAGAGATCTATATGGATCAGCCGGAAGGCTTCACCGTTGTTGGAGAAGAGTAGAAAGTCTGTCATCTCCACAAGTCCATCTATGGCCTCAAACAAGCATCCTGAAGTTGGAATATTCATTTTGATGAAGTCATAAGGGGATATGATTTCATCAAGAATGAATGTGACCCTTGTGTATACAAGAAGGTCAGTGGAGCTCAATAGTGTTTCTAGTGCTTTATGTGGACGACATTCTACTCATTAGTAATGATGTCAGAATTTTGGATGACAGAAAAAACATGGTTGTCTACTCAATTCTCCATGAAGAATTTGGGTGAAGCCTCCTACATTCTAGGTATCCAGATTGTCAGGGACAGATCCAGACAAATGTTAGGAATGACCCAAAACTCGTAAGTTAAGAAAATCCTGAAAAGATTCAAAATGGATAACTCCAAACGAGGTTTCCTTCCCATGAGGCATGGGATCAAGTTATCAAAGAAGCAGTCTCCCAAGATTAATGAGGAGCTTGAGAGGATGAAGGACATCCCTTATGCTTCCGCCTTGGGCAGCATCCAGTATGTCGTTCACTGCACTAAGCCTGATATCGCTTACGCCTTGAGTGTAACCGGCAGATATCAGTCCTGTGCATGTGAGGAACATTGGATTGCAGTCAAGAATATCTTTAAGTGCCTAAGGAGGACTAAGTATATGTTCTTGGTCTCTGGTAGTGGAGAGTTGATAATGGAAAGTTTTAGCGACGCTAGCTTCCAATTGGACGATGACGATGTCAAGTCTCAATCAGGCTATGTGTTCAGACTTAATGGTGGTATGGTAGTTTGGAAAAGTTCCAAGCAAGAAACCACATCCGATTCCACTACTCAAGCTTAATACATAGCAGCTTCAGAAGCTGCCAAGGAAGCGGTTTGGATGAGAACTACATCCAGGAGTTGTGTGTCGTGCCTAGTATTGCTGAGCCAGTGGCTATCCTCCAAGATAACAATGGGGCCATTTCACAACAAAGGAATCGAGATCTCATCACCAGTCCAAACATATACTTAGATGCTACAACCTATTGAGGGAGATGGTAGGAAGAGAAGACGTCCGGATGGACCGAGTCAGCTCAGCAGACAATACAGCAGATCCTTTGACAAAGCCCATGTCATAGATCGCTCATACGAAACATCTTGAGAAGATGGGTTTGAGGCATATGGGTGATTGGCTTTAGGTCAAGTGAGAGATTGTTAGAATAGGTGACCGTGAAGCCAATCTAGTTGGGCTTATATAACCTGTTTCTGACAATTCGTGGTATAAATAATTTACTCGGAATAAAAGTCATTTTCAGTTACGACATTTATCCTTTGATTGTGTTCGCTTTCCATTCGATATTTATAACTATTCAATGCACAACCAAAGCCCACAGACCGGTAGCGTCAATTTAAGAAGCTAGGTTGCACATAGGTTGGCAATCATGAAACAAGCTTCTGTGAATCGGTCTGAAATACTCCAAGACAAGGACCTCTAGATTTGGGTATCGAGGATCCACTTGAGACTTACACTAAATAATTGCAGTCGCGTTTCATCAACAAGTGACAAGGTTCGTCCATGCAATGTTAGTGGGTTGGCCAGCTTGGTGCAGGCTGACTGAGGTGACTCGTGGGAATCGTCATATGAGAAACCTTGAGTGGGTTGGTTGGTATGACTAGTATTCTCGGTTCCGACAGTACGAGCTCTGTCATCGGACTTAAGGGACTACAGTAGTCACATGCACGTCATGTTTGTATCTTAGGCTGTGCGAACCAAGACAAAGGACTTAGTTGTTATAAGCTCTATCTAGTGCAGTCAAGATGTGCAGTGTAGACAGTGAGTCCCAAGAAAGGATCCGTCTCCTATCAAATGATTGACAGTAGTGTCTCACTTATACTCTGACACTCGTCTTCCATAAATTTGTGGCCATAGTGACTGAACAGTGGGATCGGATCCCAGTGACGTTTAGTGTGTGGACGAGTCTAGGCTTAAGTCAAGAATGGGTACCGGCGTCCAAGGTCCATACCCTAGACTATAGCTGTGAGATAGTAGATGGAAGGACATACGTATTCGAGAAACTAAATGTTCACGTCATAATTCCACCTAGTCTCTAGTGCCATGGACCGTTGCTAGACGGCCACCCATGACGACGAACGAATTCTTGTCATGTGATGATTGGAGATTCGGCCAAGTCTAGTTGAGGGTGAACCTTAAAAGTCACACACGATTCACCGAAAATGGATGAATTAATTTGGGATTAATTCTGGGAGATCGAACAATTTAGTTAGATCAAATTGGTTCTCTTCTTAGAGTGACAAGTCTTTAAACAGATTAATTAGGCTTGATTCATAAATTGGATTTATGGAATTAGAGAATGGGTTATTTCTGTCTTTAACCAAGATGAAAATATTATTATTGGGCTCAAATATTTATTTGATATTTATTATAAGCCCATTGGACTATTTAAATAGGATTTAAATAATCCATAAAGCCCATCAAAGGATGGATAGACGAGATTGAACCTCGAGGGCTTGATGAGATGAAGGGCTATGATTAAGTTTGACTTAATCAAAGCCTAGGTTGACTAGGATTTGACTTAGTCAAGTGTGCCTCTTTATAAGAGCTTGAGTGGGAATAGGAAACTATGTTTTCTATAAATACTCAAAAACACACACACACACACACTAATCTATACACTCTCATCTCACATACACCCACACACACAAACGGCCGCCCTCTTCCTCTTAATCTCTCGTCCCCTCTCCTCTATTCACTCCAAGAAACCTCTTGTTTCCTTGTCTTTGGTACAAGGGAATGTTAGAAGAATCGATCACGTTAATTCATAACGTTCGGTTGATTCGTTCTCCCCGTTTTTCTTGATCTCTTGCTAGCACGAGATCATCAAGATCCGGTGAATTAGCGTGAACGATTTAGAGGATTCCTACATTGGGATCTCGGTAGCAAAACATGGAACAACGTGTATAGCCAAGCGAAGAAATCTACAATGGGTGAGTAACGTTTACTACGTTTTCTTTCGTTTCAACCCTATGGCTCCAAGAATCTAGCATGTATGTTTTCTTTTATTAATGAGATACACCGAACGCTCGGAGATTCAAGGGAACACCCTTGAACGATATCTTTAAATTTCATCGTTAATGTATGATTTACGATTTATGTTCTTCTCATACCGCACTTCCCCACTCACGCTTTCTCCCGGGACGATCCATATCATACTTTAAACCACATCCACATCAAGAGTATAATTAGGACTAAGAGGCAATGCCTATGATGTTGTAGACCGAAAAGTTTTCATATTTATATATTCTCTTATACTACAGAGATAGTTTCAGCATATAATCAATGCAAAGAATTTTCCATTTTCCGGTGCAAGCAAATGAAATAAAGAGCAAGTTCTATGCAGATGACAAGCGAAACTTGACATAGATGAATAGGGAAAAATGCATGCTATCACTGTGTACGAAATGCGCAAAATACTCCCTTGTAAAAAAGAAAAAATATATACCAAATTACCTCTCAGTGTTTTTTAAGAATGAAATAATTTACCCCATTAGTCCTGGTGGTGTACTACATGCGCCTTAACTGCGATTTTTAATTTTTTTTAAGAATAAAAATTGATTTTATATTTAAATATATTATAATATATAAGAATATATTATTTATGATATTTATAATAATAAATGTTATTATATATATAATATAATATTTATAAAATATATATTTCATTTTAAAAAATATACCCCCAACCCCCTCCCCTCCCCCCTTCTTCGTCACCCGCCGACACGAGCCCAGATTTCACTTTAAGGACAATACTTACATTTTGTCTCATTTTTAATCCCGTCATTAAATAATTGATAGAAATGATCGCGTGAGACACACGTGGTCATTAACGGCGTATTTTGAAGGGAAAAGAAGCATGTACATCATCTGACAAGAAAAATCTCATTTACTCAAATCTTCTGAGCCTGCAAGTATTTTTTAAATATTGGGTCACCTAGGTCCATCACCCTATCAGAAGATTATGGACCTAGGTGGCGCATATTTAAAACACACTTGCAGGCCCAAAAGATTTATCAAGTTAAGCCCAGTAATGAAGCCCATTTAAAAATATTTTCTATTAGAAAGATCTTTGTTAGTACTATATATATAATTATAGATATATACATAATAGATATGTCTATGATAGAGGCCACTTGTAGGTGGATCCTAAAATCAAGAAAACAAATGTACTAACAATCTTTTCTATATAAGGAAAGGTGAAGGAATGAAAAAAGGCAGAGAACAAATTTAGCAAAAATCTTCTTCTCCTCCCTAAATTCTTGGAGCCCTTCCTAGCTCGAATAGGAAAACGACAATCATGTCCATATCAGTGGCACATGCTTTCTTTTTGGAGGGATTATAACTGCAATTTTTGGCAAGAGAGGGGAAATAACAAAATTAATGCTGACACCTTTTAGGTCCTTACAAACTCATGAGAATTAAGCTTCTCAGGCTAAAAATATGATGTCAACAATAGATTCAACTACTACAAAATCAAGTATCACGTGTTACTATGGTAAGAAAGCGTCTATGAGAAAAGTGAGAATTCTGGCAAACAAGATTCTCACTTAAAGTGGTCCTTAAAAATCTCATTTAAGAACCAAAATGAGATTTTTACCGCCCCAGTCTTCATGATTCTATTACCCCTTCTTCGAGAGTAAATTAAGACTACAAATGGAGATTCAAGGATTTCTTATTGTTGAAATCAGAGTGGCGAAAGGTTATGGGAATCTCATTTTTGGTACTCACGTGGCCATTAAATAATTGACGAAAACTGGCCGTTAAATGGGCGTTTTGGAGAAAAAAATCTGGCCTTCTTCGTTATTATGGACAACTCTTCTTCCATTTTGTCCAATCTGCGAAAGAGCTCAGGTATCATTTTTGTCGCCCTTGAGCAAATTGGTGGATCTTCCCACTTGCAATATTGTTATGGCCATAGAACCTTCTTCCTGGACACGAGCTTGTCCCGGAGGTTCTTATACACGCTTTCTTATCACAGTAACCCATGTTACTTGGTTCTGCAACAGTTGAATTATTTATCGAAGTCATATTTTTAGCATGAGAAAGACAATTCTCGTGAGCTTGGAAGGATCCAAACAGTATCAACCCTAATTTTATTATTTTTCCTGTCTTCCCATAAGTAGCAGTTACAATCCAAAAAAAATGAAGCATGTGCCTCTTACATGTCATAATTCCACCAACAAGCCCCAATTTAATGGCCACATGAGTATCATGTGGCCGTTTCTATCAAATATTTAAAGGCGGGACAAAATGTGAGAAAGATCGTAAGCTATTGTCCTTAAAGTGAGAATCCCGTAGTCACTGGGACCAAAAGTGAAAAAAAACTAAGTTATGGAACCAAAAATGAGATTTATTTTTTTTAGATGCACATGCCCATTTTCCCTCCAAAATGTTGTCACAGGGTAATTTTACGTAGCGGACTTTTTTCTCGATCTTGTGCGGCACTAGCTTTCAAAGCACTAGTCAGCTTTATTTTTCCTGACAAATTCCCTCATGTATCAATTTGGGTTAAGTGGATGAATCATTAAACCGAGCATGCAACCAATATAGGAATTAAGCAACGTTAATTAAACTTCAGCAACACCACAACATACCGCCGAAGCTAACCTTATATTTCATTGCAACATTAATCAAAATACAAGGACCTTTGGTTTGCATACAGTGGATCTCGTCCCCCACTCACAAAACTCAGCAAACCTGACTAAAGCTATTTATATACACAGCAATGCGGTTGACAACCCCAACCGCCAGATAGCAACTGTTCCTAGGATCTTGGAGGCGGCAACTGGACTAAGAGTGAGATAAAACATAAGATATTGTCCTTAAAGAAAAATTATCATAATTATTGGGACCAAAAGTGAACATAGCCTAAATTATGGGACAAAAATGATATTTCCCTCATATTGATCAGAAAGTTGGGAGTTACTTGGATTAAGGGGGTGTTAACAATATCTTTTCTTTTGTGTGTTGGAATAAGTTATAAAAAAAAGTTGTAATCTATGCATTATCGAAATTTGATGTGTTTAAAAACAAAAGTTGAAAGTGGAAAAACAACTTAACATTTATAATCATACCAATAAACTGCAGAAGTTGGTAAAAAGTTGTTTATAACTTTTAGATTAAATCAACTTAATTTGAACAGTTCAAAAATATAAGTTGTGAATTAAAAAATATTATTTTCAACAGTAAATTGATAAACTTATTTTTAAGCAATTCCAAACACTACTTAATCTATACTATTATAAAGAGAAGGGGCATTATAGATACAAAAGTGGTAGTTTTTATACCATTACACTAAATTATTATAATACTAAAAATGCCCTTCAACTTCCCAATTCATGTAATTGAATTAATTATTCAATTAAATTTATTTAGAAAATTAATTCCTTCAATTACATGTACTCAAAAATCAAATTTACTCGTATTTTATTTAAGTTTGTTGTTAAATTGAAATAAAAATAACAAATTAGTATTTGTGTTGCATGTATATATAATTATCATTATCAATAAAAAATATTCTACAAAGTTTTAATTTTTAATTTTAATTTTAGTAAAATATTGTATTGATAATTAGTGCATTCGAAAGTATTATTAGGCAATTTTTATATGTGAGGTTGTAAGACAATGATAAATTTTAAGATACAGGAATAAATTATGAGCTTCAATAAAATAAAAATATTACTACAAGTTACACGCGCAGGTACCACATGCCACAATTTCTATTAAGTACAACATGAAGAACTTAACTCATGATATCACAACTTTCTCAACTTTATGATTTACACTTAGAATTGTTAAAAGAAGTAACCGGTTACAACCGCCCCCAAAAAGCATGCAAGCGCATGCTTGCGTGCGTTTGCATGAATGCATGAGAGAGAGAGGGAGGGAGAGAGGGAGGGGGAGGGGGGGGAAAGAGAGAGAGAGAAAGAAAGAGAGAGAGAACTGCTGTCTGCAGCAAAAGTTTGAAGTTGCACTAATTTCTGTCATTAGTCTCATCACTTATTGTCCAATTTTTATCTGAAGTTAAGCTCATTGCACTATAGATAACAGTATTACGTTGTTTGCAAGGAAGACTACAGCAAATGCAAAAGAGGAAATAGCAGCAGAATTATTACAAGTTATGTCCTGTTATGTATGTTAAGTAAAACTTTCTACAAAATTATGATCAGCAGAAGGTTTACCTAAATCTCTTGCTGAGATTTTGCTGTGAAAGAGCTCTAAGAAATGCATCAACAAAGACATTTTAAGCACGAAACCTGTCATCGTCGATGTTGAGGAATTGATAAACTAAGTAGAGAAGACCAAAAAATGGCTTTGAACGGATTGTTCAAACATCTGTTGAACAAAAACGCGTCTGAACTAGTGAGTTACAATATAGAAGAAAAAAACAACTAATCTTGTGCGCAATCAAATAAGCAGCAGACATATCTGAATGTACAACTAATTCTGCAGATGAAGATGGTATGAGCACGACTAATCTCTTCAAAGGAAATTTACATAAATTTTCTATGATTTGAAGTGGAGAATAATAATAATAATCTAAGAAAGACTCTGCCGTAAAAAGCTGAATAGATTTAGAGCAAAATAGAAGTCATACGTACACTCATAAGGCATCGTCTTTCAAAGAATGATCATAATGAAGAGGTGTAACGGCATAGCCTTCTCGGTCGTTGGATTCCATTAGCATTAGCACCACTTCCCGCATTGATGGTCGATCAAATGGGGACATGCTTGTGCACAAAAGAGCGATTTTTAGTACAGTAATCATGTGATTGACGGTGATTTCATCTTTAAGATCCAAACGACTATCTAGTATCTCCGACGACAATGAATGGGCTCGAATGTAATTCCGCACCCATGTCACAAGATCACCTCCTTGTTCTAGTGGCTGAACGGGAGTTTTCCCCGTCAGCAACTCCAACAGGACCACGCCGTAGCTGTAAATATCACATTTTTCTGTAACCTTCATCGTGTAGGCATACTCTGCACAGATAAGAAAAGAAATCAATAACTTGTAACTTAAAGGAATGAATTCTAGTTGTATTTATAAACTAGACATAATCTCGGAGGTTTCTTCATCATAATATAAATGGTGTCGGTATATATGCAGCTTGCTATTTTGAAAGATCCCTTATCTACATAGTTGAACATATGATGCTTATTTCTAACATGAACATCTAATGGCAAAAGCAGTTCTTGGCCGCTAAATCGACACAGTGTATTTGGTATTATACAGTCCGTCCAGTTGAGGATCATTTAACCGAGACCTCATTTGAATATAAATCCGTATAATTCATAGTCGACAAATATATATGTTCAGTATAGAACTAGGCTTTCCTTGTTGGAGTGTGAAATCTGACCTATCGTTACATCTAAGCCTATGCATTGTGGATTCTGGCACAATGTTTTACGGGTGCCCTTTACAAATGGTTTATGGGTGACCATTTACAACTTCTAGACCATGAAACTATATATTATATGGACAATGTGCTTAAAATGATAGCCAAATTTGAATCTTGACATGCATAAGGCAAAGGGTGCTTACCGGGAGCTATGTAACCATATGATCCAGCAACAGCGGACATCGACTTGGATTGGGGCATGTCTATCACTTTTGCCAAGCCAAAATCACCAACATGGGCTTCAAACTTCTCGTCAAGCAGTATATTATTCGACTTTATATCACGGTGGACGATTCTAGGCCTGCAGTCATGGTGTAGATAAGCAAGGCCTTCAGCAGCTCCAAGAGCAACTGTAAACCTCGTCGGCCAGTCTAGGTTGCAAGACGCTCCATGAAGCAATTCGCCCAAGCTACCTCTTGCCATGTACTCATAGAGAAGAAGATTGGAACCTTGGTGATAGCAAAAGCCATATAGCTTCACAATATTACGATGCCTAATCTTTCCTAAAGTTAAAATCTCAGCTCGAAAGCTGTTCTCAATGTTATTACCCTCTCTGTTGGACGCTAGCTTCTTAACTGCAATTGTTTGAGTGGATTGCAGTACTGCCTTGTATACTGTCCCGACTGCCCCCCTTCCGATAACAAAAGTGTCGTGAAAATTGTTCGTAGCCTCGACCAGGTCTTGGAAAGTGAACCCTTCTTTTGGAGGAAAATAAATGTCAGAATCGAGGGATGATATGTCCTTATCTGGCGAAGATGCAACCATATCAACCGGATGACACTTCATCACATATAAAATAACGGCAATTAAAACAAGAGAGACTCCGCCTATCACAGCAGCAACTATAGTGATGATCTTTCCTCGAGGGGCATCCATACTTCCGACAGGAGACGGAAATGTGTCGAAAGGTGTAGAACCCGTACAATTACCAAGCGGCCCACCACAAAGACCTTTGTTACCGATGAAGCTACTGATACTCATGTTCTGGAACAACTGTACAGACGGCAGCGGCCCTGTTAAGTCATTGTACGAGAAGTTGCAACCAAGAAGGCTCGATAAATTTGCAAATGTGCTTGGAATCTCACCACTCAAATGATTGTTGTCGAGGAAAAGGTATTCTAACAGGATAAGATTTCCAAGCTGAGGGGGTATCGACCCGGACAAATTATTATAACTGAGATTCATTGCAATCTGCAGGCTGACAAGATTACCTAACTCCTTTGGTATCTTGCCGGATAATAAATTTCCACCCATCTGAAGTTCAGTCAAATGAGAGAGGTTGCCTAATTCTGCTGGTATATTTCCAGAAAACATATTCTCCGATATAATAAGACGTTCAAGCAGAGAAAGAGTACCTAACTCATTGGGTATCGTATCGATAAAGCTATTCCGGCTAAGATCAAGCCTTTGCAGAGCCCTGCACTTGAGAATTTCCAATGGTATCTGTCCAGTGAAGGAGTTCGACGAAACATTGAAAGCCACAAGCTGTAACAGATTGCCTAGCTCCCTAGGCAACTCAGATGTAAAATGATTCCCAGAGAGATCAAGCCGCTGCAACTTTCGGCAGTTTCCCACCTCTTGAGGTATTGGTCCACTAAACTTATTCTGACCCAATTCTAGAGCAGAGAGGTTCTTCAGTTTGCACACATCAGAAGGAAAGCTCCCCGTGAGCCTGTTACCACTGAGACGCAACTGTACCAAAGAACTACAATTGATGACAGCCGGCGGAATGCTTCCATACAACTGATTGGACCCGAGATTCAGCAATATCAAGTTCGAATGCCAACAAATATGAGGAGGAATTCTACCTGTGAGGTGATTGTCAGAAAAATCAACTACCCATAGTCGACTGTAAAGCCCGAGACGTTGAGGTATGGCACCACTTAAAAGATTATCAAAAAGCTGTAACTGACTCATTCGAGGAAGATACTGAAAGCCATATGGGATAGGACCAGTTAGGTAGTTAATTGACAAGTCTAGCTGCGTCAGGTTCCTCAAGTTACTGAGCTCGGTCGGGATAACACCCGTAAGCTCGTTCTGGAACAAATACAACAAATATAGATGCTTTATTTGAGTCAATTCTGTCGGAATTTCTCCAGACAAATAATTCTCTGAGAAATCAATCTCTAATCCATAACTGAGGTTTCCAATCTCCCTTGGTATAGTACCGTTCAATCCATTTCGGTACAGGTATAACCTCCTCAGAAACCGGATGTTCCCAAGTTCAGCAGGAATCTCACCAACAAGATTGTTCTGGTATAAAGCAAGAGTCTGAAGACTTGTACAATTCCCAAGCTCCTTCGGTATCGTCCCAGAGAACTGATTGTCCCAAAGAATGAGATCGGTTAATCTCTTGAGCATGCCAAGCTCTCTAGGTAAGTTGCCTCCTATTTGATTTTGTGCAAGACCAAGAACTTCCAGGCTTTCACAACGGCCTATCTCAGCCGGTAAACTCCCAGAAATCGCATTCTGCCCTGCACGGAAGATTCTCAAGCTTCTCAAGTTACCAAAAGACCGAGGCAGCGAACCAGTGAGGTTATTGGTGTATGCTACAAACTGAACAAGAGAAGTTAGTTTCCCAAACTCCTCAGGAATTGGACCAGATATCTGATTGTTGCACATATTCAGACTTATCAGACGATAAAGATTACCCAATTCAACCGGGATTTCCCCATCAAGCTGATTATCATTCAAGTTAAGAGTTTCCAACTTTGAACAATTTGCAATCTCCTTCGGAATACTCCCTGTGAATGCATTGTTTGAGAGATCAAGATAAGTTAGATAGACCAAATTACCAATCCAGGAGCTCAGAGTCCCTGAAAGATTCCGAAAGCTCAAATCTAGGGACCATACGACCGGATTATAATCCGAAGTGCAATTCACACCTACCCAATTACAAGGTGTCTGATCATTTGGATTCCAATTCCAAAGAGAATTCATGGGATCAACAATGTTTTTCTTGACCTGCAGGAGGTAAATTCCATCTTCACTCAAAGCCTCTGAAGGACAAATCAGCATCAGTGAGCCCACCAATATTCCTAGGCATCCCCAAAAAAGACCTTTCCTCAACTCAAACGCCCAAGACATTTTTGTACCAAACTTTCAAGTTTGGTCAAAATTACCAAACACACCAGAAAGATAAGTTTACTCCTTGCTTCTGCTAAAATGATTTTGACACACGAGAAACACCTCAAAAGCTGTCAATCATAATCAGGAACTGTCCAAACTTCAAATTCCGATAGCAACTCGGAGAAAAGGCATTTTTTGTAAATCTTGACAAGGGCCCAAAGTCATGAATTGATTATTTGACAGCAGCCAAAAATTCAGAAAATCCATTCCACCAAATGGTCATTGCTACATATGATCAAGAACAGACAACATAAGAAACAGCAAGAAATCAATGACCATAAAGAGAGGAAAAGGAAAAACTAAAACTTTTGCATACCTTTAGCTCCATGAAAGCAACACCAAATCAAGAACAGACTTCCCAACAGATGATTCTCCGAGTTCTCAAGTGATGCCTTGGGAAGAACATATAGCAAGAATCATGGAATTCATAGATAAAGCTATCACAGAAACATGATTAAAAATCTAAACGCCCCAAAGCTTCAATCCCTTCTCCAAGAATGGTGGGTAATTCAAATTCACATACAATATTTGAGAAGAAAAGGAGAGAAAGAACCAATTTTTAAGGTAGAAGGGTGAAATAAAGCCCGGAATCCAAATGCAATGAATCAAAATGCTATCTTTTGTATTTTATTGATGGGAAGTTGTGTTGCTTCGGAAGAAAAAGAAGAGCACAAAACAGCCCAAGGTCTTGGACTTTTTCGTTATTAGAGCAAAAGGGCCTTCTTCAAATGGAAAAACAACACTGAAAAATCTTCTTGTTGGATGCAAGATACATTTGCCAGTCCCTTCATTGAAGCTCTAATGGCCGACAAAGCATGCTTTCACAATCTTCCCTCCCTCTCTCTCTCTCTCTCTCTCTCTCTCCTCTCCTTCTCTCTTCTCTCTTCTCTCGCTCTCTACTATATATATGTATATATTTTGTATCTAAATACATGTATCTTTCTCTTTGTTTCTTGCTGTTTCTGGGCTGTATATATATGTATGTGTGTTGTACAAGATTTTGTTTTCGCTTGGCTTCTCTCTATCATCAAGATTTTCCTTTTCCACTCAATCTCAAAACTCTTTGCTCCTTTTCCACTCTCTCTCTCTCTCTCCTCTCTCTCTCTCTCTACAAAAAGTGGGATCTTTTTTTAAGTGCTTGGGGAAAGGTGAACTTTTTAAGCAAGAAGGAAACTGAAAAAAAAAAAAGAAAGAAAGAAAAAGTACACTGTAAATATTTTATCTCAATATTTTTCTTTTTTATTTTGCCATTCTCAAGAAATTTTTGTGAGCATTTTCTGGATGGGGACAGGAATTGGTAGGTAAGCTAGTGAGATGAGATTAATATTCGCTCACCAGTAAAGGAGAGTGAAGTCAGAAATGATGCATGCAACGATGTCGTTTTCTTCTTCAACTTCTTGAGTAGGTAGTCTAAAATAACATTCTCCATTTTTCTTTTTCTTTTTCCATACTAAGAATTTTTAAGAATCTATTAAGACATCCCAAATTTCGGGAGTTGAACAGATGAAAAATATTTTTTTGCCTTCATTATTAATTTTTCCTATTTTCTGTAATTTGGTTAGTTGAGATTTATATGTAATTCTTGAATTTTCGAGTAACAAATAAATTCATAAAATATTTATACGTACATCAATTTTCTTATTTTTTTTACTTGATGATATGTATATATAAAAATATATTCCCATATAAAATATTAGTAAAAACTCGGGGGAAAAGAATTTTTTTTTTTTTACTTTTTCTAAATAATATTTTTGGACATATTTACTTGATTTTTCTGATATAAAATGGACCCATTTTGTCATTTATTTATTTCTTGAGTTTTTATTATACATTTTCTGATTAATTAAATTAAGTAACAATATGATAAAATATATTTGTTTTTCTGACTTATCTTCTTTGACAACCCATCCCTCTTTTTTCTCAACCTCCAATGTGTCACATGTTATTCATGACCTCAACCATGATGTAATGCCACATTTAATTGAAATGCTTAAAAAGAGAAAAAGAAAACTTCCTTTTATTCCTATTTGAATATTGTTTTGATTATTTCATATAGTTAAGAATTTATTTTTGTATTAATTGAATTAAAAATATCAAATGGCATTATACAAGTAGGAGTGACAACGGAACGAGTTTCATATCAAGCTCCGACCCATTTTTGTACCCATCTTGCCTCTAATCAGAACGGAGAACCACTTCACCTCATCTCGAACCTAGCAGACCCCTATCCTACTTTGGACCTGGTTGATCTAATATGTAAACTTAAATATTTTAATATTTTTATTAATCAATTTATTTGTCAAAATAATTATAATTATTATGTGTAATAAGTTATTGTTATGTTAAAACTGTAATTAAGTTTTGCAAAATATTTATTAAATAAAAGCTATATTTTTTAAATATGTTTATAATTATTATTCAAAGTGGATCCACAACTAGTCTTAAATAAGATCCGTGATTCGCCCGGTACCCAATTGGGTTCATAATATAAAATTTCATCCCTAATACAAAATTCATAATATAAAATTTCCCCCTCGAGACAGGTTTGAGGCTGAGCCCCACTCTACTCGCCTCTATTTATCATCCTCATATATAAGGGAAAAAATTGCAAGGTATTTAATGTGATATTGCAAATGAGTAAATTACTTTCTATAAAAAATAAAATAGCAATCTACATTTCTGTATTTTTTTAAAATGAATCAATTTACCTCCTTATATTTTTTGAAATGAAGCAAAGGGAGGTAAATTAGTCCATTTTAAATAATACAGATAGATAAACTGCTATTTTTCTTTCATAAGGGGATAATTTGCTCATTTGTAATATCACAGGGAGGTTAATTGCATTACACCCCATATACAAGCATAACCAGTGTTTACCATCTAAATATTTGATATTTAAAATCTTAAAAATTAATAAAACCACATTTTGTTTTGTTTTGTTTTTTTATTGCTGCAAAATGGAGTATTCATATAGAGAGAAATCATAAACCTAAGATTCTAATGCAATATGGGTGTACTGATTCAATATATATATAGGGAGTTTTTGAGAAGCTTCTGCTTTTAAAGAAGTGATTTTCGTAAAAAAAGTTGAAAGTTGTAGCAGAAATTAAAAGTGATTAGTGTTTGTAAAAAAAGTAAATAGCAGATAAAAGTTAAATTGGGTAGTGTTTGAGGAAAAAGCACCTAAAATAAGTTTAATTGACTAAAGACCGTTTTGTCCCCATGTATTAAAAAAATGCTATTTTTGCTTAATGTTTGCACTTATCTCTTGATTATAATAATTATTTTTCTTCAAAAATAATAAATTTTATTTTAATCAGTATATTTCATATTTAATTTTTAACAAAATAATTATTACTTATATTATTAAAATATTCAATACTAATTGAAAATTTGGATGTTTAATTCAATAATGTTCTCATTAATATAATTATTCATTCGCGCACAATAAATAAACTTGCACGATTGACAAAAAAGTTACTTTTTATAATTAATCATAGTGTAATTTATATTTTCCTATGATTTAGGAATAATATCATAACATATAGAAAATAAATATAAAAATATTTAAAATATTAAATATGTGAAATTATAAATTTTATTAGTGATAAATTATTCAAATTATTTGAAAATTCTAATATCAAATTTACATGAGCAATTCTAAAAATAAATTAAAAAGGGTAAAATCGAATTGAAATTATTATAATGAAGATAAAGTAATTTAAAAGAAAGTTAAATTTATTTAGAAAAAAGTCAAAGCAACTAGAAACAAATCCTAAAGTGCTTTTAACTTTTGGCTTAAAAGTACTTTTCGTAACAGTTTCAAAAGTAAAAATTAACATACTAAATACCTGAAAAATGCTTTCAACGTCCAAAATCTGAAAAACGTTTTTCAGAAGTTCGAACAAATACTCCCAGAAGCTACTATAGGCTATAGCTTTGATGGCTCACCTACACACACAATGGGACATGAGTTAAAAGTCCTCGAAAGACATCATAATGCTCCTAGAATTTTGGGAGTGTTAAACATGACAACAACATCATTAAAAATCTAACAATAATAACTGAAAATTCAATTAGCTACTCCCAATGAAATAATTACTAATAAATGGGTATTTGCATAAATTTATATTTTTTTAAGAATATTTTACGAAATTTAAAAATTTATAAGATATTGCAAAGTATTTAATAAACTTGTTAGGGAATAAGCATATAAGATTAAAAAATCAAATGTTAAAAGCTTATGAATACCTTCAGAATAAAATAAAATAAGGAGTTCCCAACTTATATTCCAGATTTTGATAGTTTATTTCCAAATTATTCAAAATTAATTATAAATTAATTGTTGCTAACATATCATAAATTTTATAATTTTATTTTATTCAATAATTTTAAATTATTATTTTTAGAATTTATTTTAATATCTTACAAGCTTCATAAATGATTTGTAAGGCGTATGAGCATATAAGATTTTTTAGAAATGGGTTGATTAATAAATATATATTATAAATGAATTCATATAGAAATAATATTTTAACGGATCAATGTGACACTACATGTAATATTAATATCAATAATTACATGCATACATCTATATAAAATGACAATGATCAATAGCCATTTGTAAATAGTCTGATTAATTTATATTTGTCACAAATTTTTATATTTGATAAAATAATTAATCATAGAAGGAACATGAAACTCATGTTTATTCTAGTGAAACTCAAGAAGTAGCAACCACAATGACGCTCAGTTGATTACTATGCATGCAAAAAATTAAAAATTGAAAAAACTAACAAAACCCTTAATTTTCTTTTTTCTTTTTAATACTAGCAACCATAGTATACGATATTTTTGCCCGTATAATCAGATAGATACAAAAAATATTTTAAAAATAAAAATATATGTAAATTAACAGTGGGTCAAGTGATTAATATGAGTGAAAATAGAGGATAAATATGATAGTATATTGGCTATTAAAAATTAACGTGGACTGAAATAAAAGTAATTATATTAGTACAAATATTTAAGGCTACAATTAATATTTTAAAATTTAGTGTTACGGTGTCACAAACCATCAATTATGAGTAAAAAGTAGTCTTTTTATACTAGCCAGCGTGATATGCTTCCCTGCTTGCATATATAAGTAATATTTTATACTTTGAAATATATTATAATCAAGACTAACATATATATCAAGGCATCACAGTTTACAAAAAAATAAAGAAAGAAAGAAATAAAGAAAAGAAAAGTAAGTTAGAGGTGTTATCAATACAACAAAAAAATTGATGTCATCTAAATAAAAATAAAAATAAAAATTAATGTCATGGTGTCACAAACTACCATTTGTGATTGGAAGGACCTTTCTCTTTTATATTAACTAACTATTATAGCATCCGGTTCCTTCATGCATATAATAAATAGTCTTTCATATTTTAAATATATTATAAAATAAGAATAAATACATAAACCAACAAATCACATTTAAAAAAAAGAAGCAAAAAAAAGAAAACTAATTCAAAATATGATCGGCACAACAAAAAAATTGTGTATTGGTGTTTAAATGACGTAAAGCCACTTTTGTGAAAATAAAAAAAGTAATCACAATTAATTTTTAAAATTATCTGATTAGGGGTATAATTATCATTTTAAAAATTGATGCAAAGATCATTTGTGAGTATAGTGAATTTTTTTTTATCTATACGAATATAAAAAGAAAACCTCATATTTATTCATAAAGAGCCCTTACTTACGCGGGATCTCAATTTTTTGTTATGTAAGTTGGTTGCTTTTTTTAAAAAAATTTCTTTCTTTTATTCTATTTTTTAATATAATGTATTCGTTTATATATATATATTTTATTTGTAATATATTTTATAATATAAAATATTATTTTTTTTATACACACTCAAAAACGTTGTGCCACCTCGCTTAATATTAATATAAATATATATTTAATTTGATTCAAGGGATTTTTCTTGACAAAATTGGATCGTGTAGAACGTGATAGGGCGTCGAGAGGCAGGCCCCACCAATAGGCTACACAGGTGGGGCCCACCAACCAAAAAGAAGGTGCAATGGACCCTGAAATTGAAGATGATTCGGCTTTCCTACACCCAAGCACTTGGCCTTTATGGATAGTCTGCGCACTAATTATTGGCTCTTGGAAAATGCATCACCCAATCCAATCAATAATATTCCCTTCCACCCAAAATTCATTATTTTCATTTTTTTTTATATTTGACAACACATACATGGTGGTTGGTAAAATAAAATCTTCAATTATTTTATATCATTATAACATAATTGATATTTTTAATGATTGAATAAAAGAGTGTTTGTTACAGTTTAAAATAAGGTGGCAAGGATGTTTTTGATTTTACTACAAGAAAATTATTCAATAGCTACAAAAAATAAAATAAAATTAAATGCTGAAATCAGTGTCGAGCTAATTAACAAATAAAATTATCATTGTTTATACTATTTAATATATATTTTAAGCAATTTATTGTTAAAATCTATTAGCAAGTAATTTTTAGAATTAATTAATATAAATTAACAACGAGAATATTACTTGTAATCTACTCGAGACTGATTGAGCAGTTTCCTTCTAGTGTTTGCAACTTTTGCACAGTACTAAATTAAATTGGAATTAATTTAAGTAACAAGTTATAAGAAACTTTTGATCAACTTTTGTAGTTTCTAGGTAGATTTTAACTATTAAGATATTTTTAAAAATAATCCAACTCAATTTTCATCCAGTATTCATTATTCTTTTCAAAATGATTCAAACTTTTATTACTATTTAATTACAATTACAAAAAATATCATTTTACTCGATAGTTTTCATTTAATCTCATCACTTAAGTGGGAAAAAAATATATCTCATGATTGAACTTATTTGTACTATTCCATATATGGCCTCTTTAATCCCATTTCTTAGTCTTACTAAACGAAAAATAGGATTAAAGAATCGAAAGATTTAATTATCATTCATCCACATCAAACTTGTCATTGCTTCAAATTAGATGGCACTTTTGTTAAAAAAAGAAATTCAAAACTTAAATTTTATTATGAGATATTTTGAAATGAAAATAACGAACAAGTTTGAGATATAAAAAAGTATATATCTCTTCAATTTAATTCAGATTACTAATTTAATTTTAAATTAACTTTCTATATTCGCTCAAATTCAAAAAACAATTCACGTTTGATCATTAAAGAATTTTTAACTCAGTTTCGAAATTGTATTATAATTTGATATTATATCTCATATTTCACTTAATATGTTGCCCGAGTGTATAAACAATTACTTTAAATATATACACGCAGTATCAAATGAGAGTATGGAAAAACTTTTGTTCATTTTTAAACTATTGGAGCTTCAAGAATAAGGCGAAGGATTTCCCATCTTATTTTGGTGTCACGAAATGATGACGCATCTACAGTAATTGATGTCATCGAGAAGCGAGATCGACTAAATTTATATAACGTGGACGCGATTCAACACGTTTACACCAGAGTTCTTACAAATTCAAAAAGTCCCCTCTAACAATAAATGAAGAGGTATTTAGACTAATGGAAAAAATGTGCTAATTAAGGGAGGTAAAGGAAAAGTACTACTTTACCCCTAACCTACCTCGATTACACGGCTAGGATTAATCTACGGGGGTTATCACTGTAATTTGACACGTTTTACTGATTTAGCAGGTTTTGACTTTTGCTTTCCATGTGAGGACTCTCCTCTTTCCTTTTCTTGGAAAAGCAACTTTCCTCCATTAGTAACGCACTACAAAAAAAATGCGGGAATATGAACGAATATATACGACCGTTCCAACTACCATTCCAACTAGGAACGGAAAAAGGAACTATTGTGGAACGGAAAACCGTTGATGACGTCATTGTCGAGGTAATTTTAATACAAATTAATAGGAATGACACGACCGTTCCTATTCGAGTGCCAATATATGTGAGCCAATTTGTACACGTATAACCCCGTTCCTAAAAGTGACCTGATATATTTTGGATTTCAATTTGGAACACATGTGTGACATTTGGAACGGTTAGTCGACCGGGAACACCTACCATTCCTATATGGGGTCCTATGGCCATGTCTATTTGGACCGGTCGGCTTACCGTTCCAACATGTAGTCCTACATAAGACCATTTTACGCCATGGCCAAAAATATAATGCCAGTACCGTTCCGAATTGTGGGTATATAGTAAGTGCAATATTGTTACAATTACCGTTCCCAATTGTACTCCAATTAGGAACGGTCGTGTTGCGTGTGCCTCATACCGTTCCTAATATGCCCTAATGGCTATATTACAACGGTAATATTACCGTTCCTGTCACTCCACCTGAGACCGTTCCTAAAGCTGGAACAACGGCTATATTTAAACGGCTAGTTTTCTGTTCCAAATAATATTCCAATGCCCGTTCCAATATTTTCTATATATATGTCCCCCTTCTTTGTCATTATTCTTACAATTATTCTCCAACTCATTTTGTTGTAACTCCCCCCCTTGATTCTTTATATGAAAAATCGAACATATCAATTACCGAGCGTGAATTTTGCATTGATATTGATAGGTGTTTTGCTCAGGTAAGTATGCAAAATTCTGTTATTTTTGTATATATATATATATATAATATACTCTCGTCATTTAATTGCGTACTAATATTTTTTTTAAAAATTGTAGATCATGTCTGGTCGGGATTTTCCGCCTCGAGGAGGTGGACGTGGCCGCAGTCGCGGCTCACCGGCTATACCGCCGACCGCTGTTGCTTCCCAGGATGGGGAAGCAGTGTTCAACCACCACCACCACCACCGGCAGAGTAGGCACCCGCACCATTTGCGCCGGATCAGCAGCCTGGTGCGTCTACCACTGCGCCGGATCAGCAGCCCGAACCATCCACTACCGCACCGGCGGTCGATCCGGCCTGTCCATGATCTGCCCCACCACCACCACCCCCATCGACCCCACCACTCCCACCACCATCCGCGCGCCAGTACATCACACTCGCCGACGCGAGGTATATTTACATTTTTAAAATTTTTTTTGTAATTTAAATTATTATTTTTATGTCATACTAATTATTTTATAATTTCAGGAGTGATCAGAAGATCCACGAGCGCATGTACACGGTCGTGAGAGGACACTATCCCCATCCTTGGGCAGTTTGTGCAAGGTGCCGCCAGAGCACCATCATTTCTGGTTTGAGAGTTTGAAGGTAACGGCAATTAATTTTTTTTAAATATTTTAACAATCTATGTTTTGATATATACATATATATATATATATTTTTAATATAGATGATGTACTGGTGGGACGCTGACGACGAGTCGATGTTCAAGATCTTCCACGTTTGGGCGGGAAAGTTCCTCAGGAAGAAGTTCGTCCTCGCCAGACAGTCGCTGCAGAAGCCTCTATGGCTGGCGAACGAGGTCTGGCGGCAACTCCTCTTGTACTGGGAGTCCCCGGAATTCAAGGAGGAGTGCGAGAAGAACAAGGCGAATCGGAACGCCAACCCAGCCGCATCCGCTACTTTGTACCGCGGGGGATCTGTCTTCGTCGGTATGCACAAGCTGAAATTGGTAAGATATTTAATGTTATTTCAAGTATTTATTATTATTAAATTAAAATGGTAATAACTATTTCCCATTTCTTTTTACAGGAGGAGCAGCTCGGCCGGCCAGTGAAGCAGATGGAGTTATTCTCCAGATGCTACAAGAAGAAGGTCGACGGTGGCTGGAGCGGGCCGAGGGCAGCGGAGGTGGCGGTAAGTTGTACTTAATACATTCTAATTTATTTTTTTAATGTTTGAAATTTTTCTAATTTATTGTAATTATTTTTGCAGGAGATGTTCTAGAAGATGATGGAGGATCACCAGTCTCAGGCCACGGCCAATCCTGGGATCCTCCGGCCGAATCAGAGGGCTCGGTGGCACAGACCGAGCAGGAGATGTGGTTGGCTTGGGTCGGGGGCAAGAACAAGGGCCGAGTATTCGGTCTTGGTTCTGAGGCCCTGGGTCTCAGCCAGATCATTACCTCGCCATCACCACCGCCACTGCCACCACCTTCGTCAAACATGGAGGGTCGGATGGTCCGCCTCGAGGAGATGATGATGGACTTGATGGGCATGATGAAGGCCATGCAGACCAGTCACTTTGGCGCCAGCCCGTCACGGCCTCCTAGAGACCCCACCCTTCCAGGCATTGACGAGATGGACGGAGCCGAAGGGGACGAGGAGTGGATTATGTATTTTTTTTTTTGTAATTAAATCGGACAATATTCGTATTTAATATAATTTTTATTTCTAAATTATGTATCTTTTCATATTTAAATATTAATTATAAAATCAAAATCAAAAAATATTATTAATAATTTAATTTTTATTTAAATGATAATAATTATTACTATAAAAAAAATAATAATTCATTAGTTAGGAACGGTACTTTAGATGGCCACTGAGCGCCAAACACCATTCCAATATTTGACTGTTTTAAATCAGTTACCGGTCCCAATACCGATGAAAACACCATTCCAAACATTAAAGTCAACCGTTCCTAAAGACGGGACTTACCATGCCTACGTGTATTCCAAAATCAATGCTTTCGTGGTTAGGCATTCGTTCTAAAGAAAATACCAAAAACCGGTCCAAAGTAGTATTCCAAAGTTGGAGTGCAAAAACTATTCCCAATCACCGCGACAACATGTGTTGCAGTTACCGATCCTAATCTATACAACAAACTGTTCCAACTTGTATTCCAGACACCATGCTAAAATGTATCTACAACTTATGATGATAATTCCAACATGTGTTCTAACTACCGTTCCTAATTGCGCGATTTAATTTCGCTGCGGCCAATCCAAAAATTTATAAGGTGTTCCAAATGCAAAAATTATAAATTCTTACATACAAAGGTAATTAGGAACGGTATAGAGAATGTATGCCAGAAACCGTTTCCAAATAGGAATGATCGTTGCGTTACCGTTCCTAATCATTAGGATTGCCTCTTATTGCCATGGATTGCCTCCCGTTCCTTAATAGTTCCTAATGGCAGTCCAAAAGGATCTATTAAACTATTTACCGTTCCAAAAATTAAAAGAACCGTTCTTGTTACCGTTTCAATTCCCGCATTTTTTTGTAGTGGCGATTTGATAACAATAAATAAATAGTGTCAGTATATTTGTATGTTGCCACTAAGTTTGTCGCTATAATCTTTTTTAGTAACAATTTCAAATTTATCACTTGATATTTTGTAACTAACCTAATCTTTTGCTACAATGATACTTTTTAAGAGACATCAATGCAAAGAGTAAAAAGAGAGAAAAGAGAAGCAGCATGGGTTTTTTCTCATTCCTCTTGCATGGGAGTTTCCTTTACTCTCGCATGGTGTTTCTTACCCTAGATCCTTCAGGGTTTCACCTACACCCCACTGCGTACCCACTTGTTTTCTGCGATTCTGTTGGCAACGATGATATGTTGTTGTGTTCACGACGAACCATGATATTCCCATTTCCTCTCTCTAGTTTTTCTTTCCCCCATTGACCTCCTTTCTCCTTTTCTTTTTGTAAGCCTAAATGGAGCATTTGTATTATTGAAACAAGTTGTCAATGACACAACCAAAGCAATAGGTGCCGAAAAAACATGAAGTACCAACACACAGGTGCTTGAATTATTCATGATCCTATGTTGGACTCTCTGGTGGAATAGTAGCAATAAACTCCATTAGAGCTCATCACTTGGTAGATCACCTTCTTCAGTTTGCACGAACTTAACATCAGTAATATCATCAATATGCAGTTGCAGTGATTCCTCGCCCTATTGCTTCATGGCCTTCATGTTGGTTGCATCCTCCCCATGGTGTGGTGAAGCTCAACTTTGACATCGCACTGTTCAATGGTGGTGTGGAAGTGGGCATTGACATGGTGGCACGAGACTGGTCAGGAACTCTGCTTGCATGGTGTCCATGCAGATGCTTTTGCAAGGCGGATGCAGAACTTGTGAAAATGCTTGCTGCACAAGACGCTATTCAATTCGTTGGCTAAGTGGGGAAGGCATAATATTGTTCTTGAGGGTGATTTCTTGAATGAGATTCTCAAATTATCGGTTGGAAACTGTGACTGATTCTCTACGGGATCGATTATAGCTGAAATTCTTACCATTGCTATTAGTTTTAATTCTTGTCAATTTTCATTTGTTTGTAGAATTGTAATCATGTTGCTCATGCTTTGGCACACTATAGCATTAGTTTCAGGAGGGTATGAACATTGCCCCTTCTTTCATTATTAATATTTTGTTTGTTGATTCTCAGCTGATAAAATTTATTCTCTTCTCATAAAACAAAAGAGAAAGAAAAAACGATTGAGACATAAATGTTGAATATTTCAAAATAGTAAAGTTATTAATTTTAGAGCACATATTTGTTTGACTATTATTATATTTACATGGTAATAACTAATTAAAAAATAAGTATATAGAATTAAGTGATACTTAATTAATCTTTAATGAAACTTAACTCAAAAACCTAATTAGTGCAAGTTTTAAGGTTTAATTTGGCTAGGTGATTGCATAATTGGTTATAAAATAATAGATTATGAAGATACTGATTTTGGAATAATTTATTTTAGAAAAAGTGAATAAGGTGTTTGGATCCACAATTTCACAATTGTGAAAATGCAAATTGTAGTTAAATTCCAAAAGTAACCTTATTCTTAAGGTTAATGAGAGAATTAGAAAACTATATTAATAGGCGTACTGGGTAATTAGGCGAGAAATAATAGTTATGAGATTAAAAGCTACAAATTATAACCTTTATCAAAACATGGTTTTGATGGAATTTAATCCTAACATTGATTATTGAAAAAGAGAATAGACGGCGAAAAATTACCTTTACACTTGAAACGAAAGTTTCTACTTTGAAAACAGCAAATCCATAGAGTACTTTGGAACTCTTTATAACAAAACTAGAATGCTTAAGAAGGCTTCAATGTTATTTTGAAAACTGATGGAATGAAATGAAATGAGGAGCCTTATTTATAGAAGTTGGCAAAATGCTACTACATTGAAAATGATGCTTATAAAATGTTATGATTTTCATTTAGAATAGGAACCTTTTTATTTGAATAAACATATATTCACCCAAAAGACATACCATGTTATGAGAACGGACATATCATCAACATAATGACATACTACTTCAATAATCAACACATATTCTATTGACTAGACACAGTTGGATGATGACTAGGCACCATCATCTACATGTCATGAGTTTGTCAAGTGATGCAAATCGTAATCAACCACTTGTTATGATTTTTATCTGATCAAAATAAATTTATTAAATTAAATTTTATGCTATAAGTTATCATTCACCATTTTTCAACAATTTATCAAATGAACGAAAATGAATGGATATGGACATGCAAACTCTTAAAAGAGTCTCAAAAGAGCATATGCCACATCAGGAAAGGTAGTTTATGGTTTTGAACCTCCCTTATAGGAATACCATTAGAATTACTTGGCTAATAAGTGATATGATGTCTTGAACTAGTTAGCTGTTGGTATAAACCAAGACAATAGTACCCCCCACAATACCATCTCTAATATTCTTTATTCTCACCGTTGAGTCTATTTTGGCCTTGGACATCATTTTGGATTCATAAGTATTTTTCACTTGAAGCGACTGATTTTACACTTACACAGGTGATCTTTTACACTTAACTAGTGTATGAATCATTAAAAAGCCTATTAATTAACCTTATACCCCTTAGCTAGTAGCACTCTACATCATTAGAATGGGAAAGAAAGACTCCCAAGTACTTTTCACATTCCTTATAACTTAGTTGTCCCATTGAACCAAAATATTGGAAGATCTAGTCAACAAGGTTGGGTTACCACTACAAAGATTTTATTTGTGGGTTTTAATCCCATTCCCTTGATGAATAGTATATTTGATATCAAGAAAAATATTTTGTTAATGAATCAATTAGACCATCTTTTGATTTTACATAATCAATGGATATGATTCCACTAGAGATCAACAGACTTCTGGTATTATGTATTTGACATATATGTTCAAATTTGCCATTGTACATTGCTTGTGCCTTTCATACATCTGGTTATCGCAATGTATCATAATTGTAGGCACAGTCTTTGTCCAACAAGGAATTTCCTCCAAGAAATTATGAAGTCATTTAGCTTATTCTCCACCTTTATCTAAAGCTATGAACTCGAATTATATTGTTAAGCAAGTTTGCTTTAAGGACTTCTAGGATATTGCACCGCCTTGAATGGTAAATATTTAACCACTTGTGGACTTATAATCTTTAGTATCAGATATCCAATTGGCATCACTATATTCTGTAACATAGCTGGATATCTTGTATAGTGTACTCCATAGTTTAATGTATATTTTAGGTTTCGATGTATATTAGTAAACCATTACCAATGATTTTTGCTAGAATTACTTGTAAATCTACACAGTTTATTGATTGAGTATGCCTTATGGCAAATATTAAACTACCATTTATCCTTTAATGCTCAACTTGACCTTCGGGTTCACTCTGATTATTTGCTAAATGTAGATTAAATCTACCAAATCTTAGGAGGTAGACTATCACAGACATTAAATTTTCAAAGTTCTCAATATAATTTATGAGACTAAGATAAGATTAGTCAACCAAACATCTTAGTTTTAGTCCCTAATATTATGTCATCTAAACTTGATTTTTGTCAAAAAATTTTATTAACATTTTCTTGATAGTCAAAATAATGTCACGGCTTCACATTATCAACATGTCATCTACATAAAGACATGCTATGATAAAGGAACTGAAAGTGCATTTCATACAAACATATTATCACACTTGTTGATCTTAAAGCCATTTAACAATATTGTTTGGTCAAATTTTACATGTCATAATTTAGGAGCTTCTTGAAGCTCATATAATGATTTGACAAGACTTTAGACCTTATGTTCTTGTCCAAGAACAATAGACCGTCATGTTGTTTCATGTAAATCTCTTGATTTAATTTGCCCATTTTGAGGATGTTTCTTTAACGTTCATTTGGTGTATTTTCAAATCATAGTGTAACAATAGCTATAAGCACTTGAATAGACGTTATTCTAGTAATTGGTAAGTAAGCGTCAAAGAAGTCAAGGCCTTCATTTTATTGAAGCCTTTAGCTACCAACCTTGCCAACACCAACAATGTTGGAGATAGAAGAATTTTTCAGAAAAAGATTTCTCCCATTGATCAGGATGTAAGTGAATAACATATCTTTAACACAGACATGACGAGTAGCTCGAACCACTCTTGATTATCCCTTCAAGAACAACGGCTGTGAGATTGAGATCTACCATATCAATTGGTACAAAATTTTCTTCCTCATATGTACTTGAGTCAGATATTCTTTCTTGAGGAATCCACAAGCGTTGGCCTTATGATCTGGTTTGTCACCGTTGTAGCAACTTCCTTTGAACATTTTAGTCTTTTCTTTCCTTAGCCTATCACCAATGTGTTTCGTCTTCTGGTAGTATATTTTGATCGTATCAACCACATTTTCCTTTGCCTCTATTTGTAGATTCATGGGTTTCATCTCAAACATTCAATTATCTATTTTTATCCTTAGTTTGGTGAACAAATCCTCAAGCTCCATCTGTTTCCACTTAGGTTTCAGATAATTTTGAAATCCTTCCACAAATTTGGTAACTTTTCAATTGTAGCATCCACTTGGAGGATTCACTAAGCTTTATTCCTTATGCATGCAAATCATGCAGAATTAGCTGAAACTCTAGGAAGCTTATTACAATTTTGGAATCCACTATTTTGAAGTCCAAACACATGCCGACAACGGATTTTTTCGAGTCTACATCCTTCGTTTTGTGCCAATAGTAATTTGTTTCCCAAGGTACATCAACATTCACAAAATCAAATTAGTCGCACTATAAACTTTTAGAAACAACAAACCAAAAGAATACTCGGGAACTTTCTATAAGAACATTACAATGCTTAAGAATGTTTGAATGTTATTTTCAAAACTAATGGAATGGAATTAAAATGGGGGGCCTATTTATAGAAGTTGAAAAATTGATCTTGAATGGACATGTCCAATTGGCGATGGCGCTTATAAAATGTTATGACTTTTCTAATTGAACAATCATTTTTCTATATGAATAGACACATCTTTTCACCTAAAGGATATCCTATTTTACTGTAATACACACATCACCTCAATGATTAACAGCTATGATTGATTAGACATGGCTCGATGATGACTAGGTGTCACAAACTATCATCTACATGTCATGAGCTCGTCATATGTTGCATGTCGTAAACCAACCACTTATTACAATTTAATCTTATCAAAATTAATTAAATTTTTAATTTACAAAGGCAAAAAAATCCTAAGAATTTCTTTAGTAGAATCAACTATACAAGAAACTCATAATCCTCGACAAAGTTAATAATGGATATACATCCATATATGATAAAGTTATGCAGTCTCCTATTTGTGGTTAGGAAGACTCCCATTGATAAAGTGTTTGGAATCTACCAAACTTGTCTGGGATCAAGATTCCTCTTGTGACAATCATTGATTAACACCTATAAATAGGGTGTTTCTCTGGGATCCAAGAGTGTGTGATTCTTCTACATACATTCCCACAAAATATCACTCTCCCAAATAGGTCTCTATTCTCTCTTGCAGCATAACCACAATCGCTTAGGGTTTAATGCGTGTGGAGTTATGTGGATAGCTCAGGTAGCAATCTATTTGGAGTGAGAAGAGGGTGCTTATCGAAAAAAATTGGAAAAATACGTGCTTGTAGATCCACGGGATCGTTTGAAAGCCTTTAGGCAAGCTAGAAAGGTTCGGGATTCATTGGACATTCCGCTGCAACAATTAAAGCGTCTAGCAGACCACGCTTAGGAGTTGTTATACTAAACCAGTTCGGCAATCGCCGAAACCTTTAATTTTCAATGTGTATCTATTATGTGATGATTGCCAATTAAATTTCCAGCAGTCCTACCAGAGCTATTGGGACTTGTACTTGCTTTACATTACAAGCATGATTAGATATATTTAATTTTATGCTATAAGAATGAGTATTATGCAAGCATGAAATTAAATATGTGATCTGGATGACATATAGTCTATGTGTAGATTATGTGTTATTTATTATAGATGTTAAACAAAAATTGGGTATGAAAAATCAAACATATTTTTTATTTCAACCGAAAATTCATTTTAAGTTGAAAGCATGAGAATATTCATTATTTTTTCCATCATATGTAGAGCTTGATGTGGTGATCACATGATTAAAATTGATGTAAAACGGGCAAGTGGTCTGAGTAAAAACAAACTCTAGTCCTTTAAATCAACTTTTTTGGTAGAAAATTAGATATGATTTTTTAATTTTTATCAAAATATTTGTGCTATGTTGTATATCATGAAAAGAGGTTCGAAATAGTATATAGTTCATAAAAAATAAATGAATTAAATATGATTTTCTCTCAATTTTTGCTGAAAAAGTACTAGTTGTCGGAAAATCGCACCAAAAACATGATCAGTGCCCAAAAAGAAAAAGGAAAGGTGGCTGGCCGAGCACTAGCTAGCGCACGAGCCCCAAGGCCATGTGTGCAGTTGACTGTGTACTTGACCACATGTCGCTGGGCTTCGACCATTGGCCTGCGCCCTATTGGCACCAGTTGTGTGAAACACTGGCTTGCACCAACAAAGCAAAGTCGGCTTCCAGCAGGTTGACTTGGTTTTTTTTTTTAAAATTTTTTTCTGCTCCTATTTTAAAAATTAAAGAGAAAAACACAAAAAATTCCATGCTTCAATTTCAAAATGAAATTTGACCATTTTGGTGGATTAATATTTTTTTTCAAAGTTCTAAAATTATTTACTTTCTGAAAATCTAAATATTACTTGGGAAATAACATGCCTTAATTATTTGCATTTGTTCTTAATTGCAAATTATGCCTATGTATAGCACACAAGTTGAAATTCGGGTGCTCATGCAAAATATGTGCTATTTTATTTATTTATTTATTTATTTTGAAAAGATTTATAGAGGTGGTGATAACACGACATCCCAATTTTTTTGATTGATGTAAAAGGCCTAAACAAATGCATTATATTTTATGGAACATGTATTTTGGGGCCCATTTTGAGGTCATGTATTTTGGGGGATAAGTTTCACGGATTATTACCATTGGCCATGAAATTATTTCAACATAAAACACCGAATTCAACTCATTTTGTATTACTGATGCCATGTTTTTATCTATGGACATAATGCAATTTTGTTCTTGGATTGGTAACTTCATTATGATCTTTAATCAAGATAATTGCTAACTTGAATGTGAAATTTTCGATCTCACTAAATTAAAGAAAATAATAACATTACTTGGATCCAAAATAAAATTATAGAACAATACCTAACATAAGTGCGTATGTAATACAGTAATGGAGACCTAACTAGCTTCTCTTGACCCTCATGGTAGCGACAAATTAGACTGCCAAAACTATGCAATGTAGTACAGAAAAGTTCAATATTTCATCAACACAAAAAGATCCTTGATCATCTCATCACTAGCATGCCTCAGTAAGAAAGCCTGAAAATGGACAAATTTTCCAATATTATCGTGAACTGGACGCGTACAACAAGTGGTTGAATCAAGATTGAAGTGCACATTTTACCATGCTAAGTTGCATGCACGATAATCTGATCCGTGATATGAGAAATATCCAATGGCTAAAGAGTTATTGCAAGTTTTGAAGGTCGCTTATGGTAGCGCTTTAGCTACGAGACTAAGGACACTAACCTTTAGGTTCAATCAATACTTTATTGACCCAAAATACTTGATGATCCAACATCTTAATGTGAGATATAATTCAAAAACTCTAGAATGTCGGTTGTGAGTTCAGTAATGAACAATAAGTTCTGGTCATCCTTAGGTCGTTACATGAATAGACTTGGACACGTGAAACTAGTGCTAACGCACAATGAGCAAATAGAAGCATTCGACAGTGCCAGTCATCTCAACCTTGAGGCTGGTTGTAGATAGTCTGAACATGATTAGTAGGCTACTCTTGTCGCACAAGCCGGTCAACGTAAGCCCTATAAAGCAAGCATTGGGATAAAATGGTTGGTGCGGGACAAATTAATAACCAAAGCCAAAGCCAAAATTCAGCCCCACAAGGTGACAAGGCTATGAAATGTCGCGAGGTAAGCAGAGTGAAAAGAAGTACATGACAAAGGTCAAGTGTTATAACTGTGAAAAGATGGGTCATTTTGCTCGTGATTGCATTGAGTAAAAGAATGTAAGACTAACGTAAGCACATGTTTTTTGTTGGTAATTCTCTCCTTGGTTGGATTGTAGATACAGGCACAACTAAACATGTGACTAGCGATTGAGTTGGATTTATAGATTGCCATCGAGTGTCAGTATGTAGCCATTACATTATTATGGAGAATGGTCCACAAGAGAATGTCCTTGGAATTAGTACGTACCACCTCAAGCTCAGCACTGGGCATGAGCTACTCCTTAGTTATGCGCACTATGCATTTAGCATTCGATGTAATTTACTTACAATCACTGCATTAATGGGACATGGTTGTTCCTTTTTGTCTGAGCAAGCAAATTTGTCTATTTATTTTGATAAAGATCTCTATTGGGTTAGAATTTATGAATTATGGTTTTTCTATGCTAGGGTTAGAAAATGAATGTGTTTTGCATGTTTTTTCTTCTGTTGATATACTTAATATCTCTGCTAAATGGCACGTGAGATTTGGACACATAGAATAAGAAATGATGACTAGGTTAGCTCGAGAAGGCCTATTAGGTTCTTTTGTTAAAGCAACCTTCCTATATGTGAACAATGTTTAATAGAAAAAGCTTATCAAAAGCCTTTTGGGAAGGCTAAGGGGGCTACTCACTCCCCAGAGTTAGTCCATTTAGACATATGCGAACCTACGAATGTGAGGGCACAACAGGGCACATTCTATTTTCTCACTTTCTTTAATAATTATTCGTGCTATTGGTTGGTGTATCTCTTATCTCATCAATCAAAAGCGCCTGATTGCTTTACACAATTCTTGGTAGAGGTTAAGAACCAAAGAGATGTAAACCTCGAGGTTCTAGGAATTGATAGAGGGCATGAATATCTATCTGAATGTTTCAATAAAAATTTGTGATGTCAAGTGAATCGTACAATAATCAAAGATTCCACATACTCCACAACAAAATGGGGTTGCAGAGAAAAGGAATTGAACACTTTTAAAAATGACCAGATCAATGATAGCACGAACAAACCATCCAATATCATTTTAGGGAGATGCAATTTTTATTGTTTCCGACATCGTAAATTGTGTGCACTCCAAATCCATTCCTTCGACTCCTTATGAGTTGTGGCATGACAGAAAGCCCAATTGAGAAGCTTTATGCACTTGAGGGTCGACAGGGTTTGTCCATAGTTCCTCTCATAAATATGGGAAGTTGGGTTCTAAAGTAAGCAAAGTTATCTTTATAAAATATTATGAGCACTCCAAGGTCTATGTGGTGTACGGTGAACACCCTCATAGAGGAATAACCGAAATTGAGTCCCATGATGTAGATTCCTCGATGAGTATTTCCCCACCATAAGTGAAGTTAGGGGGGACCTTGAACCATACGAGTTACGCATCCTCAATTTTAGTCATCTATCCCTAGCGAGGGTGAGACTCCACAATCTTACTGAATAATTAACGAGGATAATGAAAGCGACCCTAGATTCACTAGGAGTTTCTCATTGGAGGAACAAAACTCTCAAATTTTAGAAGTGCGAAGAAGCAAACGCGGAGTAATACCCCGTTGTCGATACAAGATCAAAGGGGAACAAGTGAGTTCTAAAGGTCAAATGTTAGGCAAATGGAAATATCGACAATTTTAAAGCTCGGTTTGTGCCAAAAGGTTATATCCAAAAGGATGGTATAGATTATGAAAAGACATTCTCTCCAGTGGTGATGTTTGCCTCTATTCGCTTAATTTTATCTATTGTCATCGACCTGGATCTAGAATTATTTAAGATGGATGCTGAGATAACATTTCTCAACGGAGAACTAGATGAAGAGATCTATATGGATCAACCTAAAGAATTTTAGGAATTAGAACAAGAATGCAAAGTGTGAGGCTTAAATTGCTCCATTTATGATCTAAAACAATCGTCTAAGCAGTAGTACTATCGATTTCATCGAGCTATCATGTCAATAGGTTTCACGATGGTTGAGAAGGATCATTACGTGTATGCTAAGAGAAGTGGGAGGAACTTTTTGATCTCTCGTTGTATGTGGATAGTTTTGTTCGTAGGAATAACATAGAGATAATTGTCGCCACTTTCAAGTTGTTGTCCTCAAAATTTGAGATGAAGGACATGGAAGAAACTGAGTACATACTTAGTGTTAAGATACACAAAGAACACTCTAAGAAACTTTTGAGTTTGTCCCAAGAGACTTACATCAAAATGATCATAGAATGATCCCATATGCACAATGGCAATCTTGTTGACACACCTATGGAAAAAAGTTGTATCCTGAGTAAAGAGTTGTTCCCTAAGACAGAAGAAGAAAAGAAATGCATGGCTACGGTTCCATAAGCGAGCGTTGTAGGAAGTTTGACATACGCTATGATGTGTACTCGATCAGACCTATGCTTTGCGGTTGGAATGATGAGAAGGTATCAAAGTAATCCTGGGACTGACCACTGGGTAGTTGTTAATAGGACACTTAGATATCTGAAAGGAATATGTGATCTAGCTTTGTGCTATCATGGAAAAAGTTTAAGGCTAGTTAGATATAGTGATGTTGATGGACTGGCGGACAGAGATGAATGCAAATCCACATGGAGATATACATTCTTGTTAGGACATGTTGCTATTGCTTGGTGCAATAAGAAGCAACCTTGCATCTCTTTGTCTTGGAACCAGTATTTGTCACTTGTACATCAGAGGCTATCCGGTTTATGAGATTTCTCAAGAGCGTTTGGGCATTTCGGCGCATGTTGATGGTGCTATTGTGATCTATTGTCATAACACAACTACTATAGCGTATGTGAAATACCCCAAGTACCATGGAATGGACTAAGCATATAGATATCAAATATCACTTTATTCATGATATTATTGTGCGCAAGGCCAAGTGGTTCTCAAGCACATTCCTACTAATGATATGATTGTTGATCCTTTTACGAAGCCTTTGCCTAGAGACGCATTTCAAAGGCATATAAGTAGTATAGGACTCCGTAGGACTTAAGGTTTGAGTCTGTAGGAATAAGCTATTGATCAATAAGAATATAAGATTCTTAATTTTGTTAGTATACTATGTCTGTTCCATGTGTATGAATGTCAGTAGGTTCAGATTGACCTACTCACACTGGTAATAACTCTGGTGCTGCGATGGCAAGTAGGATAAGACTTAGAAAGATCATTTCGCATAAGTAAGTCATGCGAATGATCACCTTCGCACTCTAGAAATGATGAAGGTTAATCTATAATCAAAAGTCGCCTTAGCTAAAGAGTTAGGATGAGATCATCTGTGGTCGATTATGAAGTATGTCCAAATTTCATAAAAGTATGTTTGTAGCTGAACATGCGAACTGCTAGAAGACATTGGGAGGGTAACTGTCTGACAGTTGGCAAGTTAGGCACTTGGATAGCGACTGGACTTTGGTTCATATAACATTAATAGCATTGACATGCCGAAGGTGAGTGCAAGTTCCATCATAACATGTATTTAATACTACATGTACTTTAAGACGACCTACTATGAGAGTGATTGAATGGTTCACTGCTTCATCACTGTGAGCCCATATATCTCTTGTATATTTTGGGACTCTTGACCATTCTTGGGCATAAGCTTGATGATGCTACTTTAACATGTTATCCAATGGCCAGCGAATGATAAGGTCTGTTGGAGCATGTCTAAGAAAGCTATAAAAGGGAAACTGATTGATGTGAGAGGCCAAGAAAAAACTAAGTTGGTAACATACTTACGTTCTCTTGTTTGTAGCCCGGACAACTAAGTTGGAAAATGTCTGACTAGGCATGAACACAGAAGCATATTTGAGATAGTCAAGCATGCTCTATCTATTTATTGAGAATTCTAGTGATATGCTTGATCAGGTGCAACCACAAGATTTGGGTACATAGCGAGTTTTGAGTTAAAGGGTTATGTTGGTTCAGTGATGACTTAATATAACTCTTCTAACATTTTCTTTCTAGCTTGGTCGTACGCCTTATTTCCTGTATGAAAGGGGATGAGAGATGAGAAATTTTGGATTGGAGAAATTATGTCAAATATGTATGAGTGCGAGATATTAGACATACATCCATAGTTGATAGAGTTTTGCAGTCTCCTGAATTTGTGGTTGGGAAGACTCCTCTTGATATTGCGTTTGTTATTAGATATACATTCATATCTGATAGAGTTTTACAGTATCCCAAATTTGTGGTTGGGAAGACTCCCGTTGATACAGTGTTTGAAGTCTCCCAAACTTGTCTAGGTTCAAGAATCCTCTTGTGATAAGCATTGATGATCAACACCTATAAATAGGGTGCTTCTCTGAGATCCAAGAATGAGTTATTATTCTACGTACATTCCCACAAAATATCACTCGCTCAAATGTTTTCTCTCTATTCTTTCTTTGGAGCATCGTCACAGTCTCTTAGGGTTTAAGGTGCGTGGAGTTGGGTGGATCGCTCTGGTAGTAATTCATTTGGAGCGAGAAAAGAGTGCTCGTAAAACAGTTGAGAAAAGATGTGCTTGTAGATCCACATGATTATTTGGAAGCTTGTAGGCGAGTTAGAAAGGTCCGAAATTCATTGGATCGTTTCGTTACGACAATTAAGGTGCCTAGAAGGCCACACTTGGGAGTTTTTATACTTAATCAGTGAGGTAATCACTGAAAGTTTTAATGTGGCAATGTATATCTATTATGTGATGATTGTCGATTAAATTTTGAACAGTTATCAACTGGTTTATTTTTCTTTTTAAGGTGTCTTAGAATAAATTTTCTTTTAGTTGCATTTTGTCATCGAAAATAATCATTAGCCCCTAAATCACAACCACGTTAGCTAAAAGTATGAAACTGTAAAATAAATAATAAAATATTTACATTAATTTTCATATGAAATTTCATGCCAAAATAGATAAAAGAAATAATGAACATTAAAGGAGTGCTTGCCCTCTTCATTCAAAAATATTTTTTTAAATTCTTTAGAACAAAAAGATTAAAAAATGAAACTCAAAGAAAGTTGTTTCCATTGAAAATTGCAAGTAAATAGAAAAGTTCTGATATTTTACAAATAGTTCACAATTTCTTTACATAAAATCTCCCATTTATCCTACTTTCTTTCTAAAATATTACAACGTTTAATCTTTACTTCTCATAACTTATTCCAAATCCCCTCTAAAAATATATATAATAAAATATAAATATTGAAACCATCAAAGTGAACGTCATATATATACATGTCTCTTTGCAATATTCTACTTTGTCACATAAAAAATTATATACATATATATATATATATATTACATAAGCTTGGAGAAATGTACGAACGTTTATCTTTATTCCAAAAATTCATTAAAGTTTTTTTGATAAACTATTTTTTAATTTTTATTTAATTTCAGATAAATATATGATATGTATCTATCTTCATCCAAAATATTATAGATTCTTTGAAATAAATTAGTTAGTAAATAATCTAAATTTATTTTTATCTCTAACACCTCTCTTTCATTATTGAATATCATAATATTATATTTTAAATTGTTTATCAAATTACTCATTTTTATATTATGAAATTGAAACCATTTATAACCCTTACTTGTTAATTTATAAATATAATTCTCCAATATATATATATATATATATCTTCACGCGATATATTAAAAAAAATAAAATAGAGCATAATTACTATTGTTTTCTTCAAAATTTTCTTAATAAAGGTAATATAATTATAGAAAAACAATAAAGTGATATTGGTAAGAGAGCCATACATACATGTGAACTGTCACATCATGACTAGACTTTCTTACATATTTTTGTTAGTGAATAGACGTCGACCCACCCCCATTAGTGGTTGCTCTTCCCAATGATGATCCTTCTTAGGGTTTGGCTCACCACCACTCACTCCCAAACACTACCCAATAATATAATCATTTTTTTAACCACTTCCAAATATAAATACTTAGACAAAATTGTAATTTTAATCCTAAAATATAGGGGGCTTTGCAATATTAGTTCCATACATTTTGAAATAGTCAACATTAGTCCTATACTTTAAGAAAACGTTGCAAAGTTAGTTCCGACGTAACAATATTAGTCCCACACTTCAGAAACATCTTGCAAAATTAATCCCGCATTTTAGCAAAATATTACAAAATTAGTCCCAAAGTTTGTCGCAAATGTTGCAAAGTTAGTCCCAAAAGTTACAATTTTTTACGGTGGGACCAATTTTGCTATGTTTTCCTAAAATGTGGAATTAATATTGACTATTTTAGAAAATATGAGACTAATATCACAAACCACCATATACCATTTTAAAATTGCAATTTTCTCAAATACTTAAGTATCTCATTATTAGACGGCTCTAACTAAAATTATGCAAGTCTTTTATCCAATTGGTTAGGAAATGAACCTTGTGCATGCCATGTGAAACATTTGTGTTTGATAGGGTTATCAAGAACTAGGAATCTTATATTCTTCAAAAAATAAAAACTAGGAATTTTATATTATTTAATTTAATTATTAAAAGGGTCCCTTTTTTGGTTTGATTAGTTAGGGCTTTTTAGATTATTGTTAACCTAATTATTTTGATAAGGCCGGCTGTGTAGATGATTTAATGTCATTATAATGATACTTTGTGATTTTTTTTGAAAATATATAGTTTTATATTTTGTTTTATGGAGGATTATGATTGATGGGACTTGATTTATATATGGTCTTGTAGTTTTTTTGAAAGTGATGTCGATTGTTTGTTTGTACATATGTAAAGAAGATTATAGTGTATGGTATAATGACATTATATGGAAAATTGATGAGGTTTTTTTCCCAATGCTACCCCTTATTACTGTTAGAATATCAAGTCTATTGTGAATTAGATTTTGCTTGATTTAATCCATAGGTAGGGACTTCAGCGTGAGATATTTTATTAGTGAGATAGTATTACGCTATATTTAAAAGATGAGGGATCAAAGTGGAATAAAAAAAAAACAGAGGTATATAACGGGGGTAATAACAAGACCTGGTCATTAAGGGTACACATGTTTACAATGGCTTTTACTGTTGTAGTGAAAATAAATTATTGAAAAAATTGTAAGTCTAACTGTACTGAAAATTAAAAGTGTTTGAAAACAAAAATAAAAAATAAGAAATGAACTGAAGTTGGAGTATTTCAAAAAACAACTTAATTTTTATAATTTTATAGATAAGATGTAAAAGTTGATGTAAAGGTACCATATCCTTTTGCTTAAATCAACTTTAAAAGCAGAAATTATAAACTAAAAAAAATATTAATTTCACCTTATTTTCAATTAAAAAAACTGATAAATACTTATTCTTAACTATTGCAGACACCTTATAAAAAAATAAATGTTGGTTTAAATTAGGGAGATGTTTGGTTCTATATATTGGCTTTAACCATATTTCGCAAAAAAAAAAAAGAAAAGAAAAAATCACTACTTAACCATTGCATCAACAAATTTCCAAACTATTTCTAGCTAGTCTAATTTTTCTTTAAATGTAATTATAAATTTATGTGCAACGTTAAATTAAAACAGTAAAATCATTAAAAGTTCTTTGATTTCAATCAATTCAAGAAATATAACGTATTATATCTATACCATTTTTCGTACATTAATTATTAAAAATAAATAAAATCCTTGTTAAGTCGGCGATATATAAATTAATTTAATTCGCATCTGATTCAAACGGATCGAACCAATAAAAATATTCAGAATTCCTCGTTCAGCTATGACTACAGTCGCTTTCACCGCGTAAATTTAACACTACCTGATAAAAAAAATATTATATATTATTCTTAGGGATAATCTAAACTTTGGATTAATTAAGATTGGCAATAAATTAAATTAAATTCACATGGTAAGTGGGAATAAACAAGTATTAGAAGAGCCAACTACAGTTATTATTTAATTAAGCATTTGAGTTGGGCTGCCGGAAAGGTTGACCACACTGTCAACTCACGGATTAGTGCATTAATTAGTCAATTATAATTAATTAGTTAATTATTGTTATTAATTTTATGTTTTTGGTGGGATAAATGCAAGGACCAGTCGTTATTAATTTAGACGTGAGGAGAAAGACTTTTGTAATATTATGCTTCCATATCCCCCAAGATTGTCATGACTCATGTGGTGGCTCTCATTATTTAAAAAGAATATTATAATTAAACGTATATAGAATAAAAATGCTTATGATGTATGCATATGTATGTACGGATTTTTAATATTATTATTACTTTTATTGTTATTATTGTTGGTGTTGCTGCTATTGTTAGGGTAATGAGTGTTTTGCAAGAATTTTGAAAAGTCATTTTCAGCTTCTGGCTTAAAAAAAAGAGAAGGTATTTTTGAGGTGTTTAAAATGCCAATTTTTATTTTTAAAATTGCTAAGAGAAACACTTTGAAATCAAAAGCTAGAAGTCATAGATACTTCTAGCTGATTTGACTTTTTCGTAAATAAACTTGACTTCCTTTTGAATTATTTTACCCTCATTACAATAACACTAAAAAAAAAAAAGATTTTATTGCACCGATTTTTGTAATGGCTAAGTTAATTTTGGAACAGATATTTAAAATTTGAAACGACCACTGTAACGGAAGACCGTCCGTTGCTTTAACATGAGTTATAAGATAATTGAAACGGTACATTGCAAAGCGGTTCCTACTTGTTCCAGAATTCGTAACGGTTGGTGATACCGTTACAATATTTGACCGAATGTAGAAAATTGAAGTTGGAACTCGTTTTGGAATGGACTATTTGAATTTATAAGATATGTATTTGGAACGGCCGTTGTTACACATACAGTAATAATATTATATCACAATTGAAACGGCTCCTTGAACTCTTTCTGTAACAGCAGATGCTTTTTTTGTAATGCATGGTTTTTACAGCTCAAGTTGTAATATCAATTTTAACACAAGTTCTAATGGCTGGTGTGACACTATTTGTGGATGTTTGTGTTGTTTTGGAGTGGTCTCTGGAGCAGTTATTATTACTGTGTTGGTAACGTGTTTTTAAACGATTTTGTACTAGCATTTGTAATTTGTTTTGGTATGGTTGTTGAAACGGTGTTTGTATTGGAACGCCACATAGATTGGAACGACTTTCGAAATGAATTTCAAGTTGTATGCTAATAAAATGTACTCTTACAACCCTTACAAAAGCCGTTACAAATCTAACTTTTTGTAAATAATTTAAGGTAAATTACAGCCACCTCCTCTGGGGTTTGACATAATTACAAATACCCCTTCGTTGTTTGAAAAATTATAAATACACCCCTGAGGTTTGTAATTTTTAACCAAAGGCTTGAAATTGACCATTTTGCCTTTGAATTTTTATTAAAATTATTGAAAAATCAGCCAAGGCAAATTGCATTATTCCTCCTCTATGTAACAGACTTAAAAAATTTCTTTTTGCGCATTGTAATCCAAATAAAATAAAAAATTAAATAAAAAATAATTCAATGCATAATGATATTTTGATCAGTTCACCCATAAAAATGAGTGAAAATGAGTAATTTGTTAGATGGTTACAAACCTCAGCGGGGTATTTGTAATTTTCCGAACAACGAGGGGGTATTTTTAACTATGCCAATCCTCAGGGAAAATAGCTGTAATTTACCCAATAATTTAAGGGTAAATTCCCTAACACCCCCCTGTGTTATGATAAAATTGCACGAAATCCCCCCGACTTAATATGATCAAACTTGAACTGTGAATATTTTTTTTATGAAAAAAAGACGAACAGAGGTCTCATCTCGAGGATGCACTCCCCAAGTTTATGAACTATTGACAGTGACCTCAACCCCGGAAAGTTCCATGCTAAACAACTCATAGTTGTCAGCGGGGTTGCATAACAACCTCAGCCATTGACAAATTCGTTATAACCACCCCAGCTATCGGCCTCTCCCCAACGTCAACCCCTCTTTGTTTCCGAACAGTCCCCTCGGTCAGCCTCCCACCCCAACCTCTCATCCCTCTTCCCAACCGCCCCCTCGTTCGATTCCCCCACCCACCATAAACACCAAAGGAACCTCCACAAGCCCATCTTCCCGTTCCTCCCCCATCTCCCTCATCCGATCACCACCCCTTACAGCCACCTTACCTTGGATTGAAGAGAGTTTGGCCCAACTACCTAAAGAATCCCCGCCAATTACAACGTCTATGAACCATTTTTACCTGATAAAACCACATCCTCAAATTGTTCTCCAGTGCTCTCTTGCTCACCATCCGTCCCCTTTACAAAAACATTTGGCGTCGTTTCTCCTCCACCTTTGGTTCATGATGCCACCAAATGCCCCTGATCAATACTGCTCTCCCACAATCTCATTAACAAGGCAGATTATGGAACACGAGTCAAGGAAGATGAAATTGAATCCTCCTCTACCCCACCATCCCCTCTAGTCTATTCAGCCCCACCCCCCAAAAATTTAAAAAGTCTTCCAGATTTAACAAGCCAGTTTTCCTGGCCCGACCCAATCCCCTACTCATCCTCCCCTAGCCCACCTATCTGGTTTCCCATTCCTTCACCCCCAACCCCACTTCCCCCTAGCCCATCATCCCCAACAACTGTTAGAGTAGATGATCAAAAAGCCAATTGGATTAGCGGTTTTGGGAACTATTCGACAATCTTTATTAAAGCAGCATTATCCTAATAAATAGAGTAATTATTCATCACTGCCATTGTGTTTGTTGTGCTTACTACCAACGTTGAATGGCGTTTCAACGTCACAACAAATGCCCACAGACCAATTGGATAACCCATGTAGTTGGGTTGCACATTGGATGGTGGCTATGAAACCAACTTTTGAGGGTTGGTCTGAAACGTTCCAAGTCGAGGACCTCGATGAGGGTCCTATTGAGACTTGCACTGAGTATTTCACTCACTGGGTTAGTTCCGAGTTTCATCAGCGATCGACGAAGCGTGTAACGTTCGTAGGATTTTATAAAATAATTGAGAGATTAATTAGTAATTATTAAAATTTTTTGATTTAATTATAAATAAGTTATAGGTTGAAATTGGAATATGATAAAACTTGAACGGAGTAAATTGGAACTCATTATAATATTTGGGAGCGAATCATATTAATTATGTAATATATATGTATATAATAATAATAATAATAATAATAAAAATAAAAATAATATATATATATATATATATGTAGAAAGAAAGTGGGGTAGGAGTCACCCCACCACCACCTCACCAATTGTTAAAATATATATCTGTGTGTTTGTGTCAAACACACAAAAAGGCAAAATATTTTTGCAAACATAAAACATCAACATTCCTCAATTTCAGTTTCACTCTCGGGAAGACGATGAAAGGTATGAAAATTTTTAGATTTTAATATTTATTAATTTATATATAATTATATTATGTAATTAGTCCATTTACTAAATGTAGTTTATATTGAGCGAATTACTATTTAATTGAAAATTTTTATGAGTTTGACTAGTTAATCTAGTGTTGTATTAAATATCACATTTGATTTAAGATTGCTATAATTGGGTAACTAAATTATTAGATTTGCTAGATTTAATCACTATGATAGTTAATGTATTCAATCTCATCGGGAGTATTGATTAAATACTTAATTATATATATATTGGAGTTAATCATATTTTATAATAGCGAGGAATTGATAGGAATTAATAGAAATATTATTGAAAAGTTATTTAAGAGAATATAAGATTTTTATAATAATTTAAGTTATAAATATTATTGACACCGGTAGTTATAATGATATGAGGGTTTTATAAAATGAAATTTGTATGAGTTAGTTGATAATGAAAAGTATACCTGAGAAGCATAGAAAGTTAAATTATTTAAAATAAAATAGAACGGAGGGTTGAATTTCTGTATAAATAAAACTATGCAAATATTATATAATATCTTAATTAGGATTTACGATATTTATGAATTATTGATGGTATAAATTATAATTTACTATAGGACGTGACGATAGAGTGGAAGGTTGAACAGCTCTTCGTGTTGACAGACCATTTTGAGAGTTGAGGTAAGTATAGCTAATTGGTTTGTACACACATATATATATATATATTTATATGAATATAATATTATTTTGTTGGATTTATATATATAAATACTTATATGCTTATGTGAGTATTTATGTTGAATGATGGATATATATAGATATATTTATATGGATATAAATACAGATTGTTTATATACTCGATCATGTATGTCGATTGTTATTAAGATTATCTTTATATCTTTGGAATTGCTGTTATGTTCTAAAGTGTGATTGTGCTGCACAGATGTTGGTTGAATGATTGCGGGGTTGTATAATTGATTGTGATATGAAATCAAATAGAAATGGTATTGACGAGTGAATGATTATTAAATGAAACGATGGCTTACCTAATTGGGGAGCATACTCAATGGCTTAGAATGATACGATCAATGACGAGTTGTGTGTTATCATTGATCAATGGAGATGATGGGATACATACGAGCTGTGTGCTGTGTGATATCAGTGAGGATGGGATAAACACGAGCTGTGTGCTTTGTGATACCAGTGAGGATGAGATACACACGAGTTGTGTGCTGTGTGATATCTTATTGTAGCTATGTGATTTTTTTATCTGCTGTAATGTATGTCGAATGTTGGATTGTGTTGATATACTTGTTTTATACTTGATTGGTTGCTCGTATACTTATATATAGACCGAAAGGCTATACTTATTGAGTAGGCAACTCATTCCTTGCCACACACGTTTCAGGAGATAGGTCGCACGGACTAATACCATTGGATCTTGAGCCGTGCTGTGACACTGAATAGGTGGGTCAACCGTGACATCAGTGGTGGAAGTTTTTGAGTTATGTAACTTAAACATTCTAGGGTTGTAGAGTTTGTTTTAAAATTCTGGACAGTTGGTCGTTGGTTACCTTTTTGTTAAGTTATTATGTACATTTGTGGGAAGTATATATATATATATAAGATTTTGGCGATGTTGATTATCTCAGGTTGTATATATATATATATATATTTGTTATATTAGTAAAATATAATTTATATTACGTTATAGAATGAGTTGAAATGAGATAGAAGATTAATTAGTGTTAAAGAGGTGTAGTACAGTAGGGGGTGTGACATTAGGTGGTATCAGAGCAGGTCCACGTTTCTAGGGGGATTGGTTGGGTATGAGATGTGTCTAATGACTGAATTGTCTAATGTAGGATGGCTTCTCAAGGTGCACGTGCTGACCCAGTAGCTGGTAGGGAAGCGTCAGGGGAGTCCGAAGAGGGCTCGATTGCACCTGCGAGTGTTGGTAGGGTGGAGATAGGTCGAGATGGTGTTGGTGTTGATGCTCCTATTCCTCCCGATGGTGCTCCAGGTGTAGGGTTACCACCAGAATTTGCACAAATTCTTCAGATGGCCCTCCAGGCCCAAGCACAATTTCTTGCACAAGCGCATGCACCCACTCTAGCGCCAGCACTAGCAGTTGCTACAATTGATCGTAATTATGAAAGAATCAGAAAGATGAGAGCTACTGAATTTGAGGGTACCTTAGATCCAGAGATTGCTGAGAGATGGTGGGAAATGGTCGAAGACGTGCTGAACTTAGTGAACTGTACTCCAGAGAATCAACTTAAGTATGTTGTTTCTTTGTTCGTGGGGAATGCCTTGATTTGGTGGAGGTTCGTAAAGAGGGCCTATGAGCCAAGAGAGATAACTTGGGCTGAGTTTTAGAGTGAGTTCGATGATAAATACAGACCTAAGATGTACCGAGATAAGAAGAGGATGGAATTTCTAAACTTAGTGCAAGGGAATGATCAGACAGTGGCAGAATATGAACTCCATTTTGCTGCATTAGCCAAGTATGCACCAGAAGTAATAGCGATACAGAAGGACCGTTGTTATCTTTTGAGCAGGGGCTACGACCAGAGATAAAAAAGGTGTGGCAGTTAGAATTACAAATTTTAAAACTCTTGTTGAGTCAGCGGTTCGAATGGAAGAGGTTGTAACCGAAGAGAAGAAGAACGTGGAAGAAAATAGAAAATCAACATATGTAGTGGGGGAGTCGAGTAGGTTGACCAAGAGGGGAACGGGTCGTTCATTTTCTGCAGGACGAGGGAACTTTTCGCGTGGTGGACCTGCTTTCCGGGGAAGTAGTGGACCGAGGTTCAGTGGACCAATGGGTCTCAATAGAGGTTCGATCGAGCGCAGTTCGTTTACTATGCCTTCTATTGGATCAGGTAGGGGAGCTGGACAGAGTTACAACAGGGGGTCAACTTTCACTTCTAGTTGTTCAACTTGTGGAAGGCGACATTCAGGACAATGTTGGGGACCAGATGCTATACCCAGGATTTGTTATAACTGCGGAGGTAGAGGACACATATCTAGGGATTGTCCCAGTCAGACTACGAGTTTAGGTGGAAGTGCGTCCAGAGGGACCAAAAGTCAAAGCAGTATTGGGAACAGTGGCCGAGGAGTTGAGAGAGGCAGAGGCAGAGGTGGGGGTAAAGGCACTGATAACAGAGATGGTGACCACACTATTGATGGGGATGCGAGGGGGTCCGGAGCACAAGTTTCTTAGAGAAAGACCCAAGCAAGAATATATAACATGACTAGAGAGGAAGCTCCAGCTTCGAATGACGTGATATCAGGTACAATCTTGTTATTTGACGTTGAGGCTTATGTTTTGATTGATCCTGGCTCTACACATTCATATATATCATCAGAATTTGCATCAAAAATACCAAGTGAGAATAGTCATTTGGGATATAATTTGATGGTTTATCTACCTGTGGGAGGGGGTGTAGTAGTGAATAGTGTTAGGAAGGGGAGTTTGGTCAAGAATGGAGATGTAAATTGGCCTGTGGTTCTCGTAGTGATGGATTTGAAGGAGTTTGATGTAATTTTGGGGATGGATTGGCTAGCACAACATAAAGCAGTGGTGGATTGATATAAAAAGAAAGTGACGATTGAATCTTCCGACCAGCCAAAAGTAGTATTCGTGGGGGAGTGACAAGTAGTGCCAGTTTGTGTAATATCAGCCATGGAGGCAAGACGATTAATGCTAGAAGGATGTGAGGCATCTCTAGCTCATGTGATAGATGCAGAAAAGGTTAATTTCACGTTGGAGGAAATTCCTGTAGTGAGAGATTTTCCTGAAGTGTTCCCTGATGACTTACCAGGTTTGCCACCACATAGGGAAGTGGACTTTACGAAAAAAACTCTTCCAGGAGTTGCCCCCATTTCTATTGCACCGTATAGAATGGCCCCAGTGGAATTGCAAGAACTTAAGAAACAAATAGAAGAATTGTTTGAGAAAGGATTTATCAGACCGAGTACTTCACCGTGAGGGGCACCAGTGCTATTTGTGAAGAAGAAAGATGGTAGTATGAGATTGTGTGTCGACTAACGCCAATTGAATAGGGTGACAGTGAAGAATAAATTTCCTTTGCCGAGGATTGATGACTTACTGGATCAATTGAAGGGTGCTACAACATTTTCAAAGATTGACTTGAGGTCTGGGTATTGGCAGTTGAGGATAGCAGAAATGACATACCAAAAACAACTTTTCGCACACGTTATGGTCACTATGAGTTCTTGGTAATGCCATTTGGGTTAACAAATGCACCAACCGCATTTATGGCATTGATGAATCGTACATTCCACGAGTACCTGGATCAGTTTGTTATTGTTTTTATAGATGATATCTTGGTGTACTCGAGGAGCCGGGAGGAGCATGAACAACATCTGAGGATAGTGTTACAGATCTTGAAGGAGAAAGAGTTCTATGCAAAACTAAGCAAATGTGAATTATGAATAAATCAGGTGGTTTTCCTTGGGCATGTGATATCGGGTGATGGGGTTATGCCCGACCTTTCAAAAGTGAAAGCTATTATGGAATGGAGAATACCGAAGAATGCGACTGAAGTTCGAAGTTTCTTGAGGTTAGCAGGGTATTATAGGAGATTCGTCGAGGGCTTTTCCATAATTGCCAGTCCTTTGACAAAGTTACTGAGGAAGGAAGTAGTATTTCAGTGGACTGAACAGTGCCAACGAATCTTTGATGAGTTAAAGAAAATACTGACCTCAACTCCGATTTTCGTTTTGCCGTCTGGTAGTGGTGGATATGTAGTGTACACGGATGCTTCAAAGCAGGGTTTGGGTTGTGTATTAATGCAGAATGGAAAGGTAATTGCCTATGAATCTCGTCAGCTGAGGACTTATGAGTTGAATTATCCCACACATGATCTGGAGTTAGTCGCGATTGTGCATGCATTAAAGATATGGAGACATTATTTGCATGGAGAAAAATTTCAGATTTTCACTGATCACAAGAGTTTGAAGTATATTTTGACGTAAAAAGAACTGAATTTAGGCAAAGGAGATGGATAGAACTGATGAAAGATTATGATTGCACTATTGATTATCATCCAGGGCAAACGTTGTAGCAGATGCTTTGAGTAGAAAGAGCTCAGGTACATTAGCCAGTTTGGGGAGTCACGATCTGACATTGTTGCTGGAAATGAGATATATGAATGCGAAATTAGAAGTTGATCAGATGACGGGATTGTTGGCAGCCTTGCAACTTAAGCTAGACTTTTTGGATCAAATCATAGAAGCACAGACTCGGGATATTTTCTTATTACGGATGTTGGAGAAAATGAAACACGGTAAGAAGTCAAATTTTTCGATAAGAGCTGATGGAGTGATAGTGAACGGGGAGCGAATTTGTGTACCCGATGTAGATGGGTTACGAGGGGAGATCTTGCGAGAAAGCTCATAATGCATCATATTCCATGCATCTTGGTACCACAAAGATGTATCAGAATTTAAGACCGTACTACTGGTGGCAGACAATGAGGAAGGATGTGGTAGAGTTTTGTGGCCAAATGTATGACATGTCAGC